>CM062817.1:2041444354-2042113905 GCA_031772625.1 Pinus tabuliformis | reverse complement strand
AATGCGTATACCTCATGCTCTTTAGCCTTCAAAAGAAGACTCACTTCGGATGCTTTATCAATGGTTGCCGCTGAATAAGCTCCCGCAAATTGCGACAGCTTTGTCAAGTCTTCAGAGGGATCTAATTCTCCCTTCCGGACGAAATTTCCCGTGACTGTTTGCTCAGTTGAAACAGAAGGTTGATCAATCCTTCGTCTCTTCCTTAAGCGCCTTACAACGGCTCTATGCTTAGGGCTGTAGAAAATGTCTAGGGGAGGAATTTCCTCTACCTGAAGATCAATTTGATCAGCTGGGTTTTGAGTAATTTCCTCAACACTCTGTACCATGGGTGGGCCGTTGGTTCCTTCAAGAACCGGAGAAAGAGTAGTATCGGGAGTCTTTGAGGCATCTGAGTCTTTGGAGGCTTCCTTACCATTTATAATGGAATCGAATTGATTCCATTCTTTAATCAATTCAGTATCAACAGAGATTTGCTTACTCTGTTCTTTCTCTTTTTCAATCCTCTGTTGTTCCTCGAACGTCTCCCGCTGTTGCTCCTCTTGTGCTCTTCGTTGCTGTTCCTCCAATTCCTTTTTCTGCCTATCTTCCAGTTCTTTCTTTACTTTTTTTTCTTCCTCTCTTTTCCTCTGTTCTTCTAGCTCCCTTTGCCTTCTTTGCTCTTCTTTCTCCCTTTGCCTTCTTTTCTCTTCTTCAATTTGTGCCTTTTGCTGCCTTTCTGCCTGCAGCTTGTTTTGACTTTCCTCCTATTCTCTAATTGTAACGGGAGGTGAATTTATTTCCAGCTGATCAAGGTCGCTTGAGGATGAAGTTGGGGTTGTGGATAATAAATTTAGAGGCAAAGTTTGCAACCTTTGCTTTCTAAGTTTATTAAATTCAGTTAATTCCACATCTTCATATCTCATCGCTGCAAGTTGTTTGACTTGGCTTATTGAATCAGCACCCATGAACAGGTTGTCAAACTGGTCTTCTTGATGAACAACCTTTGTCAGCTTAGCCTGTTCCAAGGCAATGAAAGCAGTTTTTTTCGGGTCATAGAGTCTGTTGGGAATAGAAGCTAGAGATATCATTTGGAGTTTTGCTGCTTCCTTTTCTGCATGCTTATAATTTAGTAGCGTATAAACTCCAATTCTTAAAGGAAAATATGGCCATCCTCTCTTCTTCTCCTCTTTGAAAGTGTGGGTGACACCTTCAGACATGATCTGATAGGAGATTTCTCGGGCTAACAATTTGTCTGGCATGTATAAGGGGAGAACATGTGGCCTAGCCTTGCTTCCGAAAACTCTGATATAAGAAAAACATTCTTCGCCGAACCAATGGGCTACGGCTGGTAGCTCAAAGGAGGCTTCATAAGAAATTCTGGGGATAGGTCTGTCAAAAATAGAATAGTGAACAGGAACCATAAAACCATTGCAAATTTGATACAAATGGTCTTTGTGAGAGGGTTTCCACAATTTACGATGATACAAATGAATAGGTGTTGGGTCATGGGTTGTCCATCTCCAACCAAGGACATGAAACTCAGAATTAAAACAAAGGGTATCCATAATGTAGGCAGAGTAATAGAAGGGTGGGATTTTTCTCTCAGTGACTCTGGTTTTGGCCCTAAACTCACGAATAGCTAAGACCAACTTATCAGACAGGATAGTGGCCCAATCCATGATTATACTATTGACGGACGCTTCCATTAAGGGAACCATATCAACATGGATATTTGCAGAATCATGAAATCCCCACAATCTACACATCATAATTCCAGCATAGCAGTAAGGTGAAGCCAAAGAAGCATTGGAGTACTTACCCGACATATCCTGCTTGTGTTTTGCTGGATTTTTCCTCCAATCTCGGAGAGGTTCGGATGGTGATTCATTCTCTCTGGTGAATTTATCCACAAAGGCTCTGTTATAGACTTGCTCGGGATTGGGCAAATGATACATTCCTCTCAAGTCGTCAGGCTTGAAGGAGACGAAAATCCTTCCATCCTTAGTATGGAAGGTTCTATTAGTGAGAGTAATTTCTTCAATTGCCCAACGTACCACATCAGTATAAGGCAAGACTTGTTCTCTGGCTGCTATTCTGTGCAGAAAGGAGTCAGCCAAATCTTTAAGAGTTGCCTCAGACTTTCTTAGTTCATCCACACTTGCCTCCGTTACTGTCGCTTCTGGTTGTTCTCCTTCTAGCAAATTGTATGTCCCTTGCCATGTAGTACCAGGAAGACCAGTGAATGTAGTATCTGAGATTAAGCCTTTCCTTGAAACTGTAGTAGCTTGGCCTGAGGCAGGTGTCGCAGTAGAACCTGCCACCTTCTTGAACTTCTTTCCCATCATATTCAGACTTCTCTCGATAGTTGAATTCTACACACATGCAAGAGAAATCGTAACAAAGAAATAACAATGACAATCCATAACGGGATAGATATATTGTTTGAAGTGTGGCGAGATTATTTCTAAAAGAGGCTGCGGATCTAATGATTTGAGAAGGCACCGTAGATGCAATGATGGTGATTTTACGGCCTGCAGCTCCATAAATGACCATTACTTAAGTTATTAAACCGAATGACCCCTTAAAGCGTGCAATAGATTTTTTCAAAGGTCTAATCGTAATTGCTCATTAATTCGAAGGGGAAAAGCTTTAAATACGCATGCATTACCTTATCCCTTTATTTAACGGCATTTTGAAATCTGTGCTTTTGTCAAATCGGATTTAAATATAAATTTAATGCTTTGAAATAATCACCTTTTGGAAACTGAGGTCATCATTAAGCGTCATCGAATCGCATCGGGAGTGTGAAGGACATTATCATTTGGGAAGGATCTTTAGCGAACGCCAATTGCGACATTGTATTAGCGCGCGAACATAATCCCCAATTGATTTACCGAATGCCGATAGTGATATCGCATCGGGGAAAAGATATGAACGTCTTATGAAACTGCGTAGGATTCTGCCGACTGCCGATAGCGATATCGCATCGGGTCGGAGTTTAAAACATTTTTCACAAGACATAGCACCGTGCCGATAGTCGATTGCCGATATCGTGTCGCATTGGGAAAAAGGTATGTGCTTTTTCTTTGTGTGCATTGGCTATTGCCGATGGCCGATAGCGATATCGCATTGGGAAAGACCAAGATGGCAACCAACCTTGCGATTGCTTTTTTCGGACTTAACCTCAAAAATTGCTCATTATTTGTTCAACAAGGGTTTTATGCACAAATTCATTTGATTATCATACCTTATCTGAACAAGTTTATTAATGCCAATTAAAAATTTTAAAAGGGACCCATTTCATATGTAAATTGTTTGTGATAAAAATGTTATGAAATGGGGGGTTGTTGTAGGGCACAACAGATCCTCACAGTTCAGATTTAGAGAAGGGATAGCTTCTGATAGTGATTCAATGTTTTGTAGAGGATCATCTAAATTTGGAACCATAGGTACATCCGACACTATGTCACCATTAAAAGATTCAGAATTTACAGAGAACAATAATGGAGAAGACTGCATACCGGATGGGGCTTCCTCAGATGGGGCGGCCAGAGCTGCTTCTGGCATTTCCAGGTGAGGCTGGACTTCTGCGTCACGATCCGGAATCTCCTCCTTCCGCGGCACGCCTTCTTCCGACAGGTGTAGAGGGTCTTCTTTCTGATGATCTACCTCCGAGCTGTTTGCCTTCATCTGAACCTCGGGTTTCCCCAGCATTCCCTCCCATTCCTCTTCCTTGTGCTGTGCCTTCCTTCTTCTTTTCCCCAGCGGGCAATCCCTCGCTAAATGCCCGTACTCATGACAGCAGTGGCATCTGAAGGGGAAGAGTTCATAATCTAAGATCTGCTCGTAAACATAGTCCTTATACTGCAGTGTAAACGATTCAGCAAGCCCTTCCGTCGGATTAAGCCTTACGAGGATCCTCGCGACCGCTCTTTCAAAGGTATACATGAAAGATCTATCAACATCCAGATACGTGCCCAAATGGTTCCCAATTGACTTAAAGACTGAGTCCACCCATAAGAACGGAGGGAGATTTGGTGCCCTAACCCATACAGGGATTTCGTCAACCTTCTCCTTCGAAGCATCGAACAGAGGAGACCATCTTTTAAAAAAGACAGGCCTATTCCCGAATGCCCAGTTTCTCCCCTCGACCCATTCCATAGCTTCCTTAGAATCGAATTTAACCATAAACCAACCCTTTACCAACGTGGCGGTCCTGAATGACTTTGCCGGGGTCTCCAACCACTGACTCTCTGCCCACTGCTTTAAAATTTTTCCAGAAACATACCTCCCTCTTGCTCTGCCCACAAGAGTACATTCTGCCACATCCAGAGCATCCTCGACCTGAACGTCCATACCTAGAACCAGGTTTGAGACCCGCTTCTTTTTCCACGATTTGGCCTTCTTTCTTTTTTCCCCTACCTTCTCTGGTGCCGGCTCCGATTCTCTACCGCCTGAGGCAGGGTTCGAACCTCCTTCATCCCTTTGATGGAAATTTCCATCATCCACGATTTTTTGAAACTCATTGCCTGATGGGGTTTCAATCAAACCCTCCACAGGGCTGCCCGCTTCTCCTTGAGCCGAAGAGCCGCCTACCTCCGCCTTCCCATGAACAGAAGGGTTTGCGGAAGCCCCCGAGTTCGAAAGCTTGCAAAAACCCGCAAAATCCCCCTCCCCCTTGGAAAAACTCTGCAAAGATTCTTTTGTAAAGAGTGATCTATTAATAGCCGGCTGGATGTTCCTATCTCCCGAACCTTTCCCAACACCCTGAACACCCCCCACCGTCCTCCATACCCCGTGGTTTTGGGAAAAATTGATGATGTCCTCAAGGCCGCCCGATGAAACAAAATTTTTTACAGGGGAACAGGACTTACTGTTTGGCGAAGAACTAACCTTGTCTTTCAGCGAGCCCGGTCTTGTATGAGGGTTTATCACCTCCGAAACCCTGCCTCCTTTTCCGAGCCCGCTAGCGAGCTCCAGACTTTCTTCCAATAACCCTTTTGCCGGATTTGAACGCCACGGACCTCCTCCCGGGAATAATGCAGACGAAAGGCTGGCTGAATGCCCTAAGATCTCGTTGATATTTTTCTCCGTGACCTCCTTTCCCCAGACAGTAAGAATGTCTTCCGGGGCTGGGTCAAGATCGACCGATTCGCTTTGTTTTACCATGGTTAAAACTCTCCGTAAAAATCTGAGACCGCCTTACAACCGTAAACCGAAGAGAAACTGCAGAAACCACTTCAGATTTGTCCGTTTCAAGAAAAACCGCAAGGGAAATACCGCCAGAGGGGTTTCACCGCAGAGAAAATCGCATAAGAGTAATACCGGAAACATCCGTAAACACAAAACCCCGTTCTCCGGAAACAAGCTGCTTGCAGTCCTAATCCCCAGCTGTCGCCTTCTCCAGTTGTCCGCCCAGACCGTCCTCGGTGTATACGCCAGCTACGCCTAACCCCGTACCGGCAGAGCCCTCAAAATTGAATAAGACTTATCACAATCTTATTTGTGTTTTTTTAATGGAACCTTGAGATAATGAATTGATTAAAATACTTTGGTGATCAAGTCGAACTGCCTACGAAAAGACTCTGGGAAAGACGCGCAAAGCTAGGGTTTGCAGAGGAAAACGAGGGTTGGGTACCATGGAGGGGTGAGAGGGGGGGAGATATACTCCATCCTATAAGGAGGCAGTCTCCAATAGCTTGAAGAAACCACTGGAAGCTGAAACTGGGAGTTTAGGAAAAGGGAAATAGGAGAACAGAAACGCATAGGGGCAGGAAGGTAAGCAGGAAGAAGTCAGAAAAGAGAAGCAAATAGAGGGTGACAGTCAAAGATGAGCACAGAAGTCGGGCAGGACCATGTAAACCTAGGATGACCATCACACCCTGAGTGGTGTTAAGTGATCCAGTGTTACAGGCGCATAGGGAGCACATGGCGAATTATGCAGTGATATGTAAATTCATGGGGTTATGGCCTATGGAGAAAGCTTTAAATGCTTGGATAAAGAATCATTGGAAACCTAAGGGAGACATAGATCTACACCTTGGATCCAAGGGTTTTTTCATAATAATTTTTACAAACATAGAGGATAAAGACAGGGTGTTTGAAGGAGGACCATACTTCTATGTTGCTGCTGACCTCTATATGTGGACATGGATGATTAATTTTGTTCCGGAACGAGAGACATTTACTTCAGTTCTGGTTTGGGTAAGACTTTATTCCCTACCGTTGGATTATTGGTAGCCAGAATCATTAAAATCCATAGGAAATAAACTAGGGCATTTTTTGAAAATATCAGAGGCTATGATACGAAGAAAATACACCTCCTTTGCACGTATATGCGTAGAAATGGACCTTTTAGGAGCTCTACCAGATGAGATAATTCTAGAAGTATACGATGAAGAATGGGTGCAGGCAGTGGACTACGAGCATATCCCTTTCCGATGCCACAAATGCCATGAACACGGGCATCTCTTCAGAGACTTCCCTTTAAACAAAATCGAGAGCAGTATTAAAGCCACCTTAGGGAAAGAAATGGAAAGTTTCACCAAAATGGGAGGTAAAGGTAGAGGAGGGAGAAAGAACCAGAAAAAATATAATGAGGAAAAGCAGCTTAATCAGAATAGGTTCAAGATTTTAGAAGAGGAAGAGGGGCACGATAAAGAGAACCAGGAACTGGAGGATAGCCATGTAGAAAAGGAAAAGGAGGACAGCATGGAGGATAGACCTGAAAACAACCAACACAAGGAGGATTTGTGAGCACTATGGAACTTGATAGGGACCAAGAGATGACCCCAAGTGAAGTGGGAACAGAGGATCATGAACTGCAGGATATTCTTGAAAGGGAACATCTCGATATGGAAAAGTTCTTGGAGCAAGGACAAACCAAAGGAGTGGAATCATTACCTCAAGAGGAATTTAACAGAGTGCAACAACTATTCCTCTAGAGAACTCAGGCAAAAGGTGTGGGGGCAAAAGAAATTATGACAGTCAGGACAATGGAGGGGTTAAATTGATGGAGGCAACAATGGGACAAACTCCCAAGAATTTGGGTAGGAAAAGAGGAAGAAAAAGACAGAATGAGCTACTGATAGAGTGTGGGAAATTCATGATAAAATGAGGTAAGATGAAAGACCTAACTAGTTATTCATTTACAAATCTTTCGTAATGAAGCTTACAACATGGAATATTAGGGGTCTAGGAAGCAAAAGGAAGCAAAGAAATCTCAGCAATAGAATGAAAGAGGAAAAACTAGATATGATATTTATCCAGGAAACAAAACGTTCAATAGACAAAATAAGATAAATACACAACAAATGGCTGATTAAATATGAATATCTAGAAGTTAAAGCAGATAAAACAGCAAGAGGAATTCTCACACTTTGGAACCCTCAAAGAATAGGTATCCTAGATGCTGAAGCATCCAGGAACTATCTATCAGTGGTTATCCAACCTTTGGGGGACAAGGAAGTTTATTTAATCACAAATGTTTATGGTCCACAAAAGCCTGAAGATAAACTCAGGCTACTTACCTCACTGGAGGAATTAAGAGAAAGACATTCGGGTATCCCCTGGATTCTGGGAGGGGACTTTAACATGATCAGATCTCTAATGGAAAAAATGGTGGAACTAGATCACTGGGCAGAGATTCCATAGCTTTTTAGAATTTCATAAACAACATGAGGCTAGTAGATATAGAGACTAGTAATGGTATCTTCACCTGGAATAATAAAAGGGGAGGAGAGGCTCAAGTGGCCTCAAAACTAGACAGATTTATTATCTCGGAGGACCTCATCCTTACAGGCCTTGACTTGTCAGCTATGATACTCCCTTATGGTGGCTCAGATCACTAGCCTATTCAACTTGAAGCATCCTTTATAGGAACTCCAAGAAACAAACCTTTCAGGTTTGAAAACATTTGGCTTACCCATCGTGACTTCATTAACAATATTGAAAAATGGTGGACAAAGGATATGCAAGTTTAGGGCACTAAAATGTTCCTTCTGCAGCAGAGATTGAAACACATCAAACTCAGGCTTAAATATTGGAATAAGAATGAATTTGGAAACATCTTTGAAGCCAAAAAGGTAGTTGAGCGAAAGCTTTAGGAAATTAATCAGAACCTCATCACAGAGGGCTTCAACAAGGAGAGAAAGGAGCAAGCTGACTATCATGAACATGAATGGAAAGGATTATGCAATCAAGAGGAGATATTCTGGAAATAGAAATTGAGGGTACAATGGTTAAAAGAAGGAGAAAGGAATACAAGTTTTTCTCATAAATCTACCATGCATCATAGGTGCCATAATAGGATCTCAAAAATCAAAGATTCTCAAGGAAATCAACTCAATACCCACAAAGAAATAGAATTTTTTCTAGTTCAGCATTTCCAAGAAATATTAGAGGAACTTCTTATAGAAAAATCACAATTCATCAATGACTTTACAAGGTATATTCCTAGGTTGGTGACAAGAGTAGACAATTATAATCTAAACAAGCCCGTGAATGAAGAGAAAGTTAGCTAAGTAATCAAAGAAATCCAAAATGGTAAAGTGCTAGGTCCGGATGGTTCCAATGTTGATTTATTCAAAGCATGTCGGGACATTTTCAAGCACGATATTTGCGATGTCGTGGAGGACTCAAGGAAAAACAAAACAGTTTCGAAGGCGCTCAACATCTCTTTCATATCCTTGATTCCAAAGCAGGATCATTCCATAACACCAAACATATTTAGACCAATAGCATTATGCAATGCGGTGTACAAAATCATCCCCAAAATAATTGCAAACAGGCTTAAGCCCCTTCTTCCAACTCTCGTGTCTGAGGAGCAAACTAGATATGTAGAAGGCAGGCAAATTCTCAACAACATCATTCAAGCTCATGAGGTAGTTCACTCACTTAAGAACAATAGGCAAGCAAGAATGATTATTGAACTTGATCTAGAGAAGGCTTATGATAAACAAAGTTGGGCATACATCAGGAAAGTTCTAATAGCATATGTTTTTTATCATAACTGGGTCAGATGGGTAATAGCCCTAGTAACCACATCCAGTTTTTCAATCCTGTTAAATGGTTCATCGTCCAAAACCTTTAAACCTTAAAGAGGACTCAAGCAAGGAGACCCACTCTCACCCTTCCTCTTTATTCTCATGATGGAAGGGCTAGGAAAAGCTATCAAATTTGCCAAATAAGAAGGAAAAATCCAGGGTCTCAAACTCACCCTGAATGGAGATGCTCTAACCCATCAATAATTTGTAGATGGCACCATGCTGCAAGGTATACCCACAGTCAAGGAAGCTCTAGCCTACAAGCAAATACTTATTGACTTTGCAAAGGCTGTGGGTATAGAGGTAAGCCTAACCAAATCAAGAATTTTCTTTCTTAATACTGACATTGCTATTCAGAGAAATATATCTGGAATTCTAGGCCTTGAAAGAGATATGCTACTCTCCAAATATTTGGGAGTACCTCTAACAGAAAAACCTCTGAGCAAAGCAATTTGGGAGCCTGTTATTAACAAACTCTAGGATGAAATCCGAAAGTGGAAAAATAGGTCTTTAAAATTTAGCAGGAAGACTAGTGCTCACAAAAGCTATCATCCAAACGATCCTCATCTTTATGTTTTTAGCCCTTCCAGCTCCTAAAGGAGTTATGCAACAATTCATAAATATCCAAAGAGATTTTCTTTGGGGAAAACGGGAAGAGAAAAGAAAATGGGCTTTAGTGGCCTCAGAAAAGATCTTTAAACCAAGGACACATGGAGGCTTGGGGCTCGATGACGCTGAAACACTAGACAAAGTTTTGGGGGAAAAACTATGGTGGGAATGGATAAAAGAATCTGCTTCCCCTTGGGCCAAAATTTGGAAATAGAAATATGCAAACAATTGGCAAGAAAGGGATCATATTAGAATGTGAGGGCTCATCAAAGGCTCCCACATTTGGAATAAATCCTGGGAGAACAGAGCAATTGTGCAGAAACACAGTTTCTGGGAAATCAGAGATGGAAACCTTGCTTGGTTTTGGGAAGATAATTGGCAACAGGAACCTAAATTGTTTAGAGAAGAATTTGTCAATCTCAAGAATGATACTGACACCAAAGGGTTACTCAAGGTAAATGACTTTTGGGATCAGGATAGAAGAGAAGGAAAATGGAGAATATGGAAGAACCTGGTATACAATGATGACTCCCCGTTGAAGGCACAGGTAGAAGCTTTAACAACCATCTTGGACCAGAGAAATATTATGATATCAACATCTTCAAACCAACTGAGATGGGGCAAAAACAATGAAGGCAAATTTAACCTTAAAGAAGCCAAACGAGTGTCCCTTGGGTTTGACTTTCCAAAGCCTGATAGAGTATGGAAGGACCTATGGTAGAACCAAAGCTGGATGAAAATCAAACTCTTCACATGGTTAGTGCAACATAAGAAAATTCTGACTTTGGAAAACCTGAGGAAAAGAGGAGTATCCGGTCTATCTAGATGCCAACTATGTGAACTACAAGAAGAAATATGGATCACCTACTCAACCTCTACCTTTCACATCCACCTTGTGGAATTGGGTAGCTTCAATTTTTAGACAAACAGATAGGGACAGGGGCAGAATTACCAAAACTCTGAAGCATTGGAGGAAAAATTTCTCTAACAATGAAATAATCAACAAAGCTTGGGCTTTAGTTCTAGGATTTCTAATCTAGAATATCTGGAAAGAACACAACAACAGAATACTCAAGAACATGAAAGGTTCTCCCTAGAACATCATGGCTCAAATTTTAAGACAACTCAATGAGACAGTAGGGACCCTCATTAAAACACCCCCTGAGGACCAACCTAAGGATACAAATGTGTAGATACTCTGCATTTGGTCTTTAGGGGCTTGTCCCACAAGGCAAAAACATGAATGTAAGTCATATAATAACTGATAAGGATTTCTGGCAACCCCCCTAGGGATTTTTGAAATGCAATATAGATGGGGCCTCAAAAGGAAACCCGGGTATGGCGAGGTATGGAGGAGTAATAAGAGATGAAAAGGGTCTCATAAAAACCATCTTTCTTAGCCATTTGGGAAAAACCACTAATAATATGGCAAAGCTTGTGCCCCTTGAGCAATGTCTAGAAATCTTAAGGGACTCAAATCTCCATAATACCATAATTGAAGCTGATTCTGAATTGATTATTAATTTGGTCAAGAAAATTTTCTATGGCTCTGCTCCAGATAAAGTCTCGAGACATTGGTGGCTTTTGCAAGTGTATCAACCGATTCAATCCCACTTGCAGAACATGAGAACCCTTAGTTTTATTCATGTGCGCCAAACAACCAACAAAGTTGCAGACACATTAGCTAATTAAGGCGTGCTCTGTGCTAAGAGCAATTAAATTTACGATTGGATAAATACCCCCCAAGGCAGATTGAGGGAAGAGTGTCTCAGATAGGCGAGCATAGACATGGAGCTCTATCAAAGCAGGGGAAACTAGAAGGATGTAGACTAAAGGAAACATGGGAATTTTGATCTTTTATGGTGAAGTAATGCATGGATATCTGGTCTATGGGCGGGAATTTGTACCCTGAACCCTTCATACCCAAAGTTTTCAGGTGGGAGTCAATTTAAATGACAAGTCTTTTTATGAAAACAAAATTCTCTAAAGAAGATCGCCTTTGAATTAGCTTTGCTAGGCATTTGGTTAACGTGCTAGCAGTTAGGAAAATTTGAAGCAATCCTAGGGATTTCTCTTGGCAACTTGCAAGGAGGTTATCCTAAACTTAACTTAAACGATGGCTTTATTTGACTTCGGGTCCTCGTGCGGTGTTATCTTCCATGCTTATTTCTCTTCAAGGTTGAGATCGGTGGATTTTGAGCGGTCTATGTGCTCGAGGGTTATCCCCCCAGGCGAACTTGAAATCATTATATGGTAGTCTCTATTTCCTCATCGGGTCCGATTCAATAATTAAATAGTTTGCATGTTTTCGTTCCGATATAGAGCCTCGTCCGTCAGATATTTGAAGGTGGATCGGATGGTCTCGACGATTGATTGTATTTTGAAGGTCTCGTAGTTATGCTTTGTGGGCCCTGGGCCCAAATTTTGAGCCTTTGGCTAGGCGCCCAAGGCTTTGTGCGACTCGTTAACTCTATGGCCCACATCTCGTTTGGCATTGTTGTACTTTATGTAATTTGTTTTTTAGATACATTTGAATAGAAGGACCTAGTCTTGCTTCAAAAAAAATAATTGATTAAAATACTTAAAAGAGTTAGCGATGCAATGGTATATGGGTGGTTCGCAAAAATTTCCATATATAAAATTTTTATCATATATAAATGACTTTGAGTTTAAATAATTTATTTTTAAAATCATTACAATAACATACATTTTGATTGCACTAAAAAGCGCTTTATACAAGGTAATATGAAACATTACCTTTTTTATTAATAATTTTCCAATTATTATTAAAAAATATAAATCAAATATCTAAAAAAATCAATCCTTATAATTTAAGAAATAATAACCAATCAATCCCAAAAATCTTATGCAATATACTTTACTTATATAACTTCAACAAAAAAATGGAGAACACGAACAAAAGTCAAACAATCAATAGCTTGTCCAAAGCTAGAACAAAAAAAATGGTTTTTCCAAAACATGTTTAGAGTCTTTTTGATGTATCCGTAGTCAAACACTAATTATATTTTGAAATAATAAAGTAAAAAAAATTAATATTTATATAAGCATATATTTAATGTTTGGTCACATATGAAACATAGTGAAAACAAGTTCATATATGCTAGATAACCACAAAATATATATATATAGAGGGGGATCATTAAAATTTAATTTTATATTAAAATTAAAACAATCAATAGCTTGTCCAAAGCTAGAACAAAAAAATGGTTTTTCCATAACATGTTTAGAGTCTTTTTGATGTATCTGTAGTCAAACACTAATTATATTTTGAAATAATAAAGTAAAAACAATTAATATTTATAAGCATATATTTAAGGTTTGGTCACATATGAAAAATAGTGAAAACAAGTTCATATATGCTAGATAACCATATATATAGAGAGGATCATTAAAATTTAATTTTATATTAAAATTAAAAAAAAATATTTTAATATTTATATTTTTATGAGTTTTTTTTTTTTAAATGCTTTTAGGCTCGGAAATAGATGAAACATAGTGAATATGTTGAAACATGTTAGAGATAATGGAGAATATCTTAGAATAGTCAGTTGGTTCACGAGACCTCAGGATAGGAATTAGTTTCTATTTTTCAGGTTATGGTTCTAACTTCCCTAAATCCGTGATCACTATATAATGTGTGATGTACATGAACAATGTAGAGCGTTCTATAGACCCAGACTCTCCTAGTTCAGACTCTCCTTCATAGAGCTGACCAATGGGTTTCATTTTATTTAATATAGAACATTGCATTTTTAACATGGTGTCAGAGAGTCAGGGCTGAGGAACCTGTATGTCGAGTGGAGGGCACGACTGAGCCGAAATTTTCGCAAGTTTTAGGTGAACAAATGTGACGATCCCACTGTAGACCTTCGGTGTGTTTTTCTTTATTGACCATCAGAGATTTGAAGTGTGCGGTCGCGAAGACCTTCGCGAGTCTGTGGTGCTAACTTGCGTCTACTGTGAAAACAAGTGAGGGGCTGCATGGAGGCAAAGAGAAGGCTGCGTCCTAGCAGTGGCTAATGAAAAACGGCTGCCTGGAGGTCGAGGTTTGTCGAGGAGATCGTGGTAGAGGCCGTGAATGAAGCCACAGTGATCTGCGTCTCTGCTGCTAAATCAAACAATATTGGAGATCAACGATCTCTGCCTTTGACATAGATCTGGGGTAAATCTAACATTTTTTTTCACTTGTCAAATTTTTTTAATCACCAAGATGAATAATCAAATGTTTGAAACATGCTTGAATGAGCATAACAAGATTGATAGCTCCAATTATGCGAATTGGAAATTCAAGATGCAAACTCTATTAGAAGTGGAGAGTGCTTAGACGATTGCAAATGGGGATGAGCAGAAGCCAGCGGCTGGATCAACATCAGTCCCAAACTGAGAGAAGCGAGAAGGTAAAGCAAGGACACTGCTAAATATGTCAGTGAGAGACTGTATCATACCACACATCAGAGAATGTAAATCACCAAGCGAAATCTGGGGAATATTGAAGGATTTGTATGAGATCAAGAATACAAATCATCTTTTGTTTCTGAAGAGCAATATCTTATCCCTGAAGATAGAGAAGAATGAAACAGTTACTTCTTTCATAGCAAGGATCAAGGATCTGAAGAACAAATTGTCAGACATTGATGATACAGTTGCATATACAGATATTGTAACAATTACCATGAATGGTGTGACCGATGACTACCAAATGTTCATCACCCGGATAAATGCGATAGAGAAAATCTCAAATTTTGAAGAACTGATAGGAATACTGATGCAAGAAGAAGAAAGAAGATCGACTCTGAAGCCCCAGAGTGTTAATCTTGCATTGATGGCAAAAAAGAACTTCTTCAAAGGAAAAGGAAATCCGCAACAACAAAACGGAGGAAGCTCATAGAAAATACCAAATCCGACCCAAGGTATGAATCCGAATAGAAACAACTCTGTAATTAAATGTTTTTATTGCAGAAAACTTGGTCATATAGCTAGAGAGTGTAGGAAGAAGAAATATCATGAAGAACAATAAAGGCAGAAACAACATGCACGTCATCTCGTGAATGATAATCATGAGGAGAACTTCAGACTGTTCATGAAAGACTTTGATGAGAATGATGATGCACACATCTAGTATGTAGATTCAGGAGCATCAACACATATGACAAGGAACAAGCAATGGTTCTAAGATTTTAAAGAAATCAATGACAGAGAACAAATCTACCTAGGTGATGATAGAAGTCATCAGATCAAAGGGTGTGGGAAAATTTCTGTCATTTTATCTAATGGTAATGTAAGACAAATTCATAATGTCTTGTATGTGTCCAGTGTAACAAAGAACTTGATTTTTGTATCCATGATTAGAGATCAAGATCTTAAAGTTGAATTTTTAAAATCTATTTGTTATATTAAAGATCTGCTAGATGGCATGAAGACTATTGCTACAAGAACTCAAACAGGAGGTCTGTACAAACTAGATGTAAGACCAACACTAGTTCGAGCTACAACAGGTTTGACTATAGAAGAGTTGTGGCATGAGAGATTTGGTCATATCAACTATAATGATTTGCTGTTACTTCAGAAAAAGGAAATGGCAAGAGATCTTCCTATGTTTAAACAAGTGCATAATGATTGTGATGCCTCTACATTAGGAAAGATGCATAGAGAGGAATTCCATGTTCGAGTAGAGAAGAAACAGAGAGAAATACTTGAATTAGCGCACACACATCTTTGAGGATCCATGCAAACAAAATCATTAGGAGGTGAACTGTATTTTTTACCATTTATTGATGACTACACAAAGTTTTATTGGGCATATTTTTTGAGTAAGAAGAGTCACACATTTGAATACTTTAAGAAGTTTAGAAACATGATTGAAAAGCAAGCAGGGAAGCAGATAAAAATTCTCCGCTCTGATCAAGGGGGAGAATACAGGAAGGATGAGCTTATCAAGTATTGTAAAGACCATGGGATATTACAGCAATTCATAGTACCCCATACTCCTTAGTAGAATGGAGTAATGGAAAGAAAGAACAGAACATTGGTGGAATGTGCTAGAAGCATGTTGAAAGGTAAGAATCTTTCGAATGGTTTTTGGGTTGAAGCATTGAATACTGCGGTTTATTTGAAAAATAGGAGTCCTACAAAGGGTCTTGAGTTTCAAACTCCTTATGAAGCATTATATGGATTTAATCCTGCAATAAAACATTTAAGAGTATTTGGGTCTAAAGCATTTTCCCATATTCCGAAGGAAGACAGAAGAAAACTAGATTCAAAAGCCATCAGATGTACCTTTATAGGGTATTGTTCACAATATAAAGCTATAGATTATTTAATCCCTCTACTCACAAGATTTTTGTTAGTAGAGATGTCATATTCCATGAGAAGGATCATGAAGAATCTGATAAGCACAATGAGGAATGGGATATTCCGTTCTTGTTGGAAGAAGAAAGTGAAGAAACAAGAAATAATCAGGATCAACAGAAAAAGGCAAAGATGAACAACAACAGATACAACAAAAACAACAGATACAACAACAATGTCAACAAATACAGTAGTAGTGGGAAGAAAAAGAAAATGATGATCAGACAAGGTTTGAAGCTACCCCACCACTCAGGAGATCACGTAGGAAAGCTCAATTGCCTGTGAGATATAGGAAAATGCTTTTATAACTAGTATGATGAATGTTGTTGAACCTTATAGTTATAAGGAAGCAAATGAATGTAGTGAATAAAAAACAATGATGGAACAAGAATATGAATCTATAATCAGGAACAACACTTGGGAACTAGTTGAACTTCCTGAAGGGAAACAAACCATAAATTGTAAATGGTTGTAAAAACCCAAGATTAATGCAAATGGAACCATAGATTTATTAAAAGCTAGATTGGTATCAAAGGGATATTCACAAAAAGAAGGCATTGCCTATGAAGAAATCTTTTCCCCTGTAGCTAAACTTAATACCATCAGAATGTTGATTGCTTTAGCTACTAAGAAACATTGGATGATTCACCAACTAGATGTAAAGTCTGCATTTTTGAATGGAGAATTGAAAGAGGTTTATTTAGAGCAACCTGAAGGGTTTGTCCAGAAAGGGAAGGAACATTTAATCTATATATTAAAAAAATCTCTTTATGGACTAATGCAAGTACCCTAGTCTTGGTATGAAAAGATTGATTCATTTTTTTTGCAATTTGGCTACAATGGAAGTAAAAACAATCTTAATCTATATGCCATGCAAGATGAACAAGGGCACATAGTGTTGATTTCTTTGTATGTAGATGATTTGATTATTATAGGTGATGCTACATATCTAATCAAAGAAATCAAGAAAGAGTGTCACAAGTGTTCGAAATGAAACACCTTGGTGAATTAAGATACTACGTGGGTCTTGAGATCTGGAGAGATTCAAGACAAAAAATTTTGTCCCAGGGAAAGTATGTCAAAGGAATATTAGAAAGATTCAAGATGGATCAATGTAAGGCTATAGCAGTACCGTACCATTACATCAGAACATCAAACTGCAGAGTCAGGATGGCTCTAAAGAGGCAGATGCGACACTTTACAGACAACTGGTTGGGAGCTTAATATACCTAACTACTACTAGACCAGATTTGGCTTATGCAGTTAGTGTGCTAAGTCAATACATGTCCAAGCCACTTGAGAGTCATTGGAATGTAGCAAAATTGTTTTGAGGTATCTACAAGGTAATGTAGATTATGGTATTATTTATATTGATTCCTTTGATGTTAGATTGACAAGATTTATAGATTCACAATGGGCTGGAAATGTAGACGATCACAGATCCATAACAGGTTATGCATTGAGCATTGGATGTGGGGTGATTACATGGAGAACCAAGAAACAGAACACAGTTTCCTTGTCTTCAATGAAAGTAGAGTATCAAGCTATGTGTGATGGGTTGCGGATACTTCTACAGTATGTTGGGGAAGAACAGAAAGATGCAGAGTTCAATCAAACTTGCTAATAATCGGGTGTTTCACAAAAAAACTAAACAAATTGATACATAGTTCCACTTGGTAAAGTGCAATCAAAAGAAATCCATTTGGTATATTGTAATACATGTGATAATGTTGTGCACATTTTCACTAATCCTCTTGGAAAAATCAAGTTTGAAATATTTAGGGAGATGTTAGGCATATTTGTGAGTGTTAGAGATAATGGAGAATATCTTTGGTTCACGAGACATCAGGAATGAACAATGTAGAGCATTCTGCATAGAGTCTCTTTCGTAGAGTTGACTGCTTTTTACGGGTTTTAAATCAGTAAAGTTATACCATTAGGGAGAATTGGAGAAGACATAATTCTTTTTATGGGTCTTAAATCAGTATAGTTATATTGTTAAAAAACTAGCATATTGAGTAAGCCCTGATGCTTTCTTTTTGGTGGAAATTACTGAAGTTGTAAACTTTTAACTTACGGCTAATCTTACAAAAATAGAAGAAATAAGTCAAGAATTTCAAGGCAACAAAAAAAACATAATTTAACAAAATCCCCTTTACCAATGAAACCCATGCTTTTCCCACTCAAAGAAGGCCGTTTAAGGTACTTCCATTGAACTTGATACTTGAGTATTTAACCACAATCCCTTAATATTTCGAGGTCTTCAATAATGACAGCCGAGAGTTCTTACCATTCGGAGAATAAACAGGTGCCATTCTTTAAAGCGAATCGCTTGAAGGCATCGTGCAAGGAACTGCACAGTAAAAGTTCCGTGCAGACAGCAAAAAAAAACCCATGAATCCAAAACAGACCCTAAATAATAAATATATTGCTTAAAAATATTTATTTTGAACTATAATATATGTAATTTTACATATAATTAATATATAGTTTTTCTGTCGAGATAGAGGGCGTCTTGTAATGCATCCAAACTTACAGTACCTCACACAATCTTGTACCTTTTAGTCCCGAGGAGAGTCGATCGTTTGATACGCGAGGTTGCAATCCGAGTCTGAGAGAGAAAAAATGTTGCGTGACAATAATGAGGGACGTCCAGTCCCGTCCGGCAACAGAGAAAATTTAAGGACCAAGAAAATTTAAAGATCTTTTGATGGATAAAATAGAAAATTTTAATAAACGAAATAAAATTAATTTATTCATTCTTGATACAGCCTTAAATTTATTTATCAGTAATATTATTGGTATAAGTTTTACTTCTAATGATTGTTATTACAAGATAGTTATGATTGTTATTACAAGATAGTTATTTGTTGTTGGTGCCAACCAAATAGGAGTAAAAGTGTAAACGTGTAGACTTAATTATATAACTGTATTTAATATCAATAAGAATCCATTAAAAAATTATTAAAATAAATTTAAATGGTTATCAATTCAAACAACAAATAACTATGTAAATAAAGCAACTCCATTTTTAATATTTATATTTTTTTTAGGAATATATTTAAACTATCTTTCACAAATATATCTCTAACAAGAAAAACCACCATTTCTAGACAACCTTCTCAACAAAAATTTTATCACTACAATAAGACATCATTATTATTATTGTCACTAGTAGGGTTGCATTCTCCACGGCCACAATGCAAAATTACAATTAACAAAGTACCTCAATTTATCAACTAGTAAAACTTAAATGGACTAGATTCTAAAGCTTAACACTAACTTGAATTTAGTATTTTTACTTTAATTTAGTTATATGGAAACTAAGTGGCCGGTACTAGCTACCTTTTATTACACTTTTGTTTAACCAAAATGTATATGAATTTTGTAATTTCCATCTTTATTTATGAAAAATATTGTAATAAAGCCAAACAAATAAATGATGGATAGAATACTTCCTCACTTTTAACTAACAATGTACTCATTATAATCGTGGGCAATATTAGTTCAAAAGTGACTTTGATCTATATATGGAAAGTTGGCTTTTTGGTAGGCCTTTTGGGGTCAAGAAGAGCATTCTTGTTACTATATAATCTTATTATCAATACAAAGAGGTTGGATCCAATGGTGTAAAGTGTGGATTTTTTTTTTTTTTTTAAACCATTGGGTGAGGCTCAAATCTCATGGAGGATTTTCTTAAAGCCATGGAGTCGCCTTGAAGTAGTGATCGAATATGTGGAGTTGGAAATAATTAATTCCTACTTGTCTATGGTTGTATTTTTCTATTTGAGGAGTTTGTTCCTACATAATAGGAATTTAGTTTCTCCTAGTTTAGTGTGTGGTTGAGAGAATCTCTCAACCACACTACTGTACGTCTAAGATAGCATTCCTATCTTAAGACTATTGATTGTATAAATATGTGTGTAATTTCCTCATTCAACATTAATAGAATATATTATTGCTGTGTGCTATTTTATCTTGGTATCAGAGCCTGTGAGGGCCTGGCCCCTCCTGGGCTTGGCCCCTCCTAGGCTGAGGGAAAATAATTGAGTGTATAATTTCATTATGTGTTTGTCCATCGGAAGTTGTGTGGGTAATGAGCGATTTGCCTGAGTCATGCTGATCTTGATTCGTACGCCTAGAGGAGGTCACAGTTAGGAGGTGCAAGAATTCAGCTGCTCGTGTACCAGACGGGAAATGAACCCGGGTCTATACCGTGGCAGGGTTCTGAATCTCGAGGGGGATTTGTAGGTAGGGGGAGTTGCAGGGTACTCCTTGCTATGGCTTCTGATGTGGGCGACGAGAATAGGTTTCATAATCGAGCTGCTCGCTTGAAGTCCAATCCGGGCTAGACCATGTGGAAGAGGATGTTACACGAAGAGAGCAAAAGCGTTACCGTGTCTGTGACCCGCAGCTTTCGGAGCGAACCGTGGTAGTAATGGGGGTAGACCCGCACGAATCCGGAGTCCGTCTCGTGCACACGCTGATGGCCTGCGCAGAAGCGGTGCAACGCGGTAATTTGGCCATCGCGCGGGAAATGGTGAAAGAAGTGAGAATTCTGGCTTCAGCACAGGGCGGGGCAATGAGCAAGGTCGCCACATATTTTGCCGAGGCTCTTGCCCGGCGAATCTATGGGTTTCTCCCTCAAGACACCTTGCGGTTCAACCAGAACGACCCCTTGTCCGATTTTCTGCAATTTCATTTCTACCAAACCTGCCCTTATCTCAAATTCGCACACTTCATAGCCAACCAGGCCATTCTAGATGCCTTCTCCGGGCACCAACAGGTTCATGTCATAGACTTCAATCTGAAACAGGGGATCCAATGGTCGGCCTTGATACAGGCACTGGCTCTTTGCCCCGGTGGGCCACCGGCTTTTAGGCTAACCGGAATCGTCCGACCCCAACCCGACGGAATCGATGCCTTGTAGGAGGTCGGCACGAGGCTCACCAATTTGTAGAATCTGTCAATGTAAAATTCTCCTTCCGTGGCTATGTTGCCACAAGCCTCGCCGACATCAAACCATGGATGCTCGACGTCGAGCCCGAGCTCGAGGCTGTTGCAGTGAATTCTATCCTTGAGCTCCATCTTCTCCTGGAAGACCCCATTCCCGGACGACCTAGTGCCATCGATCAAGTACTCGCTTCCATCTGGAGCCTGAAGCCCAAGATCTTGACAGTGGTTGAACAGGAGGCCGACCACAACCGCCCTGTTTTCTTGGATCGATTCACAGAGGCACTGCACTATTATTCCACAGTTTTTGATTCCTTGGAGGCGCGCGGGTTGCAGGCCCAGAGCGAAGAGCAGGTGATGTCGGAAGTCTATCTGGGTCGAGAAATTTGCAACATTGTAGCCTGTGAGCGATCGGAACGGGTGGAAAGGCACGAACCTCTCTTGAATTGGAGCGTTCGCTTGAGAAACGCTGGCTTCTGGCCTATTCCTTTGGGATCCAATGCTTTCAAGCAGGCTAGCATGTTGCTCAGTCTCTTCTCAGGTGGAGAAGGATATAGGGTTGAGGAGAATAATGGGTGTCTAACACTTGGTTGGCACAGCAGACCTCTAATTGTTGCTTCTGCCTGGCGGAAATTTCTCTCATCGGGGCTGATGGCGCCCTCGACACCCGCCTCACATGGACACTCGCCTCTCCCATGCCGAGGCGGTGCATCCTGATGAACTCGATGAGGAATTCGACAATTTCCCAACTTCAAGAAGTTCTGAGATGGTTGAGGAGTGTTGCGGGCAGAATACAGACTGTGGTCAGAAACTTGGCAACACAGTGTGAAAGATTTCAGTCTCTCTTGAGCTGGAGAGATCCCGGTGCCACAACCATATTTGTCACCTTTTGTTTGTTAGCAGCCATAATTCTATATGTCACTCCGTTCCGAGTAATGTCCGTTATATCAGGATTTTATATGCTGCACCACCTGAGGTTTCGATACAAACTTCCTTCTGTTCCGCTTAATTTCTTCAGGATGTTGTCTGCGCGAACTGATATCATGTTGTAAGGAGTTTGAGCAATCAATTATGAGGTAGCCAGCGCAAATAGTTGATGGGAAATCCCGCCGCGATAGGGTTTCTGTTGCTAAGGAAAGAAACCTAGCAGCAGCTGCATTCTTCATTCAAGGAAGAGAATAACTTTGTGGTAGATTTGAAGGAAAAAGCATTGTTGTTTGTGCATACTTGGGTAAATGTTTTTTTTGGTGAAGTATTTTTTCTTGGAATTTAAATTGATATACATATTGAGATTAGCCACTTCAATATGAAGTTATTTTGTTAGAATTGGCTATTCTAACAAATGACAGGTTCATGGAAGTTCCAAGAATTTATTTGACAAAGATGCCCAAGATGTGAACAATGAATAGATGAGGTAAAGCAGCAGCAACAACGGTTATGGTGGACAAAAAAATAGATGTTTATTTGAGTTAGTATGGTTTGTGGAATAGACTCCCTAGCATTTTATAAGCAAGTCCAGTTGTTGTAATAGTCATTGTATGTACCCAGAAACTCCAAAATGTGGAATGAGATGTACGATTTTTTAAAGGCATCTGAAAGTTCGTGGTGATCTTAAAACCACTTTGTAAAGTGATGGTTGGTGGTGAGCCAGAAACCATCTTTTGTCATTCTAAAGTGATGGTTGGTGGTGAGCTAGAAACCATCTTTTGTCACTGTAAAGTGATGGTTGGTGGTGAGCCAGAAACCATCTATATAGTCTGCGTGACTGAAGTGCCTTTGTGGCTAGCTTGCCTTTGTGGCTAAATCACCTATGTGGCTTGAGGTGCCTTTGTGGCTGGAATCGTGGATGTCAATGCGTTGTTTGACAAGCTTTCCTTTGTGGCTGTGTGTACACGAGAGCTTTGTGCTCAATTGAGCAGGTGGACTGCAGAACACCTAGCTCGGACTTAGATGATTTTTCCTGAGTAGAAGGGGATTGATGCATTTTTCGCGCTGACAACAGCGCCAGGAAGGCCAACTGACGCGCCTGTTAGGCCATTAATCGTGCCAATGGGCGCGGGTTTTTCATTGAGGATCGCGCCAATTCACCTTCAAGGGGATCCGCGGGATCAGAGAAGTTGATGATCTATTCAAGGGCAGCAGATTGTGTTTTTGGAGGTTTTGTACATGCAATTCGCCTGATGGTGGTGGATTTGACTATCATGACAAGTAGTCATTAAGGGGGGGAGTTGGAAATAATTAATTCCTACTTGTCTATGGTTGTACTTTTCTATTTGAGGAGTTTGTTCCTACATAATAGGAATTTAGTTTCTCCTAGTTTAGTGTGTGGTTGAGAGAATCTCTCAACCACACTACTATATGTCTAAGATAACATTCCTATCTTAAGACTATTGATTGTATAAATATGTATGTAATTTCCTCATTCAACATTAATAGAATATATTATTGCTGTGTGCTATTTTATCTATTGCACATAGAGAGAATATATTAAATGGTATTGTGACCCATGCACATGTAAGAGGACCAAAACCTACCTTTGATCATATACTAAAATAAGTTATGATATTCACGGAACATGAAAGATAACCTAGGCGAGTATTCACTAGTGGAGTGAATAGTCCACCATCTCTAGATAGAAAAATTACGTAAAATGTTAACCATCGATGCCAAAAGAAGAGGTATGGTTTGTAGTTTCATATGCCATTTATTATAAAGATTTTAGCATTTTTGGGAAGAGAATTGTGCTTCAATCTCATATATAAGTTCCTTAGATATTTGAAGTGTTGTTTGTACTTCCTTAAAGGTTTGAAGTGCCATAGTGGAAAAGCATCAAAATAGATTTGGAAATAGATGGATTTGCATCATGGATCATTGGTTCATATTCCGAGGGAGTTGGTGACCCCCAGAGTTGAAGTCTCTTGAATATTTTTATACTTAGTCAAATTTAATGTGTGTGGAAGAATTTTCATATTCTTACCTCCACACACCTCCTTGCTCTACACACCTCCCCGCTCTGTGCATCTCTTCCCTTTGCACACCTCCTCGCTCTGCACATTATTGACATGGAAGGAGTGACAAAAATTGAATGCTGAAGTAATTTAAGAAAGTGAAACACCCCACCTTTGATGGGGAGAGTAACAAGTTGAAGAGGCATAGGCTTGGTTATTGGGGATGAAGAAATATTTTAGTGTACATGACTACTTTGAAAACATGAAGGTCGAGGTAGCAATCTTCAACTTAAAAGGAAAGGTAGATATATGGTTGGAGGACATAAGCAACATTAAATAAATTCCAGAAAAGGAATTATTATGGAGTGAGTTTGAAAAATATTTCTAGGAGAATTATATGTCTATGAGGTATTATGATGCTAAGGTAAAAGAGTTCCATGAACTCAAGTTGATACAACTTAATGCAGATGAATACACAAATAAATGTTTATCGCTACTAAGGTATGTAATTTATATCAAGGATGAAAAGGTAAAAATTTAATTATACCTCAGTGGGATGCCCCACTGATTTAGAGACAAGATTGAGTTTGATGAAACTAAAATATTAGAAGACATTATCTAGAAAACCAATTACTATTACGAGTAATCCAAACATAAGGCTAAGAGTCAAATTGATTGGAAGAAATATCAAAGCAACATCAAAGGGAAAGTGTCAAAACCTTTTGGCATAAACAAATGGGAAAGGGGGGGATTCAAAACTCATGCCAAAGGTGCATTCCAACAAACTCATCCCTCAACAGAGTGAAGCTCTGAAAATCAGTAAGAGGAGAAACGAAGGGATACAAGAAAATTCAATGTTGGAATTGTGGGGGGAACCACTTGTGAAGGGACTACCCTCAATTTGCAAAAGCAAAATGATATGAGGATATACAACATAGAAGAGGTGACAACCGTGAATGATGTAGCTCAAAGTACGCCTCATATTTCACGACATTAAAAAATCAACAACCATACCATTAGGCCTTAGTTATCGAGATGGAAGGTAATATCATTAACCAATCAGTTTCAATTTTAATTGGTCCATTATCTAACCTTAGTTATATTATCCCTAAAGTTGTAAAATATTACACCATGTAAAATAAACTTGAGCATACCAAGCTATGGATGGTTTAGTTGGCTACGGGGGCTAGGAAGAAAGTAATAGAATTGGAGTCATGCCACTTAGAATTGGATGGCATGGTTACAATGACGAACCTCAACATTCTTCTATTGGATTTGTATGATGTAGTAATTGTTATGGACTAGTTGACAGACCATAGGACCAAGGTGGACTATTACAATAATTCTTTGGAATGTGTTGATGATGAAGGTGAGGGATGTGTTGATGATGCAGGTGAGGGAAGAATATTGCAATGAAAGAAGAAACCTATTTATGTCAAATATATTTCGGCATTATATGCAAAAAAGTGCAGTTGAAAATGGTGTATTTTATTCATGATTTAGGTGAACAATGTGACATAGGACAAAAAAATGTTAATAAGCACCCCATTTTACATTAGTACAACAACGTATTTCTAGATGAAATACTAGGGTTACCACTTAAGAAGACATTGATTTCTCTATTGAGCTAATTTCTGGTTCAGTGTTAGTTTCTAAGACACCTTATCTCATAAGCACCCTTGACATGATGGAATTGAAATTGTAGCTAAAGGAGTTGTTGGATAATGGGTATAACAAACACAGTGTGTCACCCTATGGAGGACCAGTTCTGTTTGTGAAGAAGACGGATGGAATGTTGCAACCATGCATTGATTATCGACTGTTGAACAAAGCAACAATACAGAATAAATATCCACTACTAATAATTAATGATTTGTTTGATCAACTAAGAGGAGCTACTTTGTTTTCCAAAATTGACTTTAGGTATGGTTATCACCAAGTCAGGACCAAGGATTAAGACATTCAAAAGAAAACATTCATAACAAGATACACGCACTATGAGTTCATGGTGGTGCCATTCAGACTTACAAATGCATCAACCGTGTTATGTGCTTAATGAACAATGTGCTCAACCAATACTTGGACAAGTATGTTTTAGTATTTGTGAATGATATTATGGCCTACTCAAAAACCAAAGAGGAGCATGAGGATCATTTGAAGGAAATATTATAGTTACTGAGGGAACACAATTTATATGCGAAGATTAGTAAGTATGAGTTGTTTAAGGCCAAGGTTCAATATTTGGGGCACATAATCTCAGAAGAAGGTGTGGCTATGGACCTCGAGAAAATAATTTCCATCATGGAATGGAACACCACTAGAAGTGTCACAAAATTGAGATCATTTATGTGGTTGGCAAGATATTATCAAAGTTTCATCTAATACTTCTCAAAAAATTGGTCATCCAATCACATATCTGCAAAGGAAAGACGTAAAGCTTCAATGGACATCAGAGTGCACAACCATGTTTGAGCAACTCAAGTATTTGCTCAAGCATGTGGCCATCTTAAGAATTGTTGATCCAAAGAATGACTTTGTAGTTTGCATGGATGCTTGTAAAGAAGTATTGGGTAGAGTAATATTGTCAGAAGGACATGTAATTTCTTATTAATCGAGAAAATTAAATGAACATGAGAGGAACTATTTCACTAATGACTTTGAACTTGTAGCAATCATTCATGCATTAATAATGTGGAGATATTACTTGATCAGGTGAAATTTCTTGTTGATGTCAAACCAATTTATTCGGCCAACCTAAATTGAATTCAATATAGGACATATGGTTATCCCTCATTAGTCAATTTGACAGTGAGATTAAGTATGTCAAGGGTAAGTAGAATAGGGTGGTTGATGTGCTTAGCATAAGTTTTCAAGTAAACCACTTGGTATCCATAAGTTCTTGAGATTTTAGCATCAGAGAAAAGATCGAGGAAGCTTTGGTACATGATGAACACTTCTAATATGTATAGGATTGTTCGAAAAAGAGGTAGATGGACCTTTGAGTAAGAAATACACACTCATAGATGATGCAATGCTAAATTTCAAAGACCGATGGTATATACCCTACACAGACGACTCGAAGAAGATCATTTTAGATGGGTTTCTCAAAATACCATATTCAGGTCATCTGTGGTATCATAAAATGGTTACCTCTGTCAAGAAGATTTATTATTAGCTAGGTATAAGAAATGAAGTCATAGAGTACACTGCCAAGTGTCTAGAGTGTCAACAAGTTAAAGTGTAATGTAGGCATCTATCTAAACTATTACAACCAATCCCCATTTTGAAGTGGAAGTGGGATGTTATATAGCTAGGGGGGATAATATGGGGTACAAAGGGAGGTACCTAAGGGAATAATGTAATAATGGGATGGGCCATAGTAATAAATAAGGTGGTTAACCCATATCATGTAAGGGACCACAAGTAGTTAGTAATAATGTAATGGGCCCATGGTATTAGATAGATGGTATTGAGGGAACCATGGTAATGACTCATGGTATTATATGTATGAGGTCTGTATAGAGGCTAGAGACTCCACAAGCCATATGCTTGTTCATACAATAATCCTTGATACCTCTCAATGTGGAGTCTCTAGCCTCTATATAGGCCTCATACATACAATACCATGGGTCATTACCATGGTTCCCTCAATACCATCTATCTAATACCATGGGCCCATTACATTATTACTAACTACTTGTGGTCCCTTACAAGATACATGTTAACCACCTTATTTATTACTATGGCCCATTACATTATTACATTATTTCCTTGGGTACTTCTATTTGTACCTCATATTATCCCCACTAGGTATATAACATTCCGCCCCCCTTAGCATGTTTCATCCCCGAAACATCGGAAGAACACAAATAATAAGATCTACTCAAAAGAGTAGTCCACTGGTACCATGCATGTGCATCTAGCCATCCAAAAGAAAGTTGAACCCTCGATTTCGCTGGTGCCTCGCTCGCTTGAGATGGAAGTTGACCACGGTAGCTCTTCTGTGTTAATGTGTAGTAGGTGGATCTTCGCTCCTCTCTATCTGTCATGCAGGGGTTGTTGTCCTTGTGGCTAATTGGTTGCTATCTTGTTGGTTGTTGTTGATCAGGAGCTCAGGACCAAGTGTCGTAAAATGGTCAAAAATAAAAGTGCTCAAAACTAGCTCAAACCTGAACGACCGAATAGAGCTCATCCTCTTGATTCTGGTGCCACAAACGGTTCGAAAAATGGTCGCCGTATGAGAAAGGTATGCCAAAAACAAAATCGCCCAATAACCCTTAATTTTTGAATATTTTTCAAAAAAAAATATTCAAAAAAAATTACGTAGAATATTCCATTTGGGCAGCCAATCACAGGTTGCCACGTGGCAGGCCCGGAGGCCGCCACGTGGCCCAAGGTGACGTCAACAAATTTTTTTGGGCATACGATAAAATTTGGGTTGAATTGTGGTTTGAACCCACGACCACTCAAACAACATTACAACACTTTACCATTGCACCAATGCAGTCAGACTTGATTTGGTGGCAGAGTTAGCCATATTAAAAGGTTGTATTAGGTTGGGCATGGCATAAAGGAGGCGAGCCCCCATCACATATGTCCGCAGCCCCAGAACCGAGGGCTTTAACCCCAAACCGCTGCCATGATTCCAACATTGTTCCTTTTAATGTGTGGGACGTGTTCACATGGTATAATAAAGCGGAGTTAAGATAACTGCCCGTCAACCGAAGGTTATGGCGCGAACTCCAATGCAAACTGCTGATTCCGAAGATCCCATTCACATGCGCGGGTAACATGACAGTTAGGTGGCAGTTAAGATGGCGGGAATAATGGCGGAGCGCCAAATTTTGGCGGTCCCGCCATAATTGGCGGAACTAACTGGCCCCAACTACAGTTAGCTGGAGTGATTTTAGGCCAAACTGGAGGAAATCTTCCATGAGCCATAACTTTGGCTAGGAAAGTCCTTTTTGGACGAATTTATTTTTGATTTTGGGTTTCTTCGACCTTCTAAAGCCATTGGCATAGGTTTCACAGCCATCTGAGGTCATTTGCAAGTGATTTTGCTTCATGAAAGTTCCAGGAGCCACTAAGGCCAAATCTGTTTGGGAGCTGCATTGGGAATTGTGCAGCCATTGAATGATGAACGAAGGTCATTTCTAAAGATTTTCAGCATTTTGAATCCATTTCTACAGCTCGTTTTTCCTGTTGAGGCATTCTTCTCATTGTTTAGCTTCAGGGAAGCTTTCAGGGCCACTAGGGCCATTTCAGTGCTTGAGTTGTTTGGGGGTTATGTTCATCCATTTTTGGTGATTCAAAAGCCTATGTCTACTATTTTCCACCTTCTGAGTCTAATGACATAGGTTTCAAAACAAATTAAGTTCATCTTCATCTCGAAATTCTCCATGCAAGTTTAAAGGGTCACGAGGGCCAATTGGGGAAAGTACTGTATAAGGTACAATTTCACTGTTTAGTGTTTGGGAAAGAGCATATTTAGCTAATTCCTATCTTCTGATTTGTATGTACAGTTAGATCTATCTTTTGAGACACTCATATTGTTGTATTATCCTTTGTAGCATTTTTAATACAAGAGAATCAGCCTAGTTGGAGAGGCTTGGTCCAGTAGATGTAGCCCAGGAGGGGTGAAGTGCTTTATCATTTTGATGTTTTTATTTGCTGAAGATTATATGCTAAACAAAACTGATATAAAAGTGTTAAACAGAAAATATACATAACTTGCATACACACATAATCACCTATTCAGCTGCAGAAAGTTATTTGTCTTATTCCGCAAGACATCAAACTTCAAGTATGTGTATGTCAAAGACTTCTAAGTGTTTACTTTGTTATTTCTTTAGGCAGAGCCTGTAGAAGGCCATGTAGCCTCTGGAACTCATCGTCTCTTTAGAGGTGACATGTCCGGTGAATGCCCCTACAGTCTATCTCTGTATAAGAAATAATACGTTTTTACATTTTCAGAGGTCACTTGGAGTGTATAACTCACATTTGAAATTATGGGAAATGGATACCTTGCACCCTTAAACAAGTACATTCCGTTTTCAGATTAGATGGTATCAAAGCACTAGGTTTGCTTGACTGACATCACTAGCTTGATTGTGTAGCTTGAAAGGTGTCTTAAGTAGTGTTGAAGATTGACTGCTTTATTATTCTGCAAACTAATTGTTGTTTGAGTTTGCTGAAGCTCTTTTGTTCATTTTTGTAATGAAAACTTCCATAAGTGAGTTCTCAAAATCGTCCTCCTTCACAAGATTCTTTGATGAAGGCTTGAAGCAAGATTTTTTCATCATCATGAATATGGTGAGAGAAATGTATGAGGATGAAAGAAAGAGCTCTAGACTTCAAGAGCAGTTGAATTCCATGAGGGAAGAGAAGTAGTTTCTTTCTGACCAATTGCAGGAAATTAAAGGCCAACTTCATATTGCAAAAATGAATCTGGAAAGGACGCATGAGTTGGAGAGACAACTCCTTGTTTCCAAAGAAGCCTTATCCAAGTATCAGCTTGAAGAAGAGGTAAACAATTCTAGTTTGTCTTCAAATTCTTATAAGAATGTTAATGTTGGTTCTTTTGAGAAACATACCAGAGGCATAGGGTCCAAGTTGATGTCCAAAATGGGATATGAAGGAAAAGGGTTGGGCAAACATGCACAGGGTATAGTTGAGCCAATAATGGTTGAGGTAAGGCCTAAGAATTTGGGTCTTGGCTATGGACAATCTTATGGAGAAAGTTCCAAAGCAGCCATGAAGGCAATTGAAACAGTTCCTAGAAGGAGTTTCATTTCGAGTTCTCTATCTCAAGGTTGTAAAGGTTGTATCCTTGAGGAATGCAATAGTTTGAAACATACCTTGCAAGAAGAAGGTGTGCATAAGAATGCACTTGAACAAGAGAATTGTGAAAGCTCTAAAACCATTGAAGGGATTGATGGTGTTCCAAAAGGAGCTTCTTCTTCATTTGATTCACCTCCTCATGAAGGTAATGAAGGTGAAAGAGAAAGGTATAAATCTGATTTCAATCATATTTCCTTTGATCATGTAAAGCATGGAAAATTTCTAGATAAGCATTGTAAAAGAATTGCATGTTATTTTTGTGGTTTGTTTAACCATAGTGTTTCTAGATGTTGGAAAAGAATGGCAACATACAGGAAAGTTTTGAAGGAAAGGAGGCAAGAAGCCAAAGTTCCATTGAACAATGCGAATCATGCTATCAAGAAGATGAACATGTGTTGCACTTATTTCCATAAGCATGGACATACTGTTGAAAGGTGTTGGACTCTGAATCCAACAATGCTTCCACGAAAGTTGAAGAAATTGTAGAAAGAGTATGGCAAGAATGGGAAGGAAGTTTCCATCATTGATATGTGTCAGGATGATACACATGCTGATATCAATGTGCAGTTAAAGGAAGCGTTGTTGAAATGGATTGGTAAGAAATGGTTAGAATTCTTATCCAATTAAAGTTGCATGTCTTTTGATTGAATGCATTTATTTGTTAAGGGAATGCAAGTTGCAAGATGGAAAAACTGAGTATGAGACTCACTCTATCGCAGCGAAAGTTATATTCATTTCAACTTTGAAAGTACATGTGCATGTGATCGAGGATATTGTACTTATGATTGTACTTAAGAGAAAGTTGAAGGATAAACTGCATGCATGAGAATGATATGCATGAGCACAAGGATCATGATGATTTCCCTGTATGTTAAACATGTATGTGTGATTAACTTGAAGGGTTGATTACTTTGTTTCTAACCATGCATGTAACGTAATATTGACTTGGAAAAAGTTAATTTGATCTCCAAGATTGTAAAGAGGAGAAATGATGAAGTGTTTCATCTTTGTAAAAGCCTTCTCATTTGGGAGGTAGCTCTTCCTCTGGAGCGGAGGTGCCATGGATGGGCATCGTGATAGTTGGCAAGCCCACATGTTCAGAGGAATATTTCAACTCATATATCAGCAAGTATTATTGATGGTTTCTGCAATTTTAGATTTGTTTGGCGAAAAAACTTGGTCGGGATTCGACAAGTACTTGGCTTATGCAGCAAAAAGTCGCCATGACGACAGTTGGCAAGGCAGGACATTTTGGTATCATTATGCTCTTTTGGTTGAATGGAAGAGGATATTTCTGTTCCTCAAGTGCGGTATAGTTCAGTTCAAAGATTCAGTGAGGTTTTGGGGACCAAAATCCTTCTCATTTGGGAGGTTTGATCAGGAGCTCAGGACCAAGTGTCGTAAAATGGTAAAAAATGAAAGTGCTCAAAACTGGCTCGAACCTGAACGAATAGATAGAGATCGTCCTCTTGATTCTGGCACCGAAAATGGTTCAAAAAACGGTCGTCGTATGAGAAAGTTATGCCAAAAACAAAATTGCCCAATAACCCTTAATTTTTGAATATTTTTCAAAAAAAAAATTTAAAAGAAGAATATTCTGTAGAATATTCTTTGGAATATTCCATTTGGGCAGCCAATCACAGGTTGCCACGTGGCAGGCCCGGAGGCCGCCACGTGGCCCAAGGTGATGTCGGCAGAGTTTTTTGGGCATACGTTAAAATTTGGGTCGAATTGTGGTTTGAACCCACGACCACTCAAACAACATTACAACGCCTTACCATTGCACCAATGCAATCAGACTTGATTTGGTGGTAGAGTTAGCCATATTAAAAGGTTGTATTATGTTGGGCGTGGCATAAAGGGGGCCAGCCCCCATCACATATGTCTGCAGCCTCAAAACCGAGGGCTTTAACCCCAAACCGCCATCGTGATTCCAATAGTCTTCCATTTAATGTGTGGGACGTGTTCACATGGTATAATAAAGCGAAGTTAAGATAACTGCCCGTCAACCGAAGGTTATGTCGTGAACTCCAATGCAAACCGCCGATCTTGAAGATCCCGTTCACATGCGCGGGTAACATGATAGTTAGGTGGCAGGTAAGATGGTGAGAATAATGGCGGAGCACAAAATTTGGGTGGTCCCGCAATAATCGGCGGAGCTAACTGGCCCCAACTACAGTTAGCTGGAGTGATTTTTGGCCAAACTGGAGGAAATCTTCAATGAGCCATAACTTTGGCTAGGAAAGTCCTTTTTGGACGATTTTTTTTTTTGATTTTGGGTCTCTTCAACCTTCTGAAGCCATTGGCATAGGTTTCACAGCCATCTGAGGTCATTTGCAGGTGATTTTGCTTTGTGAAAGTTCCAGTAGCCACCAAGGCCAAATCTGTTTGGGAGCTGCATTGGGAATTTTGCAGCCATTGAATGTTGAACGAAGGTCATTCCTGAAGGTTTTCAGCATTTTGAATCCATTTCTACAGCTCGTTTTTCCTGTTGAGGCATTCTTCTCACTATTTAGCTCCAGGGAAGCTTTCAGGGCCACAAGGGCCATTTCAGTGCTTGAGCTATTTGGGGGTTATGTTCATCCATTTTTGGTGATTCAAAAGCCTATGTCTGCTATTTTCGACCTTCTGAATCTAATGACAGAGGTTTTAGAACCAATTGAGGTCATCTTCATCTCGAAATTCTCTATGCAAGTTTAAAGGGCCACGAGGGCCAATTGGGGAAAGTATTGTATAAGGTACAATTTCACTGTTTAGTGTTTGGGAAAGAGCATGTTTAGCTAATTCCTCTCTTCTAATTATGTATGTACAGTGAGATATGTCTTTTGAGACACTCATATTCTTGTATGAGCCTTTGTAGCATTTTTAATACAAGAGGATCAACCTAGTTGGAGAGGCTTGGTCCAGCAGATGTAGCCCAGGAGGGGTGAACTGCTTTATCATTTTGATGTCTTTATTTGCTTAAGATTATATGCTAAACAAAACTGATATAAAGTGTTAAAGAACAAATATACATAACTTGCATACACACATAATCACCTATTCAGCTGCGGAAAGTTATTTGTCTTATTTCGCAAGACATCAAACTTCAAGTATGTGTATGTCAAAGACTTCTAAGTGTTTACTTCGTTATTTCTTTAATCAGAGCCTGTAGAGGGCTAGGTAGCCTCTGGAACTCATCCTCTCTGTAGAGGTGACATGTCCGGTGAATGCCCCTACAGTCTATCTCTATATAAGAAATAAGAAGTTTTCAGATTTTCAGAGGTCACTTGGAGTGTATAACTCACATTTGAAATTATAGGAAATGGATACCTTGCACCCTTAAACAAGTACGTTCCATTTTCAGATCAGTTGTCCTACGGGGTGATGTGGGTGATGATATGTTGAAGTTTTAACCCACGACGTCTTTTTTTTTAATTCACACCTTATTGGAGCGTGACTGTTATCTGGTGCATGTTGTGGTGTCTATCGTGGTGTCTTATCTTCCAATATTACTTCAACCACTGAGCCCTCATTTGATGTATCAACACCTGTAACCTCTCTTGCTTCAACCTTTGTTTGTGTTTGATTGTTGATCATCACTAACTCATCATCTGATATGTCGTTCCCTGTAACATCTTCTACTTCAGCCTCCGTGTACTCTACTTGTTTATTGATGGAAATATCCTGTAATGTAATTTTCTTCTTTTTATACCAGAGCTTTAGGAATTTATTCTGCACATTAATATTGATAGTACCCACGGATTTCATCCAAGGATATCCCAAAACAACATCCATGTTATCCATATCTGATGTATAAAAATCACCATGCAACACATACTTATCCATTGAAAGCTTCAAATCTTTATAAACTTACACATCCTCTGTGTTTTCAATGTGTTTTGCTAGCACTCGTAATTTTTTTTCCAAATTGACATTTATGAGATTTTGCTTGCAACTTGGATTTATAGACACAATGATTTTCTCCTTCTGAATCAATCCATGAACCTACAATAAGGAGACACCAGTAGAAAATAACCCTTTACATGCTTCATTCTCCTTTTTTCTAGTACGAGACCATGTCTAAAAGGAACCTTTCATATTCGGCCTCTGAAAGTTTGAGCAACTTCTTGTTGTCAAATGAGTGCCACCATTTGGAAGCCTCATCTTGAAAATTAAACGGTACTATAACCCTCCAAAATTCCCCATTTTTAACTTTAGACTTTGTATGAATTCTTCAATAGTAGGGCTATCATTTTTCCTTATAAAAATAAAATCGCCACGAAGAGGGTTTTGAAAAAAAATTCACTTACTTGGCGAAAAGTTGAAATTGTCACACTTTAGTCAATATTGCTCACAATCCCTATTATGAACTATTTTTGGAAATGGATCAATCATTCTGCATCTACCTATGGGATATAAATCCCAATCCAGGCATTGGAATTTCAGATCTCCGCTGCAACTCTCTCGTCGTCCCGAAAAATTCTAAAAAAAGAGTTGATTTTAAATTAGTGATATCTCCCTCATCTGGACTCTGATTCGACCGATTTTTTTTTGAAATTGGGTATTTTTTCACAAAGAATATAGATATGAAATTAAATTCTACAAATCTTGCCCCAAGACATCCAAATCTGCGCCACAAACTCGCTGCCCCAAAAAATTGTCTGCAACACCACTAATTTTTAGATCAGCGATATCTCCTTCATTCGAACTCCGATTTGGCCAATTTTTTTTTGAACTTGGGTATTTTTCACAAAAAATCCAGATTTTCAATTATATTTTGCATATTTTTCCCTAAAATGTACAGATTTTATCTAAAAACTCGTCGACCCAAAAAATTCCTACAAAAAAAAATAAAAAAATTCCACTTTTGCCCAAGAAAGTGCTCTGATACCACTTGTTATAGATCTAACCCAAAAATGTATGATAATAGAAATCAACCCAAGAAATAACAAGATATGAATATAGATAGAAATGATTCACTTTATTGATCAAACCCTTAAGGTAGGGCAACACCATACTTTCACTCCTTAAGGAAGGAGAACACTCCATAAGCCATATGTCTGTTCATACAATAATCCTTGACACCTCTCAATGTGGAGTCTCTAGCCTCTATATAGGCCTCATACATACAATACTATGGGTCATTACCATGGTTCCCTCAATACCATCTATCTAATACCATGGGCCCATTACATTATTACTAACTACTAGTGGTCCTTTACATGATATGAGTTAACCACCTTATTTATTACTATGGCCCATCCCATTATTACATTATTCCCTTGGGTACCTCCCTTTGTACCCCATATTATCCCCCCTAGGTATATAAGGTCAAATTCATGCAATTCAAGATAAGACTGCTAAAGAGGTCACAATATAAAAATGTTGTCATGGTGATGGCGGAAAAGTTGAGAAAGCAAACTCACTTTATTATTACTAATTCCAACCACAAGGCCATTGATATTGCAAATATATTCATGAAAGAAATATTCAGGCATCATGGCATACCTAAGAAGATAATCTCAGACCAGGATGCTAAATTCACATCCAATTTTAGAAAGAAATATTTGTTGGATTTGGAACTCAATTGGCATTTAGTATAGAATGCCATCCCTAAAGGGACAAGAAAACTGAGAGAATGAACAAGGCATTGTAGAACTAGTTTGGAATGTGAACCCTGTACCAACATAAGAAGTGGGAATAATCATAAAAAAAAATGTCTATTAAGAACCATTGAAGATGAGCCCCATCGAGGCTCTGTATAGTAGAAGGTGTAATACACCCATTAGTTGGGATGACCGAGTAAATGAGGTAACTCTCAGACCTGATATATTAAGAGAGATGGAACATGAAGTTCTTAGTGTTAGGCAAAGGATGAAGGCAACATAAGACATAAAAATAAGCTACGAAGATCAACAACAAATGCATAAATACTTTCAAGTGGGAGCATGTGTATCTTCGAATTAATTTGAGGAGGATCTCACTAAAACTCGGGTCCTATTCTAAGTTGGCACTCAGGTTTCTCAAACCATTTCATATTTTGGAGAGAGTGGGACTAGTGGCTTATAAAATAGCCTTGCCTCCCACCATAAAGGCACATGATGTATTCCACATATCCTTATTGAAAACATTTTTGCATGATTCTAATCATGTGATCGATTAGTTTGTGGTATGGGTAGAGCCTAAGAGTGAGTTCCAACTCAAAACTTTGTGTACCATAGACCAAATGTAGATCGTGCTTTGTAACTGAGTGATAGAGCAAGTCAAAGTGTAATGGAAGCACTTTGGATTTGATGAGGCAACCATAGAGCATGCAGATCAGATGAAAACATTGTACCCTTTTTTGTTTAATATGTAATGGATGTAAAAGAGTTTTTCTATAAAGCTCAATTTTTTGTTTTGTTGACTTTTTTGTTTTGTAAGAACACAAGAGACATTTTTCCTTTAAGGGGTCGGGTTTGTAACCTCCCCTATGTTAATTGTGAACCTTTTTGTGTAATTAAGCATCTTAGTGTGATAGTTGATTACTAGCGGAAACTCTATTTTAATATGATAAAATTATTAGTCGTGAAATTCACTTCCTATTCGAATAAGTGTGTTATCTCAAAATCAAGCCCTGGAAGGCTGCAAACCAGGAAGACTTCAAGTAACTATTTCAAACCAATATTTAGACTAAGGCTTAGCCTCCCTAGCCTGAGAGGGCTCTCTCGAACGGTTATTGATTTTGACTAATAATAAGATGGCTAACTCTTGTGGAATAACATTGACAAATATGAAGGCTGGACAAATATTAAACAAATTTCCATTGGGCCTATGGAGTCAACCATACTTCAGTAAATAATGATACTGCCTTTACATAGAAGTCAGGGCATTTAGCATTTAGATGTTCAGAACACAACTCACATAAAACCACAGTTCATAAATGCATACAGGAAGTCAAAGCACAATCAGTGAATTCTGAGTGATTATACATCTATGCAACTGTAAAAGACATTAAGGAAAGAATAAAATCACACATTCTGAACATGGAAATCCTTCATGAATCCTGAGAAGAAAAACAGCCAACTTATATTACTAAACTCTGTCTTTACATAAGCCAAAACAGACCTCTGTTATAAAATTTTCCAACCTTTTTTACATTGATGTTTCAGCTATATATAGAATCCTTATTCTAAATAATTCGAGCTTCCTCCTCCAGCATGAGGGGAGTCGATAACTACCTCTACCGACACCTATCAGCTATTGAACTAACTAATAAATACAACTAAAGTGCTGACTGGAGTTTTTAAAGAGTTCTAAATTAACTATGACTCTAACTCCATTTTCCATGCATACGGCTTCTCCTTGTTCTTTGACACCTGGTCCTCTTTTGATTTGGCTGAGCTGGATATTTAATACTCCATATTGACCTTGAACGTTGAATCTTCTAACTTCTCAGAAGTATTAGGAGATTTTCCTTGTTTCTCGGCTTCAGTTCTTCTAAAAAATGCTCGAATGTACAGAAGCATGTCTTCTAGCTTTTAATAACCCAAAACATGGAACACTGCCACGTTCTTGATGTGTTGTGAGCTTCATCGATGGACATGTGTGCAGGCAAAAGTTCCTTGTATTCACATCATTTGATACCTTTTGAACGATGATAAAGGGACTTTATGACAAAAATCCAAAATTGGATTTGAATATTCAAGCCTTTAAAGCATCCACCTGTCTTGATCTGATTGACTATTGTTGCTCCAGCTGATGTCTTGCATACCCTTTGGAATTTCCCTTTCAAACTCCTGCTCATAATACAAAACTTCCTGTCTGTGTTAAAGTCATCACTTACAGCAGTTTCGTAGCGTGCTACGAAACTGCTGAATTATTTGAAACAGCTCGCCTTTGACCCTGAATCTTTATCACCCAAACATTTGATTGCCAAAAAATCCCTTCGACTTTTCATATGTATAACAGGGATTTACATTTCTTCAAAACAATAAGACTAAGCAAAATTGACAAAATTTGGAACAAAACCTTTCTTGAAGAGAAAATTCATTTAGCAGGTAACTGGCCCAGCTGTGCCTTCAGGTCTTCAATTTTCTTCTTCATAGCTTTATTCTCAGCTCTTAATTGCATATTTATTTTTCTAATGAACTGGGCCTCTTTGATGGCTGGTACTGTCCATGTGTGAAATTGTGCATGGCCATCAACTACTGAATTCAACTGGTTTTGAAAGGTTTCAGTCCCTTTCCATAGAGCTTTACGATAATTTGTATACACGGCTGCATGTTTTCTAACTGCTTTCTTCAGTTTGGCAATCTCATATTTAGCTGCTTCTAACTGGCTCTTTATGGCTGCTATATTATCTCCTTGAGATGTGATGACTGTTCTGCTTGTATCATTTTGCCTAACTTTCCCAGTTTCCTCTGTTTTTGACAGCTCTTCTTTTACTTGCTTCCTTGTAATAGGTCTTCTGGGTTTTAAAATGAATTTTTCACCTGGCTCATCGAATTTAAGCCTTTTTGAGGCCTTAGACTTCTTGGTACCTTCTGGTGGTGACTGTGTCAAATCAATATGGACTGGTTCAAACTGCTCGAATTCAATGGCCTGTAATAAATCATTCAAGCTTGCCTTAGACATTGGGCTCTCTTCAACAACTATGGCTTTACCTTTTTCCTTATTTATCTGGCTTCTTGTCCTTACCCTTGAGACTACTTCAGATCTGCTTGTCTCAGGTATAGTCTTCTTATCCTGAGTTTTTTCTTTTGCTGATTGCTGAGGTTGATCTTGAATGATTAGTGGCTTCACTGGTTTCCTTTGCTGTGACTTGATTTTCTTTTTAGCTCTTGCTTCTTTTTGGAGCTCAACTATTGTGAATTCTTTGGTTGGTAGTGGAGTAAGGCCAGTCTTGCTTTGGAATCCAGCCATGAAAATAAACTAATTCCAGTCTCTACCTATCTTTTGGAGGCCATCCAAAACTAGCAACTTGAGCAAAACATGATGAAAAAAAGAGGTTTCACAGTCCTCTTTCCTTAACTGCACCTTGTCACACATTTTACTCAAACTGCGAAACAAATAAAAAGGAATGTCTATGGAGAATTTCCTAGTGAAATGAAAAAGTAGTTTGAAATGATAAGAATAAACCTTATTGTACCTTCCTTCACAGGTCAAATATTTCTTTATGCAGGTAAGAAGAAGAGCGTAATGTTCCTTGACATAATTTCTGGGCACTGCTTTTTTCAAGTCTTCGTTTACATATGCCTCCTTTAAAAACTCTTTACAAGGGTTCATATCAAACTTAAAATTTTCAAACCATTCTTCCCGTCCTCTTGGGATCTCTGTCACAGTAGATATGGCTTTTGGAGAAACTTGGACTTCTAGCATAGCTATCTTTGAATTTAAACTAGTGAAGTTTAGCGCAAATTCTTTAGTTACCTGCGCATGTCCTCCTTGTAGCTTTTTGCAAAAGTTCCAGCACCCGGCATCTTTGAACGCTTTTTTCACGCCTTCATCCCTCAAAGCTATGTCCAGGCCCTCAGGTTCAGTCCTCTGGCATTTACCGGATCTGTGCTCTTTTCTCTCCATTTTTTCCTTCGAGATCTTCACACACAAAGTCTAACAGCTCCGGTTGAAATGGTGATTCAGCTCCTTTTAATTCAGCCTCGCTTGTAATCAGGCTCGCTTGAAATCAACCTCTCTTGAAATTCAAATTCTTTCATTGAAACACTTCAATACATAATCACAGGCAGATTTGTCGCTCATGCAGCACTTACGACCATCATTAAGGTCTATGCACGGTAAAATCTCTTGGGCATGATATTTCTGTGCAGATTAACAGATCTATTGGTGGGGTAGTGGCAAATGAGCGTTCAAACGTGAAACGAGGGGTACATAAACTGACATGAGTGGACACAACTGGTGACTCACCTATCGGACTTGACATTTCGGGAAAGATTCGTTGCGAAATGCACGAATCCATGATTTCGCAGCGCTGTTAGTTTTAAATTCTAATGATGCGCTGCGAAACGGCCTAATCATGATCCGTTGCGAAATTGCTTAACCATAATTGCGCTGCGAAACTGGCAAATGGGATTACACTGCGAAATCACTAAAAGACACGGTGACTTGGATGAGACAAGACATGGCTATGAAACAATGATGGGTGGAGGAGAACCAATAGGAGTCGAGTATGGTTTGAGTTTAAAACTTTAAAACTCCAAATCCTAAGTGAGGAAAAATAAAATGAAATCAACTTAACACGGACCTTTGTCATTGGACGAAGACAGAGAATTATATGCATCAAATTTTTTAGTTCTACGTGATAACAGTGGCTCCACTTGGGATAGTGTGCTCCTGTAGTACACTAAGAACTCGTAGATCCAGTGCTTTGTTCACTTTCTGAAAACATAAACAGAGTTGACAAGCATTCCTTTCTAGCTTTGTGGGCCTTCACCTCGGGCTTAAGCTTCCTGTTCAGCTTGTCATTTATTTTTAACAAGAAAGACTAATAAAACGGTTATATACAATGTTTGTGAGACAGTTGGCAGAGATTCAATTAATTGTAATGCTTTAGGAACTTGCCATTAACAGGTCCTCCAGCATATGGTGTTCCATCAACCTCCTGCAGAATGTAGGTGTTATTCCCATGGAAAGCAGAAATTTGATATGGCCCTTTCCACAAATTTTCAAACTTACCATGTTTACCTTTCTCTTCAATTCTAGCTTCCCATTTCAGGAATTTATCATGAATCTGGAATGTAACCTCTTTGATCTTTTTGTCAAATGCTCTCTTGATCCTGTTCTGACTTTGTTGATGACTGTCAAACAGCTCATTTCTTTTCTCCTGCAAACCTATTAGCTGATTAATCCTGCGTTGTACAACATTTGGTTCCTCTTCTAATCCTTGAATCAGCTTCATTACTGGTACTCCGAGAGATGTTGGAAATATAGCCTCTGCCCCATATACAAGCTCAAATGGTGATGTTCCAATGGACCTGTTTGTGCAAATCCGGTCAGCCCACAAGGAATATTTCAGTTTCAAATGCCAAGCCTTTTTATTTTCTTGCAGCAGCTTCTTAATGATTCTCATAAGACTCTTGTTTGATGACTCAACTAAACCATTTCCCTATGGATAATAAGCAGTGGAATGTCCAAGAGAAATATGATACTGATGACAAAAATTAATCATTCTTTTAGACTTGAAAGCTTGAGCATTATCTGTAATGATCTTGAGGGTAATTATCTTTCAATGAAGCTTTGTTTAAATTCCTGAAGTCTATACAAATTCTGATCTCCCCATTCTTTTTCCTGATTGGTACCAAGTTAGCAAGCCAATTTGAGAATCTGAATGGAACAATAATTTTGGCATCAAAAAGATTTTTCACTTCTTTTTCAATCAGTGGCATTAGAAGAGGATTAATCCTTCTTAGCTTCTGCTTAAAAGGATTCTCATTCTTCTTAATAGGGATGGTATGTTGTATGATTGAAGAATCATATTGTTTCAAATCAGCATAGCTCCATGCAAAAACATCAATGAATCTTTTCATCATTTCAACATATTTGGCCTTCATATCATCTGAAAGGAACTTTGAAATCTTGACTATTTTAGGCACCACTGAATCACCTAAATTACAATTTTCTACTTCTTCCTCATTAGCTTGCAATCTTGGTGCTTTGAACACATCATTTTGATCAAATAATTTTTCCAGAGGAATGAGGCCTGTAGGGATTAAGTTGTTTTGTAACTGTAAGACTTCAGAACTTTCCTTTGACTCTATTAACATGTTCTGCTGACCTATCTGATTATGCTCAAACTCTTCTTTTAATTCAATGAAATTCCTTACATGCTGATCATCCTCAAAAACCTGCCAATTTATGATATTATCTGGTATGACTGGTCTATGGCGAATCTCCACTTCATAATTATCAGAAGAGTGCTTGGGAATAATAAATAGGCTGGCTGAAACAGCCAGAGAATCTGCAATAGAGTTTTGGTCTCTAGTTTTGATACTAAAAGAGTAGGTTTGAAAATTTTCTAACATCTCCAACACTAAATTTCTGTATGCTCTCATCCTTGCATCCTTGGTTTGATATGTACCTTCAATTTGTTTAATTACCAATTCAGAATCTCCACAAACAACAATATTTTTGGCTTTCAACTTTATCAAGGCCTCCAAACCTAAAACTAAAGATTCGTACTCAGCCATATTGTTGGTACAATCAAAGTTTAATTTGTATGAGATAAGCTTACTTTCTTCAGTTGGACTAATGATCCAAATCCCAGCTCCTGCCCCTTCTTTTCCTGCTGATCCATCAAAGTACAATGACCAGCAGCCCATGATGTCTCCTTCATCTCCTTGCTGCCCTTCTTGACTCTGTTTTTCTGCAGTTTTATCTTGTAATTCTCTCCCAACTGGTTCATTGAAAAGGATAGCTGAACCAAGACGAGTATCACAAGAGTAAATAGGAAAATTATGAGGCTTTTCTTTACTGCTCACCATGTAGGGCATCCTTGTTTCGCAGTACAACCTCCTTTGTTCACCAAACACTGGAATGGTAGCATATGTGAGATCCATTTGCATTGTGCATTTGATTTTTGCCGCCCATGACCTTGAAAGAAGCATTCCAAACTTCTGTGGAATGTCTGCAACAACAATGTCCATAACAATTTTTTTTGCTGGGATTTGTGTAAGCCCCACAACAACATCTTTTATCAAACCAATGCAATGGATTCTTTTTGAATCAAAGGAAAATAAATCCTTATATGGCCTAGTAACCTCTAACCCCAGTCTTTCCATGATCACCTTAGGCGTGAGATTATGGGATGCCCCCGAATCTAACATAGCATTATGTAGAGTCATGTCATGAATGGTAATGCTTATGTAGAAAGGAGGAAATTCTTCATTTTGTTCATCCTCAAGTCTTGGACCCAAACAGATAATAGGATTATCTTCTTGTACATTTAGGATATCAGCCACTCCTGGTTGTGAATTAAGCATTTCAACGATTTTGCTTCTGTATTTGTCTACCTTGAGAATTTCATTAAAAGGGACTGATATTTTATTTTTTGAAATCTCATTCTCAATATTAAAAACAGAAGTAGTCTTGTCAATTTCCTTGGGAGGAGAAGGAATCTAATGTCCTTTTTGTCAAGAGGAGGATCATCTTTATCTTCAACTACCTTTGCTTTTTCCTTTTTATCATCAGTTGTCCTTGAGGTATTCTTCTTAAGCTGTGCTTTGTTTGTTGTAATAGGAACATTTCTATTCCTAAGATTATACTGCTTTTGCATCTCAAAGATAGCATGCTGATAGCCCTTTAAAAAATCTGAAGGCTCTTCTTCTGATTTTATCATGCTGGACTCATCATGTTCCTCCTTCATCAAGAAAATTCCTGACCCATCTTCATCAAAACAATGAATTGATTCCTCAGGGACTTCGGGTTCATCCTCTTCATCTACCAAATTTTGCGGGAAAGGAGGTCTCAGTGGAGGATCCGTCTGCTGATTTCGGTTGTCTCTTGGCCTTTGCTGATTCTGAGGTCTTCTGAACTGAGGGTTCCTGAATTGAGGTTTGTGTTGTGCTGGAGGAGCAGAAACATTCCCAAGAGCTAATATGTCCATCAATTTCTCCATGGTTTTCATCATTGTTTCAAACTTGTCTTCTTGAGCAGATGTAGAAGGATCCTCTTCCTCCTTCAACTTAGACTTTGCCATCTTTGATTTCTTAGCAGCAAGCATATTCACCTCTACCTTAATTGCATCATTTTGCATGTCAGCAAGAGAGGCAGACTCCCTTTCTCTGAGTAAAAGAGAAAAATCTGAATCAAATGATTCAGCATATCTCAACTGTGCCAAAGCTCCAGGAGGTTTCAAATGAGCTGGAATAGCATTATATATTTTGTTAAACCTCTTAGAAAAATTTTGAACAGTTTCCTCCGGGGCTCTCCTAAGATTGTTATATTCAGTAAGGGTTTGGACAGGGTTGGTTCTGTTTCCCCATTTCCTTACAAAGTTGTCTACAAACTCTACCCAACTATGAATGCTTCCAGCTCTAAGGGCTTTAAACCATTTTCTGACTTCCCCAATGAAAGTTTGAGCAAACAACCTTAGTTTTACATCTTCATCATCCACTTCTTCCCTATCAACAAAATCATTGAACCTATCCACATGTTCCTCTGCTGTAATATCTTCATCACCCCCCCATGTTGGAATCCTGCCATCATATTTTCTAGGAAGATCATGTAAAACAACAGGAAGAGCTAGAGGAGCATACCTAGCAGGTATAGCCATAATGAATGGAGGAGCAGTGACAATAGGTATTGTATGACCAGTGAGAGCAGAACTAGTGTGAGATAGTATCTGAGGACTATTTGGTCTAACAGAGGCAGAAGATAAAGTATTGGTACGAAAAGGGCTATTTGGACTTTGCAAACCACTGACAAAAGAACTCCAATTTGGGAGAGGTAAACCAGTTTTAGATTTGAGCAAAACATCAAAAGGATCAAGTTCTTTGAACTGATTTAAGTCCTCTTCCTCTAATAGCAATTCTGAAGTAACAACCTCCCAAAACTCTTCCTTATCTTTTTGTGACACTAAAGATGAAGTATCAATGCCTCTTCTTTGTAAATCTAAAATAATTCCAATAAGCTCTTCCTCATTCTCAGACCTCAGCAATAACTCATGAATTTTATCATCAACAATTTTATCTTCAGGACTTCTAGAAAATTCAGGGAACAAAGATTTTGATATGGATGAAGTACCTGGTATATCAGAAAATCTTTGCCTGCTCCTTGAGATAATGTTGGGATTATCCACAGGACTAGGTGGATTTGGGTCAGGATTACTCCTTGTATATCTTCCTCTCGAAGCCACCTTTTTAACTTTAAGATTGAATGGAGTCACCAAGGTAGAATGCAGCCTCGAAAAACTTCTGAGCTCCTGCTACCTTCAGAAGTTCAGCTTCATAATTTCGGGAATGAGTAATCTTCAGACTCCCGGCAGACGCACCAAAATGTTATCTCAAAATCAATCCCTGGAAGGCTGCAAACTAGGAAGACTTCAAGTAACTATTTCAAACCAATCTTTAGACTAAGGTTTAGCCTCCCTAGCCTGAAAGGGCTCTCTCAAAGGGTTATTGATTTTGACTAATAATAAGATGGCTAACTCTTGTGGAATAACATTAACAGATATGAAGGCTGGACAAATATTAAACTAATTTCCATTGGGCCTATGGAGTCAACCATACTTCAGTAAATAATGATACTGCCTTTACATAGAAGTCAGGGCATTTAGCATTTAGATGTTCAGAACACAACTCATATAAAACCACAGTTCATAAATGCATACAGGAAGTTAGAGCACAATCACTGAATTCTGAGTGATTATACATCTATGCAACTGTAAAAGACATTAAGGAAAGAATAAAATCACACATTCTGAACATGGAAATCCTTCATGAATCTTGAGAAAAAAAACAGCCAACTTATATTACTGAACTCTGTCTTTACATAAGCCAAAACAGTCCTCTGTTATAAAATTTTCCAACCTTTTTTACATTGATGTTTCAGCTATATATAGAATCCTTATTCTAACTAATTCGAGCTTCCTCCTCCAGCATGAGGGGAGTCGATAACTACCTCTACTGACACCTATCAGCTATTGAACTAACTAATAAATACAACTAAAGTGCTGACTGGAGTTTTTAAAGAGTTCTAAATTAACTATGACTATAACTCCATTTTCCATGCATACGGCTTCTCCTTGTTCTTTGACACCTGGTCCTCTTTCGATTTGGCTGAGCTGGATATTTAATACTCCATATTGACCTTGAACGCTGAATCTTCTAACTGCTCAGAAGTATTAGGAGATTTTCCTTGTTTCTCGGCTTCAGTTCTTCTAAAAAATGCTCAAATGTACAGAAGCATGTCTTCTAGCTTTTAATAACGCAAAACATGGAACACTGCCACGTTCTTGATGTGCTGTGAGCTTCATCGATGGACATGTGTGCAGGAAAAAGTTCCTTGTATTCACATCATTTGATACCTTTTGAATGATGATAAAGGGACTTTATGACAAAAATCCAAAATTAGATTTGAATATTCAAGCCTTTAAAGCATCCACCTGTCTTGATCTGATTGACTATTGTTGCTCCAGCTGATGTCTTGCATACCCTTTGGCATTTCCCTTTCAAACTCCCGCTCATAATAAAAAACTGCCTGTCTGTGTTAAAATCATCACTTACAGTAGTTTTGTAGCGCGCTACGAAACTGCTGAATTATTTGAAACAACTTGCCTTTGACCCTGAATCTTTATCACCCAAACATTTGATTGCCAAAAACTCCCTTCGACTTTTCATATGTATAACAGGGATTTACATTTCTTCAAAACAATAAGACTAAGAAAATTTGACAAAATTTGGAACAAAACCTTTCTTGAAGAGAAAATTCATTTAGCAGGTAACTGGCCCAGCTGTGCCTTCAGGTCTTCAATTTTCTTCTTCATAGCTTTATTCTCAGCTCTTAATTGCATATTTATTTTTCTAATGAACTGGGCCTCTTTGATGGCTGGTACTGTCCATGTGTGAAATTGCGCATGGCCATCAACTACTGAATTCAACTGGTTTTGAAAGGTTTCAGTCCCTTTCCACAGAGCTTTACGATAATTTGTATACACGGCTGCATGTTTTCTAACTGCTTTCTTCAGTTTTGGAAATCTCATATTTAGCTGCTTCTAATTGGCTCTTTATGACTGCTATATTATCTCCTTGAGATGTGATGACTGTTCTGCTTGTATCATTTTGCCTAACTTTCCTGGTTTCCTCTGTTTTTGACAGCTCTTCTTTTACTTGCTTCCTTGTAATAGGTCTTCTGGGTTTTAAAATGAATTCTTCACCTGGCTCATCGAATTTAAGCCTTTTTGAGGCCTTAGACTTCTTGGTACCTTCTGGTGGTGACTGTGTCAAATCAATATGGACTGGTTCAAACTGCTCGAATTCAATGGCCTGTAATAAATCATTCAAGCTTGCCTTAAACGCTGGGCTCTCTTCAACAGCTATGGCTTTACCTTTTTCCTTATTTATCTGGCTTCTTGTCCTTACCCTTGAGACTGCTTCAAATCTGCTTGTCTCAGGTATAATCTTCTTATCTTGAGTTTTTTCTGTTGCTGATTGCTGAGGTTTATCTTGAATGATTAGTGGCTTCACTGGTTTCCTTTGCTATGACTGGATTTGCTTTTTAGCTCTTGCTTCTTTTTGGAGCTCAGCTATTGTGAATTCTTTGGCTGGTTGTGGAGTAAGGCCAGTCTTGCTTTGGAATCCAGCCATGAAAATAAAGGAATTCCAGTCTCTGCCTATCTTTTGGAGGCCATCCAAAACTAGCAACTTGATCAAACCATGATGAAACAAAGAGGTTTCACAGTCCTCTTTCCTTAACTGCACCTTGTCACACATTTTACTCAAACTACGAAACAAATAAAAAGGAATGTCTATGGAGACTTTCCTAGTGAAATGAAAAAGTAGTTTGAAATGATAAGAATAAACCTTATTGTACCTTCCTTCACAGGTCAAATATTTCTTTATGCAGGTAAGAAGAAGAGCGTAATGTTCCTTGACATAATTTCTGGGCACTGATTTTGTTAAGTCTTCGTTTACATATGCCTCCTTTAAAAACTCTTTACAAGGGTTCATATCAAACTTAAAATTTTCAAACCATTCTTCCTGTCCTCTTGGGATCTCTGTCGCAGCAGATATGGCTTCTCGAGAAACTTGGACTTCTAGCATAGCTATCTTTGAATTTAAACCAGTGAAGTTTAGCGCAAATTCTTTAGTTACCTGTGCATGTCCTCCTTGTAGATTTTTGCAAAATTTCCAGCACCCGGCATCTTTGAACGCTTTTTTCACGCCTTCATCCCTCAAAGCTATGTCCAGGCCCTCAGGTTCAGTCCTCTCGCATTTACCGGATCTGTGCTCTTTTCTCTCCATTTTTTCCTTCGAGATCTTCACACACAAAGTCTAACAGCTCCGGTTGAAATGGTGATTCAGCTCTTTTTAATTCAGCCTCGCTTGTAATCAGGCTCGCTTGAAATCTGCCTCGCTTGAAATTCAAATTCTTTCATTGAAACACTTCAATACATAATCACAGGCAGATTTGTCGCTCATGCAGCACTTACGACCATCATTAAGGTCTATGCACGGTAAAGTCTCTTGGGAATGATATTTCTGTGCATATTAACAGATCTATTGGTGGGGTAGTGGCAAATGAGCGTTCAAACGTGAAACGAGGGGTACATAAACTGACATGAGTGGACACAACTGGTGACTCACCTATCAGACTTGACATTTCGGGAAAGATTCGCTGCGAAATGCACGAATCCATGATTTCGCAGCGCTGTTAGTTTTAAATTCTAATGATGCGCTGCGGAACGACCTAATCATGACGCGCTGCGAAATTGCTTAACCATAATTGCGCTGCGAAACTGGCAAATGGGATTACGCTGCGAAATCACTAAAAGACACGATGACTTGGATGAGACAAGACATGGCTATGAAACAATGATGGGTGGAGGAGAACCAATAGGAGTCGAGTATGGTTTGAGTTTAAAACTTTAAAACTCCAAATCCTAAGTGAGGAAAAATAAAATGAAATCAACTTAACACGAACCTTTGTCATCGGACTAAGACAGAGAATTATATGCATCAAATTTTTTAGTTCTACGTGATAACAAAGTGTATAAAAAAAAAACACGAATGTGTGTTTAATGTTCATTATGCATCAAAACTTTAATCAACACCAAAATCAGAATAATCATGCATTAATTCCTAATCAAAGATTTTTTCTTTAAATTAATTAATAACATTCATTAGTTAAAATATTAATTAATTAACTATAGTTTAATATATTTAATTAAATATTATTAATTAATTAATTATATTTACATTTTATAATTATTAGATTAACTAATAAATATGATATTAATAAATAAACATTTTTTTTAAATTTAGGTTTTGGAGGTGAGTAATTGTTGAGTCTCTGCCCTTTCTTCTTAATTCATTTTAGTTTTATTTATTTATATATTCATTTATTTTATTTAATCTAATTTCTATTATCTCTTATTTTATTTGACTTCTTTCCTTTATGTAATGATTTTTCTAATTGATTTAGCTTTTGTTTTTATATTTATTCATATATGTGTTCACCATTGACTTTCTTATAGTTTATGATAAGATTATTTATCATTTATATTACAATATAAATTAATTAATTAAGAAATTAATTAATTAAATTGAATTAAATTAGACAAAATAAAATTAAAAATTATAATAAGTCTTCTGATTTATTTATTTATTTCTCCTATTTATTTCATTTTAATCTCATTCATTTTTTTTGGAATCCTCATTTGATTCCTTTTTTTCGAGCTTTAGATTTTAATAGACATTGATTTACTCCCCATTTATAATTGTTAATTCCTTGACTCCTTGACTCTTTATTTTTATTTTTACTAATTGTTATTGACCTATAATGAGTTGGTCCCTTTTTAGAGCTTCTTTTTTATTTATTTATATTTATATATTTATTTCATTATTATTATAATGTTACTTATTATTAAATATAAGTTTTCCTTAGTCAAAATTAGTCGTTAGGAGTAGTTATCTACATTGCCCTACTTATTTTTTGTGTTTCTTTGATCTGATTCTCCATATGGGCCTCACAATGAACCACAGTGGATGGTTCAAAATGCATATACATATATTCTCTCATGTGATTATCACCAAAAAGTTTCTTAGAACATTTATTTTATCATTAAAAATCTGAGGAGAAAGGGACACAAGCCAGATTCTGAGGGGGCGTGTTACAATGTGAAATGCCATACCCATCTCATTTATAATTGAATGTTGAAACATGGTTGGTAAAGGATCCGCTCTGATTAGATTGCCCATTAATACAATGGTGGTGTCATTTTAGAATGGGTTTCTTTCTTGAAAGTTGAAGTGGTAACTTAAGAAGGAAGGCAGTGCAAGAAATGGAGGTGAGTGTCCTCGTTGCCATACTAAGGGGCACAACAAAACATCAAAAATTACACTGCAGAATAGGAACAAGGGTGGATGAATAGAGGGATTGAAGAAGAAGACCTAAGGGAAAAGGCCAGCACTATGAACAACTTGCAAACAAAATCCACCGCACTAAACTATTGTTGAGGCTTTCTTATTTTCTACCTGCTATCGCCAAGCCTGAGCACAGGGGAGTGAGGTCAGATTAACGTATTAGGTGCTTGATGCGGGTTGAGAAACCACTAGTGCTTGCTACAACTGATAAATCACGGTGCTTGTATCCAACTATAAAACCACTCATACCATGAGCCACTAAGGCTTTTTGGGACTGATAAACCATTGTTTCTTGCTTTGGCTGATAAACCAACTACAAGTGACAACAATCCTACAACTCAACAAATGATTTACCAGAAAATTCATAACTCTCAAACTCTAGACTTGGCACGGGGGTGGCGAGCTATGGAACAAATAAAGTAACAACCTATGGTTTGGAGGAGGACATGAAGTCCCTCTCCATTCACTAGAGAAATTTGTATTGATCAAGATAAGTAATAGATCTTGGACATTATTTATGATTATTGAACTCTTATGTAATTATTTTTGTGTCAATTGTTCCCGCGTGAATATGATGAATGTCTAATTTTTTTAATTGATAAAATAACAATGCTTTTCTTATGCTTCTCTAAATTATATACATTTGCAAACCAAATAAAAAATTACTAAGTCATGCCCTCACATTGCTTGGGTATGATTGCATAATCAAATATTTGTGTCTTCATATAATTGAATAGTATTCATTATGATTTAGTGGAGTATTTCACCTCTGCTTTAATAATGAATTTTGGTAAATGTTACATCGCAAACCATCACCTATTATCATACTTTGATAATTGACAGGAATATATAAATACATATGGGTAAACATATGCCAAAGATTTGGAAATGAAGGAAAGCGGCTTGAAACCATGTCCTTGTATAATTCATATTCTTGTGCTATCAATATATCCGACCCAATCTTTTTAAACAAGGACCAAGTTAGCACACGTGAAGACTACAAGTGGCATGTGTTATCACTCAGATTTTCCCAAAAGTTATAAGAAGAGGGAAAGGGGTCTGAGGTAACCACAAACCAACTTTTAGGTACAGAATCTAGCCAATCTGTATCCAGAGAGGGCTCTCTCTTTAAGTTTTAGCTTTGTTTTGGAAGATATTATGCTAGTTATGAAAGCTTTGGAGTTTTGGTTGTGTTTGGGTGGTGAAATTGAATAGTAGAGGGGTAGGACTGAATAGTTTAGGCCATTGGGCTAATGGAGTCAAAGAAGATGGCTCAACTGGATTTGGTTTCTTAACAAAGGATGGCTTCAAAGGGCAAGATAGCTAAATAGGGAGCAAATAAAAACTTGGAAAGATGGAATGGACTCAAAATGGATGAAGGGAAATTAAGAATCCTTCATCATGTTTTAAGAAAAGGGAACTTGGATGATTACCAATAAAGAGCAATTAAGAATTCTTTACTAAATAATCAAAGTGAGTAAACTAGGAAACATGAGCAATTAATAATTTACTGATTATGCTAGTTTAGAGGAAAACATTGAGAATACAAACGATTGACGACAAATTGCACTTAAGCACTTTCTGAATTATTCTTTTTCATTTTGATATTCAGAAATGAAACACAATTGATATAATGAACTAGAAAACATTAACACATGAGATATAGAATACTTATTGATCTGGTGTTTGACACATGAATCCTGTGAAAAGTATTTTGCATTAATTCTTCATCTAGCCAGCCATACAAAATTTTTCCAACAACACTTTACTCCAAAATAATCAGTTTTTATAGCAATGTCTAAGAATCCACACTCAATACTCCGAATGAGGGAGTATTTATACAAAAAAGTTACAAAAAAAATCTCATAACAAAGCGAGATATATTCTAGGATGACTCTCAATAAGTTACATGAAAAATAGAGACAGATGGTCTCGTAGATAGAAGAAAGGGCAAGATGATGGTTTGTTGTTCCTATTCTTGTGAGTGTGCTGGAGGTAGGCCCTATGATTGGGCAAGTTGCTGTATTCTTTGTAATTTTGTGATGGCTGCCCTACTTTTGATCTAATTACTGATACTCTTTACCTGGTTTGATACTCTTTGACCTGTTTAATCCTTGTTTATCTTTAGTTACCATCATTGACTCTGGTAAAAAATGGAAATTTACCTCTTTAACAAAGGTAAATCACAAAATTTCTATCATTTCTACCCACTAGTTTTCCTGTGCTATTCTGGTCCTTTGAAGTTTTCTAAGGATTTCATCAGACTTAGTATATCTAAAAAAATCAGGCTGAACTTGGAATAGGTTTTTTATCTCGTGCTCCACATAGAATAGGTTCTCAAGATTATAAAAAATAACTCTACCTGTAGGTATTGCTTTAGCAGTACTGGAAGATGAGCTGGCCTGGTTGTCTGCATATTTATCCAACTTGTTAAGATAATCTAACTATGTCATCAGCTTCTCATTGATAACTAAAGAATTGGGAAGTCCTTTACTCTACAATACACCAAATTTCTTCATAAAGTCATTAATTTCTTCCTGCATGTTTATGTATCTCCTTTCCAAATTCTGCATCAAGGACCTTTTAGTCAAAACTTTCTTAATTTCCAAAATAGTCCCTGTTTTGTTTCTAATGCCTAGTTCTTCAAGCTGATTTTTATTCTTAGTATTCAAAAAATTAATCAGTCTCGTAGCCTCTTCAGGCATCCTTCCTAATTCTTCCTTTGTTCTCTTGACTTCTTCAAGGGCTAGTTTTATCAACTCCATCTGCTCAAAAATTATTTGGATAGATGGCCAAACATCATTTATTGACTGAGTGAAGTTGGCCCAAAGGATTTTTCTAATTTCTGCCAAGGGTCTATCAAATGTAAGGTCCTTTTCTAATGATTTTACCTTTTTTTCTAATCATTTGTTTTCCCTCACTTTCTCTATAGAATTGATTTTTGAAAGATTATACTTTTGCTCCAAGGTTGCGAATTTCTCTTTTACCTTTTGCAGCTCTGTAACTTCGAGCTTCAATTCCTCCATTGATTTTATTAATTCATCTGGGCTAAGACTCGAAATTCCTACTTGTGTTGTACCTGTTGTTGTTGTTGTTACTGTCTCTACTGTGACCACTGGAACATTAGGTGCTAGAGTTGTTCCAAGGATTGAAGGGACTGCAGTGGAAACTACTGGAATCACATTAGGAGGCTGAGAGGTTGAATCTCCCTAGTTGTCCTTGAATGATCTCTCCAATTATTTTTCAGTCTCTTTTAGCTGCTCATTAAGTTTCAGGACTAAATCCATCAACTCTTCTTCAGTTCATTGTTGTATGACCTCAGCTGTCTGTGGGTGTCGTGAAGGTGACAATTTTAGTTGCTTTCTTAAGGCAGCTATGTCTTCATCTTTATTTTTAATTAAGGCCTCTGTAGCCTTCACATATTTAGGATCATGACCCAACCCAATGATCAATTCTTCTAATGATTTAATCATGTTGTCTTTAGCCTATGAAGAGGCTTTCTCCAGCTATAGTTGGGTAGTTGTATTGTTCAGAGAATTTTCCAGCCTTTGGACCATCATGGCCTTGCTTGTCAGTGTAGAGTAGACCATTTCCCCTGTCTATTTGTGCACTTCAATCTGGTCCAGGGGATGGATGTCATTTTCCATGACCTCAAAATTAGTTTTAGACTATCTAGATTAGTTGCAGCCATTTTTAAATATTGATTGTAAACTTGGATCCTTAATGGCTCATTTCTGGCTTTTATTTCGTTGAACATTTTCTTGATGTCTACATTTTCTTTTCTTGGAGGCCTGAAGGAGGACACTTCTGCACTTTGTTGTCTCTCCAATTCATGTCTTTGTGAGTTGGAAGGTGTCCCTCCTACTGGGAAGGTCTGATGACTATCAACACCTTCTCTTCTTTGGCTGTCAGTATTTTCTTCATAAAACTCTTCTTCTGAAAGAGGATTCAGCCTATGCCTCTTAGCACCGGGCTGTTCACAGGGTCCACTGGTAGGGGTAGCTAATTCCCTGTCTCTCTTTTTAGTCCTCTCCTCATTCATAGGAGTCTGCAAGATGGGTGGTTCTACCACATTGACTTGAGTTGGAGGAATTTGGATGTTGGCTTGCTCTTTGGAAGTTTCAGGCTGTTTAGACATTATGGATTGTTTAGTAGCTTGTGTACTTGTCTCTATCTCTTTACCCTTGGAGGTCCCTATGGTTGGTGTATTGGTCTGCTGTGAGTGCCTTTCAGAGGTCCCAGCTGCTGAGGCACTTATTCCTGATGCTGATTTCTGAGAATTATCATAATGTACATGTCCAAAAGAATCTAAGTCAAGAGTCTTTTCAAGATCTCTCATTACATTTTCTGTGTTGACCTGTTCACTATTAGTAGCTACTAAGGTCCCTTCTCTCAATTCATCCATGTTGGAAAACTGTTCAATTTCTGGGATTCTATGATGCATATAGGGAGACAACCTATTCTTCATTCTTCTATCACATATAAAGCCATGAGGGTCATATGGGGCCGAACCAAATTTTTTTCGTAATCTAAGTTAATTTTCTAGAATTCTCTCTGCTGCATCGCCTGCTTCTCTACTGTTGCAGATGAAAGGGCCTATTTGATGTTCGATCCTGAGCTGTGCTTTCTTTTTGGCTTTAGTAAAATGGATCAAATCTGAATTACATATCTGCCTATAGTATTCCAATGCAAACAATCGTATTGGAACATATTTTGGTAACTTGAAGGGGGCAAGCTCACACCCATATATCCCAAATTCTGTAATTTTCTGGTATAGATACCAATCACCCACTTTGTACTGCTTGGAAACTTGAAGGGTCTTTTTAATGTCACCACTGATCTTGGGAGGGGAAACCACTTTCAATAAGGTGGTTGCTAGATAAACAAATAGATCAATGAATTCATTATAGGAGTAAGGGGTTTCAAAGGAATCATGGAAGACTGCAGACCAAAAGATTACAGATCTTGGATTTCCTTTGGTGTCAAGTTTCAAGACAGTGAACGGGAAATTGTATGACTGATAATAGAGCATGAGATGGTATATAAAGGTGGTATACTTGAAAAATCTTTCATTTTCTAGTCTCATGAACTGGTCATGAATCTTATCAGCAATATAGGAGGCATAGTCATATTTGATAGCAGGGGGCTATCCAGGAGTAAAAATTGACAACAATACTAGGGTTAACTCATCAACAAACTCACTAGTATTGAAACCCATTACTAATGATATCATATCGACTATGAGTTTTCCCATATCTGTGAAGAAAGTGTGCAGATAAGGAGGTGGGCCATTAGTCTGATGTTTTTGCAGCATGAGAGTCTGGCAGAGGCAGTTGAGTTTGTCTTGGGACAATTTAGTTGATTTCTCAAGTAAATCTCCCATGGAGAGGGGAGTGAGGGCTTGACTAGAGTGGAATTGCAACATTTCATTGATTGACTCGGTGGTTATTGGAAAAAGGACTGTTTGACTTGGAGACATGACTGCTCGATGATTAGGGTCATAATTGGCATGGCATTGGTGAATTATGTCTGGGAAAACATGGACTGTGGGTAGAAAGTACATGGGAAGATTGGATTCCCATAGTCCTATGATATCAGAGCCATTTAGGTAGTCGTCTCTACTACTTGTCAGTGGTAAGGTCTTTTATCTGGAAGTCCTTATCGGCCAAAGGTAGATAGTCTAAATCTCGGTGAGGAGCATTTAGGGGTGCAACATTTAAAGCCAAAGGGGTTTCCATGTCTGGTTCTTGTGGATTCAGATGGGTTTTTCTATGTGAAATGGGCAACACAGAGGCTGTAGGAGACTCAAATGACGAAAATATTGACTGAATTACTATGAATTTTGGGATTTTTCATCAATTAACAGTGGAAAGGAAGCATTTTCAGGGTTTAATAGGGATTTTGATAAATACCTATTTTGGGAAATGAGTAATGAAATGAAAGTGTTGGGCGCGGTTGGAGGGTTTTGGTCGGCATTGGCTACAAGATTTTGGAGCAAGTTGGTGACTAGAAACTTGAACTGGTTAACCTTGACATTCTTTTGCATGGGCGTGCAGGTTTACACTGTGAAGCAGTGAAACCGACTTTTTGTTTTATTTACAAATTCAAAGTTGGCGGGGTTTTGGATTTTAGGCAGGCGACATCAGCGGAAAATGACGTGATGTTTTTGTCGTATGCGAAAGGGTGGTAAGCGGTTTCATATTGCACCACTTTTGGGGAAACGTGGTAATGGACCTTGAGCCAATGATTCCATAGATCATTCGACGCATGGTGGAGGTGTTGTGAGAAAACTGCTTTGTGATCGTGCGCTAATGTGCAGTCACAAAGGGTCATGCGATATTGGTAATAGCCATCAGATCTTGAGGACCTGATCGAACGTTTGATGATAGATGCAATATGCGGAGTTTTAACAAAGGCGGGCTCGATACATTAAGAGTTAAGTTAATCGTATCGGGAGCAGCAGGATTGGCTGGTAAGGTTATTAATTAATCGTGAGGGTTAATTAATCCCGTTTTGTGTGGCGAGGGATTAAGGTTCTTAATGAATTACGGATTAATTTATTAATCCTATTTTAAACACTGATTATGGTTGTATTCAACCGCGGTGGGATATATAATATTTTTGGGATATTTAATGTATTAAATAATACGGGAAAGGGCAAATATTTTAAGGAATTTATTCAATATAAGTTAAAAGTTAATATGGCAAATGAAATGAAAAAGCGCCAAGTATAAAAACATTTTACATGTGTAGTTAAACTTAGGCTTAAAGTGAAAAAGGGTTTATATGAGAAATATTTGCAATTTTCCTAAGTAAAATAGGGTTTTACTTAGGAAAAGAATTATGAAGGTGAATGAGTGATTTTATGAATGATTTTAAGTGCTTTAGGCTTTATAAACTATTGGGGCAAGGGTGCGGCCCCTCCAAAAGTTAGAGAAATGCTTTGAGCCCCTCTAGTTTAGCAAATGCCTTAGTACTTAGGAGGAATTAGTGAAAATTTTAGGAAAAATAAGAAGGGGAGTTAATTATTTGACCTACTTCGCTTGAAATGCTTTCAGTGTAATGTTTGCTTTGAACTTGTGATGAAAGTAAAAGATTAACACGTTTATAGTCATCATTCATCAGATGTAATTCTACAACACCATCTACCTACCCTATCTACTTTAACCTAACATTTTGTCTTCTTTATTTCGGTGCACTTAGATTGGCAAACCTTTATCAAACTTTTCTTTTCTTTTACGTGCAGATGTCTGTCTAAGTCTAACCTTATTACAGCCAAGGGCTCATTAAACTGTTGAGCTCTTTTTATTCACTCTACCTATATACTTATCTGCCAAGATTAAACAATTTGGTCAGATTTTATTCTCTATTTCTACAACATAAAATTCAAATTGAACTAGGCAAGCTTAAGCTGTTTGATTGTTCATCAATTGTGGCATAAGTTAACAAGCTACACACAATTGTTTATTGCACAAGAGTAAAAGTAGTGGCATTTAGACTTGCACACTTTCCTTGGTCTTTCTTTTGGTGGGGTTCATTTTCTTTCACTTTTTTGACCATCTTATTCTTTTTACCCTTTGATTTTTCTTTTAGGGTATACCCTCTTTACATTATTTAAATTTTCTGATTTTTTGATAATATGGAAAGACTTTGCAACAAGTAAAGGTATGAACATATTACATAACTCATCAAGTCAATCATGATATATGCCAGCTATTGGTATAGGAGCATAACAACACGCACTAAGTAAATTGGCCCAGACTTCATTTCAGTTTATTTGTAGGCGTTAGGCCTATGATACAATCAATGATATATAAGTTTATGTCGCTGACACCAGTGCATCAACCAAGCTTCTTGTAATATAATTTTGTATGTGTGAATTGGGTGTCATCGGTGTTACTTCAACGTCACTACCTAGCTCAAACAATGTTGATACATAATTAATTGCTTGATTATACACAGTATGGAAATTGTGTTAATATATGTGCTAAGCATTATTTTACATAGTATGGAAACTGTGTTAACATATGAAGTTGAGCGTAATTATGCATACTATAGAAACGTTGTTAACACATGGCATTAGACACATTATGTAACATGTCCCAATATTTTTTTTTTAAATACTTACCTTGCTAATGATTAGAAGTACTATGGACAGTATTTAATTCACAATCCCATTCAATATTATTTACTATTCTATAGTTACCAAACTCACGGCAAGGTGTAATATTACATGCATGACTCCTTTGGTTGTTTTTGGAATTGCATTTGTTGGGCATAATCACTCTACCTTTGACGGTTCGGGGTATCTTAATTGAATATAATATTGTTGTGGCTAAGGTTAGATTTTGGTTCCAATCAAGTTTATACCCCGTATTGTATTTGTATTTCATATATGTTAATTCGTGCACCTCTTCGCTGGTGTTTATACACTATCATAATATTATAAGGTATGTTGTAACCCTAGACAACCTCTAGCTGCAAGAGGTTAGTGACTACGACATCAGAAGATTGAATAAAAAATAAAAAAAAATGGTCGGAGGGAGAGAGATTGTGATAGGTGTAATGATTCCACCCATGTTATTCATCCATCCATGGAATTTATCCATGGTATTGTAAGTGGCTTCCACCCATGGAATTTATCCACCCGTGGTATTGTAAGTGGCATCCACCCATGGTATTGTGACATCCACTCATGGTATTCATTCACCCATGGAATTTACCCGTGGTATTGTAACCGAAAAAGACTATAAGTGACAAGTCACATTTCAATTGTAAAAGGACAGATTGTCCACCACAATGTAGCTTTTATAGTTATTCTCCATTTTAATAAAAAGTTTTTTCGTGGCTTTGTTTATTGGGTGTTCTCCTCTTTTCTTCTGGCATTTCAGTTTTTCATATATATGGAGCCTCCCCCCCTAAGATCCATTTCAATTTTTCAGGTCCCCAAGATCTGAAAATTTGAAATGGATCTTAGGGGGAGAGGCTCTCTACATCTAAAAAACTGAAATGTTAGAAGAAAAGAGGAGAATACCCAATAAAAAAAACCACAAAGAAACTTTTTATTAAAACGGAGATTAACTGTAAAAGCTACATTGTGGTGGATAATCTATCCTTTTACAAAATGTGACTTGTTACTTATAGTCTTTTTCAGTTACAATACCATTGGTAAACTCCACGGGTGAATGAATACCATGGGTGGATGTCACAATACCATGGGAAAATAACATGGGTGAATGAATACCATGGGTGGATGCCACTTACAATACCATGGGTAAATTCCATGGGTGGATGAATAACATGGGTGGATAAATATCATGGGTTGATGCCATTTTCTATTCAGATCATTCCTCCCTCCTTAAGAAGCAATGGTCCCCATTGCGTGAAGTTCCCTCCTGCAAAGCCTTTGTTGAATATGAAGGGCCACTAAAGAGAAGAGTTTTATGTGATTAACACATAACCATGATGAATGAATATCTGAGGATAGAGATACCCTGTAATGCTTGTGACCAAATGTGATACTGAAAGTTTGCAGCCTAGTAAATGGACTTCGATGAAGTGTGGTTTTGAGGATGACCCATAACCATGATGAACAAAGATCCGAGGATAGAGATGCCCTATGATGTTTGTGACCAAATGTGATACTGACAATGTGCGGCCTAGCAAATGGACTTCGATGAAGTGTGGGTTTGTGGATGAACCATAACCATGACAAATGAAGATTTGAGGATAGATATACCCTGTAATGCTTGTGGATCACAAAGGTCCCATAAGATTCAAGATGACAAGTTGATCGTAGTAGTACCATTCACTTGTAAGCCCCCCAATTTTCATGCGGTTCCAAATTTTTCGAGGAATGACTTCAAGTGACCCACATCACTAGACTCCTGATCTCTTCCTCTTTCCAACCATACTACTCTTAAGTAAGCTTAAAATTTGACTAGGGCTAGTGTATGTATGGTACTCAGGCTCAAACTATGGCTAACACTCTAGACAAAGTGGAAGCCTTAGAGAAACAATCCAATGAGTTCAAGGAGTCCTTTGGAGCCACAATCAAAGAAAAAGTAATAGTCACTCTAAGCAAGGCTAAAGAACCCATAGCGGAAGAGCACAGCCTTGATGCCCAGGTAGGAGGAGAATCCAACCACCACATTCATTTCAATGGGGGTCACCAATATTCAAGCCACAAGACACCCAAGCTTGGCATGTACAAATGTGATGGCTCTAACCCAATAGTATGGGTGGCACAAATGGAGCAATATTTCCAATTTAACAATTTCTAGGATGATGAAACTGAACTACATGTGGGAGCTCTTTACTTGGACCAAGAGCGATGGTAGTTGTGGAAGTGAAATAAAAAATTATATTCAGAGAGGCCAACTTGGAACATGTCCTTAAAATCCATAATTGTTTGTTTTGATCAGGAATCTCACTTTCTAGGTCTCCTCACTAAGCTCAGCCAAACAAGTATAGTACGAGACTATATTACAACCTTTGAAAAATTGGCCATCCAAAATGAGGACCTAATTTATGCCTTTTACATGGAATGTTTCATCAACAGCCTAAAGGAAGCCATCCAAGCCTATGTTTGAATGCATCAACCAACTAATTGGTTAGAAGCATGTCATAAGGCCTTAGATGAAAAAGTTTCTCTAAATGCCCAATCCAACCAACCAACTTTCACCTGATGGGCACATCCCACACCTGCCATGAGTCCCACCCAAACACTTAAGGTTCAAAAGGTGTCATCGATAGAAATGGTTAAAAGAAGGAAACAAGGACTCTGCTACTACTGTGATGAAAAATACTCCCTAGGACATAAATGCAAAGAACCTAAATTATTTCAAAAAAATACTATTGAAAACAACTTCGCCTATGAAGTTCCATCCACTGAAGTGATTGAGGAGGAAGAGTGTGAACCTCAAACAACCATGAACATTGATACTACAACTACACCAGATGAGTCGGTTATCTCACTCCATGCCTTGGCGGGCAATTCTTCTCCACAAACTATCAAAACTAGAGGTTTTATTAAACATAGGCCAGTGGTGATCTTGATTTGTAGTGGTAGCACACATAACTTTTTCCATAAGAGGGTAGTCAAAGTCGTTCATTGTTTTCTAATGGAAATATCTAATTTCCAAGTCCTTATGATTAATGGGGGGACCATGAAATGTGAAAGACGTTGTCGAAATATTAAGCTTCATATGGGGGATTATCACCACAAAACCCACATGTTTAACATTGAAATGGGTGGTTGTGACATTGTTCTTGGCATTGAATGGCTCCTTACACTGGGCCATATAATGATGGACATTCAGGAGCTATATATGAGCTTTAAGTAGAACGACCACACTCATACACTACATGTACTCCAGGAAGGTGCTCCTACTATCATCAACTCTCATCGAATGGATAAGATTTTTAAAAAGGGACACCATGGGATAATAGTGCAATTCAATGAAATCCACGCCATTTAATCCACTCCTGTTAGCATTCATCTCGATATGTGACTGGTATTCGATCACCACCAGTGGGTTTTTTACAAACCTAAGGAGGTTCCACCCTATAAGGGTGAACATGATCATAACATCCCTTTGCTTTTGGGTACCCAGTCGCCCAATGTTTGCCCCTATAGATATCCTTTTTCAAAAAATAATGAAATAAAAAAAATTATCAAGGAAATCCTTAAGGCATGTGTTATTCATCCCAACTCCATCCCCTATTCATCCCCAATGGTCATGGTTTTAAAGAAATATGGCGAATGATGCATGTGTCTAAACTTTCAAGCCCTTAAAAAGCTCACTATCGAGGAAATATTTCCTTTCCTGGTAGTTGATGATCTGTTTGATGAACTCCATGGTGCCAATTTTTTTACCAAGCTAGACCTTCGCTTGAGCTATCACTAAATACGGATGAAGGAAGCTCACATTCCCAAGGCAACATTTAGAACCCATGAAGGCCATTATGAATTCCTGGTCATGTCATTGGGTATTTGTAATTCCCCATGCACTTTTTAGATCCTCATGAACTACCTTCTGAAACCATATCTCAGAAAGTTTGTCCTAGTCTTTTTTATGACATCCTCATCTATAGCATAACATGGGACACACATCTTCAACATGTTTACAAGGTATTTCAACTTCTATAGGATCACAAATTATTTTTCAAGTTATCCAAGTGTTCTTTTGGCATGAAATAAGTGGACTATTTGGGACACATTTTGCGTCATGAAGGAGTGAAGGTTGGTTCTAAAAAGATTTAGGCAATGCAAGATTGGCCCCAATCAAAAGCCTTAAAGAGCTTGAGGGGCTTCTTTGGTTTCAAAGGATACTATCACAATTTTTTCAACAATTATGGATGCATATCTAGGGCGCTCACTAATATTCTCAAGAAAAGTTCATTTCTCTATATTGATGTAGCTCAACATGCCTTCTTGGCTCTCAAAGGGGCCACGTGCTCCACTCCAATATTGGCCCTATCATACTTCATAAAAAAATTGTGATTGAATGTGATGCTTCAGGTACGAGCATTGGAGCAGTGTTAATGCAAGAAGGTTGACCACTAGCTTTCACCAACCAACAACTCAGTGGCAAGAATTTGGGTCAATCTATGAATGAGAAAGAAATGATGGCCATATTACATGTAGTAGACACATGGCGACCATACTTATTGGGGCGACGTTTCCAAATATTAACTAACCATCAAAGCCTAAAATATTTCCTGAAGCAACATCTATCATTGCCACAACAAATAAATGGCCCATATAAGTATCAAAATTTGATACTTATATATTGGAACTTAGTTTTACAAGGAATAAAGTTGACCAACGTGTGTATCTTAAGTTAGTAGGTGATCACTTTATTTATGTGGGGTCTTGTTTGTGGATGATATGTTGCTAATTGGAAACAACATGGAAATCATCAAGGAAGTGAAAACTTAGTTTCCTATAACGTTGACATGAAGGATATAAGTGTTCCAAATTTCGTTTTGGACATTGAAATTCAAAGAGATCAAGAAAAGATGAAACTTCGGCTAAATCAAAGGAAATATGTCGAGAAATTATTGCAAAAGTTCAACATGTAAGAATGTAAACCAATGAAGTTCTATATTCCTATAGATGTAAAGTTATTTGCAAAGTAGTGTCCCAAGATATAGGAAGAAGAAGAGGACATGTCTCGTATTCTATATTATAATGCAGTTGGAAGTTTGATGTATGCTAGAACTGACATTACACATGTAGTGGGAGATTTGAGTAGGTATATACCAAAACTAAGGAAGAAGCATTGGGTAGAAATAAAGAGGTTTTTAAGGTATTTTTGTGGCACTATTGGTTATGGATTACACTACCAATGAAACCTAATATTGGACACAGTGTTGGAAATACATGGCTTCATTGATGCAGATTGGACTAGAATTTTGGATTGCAAAAGATTTACAAGTGGGTATATGTTTAACCTATTTGTAGGAGAAATCAGTTGGATGAGCAAGAGACAATCTATAATGGCATTATCAACTACATAAATTGAATAGATGGTAAGAATTCATGCAGGTGTTGAGTCCCTATAATACTAGTGATTCCCCCATTACTATTGTCGTTGTATCCCTTATTGTTATTGTTGTGCCCCTATTGTCCCCATATTGTTATTATTGTGCCCCATAGAATCCCTCTATTGTTATTTTGTACCTTTGTATTATTATTGTTAGATCGACTTGGTTATGTTGTGACCCCTTAGACTCCTACATATAGAAAGGAGGTTTTGTCATTTGAATTATCTAAGAATTGTTCATTTGTGTAATGTAAAGGAGGTTGCCCCCTCGAAGAGGCTGAATTCTAACGCGTTGATCTATCTTTTCTATCTTTTTGAGCTGGTTTCATAACATTTGGTATCAAAGCTTTGGATTCTAGGGTTTCGGTGCTCCAAACAAGTCATCAAGGAATTTTCGCTATAAATCTTTTTCTACGATGTTTCTGAAGCTGAAAAAAAAAAACCCATTTGAGACTAAATCTCACTGAACCTACGGTCCAAATTTCAGATTTCATCTCGCTATATTTTTGAAGATATGATCTGAAGAACTTAGGCTTTTTGCAAGCTGTAGAATTTCATCTAAAACATGCCATCGTGGAAGTTTGGCTATAACTCTTTCACTACAAAGTTTCAGAAGCTGAAACAAAAACCCATTTGAGAAGAAATCGATCTGAACCACAGCTCCGAATTTCAGATCCTGTCTCGCTATATTTGCGGAGATATAAACTGAGGAAGTTAGGGTTTTTGCAGACCCCTGAATTACATTCCAAATGGATTGTAGTTTTGTTGGGTATAATTTTCAGAACCTAAGGTTGAAACAGTGACCCGCGACATATCGTACAAGTTTTCTCTATTGAACTAGTCTATACTTAGGTCATCATGGGAGATTTGACATAAATATTCATTGGAGAATCCAATCTTGATCAGACTTACGGGGTTAGAAAGATTACTCAAAGGGTTACCGCAGGAAGAAATTTCAGACCTGAGAGATCCAAAATTATAGAGATACATCAGATTCAATATCAACCTCCTACAAAGTGAAAAAGGGGTGTAGTTTTTAATTTTTTTTTGCATAAGCTTGGTTTGAAAAATTAATTTGAAGCAATTCAAAGGGCATAGTGAAGCATTATTATCGGTAATTGATGCTCTGAAGAAAGAAAATGGAAACACCTAGTAAGCAACCTGAAAACTCTAGAATGACTCATGAAGAAGAGGAAGAAATGCAACATGATATATCAAAATTACGAGACCAAGTGCAACAAATTTCACTTGCACAAAAAGTAACAAAAAATAAGATGGATGGTTTAAATAAAGACATAGAAGCTAAGATGGATGGTTTAAAGAAAGGCGTGGAAGCTAAGATGGATGGTTTAAAGAAAGGCGTAGAAGCTAATATGAATGACATGGAAGCTAAGATGGATGGTTTAAAGAAAGGCATAGAAGCTAAGATGGATGACGTGGAAGCTAAGATAGATCGCATGGAAGCTAAGATGGAGGGTGTGGAAGCTAAGATGGATAGTGTGGAAGCTAAGATGGATGATTTAAAGAAGGCATGGAAGATTTGAAGACAAATTTGACAAAGTTTCTAAAAGAAATGCTTAATAATGGCGAAAGGGTAGTAAAGGAAACTCATGATAAGAACAAAATAAATGTTAATCATGATTTCATAGACTCTAATGTTGGATCGAAGAACCACCATGTTCCAAAGATCGATATGAGGAAGTTTGATGGCAAGGATCCCAGAACATGGACACTACAAATGGAGAAATTTTTTGAACTCCATAATGTGCAAAACACACAAAAGGTACGGATTGCAGCTTTATATTTGGAACCAAATCAATTTGTATGGTATCGATGGCTTTGCTCTCATAAATAAATTTTTACTTGAGCTATTTTTACTGATGAAATGATAGCACATTATGAGGATACAAAAAGCAACACTTTTTTTAGCCACTTGATAAATCTCAAACAAAAGGGTTGAACGATGGAGCACATTGAGGACTTCCAAAAATTTAATATAAGGGTAAAAGATATTCCAAAGGAGCATAGGATTGATGTGCTCATAGGGAATTTAAAAGATAACATCCAACATGAGGTTCGCCTTTGGGAGCCAGATTCATTGGAGAAGGCATTCAGGTTGGCAAGAAAAATGGAAAGAAAAATTATGGCAACAAGGAATCCTACCACTCACAATCATAAAGATGGAAGTGTTGCTACCCCTAACCATCCACAACCTACAAGGTTGAAACCACAACAATTAGAAGAAAAAAGAGAAAAAGGGCTTTGTTATAGTTGTGATAGAAAATACACTAAAGGTCATAAGTGTGCCAAGAAGAAATTATTTTACATAGATTGTGAAGAGGCAGAAGAAAAGGAACAAGAAATGTTAAAAGAAGAGGATACACACCAGGAACAAACCCTAGCAAAAGAAGAAATGAATATGACCATATCTTGTATTGCATTGGCTAGAATTAACACTCCTCAAACTATCAAGATAGAAGGGCATATCAAGATGAAAAAGGTAATAGTGTTGATTGATTCGGGAAGTACCCATAATTTTATTCATTGTAAGATAGCCAAGGAATTGAATTTCTTCCTATATCCATCGCCAAAGTGTCAAGTGATGGTTGCAAGTGGAGGAACCATAAATTGCTGAGGAAAGTGCCATAATATCAAGTTATCCATGGGAGAATATGTATTGAATAGCCCAATGCTTTCCATTCCAATGGGTGGTGATGATGTTGTACTAGGAATCCAATGGCTACAATCCTTGGGTACAATAACTTTTAATTTTCAAGAACTTTTCATGAAGTTCTCTTCAGAAGGAAACGAAATCGAATTAAGGGGTATCTCAAGGAAACCAGGAAATATAATTAGCTCTAACAGAATGACAAAGCTTCTAAAGAAAGAACAACGAGGCATAATTACACAATTATGTTCACTAGAGGTTCCCACATCGAAATCATCCATTTCTCCAGATCTCCAAAAAGTTTTGGACAATAATTCCAAGGTATTTGAGACTCCCAAAGGCCTCCCACCTATTCGTGATCATGATCATGCTATTAATTTGATTCTAGGAAGTGTTCCTCCAAACATTAGGCCTTACAGATATCCCTATGTCCAAAAGGGTGAAATTGAACATATGGTTGCAGAAATACTAGAGGCTGGTATAATTCAACCTAGTCAAAGTTCTTTCTTTGCTCCAATAGTATTGGTTCACAAGAAGGATGGATCATGGCGCATGTGTCCAGATTATAGGGAGCTCAACAAGCTCACTATTAAAGACAAATTTCCCATTCCTATCATTGATGATATATTGGATGAATTGCATGGATCAATTTACTTCACTAAGTTGGATTTTAGTTCAGGATATCATCAAATCAGAATGAAGACTGAAGACATTCCAAAACCAACATTTAGAACTCATGAGGGTCATTATGGATTTTTGGTCATGACTTTGGCCCTACTAATGCACCTTATACTTTTCAAGGTTTGATGAATTCCATTTTCAAATCCTTCCTTAGAAAATTTGTGTTAGTATCTTTTGATGATATACTAATCTACAGCAAGTCTTGGAAGGATCATGTCCAACATGTTGACATGGTGCTCAAACTATTGGAGGAGAAACAATTATATGAAAAAATATCCAAACGTTTCTTTGGAGTACAAGAGGTGGAATATTCGGGTCATATTGTATCTCATGAAGGTGTTAACGTAGACCATGGAAAAATTAAAACCATTAAGGAATGGATCCCCACATTCATAAAGCATCTACGAGAATTTCTTGGGTTGACAGGGTATTACTGCAAGTTTGTTAAGAATTATGGGAGAATAGCAGAACCTCTAACAACATTATTGAAGAAAGATGCATTTTCATGGACTCCAGAAGAAACGAAGGCCTTTGAACATCTTAAAGAGGCAATGTGCCAAGCATGAGTCTTAGCTACACCGGACTTCACAAAAACCTTTATTGTGGAATATGATGCCTCGAGAAATGGAATTGGTGTTGTTTTAATGCGAGAAGACAGACCCATTGCTTTTGAAAGTCGTCCAATCAAAGGAAAGTATTTACACAAAGCTATTTATGAGAAGGAAATGTTGGCAATACTACATGCACTCAAGAAATTACAACCCTACCTAATGGGAAGACAATTAAAGGTAAAAACAGATCATGATAGTCCTAAATACTTTTTAGAACAAATATTATCTTTAGAAGAAAAATAAAAATATGTCAAAAAGATGTTGGGTTATGACTTTGAAATCATCTAAAAAAAGTGAAGAAAATGTTGTGGCAGATGCACTCTTAAGAACGGATGAGGATGTGGAAGCATTTATTTGCACCATTTCTATTATCCAACTAGATTGGATAAATGAAGCAAGGGATGAATGGAAGAATGATGAGGAAGTGTGGGCACTCATTCAAAAGATACAACAAGATCCTAATACATCTAATACATTTAGCTGGAAAAATGATTCATTATGGCAGAAGGATCGGTTATACCTATGTAAGAATTCCCAAATTAAACAAAAGATTCTTATGGAATTGCACACCTCTCCCTTAGGAGGGCACTCAAAATTTCTAAAAGCCTACCACAAGGTTAAGAAGGATTTTTTCTGGGATGGCCTTAAATCGGATATTCAAAAGTTTGTGGTGGAACTTTTGGTTTGGAAACAAAATAAAGTTGAAACAATTAAGACCCTAGGACTATTACAACCTTTATCCATTCCAAGCCAATGTTGTGAGGATGTTTCAATGGATTTTATCACAGGTTTACCCAAGTCTGAAGGAAAGAGTGTTATCATGGTGGTAGTTGACAAACTTACCAAGTATGCATGCTTTTGTGCATTATCTTATCCATTTAAAGCGAGTACAATTTCTACTACATTTATGGAAACAATTCAAAAGCTACATGGAAACCCAAAGATTATTATAAGTCACAGAGATCCCATTTTCACTGGAAATTTTTGGACATAATTATTTTCTTGTCTTGGTACTTAGTTAGCTCATAGCTCATCTTATCATCCTCAATCTGATGAGAAAATTGAGATAGTAAACAAATGTTTGGAAGGATATCTCTGTTGCTTTGTATCTGATAAACAGTCACAATGGATCAAATGGTTGCCTCTGGTTGAATGGTGGTATAACACTTCCTTCGATACTACAACAAAAATGACCCAATTTAGGGCACTTTATGGATATCATCCACCATCCATCACATCAAATTTAAGAGAAAATTCTAAGCTTCAAGCAGTGGAAGATCACATCGAGCATCAGAAACAAGTTCTCCAACTCTTAAAGGGTAACCTCACCTTGGCATAAAATAGAATGAAACAACATGCAGATCAACATTGCATCGAAATAATTTTTGGTGTAGGTGATTGGGTATTCCTATTGCTACAACCAAATAAACAAACGTCCCTCAAGCAAGCTAAGAAGGATAATAAATTATCACCAAAGTATTATGGTCTGTACAAGGTGTTACAAAAGATAGGTACTATGGCATACAAATTGGAGCTTCTTCCAGCTTCCCGAGTGCATCCAGTTTTCCATCTTTCATGCTTAAAGAAGGTTATAGGTGACAAGCTTCCAGTTCAAACAATGTTTCCATAACTTGATGAGAAAGGAAAAATAATATTGGATCCTAAAGCAGTCAAAGAAACAAGAACTCGACAACTACGAAAACGATTAATTTCAGAGTATCTCATCAAGTGGAAGAACTTATCCATTTAAGACTCCACATGGGAGGATGAGAATTTTATACATAAGCATCCAAAACTACTCAAACATTGAGGACAACACTTTTTTTGAAGGAGAGGAGTATGTTAGGTCCCTATAATACTAGTGATTCCCCCATTACTATTGTCATTGTATCCCTTATTGTTATTGTTGTGCCCCTATTGTCCCCATATTGTTATTATTTTCCCCCCTAGAATCCCTTTATTGTTATTTTTGTGCCTTTATATTATTATTGTTAGGTCGAATTGGTTATATTGTGACCCCTTAGACTCCTATATATATAAAGGAGGTTTTGTCATTTAAATCATCCAAGAATTTTTCATTTGTGTAATGTAAAGGAGGTTTTGTCCTTTGAATCATCCAAGAATTGTTCATTTGTGTAATGTAAAGGAGGTTGCCCCCTCGAAGACGTTGAATTCTAAGGCATTGTGATGCAGGAGCATCCAGCTCACCATGACTGGGTGAAGTCTCTGCCAGGTTGGAAGGTTGTTTGAGTATCTGGATTGTTTTTTTTTAATTAGTTTATGAGGTCATGAGATAGGATTTTATTTTATTTTTCTTTTAGTTGCTATGTTGGTTAAAGTTAAATGTCGGTTAGGGTTTTTATGGTTCAACAGTAATAAACAGTAGTTTAGAAATTGATCTGTCAACTTAGAAAAGAAAAGAAAAAATTATCTAAATGCAGATCTTGTAATGACAACCAAACTGTAGTTACACAACCATATCATTTCTGTTCAACTGAAAAACAATTGCAGTTTCAATTAACTGTAAATCAACGATGTATAAGTATTGCAATGTAAGACAGGGAAAAGGTTCAACAATTTCATAATAAAGAAATAAAACAAAGACAGATCTTATTTCTAGCTGTCCATCTGTATCATTGCCTATTTATTGTAATACTGTACTTTTCATTTATCGAATTGTAAGGAACAGTGCTAACAAACAGTGAACGACCACTGTAAGGTCGTGTTTTATTTGTGTTCTCATCAAACAAACAAAGCACAACAAATGCATGAAAATGTCCAAATACAGAGCGAAGGACCAACGAGTTGAGCCACAATCCGAGCAGTGAAATATAGCAAGACAAATGAGATGATAAAGAATCGGAAACAGAGTGTCGGAGGAACCAAACAATAGCAGAGGTACTTTCGAACAATTCTTCATAATTTTCATAAGTAAAAACGAATATAAAAAAACTATGTTCTTATTTCTATTGACCAAGATATAGATGTGTTACATTCATTTATAAATAAAAACAAGTGCCACATCCAGAGTGAACAAACCCTAGCCTAGGGTTTGGTAACAACAACCCCCACAATCCAAATTAACAGTTAACCAGAACAGGAAATAAAACCAGACCAAAGCTCCACCTTTGAAAGAGACACAGATCACATACGAAAAGAAAAAATGGCAAGCTACAAACCCTACAGAAAAACTCAAGACCCTAACAGTGCATCGATGGATTCAAGCACCAAAGTCTGCCGGCAGAGAGAGTTGCTACATTTGGAAAATCGAAACCAGAAGGAGCTCGCGTACCCAGGTTGAGCCGTTGACCTGCACACATAAACAGAGCATTTTCAATACCTTTGTATAGTGATGAACTGAAGTTGAGGCAAACATAGGAACATGTTGGTTCTACACATTACCTGAATAAGCTGGACTAATGGTTCGAGGAGCAGAGTTGGTGAAAAATCAACAGGGCTGAGACAAAAGGAGAATTTCTAGTCAGTATCAATGTCAGAAAGAGGTCGAATTGAATCAGGGAGAGGATAAATTACCTGTTCTGAGCCAAGGAAGTCTATTATCTTGCTACCTGAATCTAAAGACGTCTAAAGTTAAGCCATTTCACACGCAAAACCGAGACTTGAGGCAACGATAATAATAGCAGACGCAACCATACAATAGCAAAGGCAATAAAACAATAACAAGGAGAGATTATCGGATGAGAGACCAGACTCTAAACCCAAACCATAGCAGAACGACAGGACAAGACCAAAGGAGCTTACCGTGTGAACAAAGTTCAAGCGAGCACACCTTAAGAGCGAGAAAAGAGTCGAGCCACATGAGAAAACCACAAGTAAACACATAACCAAGTTCGGAAGGCTGGTATTCACCCACAGTCATACCCGGCGGAGAACCAGATATTTCCATTTTCGCCAGAGCCAAAACCATACAGTATACCCAACAAACCCTCGCAGAAACCTCATAGCGAGACAGAACAATCGTGAATGACCGGGAAGCCAAAGCGTTTTGGGAAAAGAACAAACGGAGGAACTAGGCCCAAGGTTCGTAGGTGGAAATTGAATGCAGCATTAACTACTCCCATTTTCCAAACAAATATCTACTAACCACATTGCATGCAACCGCCGAACACAATCACCCAAATCTAACACGTCATAAAGTCCAACAACAGGTGTAAAGCCTAGAACTCATGGAAGTGTGGGCCAGTGTGGGCTGGGTTACGTCAGAGTGGTATCAGAGCCATTGTTTATGTTAGTAGGAGGAATGGAGAGAGGAAGGCGAGGTCATGGCAGAGGTGCTCGAAGATTGGCAGAGGGAAGATTGAGAGAGGAGAATAGAATTCTTGCTGCCCATTTGGAGGCAGTAGAGGCAGGTAGACGAAGAGATCTGGAAATAGGCGATGACAGTGAAGAGGAAGTTGAAGGAGTAGCAGATGGACCAGAAGGTGAGTCTGCAAAAGTGAGATTGTTGAGATCTGTTTTAGTAGCAACCAGTAAACCCAAGCCAGAACTCCCGACTTATGATGGTAGCCTGTCTATCGAAGTTTTATTAGATTGGATCAGTTAGATGGATAAGTACTTTGAGTGCGAGGAAGTCAGCGAAGATTGCAGAGTTAAGTTCGCTGCAATGAAATTGAAGGGACATGTAGCATTATGGTGGGATATTGTCCAAAATGAGAGGAAAATATTGAACAAGGCACCGATTCAAACCTGGTCAAGGATGGTGGCCAAGTTAAAGGGTAGATTTCTGTCGAGAGACTATTAGATTGGATTGCACAAGCAGGTGCAGAATCTGAGACAGAAAGGATTGACGGTAAGGGAGTACACAGAGGAGTTTTATCGAGTGAATTTGCGAGCTGGATATACAGAGGATACAACAAAAAGAACAACCAGGTATGTTAGTGGGCTAAGGTTAGATCTTTTGGATGAAATCAATATTTTGTCTCCAAAAAACACTGAGGAAGCGTATCAGAGTGCGATGAAGGCTGAGGAGAAGATTACCAGAAGGTAGAATGCCCAGAGAGGACGAGGAGCCAGCAGAGGGAAAGGCGAGTCCTATGGCAGAGGCCGAACTGCTAGTAGCAACGAGGAAGGAAACAACTCTAAAGCTTCCAGATCAACAAACAAAGGTGATAGCACGAGAGGTGGTAGGTCATCCCAGCGAGGCAGGGGAAATGGCTGAGGTAGGGGGGCTGGTTGTCAGTGTTATAGGTATCATAAATGGGGACACCGATCGTTTGAATTTCCAGAACCAGATCAAGCTGGATAGTGGGGTGCGTATGTGGCGCAACCAGAGGAAGCAGCTGCACCTCCCCAAGAAGGAGAGAATACCCCAGAGACAGGGGAAGCTCTGGTGCTACAAAAGGTGTTGTTAAAACCAGTCAAGGAGGTCACCGAACAGACGTAGCGGAAGTCTTTGTTTAGAACAATTTGTAAGTCGCGAGGTAAGTGTTGTAAGTTAATTATCGACAGCGGTAGTACTAATAATTTAGTGTCCGTAGAGATGGTGGAAAAATTAGAGTTGAAACACTTGAAGCATCCCAATCCTTACAGAGTTTCATGGCTGCAAGAAGGCCATCAATTGCTGGTCGATGAACAGAGCAAGGTAGAGTTTAAAATAGGCAAATATAAAGATAAAGTTGTTTGTGACATCATGCCAATGGATGTATGTCACATACTGCTCGGAAAGCCTTGGCAGTACGACCGAGAAGTGGTACACATTGGAGTGACGAACTGTTATAAATTTGTTAAGGATGGAATCAAGCATACGCTTGTACCCATCAAGGAAGAAGGGCCAACAGAGACTAGTGAACCAAGAACATTGTTGGTCAGCAGAAAACAAATTTTAAAATAGGTCGAGGATAGTGAGATAGGTTATGCAGTTGTAAAGAAATCAAGGACAATATTGTTGCATACAGAGGTATCAGATTTACCTATGGAGATCCAGCAAATGTTGCAGGAATTTACGGACATAGTTGTAGATGACTCGCCAGACAAGTTAACCCCCAAACGGAGCATAAGTCATCATATTGACTTCATACCCAGAGCGAGTTTTCCGCACAAAGTAGCATACAAAATGAGCGCCAAAGACAATGAAGAAATTAGGAAGCAGGTGCAAGAGCTGTTGAACAAGGGATTGATAAGGGAAATCTTAAGCCCTTGTGTTGTTCCAACAGTCATCGCTCCCAAGAAGGGAGGAGAATGGCGGATGTGCACTAACTCAAGGGCCATTAATAAAATCACCATCCGGTACAGGTTTCCACTGCCATGGATGGATGATATGATGGATTATTTAAGCGGGGCAGCTTATTTCTCTAAGATAGACTTGAAGAGCGAGTACCATCAGATTCGGATACGAGAGGGGGACGAATGGAAGATAGCCTTCAAGATGAATGAAGGGATGTACGAATGGTTGGTCATGCCATTTGGGCTAAGTAATGCGCTTAGTACATTCATGAGGTTAATGAATGAGATGTTGAAGGAGTGCATTGGGAAATTTGTGATAGTATATTTGGATGACATACTTATTTTCAGCGGGACAAGGGAAGAACACCTTCGACATGTGCGTAAGGTGCTAGAGAAATTACAACAGAATAAACTGCTAATAAATTTGAAGAAATGTACTTTTCTGCAGAAGGAATTGATTTATTTGGGGTTTGTAATAGCAGAGAATGAACTGAAGATGGATCTAGAGAAGGTGGCAGCGATAGTGAATTTTCCATCTCCGAAAAAATTATTTGAGGTACGTAGCTTTCACGGATTAGTGAGTTTTTACAGGAAATTCATAAAGAATTTCAGTGAACTTTGTGCACCTATGCTGGACACCATCAAAAAGGCCAGCCAACCTTTTTGATGGATAGAGGCAACAGAGAGAATTTTCCAGTTGTTAAAGAGAGAGATCACTGAGAGGCCGATCCGGAGATTACCAAATTTTAAGAAGTTATTACATGTTAGTTGTGATGCCATTGGGACAGCAATTGGAGCTGTAATCAGTTAGGAGGATAAGCCTGTAGTGTTTTTCAGTGAGAAGCTGAATGAGAGTCGATAGAAATATTCATCATATGATAAGGAGTTCTATGCTGTTATACATGCATTAAAACACTGGAGGCATTATCTATTGGGAAATGAATTTGTGCTATTTTCAGATAATTCTGCACTACAGTATGTAATACAGCAGCACAAGCTGAACTACAAAGACGCCAAATGGGTGGAGTATTTACAGAGTTTCAATTTCGTATTGAAGCATATTAGCGGGCAAGCAAATAAGGTGGAAGATGCGCTAAGTAAGAAAGCTCCACTTCTGCATGAAAGCACTGTGCAAGTGCTGGGTTTTGAGCACTTACAGGATTTATTCCAGATGGATACAGATTTTAAGGAGGCCTATGAGGCATGTTAGAATCCCTTAGTGAGAGATAACAGTCCTTGGTTGGACTATAATCTACAGGAGAAGTTGTTGTTTAAGGGAGGACATCTGTGCATACCTGACTGCTCGATGAGGGAGAATATTATTCGAGAAAAGCATAGTGGAGGTTTGGTCGGACATTTCGGCATGGACAAGACACTCGAGCAGCTTAGTCATTTCTACTTTTGGCCAAAGATGCAGAGAGATGAACAACAATTTGTGGCTAGATGCAAAGTGTGCTAGTTAGCAAAGGGGCACAGTCAAAACATAGGACTGTATACATCATTACCTATTCCAGGCAGACCATGGGACTCAGTCAGCTTGGACTTCATCTTAAGTCTACCTAAGACACAATGGGATACGACTCGGTAATGGTAGTAGTGGATAGATTCTAAAAAATGGCGCATTTTATTCCTTGCAGAAAAACGAGTGATGCCACCCACGTGGCCCACTTGTTTTTCAATGAGATTGTCAGGTTACATGGATTTCCTAAATCTATCCTTTCAGACAGGGATGTGAAGTTCACGGGACACTTTTGGCGTACCTTATGGAAAACAATGGACACACAGCTAAGCTACAGTTCTACATATCACCTGCAAACCGACGGGAAAACAAAGGTTGTAAACAGGAGTCTAGGAAACCTGTTACGAAGCTTGGTCGGAGAGAATTTGCGGATGTGGGATCGAGTGCTTGCACAGGTAGAGTTCACTTATAACGACTCGCCTAACCGCAGCACAGGTTTCAATCCATTTCAGATCCTGTATGGCATGCATTCTCGCAGAGTGCATGAACTGCGAGACCTTGGACTGTAGGAAAGGCGAAGCGCAGATGGAGAATATTTCGCTAATGCAATGAGAGATTTGCATGAACAGGTAAAAATTGAATTGCAGGGTAGCAACTTAAAGTATAAATAGCAAGCAGATTTGAAGAGAAGGGAAGTACATTTTGACGTGGGGGATGAAGTCCTCGCGCATTTACGCAAAGAATGCTTCCCTAAAGGTACGTACAATAAACTGAAGTATAAAATGATAGGGCCTTGAAAGATCCTTCGAAAATTTTTAGAAAATGCCTATGAGATCCAGTTGCCACCTGGAATAGGCATTTCGCCTATCTTTAATGTAGTAGACATGTTTCCCTATACGACTGACCCAGAGGAGAAGGGAGAAGATGGAACCATGTGACCTACACAGAATACCCAGGATGAAGGAGAAGCTTGGAAGAGACAGATGCCTTATGTTCAACCTCCCGAGATCGAAAGCATTCTCGACACTCAGGTGGTTAAACGAACTCGGCGGAAGGAGTATGTGCAGTACCTGGTCAAGTGGAAGAACCGTCCTATTGAGGACAGTTCGTGGCTTGACGGCAAGAAAATTGAACATATAGGTACTTCAGTAGAGAAGCTCATGGACCATAGCCATGATTTCTTTTTGACCGGGTGAAGTCTCTACCAGGTTGGAAGGTCGTTTAAGTATCTAGATTGTTTTTTTTAATTAGTTTATGAGGTCGTGAGATAGGATTTTATTTTAGTTTTCTTTTAGTTGCTATGTTGGTCAAAGTTAAATGTCAGTTAGGGTTGTTATGGTTCAACAATAATAAATAGTAGTTTAGAAATTGATCTGTCAACTTAGAAAAGAAAAGATAAAATTATCTAAATGCAGATCTTGTAATGACAAGCGAACTCTAGTTACACAATCATATCATTTCTGTTCAACTGACAAACAATTGCAGTTTCAATTAACTGTAAATCAACGATAAATAAGTATTGCAATGTAAGATAGGGAAAAGGTTCAACAATTTCATAATAAAGAAATAAAACAAAGACAGATCTTATTTCTAACTGTCCATCTGTATAATTGCCTATTTATTGTAATACTGTACTTTTCATTTATCAAATTGTAAGGAACAGTTCTAACAAATAGTGAACAGCCACTATAAGATCGTGTTTTCTTTGTGTTCTCATCAAACAAACAAACCACAACAAATGCATGCAAATGTACAAATACAGAGTGAAGGACCAACGAGTTGAGACACAGTCCGAGTAGTGAAATACAGGAAGACAACTGAGAGGATAAAGAACCGGAAACAGAGTGCCGGAGGAACCAAACAATAGCAGAGGTACTTTCGAATAATTCTCCATAATTTTCATAAGTAAAAATGAATATAACAAAACTATGTTCTCATTGCTATTGACCAAGATATAGATGTGTTACATTCATTTATAAATAAAAACAAGTGTTGCGTCGAGAGTGGACAAAACCTAGCCTAGTGTTTGGTAATAGCAGCCCCCATAATCCAAAGAATAGTTAACCAGAATAGGAAATACAACCAGACCAAAGCTCCCTCTTCGAAAGAGACACATATCACATACGAAAAGCAAAAACGGTAAGCTACAAACCCTACAGAAAAGCTCAAGACCCTAACAGTGCATCGACAGATTCAACCGCCAGAGCCTACCAGCAGAGAGAGTTGCTACATTTGAAAAACTGAAACCAGAAGGAGCCCACAGACCTAGGTCGAGCCATTGACTTGCACGCATAAACAGAGCACTGTCAATACCTTTGTATAGTGATGAACTGAAGTCGAGGCAAACATAGAAACAGGGGGGTTATACACATTACCTGAGTAAGCCGGACCAAGGGTTCGAGGAGTAGAGTCAGTGACAAATCGACAGGGCTGAGACAGAAGGAGCATTTCTGGTCAGTATCAACGCAATAAAGTGGTCGAATTGAATGAGGGAGAGGATCAATTACCTGTTCTGAGCCATGGAAGTCTATTATCATGCTACCTGAATCCAAAGATGTCAGTAGTTAAGCCATTTCACACACAGAACCGAGACCCGAGGCAACGATAATAATAGCAGACGCAACCATACAATAGCAGAGGCAATAAAACAATAACAAGGAGAGATTATCGGGCGAGAGACCAGACTCTAAACCCAAACCGTAGTAGAACGACAGGACGAGACCAAAGGAGCTTATCGTGCGAACAGAGTTCAAGCGAGTGCACCTCTAGAGTGAGAATAGATTCGAGCCACTGGAGAAAACCACAAGTAAACACATAACCAAGTTCGGAAGGCTAGTATTCACCCACAGTCATACCCGGAGGAGAAACAGATATTTCCATATTTGCCAGAGCCAAAACCATACAGTATACCCAAAAAACCCTCGCAGAAACCTCACAGCGGGACAGAACAATCACAAATGACCGGGAAGCCAAAGTGTTTTGGCCAAAGAACAAATGGAGGAACGAGGCTCGAGGCTCGTAGGTGGAAATTCAAAATCCAGCATTAACTAATCCCAGTTGCCAAACAAATATCTACTGACCACATTGCATGCAACCGCCGAACACAATCACCCAAATCTAACATGTTATAAAGTCCAACAACAGGTGTAAAGCCGAGAACTCGTGGAAGTGTGGGCGAGTGTGGGTTGGGTTACATCACATTGATCTATCTTTTCTATCTTTTTGTGGGCTGGTTTCATAAAAGAAGGTAAGGAAGTTGTATGGTTACATAGATTGTGTTGAGGTATTGGGTTTGTGCAAGAAACTATAAGGTTAGATTATGATAGTGAGAGTGCAATATTTTTAGAAAGAACCCTACTTAAGTTTTTGAGACAAAGGATATTGATGTTTAGGTTCACTTTGTGGGAGACATGGTTGAAGGCAAGAAGGTGTTGTTGGTAAAGGTGGGACCTCTAAAGAATGTTGTATATTCATTAACAAATCCTATGACCACTAAGAAGTTCTCTTGGCATAGATATATACAATAGGCATTGTTGCCTTGGATTATTGATCATGTACTCATATGACCCCCCCATATGCTAAGAAAGCAACAAGTGGGAGAATGTTGGCTATATATTATAATCTCTGCATGATTAGATTCATGCACAATTTGTATGCGTTGGGCGAAGTGAAGGGTCGCAAGTGAGGTGGAACCCCACCCCCCACCAAAAATAAAATAAAAATTAGGTATTTTTTGCATATTGTTTTGGCAATTTTCAGCAAATGGTATTCATTTTTAGAGGTTTTGTCGTGCATGGTGGTTTAACCCACCATTTTATAATTTGGATTATTGAATTATGTTGTATTGTAAACAACAAAGTGATAATAAAAAGCAAAGATATAACTCTAAATTGTTAGTTAATTTTCATGATTTAATTGTCAATATTTACTTTTTTAATTATCAATTTTTTACATTTTTAATAATAAAAAATTCATATATGCATTATATAATTTAAAACTTATGAAAATATCAATAAAGATATTGGCCAAAATTATTCAAAAATTAATACCCATTATCTATAATATTAAAAATAAAAATGGGCCTGGAATATGCCATTAAACTGTTTTTGCTTGGCTAAGAGCTCGTCTTCCTTGGACCTAAGGAAACAAGTTAACGGCCCAAGTCCGAGAGGCATTTGGCATGAGTGAAAGCCTCCTCGGACTTAAGGAAACAGGTTAATGGCCCAAGTCCGAGAGGCATTTGGCATGAGTGAAGGCCTCCTCGGACCTAAGGAAACACATTAACGGCCAAAGTCCTAGAGGCATCTAGCATGAGTGAAAGCCTCCTCCCTTATTAACTACCAGTGGGGGGTCGTTTTCCTTAATAACTATGATGAGTAAGTCTCATTTGTGATTAGAACGTAGAGATGGTTGTCCTCACTCGTTATTTGACAAGCTAATTATAATAAGTTTTCCGGTGTGTGAAAAAATATTAAAAACAAAAACTCACAATATTAAATTATAATATTCTATCATATAACTAAATGAGAATGAGAATTAACCTATTTAAAACATGATATGATAGATACCTATTTTATTATTTATAAGAAATTTAATACCTGTTTCTTTAAAGATGAATGTGTTACTTGATGCTCAACTCTCAAGCAAGCTTTGAGCTTGAGCTTTTAGTTATTATATAATTTAAAATTTATGACAATATCAACAAGTGTAATATGGAGTGTTGATGTTTAATACATATTTCTTATGACAAAAGTAATTGATAGTAAAATAATTCTCTTGAGAATAATTATAAAGTACTATAATATAGAGTTACTATATTAAAAAAGCTTGGAATATAAATTAGTACCTTCTTTGTATAAAGTTAAAATAATTTTATTTTGAAATGAGTTGTAGCTTTTAGGCAAGTGGTATTTAAAAAGAAAAGGAAAATACTAAAAGTAATTGATAGTCAAATAATTCTCTTGAGAATAATTATAAAGTACTATAATATAGAGTTACTATATTAAAAAAGCATGGAATATAAATTAGTACCTTCTTTGTATAAAGTTAAAATATTTTGATTTTGAAATGAGTTGTAGTTTTTAGGCAAGTGGTATTTAAAAAGAAAAGGAAAATATTAAACTAAAAATGTGAATCGTTTGAATTATAAAATAAAATAAAAATAAAAATGTGTAATAGAAAAAAATAGATATTAAAAAATTATTTATAAAAGAGTTATTAGGAAAATTTTAAAATATGAATTAATTTTTCTCTAGATAATATTAATAAATATAAAAAGATGAAAGTATACATATATTTAAATTCTAATATCTTAAATTGAGAAAAATAAAAAATAACACAACTAAAAACCAATTCATAAAAAAAATAAAAGGAATAAAAATAAAGTATTATAAAAATATACAAAATAAAGTATCATATTAAATATATAGAAATATGGAAATAAATATTAAACAATAATTACTTTGTACTATACAAATATAACATACTCGTATACAAAGAAAAGTTAAATATACAAATAAAATTGTAAATCAATATTCAAAAGATTTTCCATAAAATATGCACAATAAAATTAATTAAAAAATAAAACAAAACAAATTAGAAATCAATATTTTATAATATTTTATTTAATACTACTTATGTAATGATGATGATGATGGTGGTTAGCGTTCCGTTGAGACCAAACATTAATTTATAATAAAATTATAATATATAGAATAAGAAATTCAAAGTCAATCAAATAAATTAAACATTTAATTTGTTAAAACCGCTAAATGTAATTATCATAAAGTGGCCAATAATAAAAATATTTGATTTTTAATTATCTTTTTGAAAATTAGTTTAATGTGTTAAGTACTATTTGTATTAAATAATATACAACATTTGATTTTTAAATTTCTTTTAAAAATTAGTTTAATCTCTTAAATATTATCTATGTGTTAAGTATTAAATAATGTATAATATATAAATAGGTGGTATGCACTATTTGTATTAAATAATGTACAATATATAAATAAGAGATATTTAAAATAAAAATTAATTATATATTTAAAATAAATAATTCCAATTTAAAATTTATGAAAACTGTCATTTCATTGTACTTAAACAATAGAAAATTAGAAATAATAAATTTTATAAAATATAAAATATATTTTTATTTTAAAAAAATAAAATTAATGTGATAATTTTTAATATTTTTTAAAAAATATTAAAATTCATATTAATTTGACTAACAAGTTCTAATTATAATCCCTTCTATAAATATAATAATATAATAAAGATATGGACCAAAAAATTTCAAAATTAATATTATATAACATTAAAAACAAAAACTCACACTATTAAATCATGATATTTTGTCATATAAATAAATCAGAATTGACCTATTTAAAACATGATGCGATAAATACATATTTATTATTTATAATAAAATTACTTTTTCTTTAAAGATCGTGAGAACATGTTACTTATGCTCAACTGAACTCTCAAGCAAGTTCGAAACATCGAGGAAAATAGTGGCAGGTCAATTTGCTTAGTTATCTAATGTTTTAAGCTTGAGCTTCCAGCTATTATATAATTTAAAATTTAATTTAATATCAATAAAGGTATTGATCAAAATTATTCAAAAAGTTTTATCCATTATATATATATTAAAAACAAAAATTCACAATATTAAATCATAATATTTTCTTATATTATTATACAATTTAAAACTTATTTCAATATTAATAAAGATGTTGACCAAAATTATTCAAAAAGTATTACACACGGTATATAGCATTAAAAACAAAAACTCACAATATTAAATCATAATATTCTCTGATATTATTATATAATTTAAAATTTACTAATTTTATTTCAATATTAATAAAGATGTTGACCAAAATTATTCAAAAAGTATTACCCACTGTATATAGCATTAAAAACAAAAACTCACAATATTAAATCATAATATTCTCTCATATTATTATATAATTTAAAATTTACTTCAATATTAATAAAGATATTGACCAAAATTATTCAAAAAATATTACCCATTATATATAGCATTAAAAACAAAAACTCACAGTACTAAATCATAATATTCTCTCAAATTATTATATAATTTAAAACTTACTTCAATATCAATAAAGATATTGACCAAAATTATTCAAAAAGTATTACCCATTATATATAGCATTAAAAACAAAAACTCACAATAGTAAATCATAATATTCTCTCATATTATTATGTAATTTAAAACTTACTTCAATATCAATAAAGGTATTGACCAAAATTATTCAAAAAGTATTACCCATTAGGATGATGATGATGATGGTGGTGGTGGTGGTTAACCTCCGCTGAGACCAAACATTGGTGTATCGGACCTAAAGAAACAAATTATTTATTTTGATTTAAGATTTTATTCCCATGCTCAAAAAGCTTGGAGAGGAGCCTCTCAAGCTCACTATAATTTTGACATTGTAAAAGGCTAGGAAGGTTAGTATTGTAACAAAGATTATGGAACCGAGATCTAATGTGGCTCTACGCGGGGCACTCTAAGAGGAAGTGGTTTTCATCCCCGATGTTCCTATTCTCACATATATGGCAGATCCTTTCCATCCATGGCGTTTTAGGAACTGCCCAACGACCTGTTTCACTATGGAGCTCATGAGAATTCGTTCTAATATTTGCTATATTATTTTTCTTCTTTGAGCTAGTTAAAATAGAGAGATACTTTTGATCTTCTAAGGTGGTGGGGTTGATGACCTTTTTATAATAACTTAATTTTCTTTTAGCCGCTAAATCTTTCTCACACAACATTTTTTCTTTGAACTTAGAAGTAACAATATATTTAATGTTATTTATGTTTTGCAATGCATCATTCTCGTTGATCTCCCAATAGTTTAACAAGGCCCTTGTGTCTTTATGCCACCCCCGATTGAGCCTTAGGTGGTTTTGGCTGGAATTTGAAGCTAGCTTAGGAAGTCTATTATCGTCTATATTATTGAGTTTGTGCTTGTATAGCAGAAACCTAATCATAGCTAGGCTCAAGTCTATGATCGTCTATATTATTGAGTTTGTGCTTGTATAGGAGAAACCTAATCATAGCTAGGCTCAAGTCTATGATCGTCTATATTATTGAGTTTGTGCTTGTATAGTAGAAACCTAATCATAGCTAGGCTCTCAATAGGGGAAAGACGCTTCTAGAAGCAGAATAGGATACGGTGTATTACTTTTAATTTTCAGGTTATAAGTTATAAAACGCTTTTGGATTTGCTCAATATTTCTCCATGTTTCTCTCGAGATGCTACAACCCCAAACCTCATAGCCATATAAGATAACAGGAGTGACTAAAGTTTCAAAGAGGAACTTATTTTTATCCCACATTACGAGGTTTGTTGTTTTACAATTATTTTCAAGACCAAAATAAGCTTTCCATCCCCCATTAATCCTTTTCTCAATGCTATGGTTCCAGTTGAGCTTGCGATGAATATCAATTCCTAGGTACTTGTAAGAATACACTTCCTCCAAGTTATTATTGTCACACATAAAATTAGCTTAAATGTCCTTCTTGGATTTGATAATCATAACTTTTCTTTTGTTAGTGTTAATAGTCATACCCATGGTAGAGCAGAAATCCTTAAGAAGCTTGAGTTGCTTATCAAGATCAGATGGGCACCTTGCCAAAAGAACAGTATCGTCAACATAGAGAAGAAGGATGACGACTATCCTAGCTAAGATCGTGCCATCACATCCTGCTTCCTCTAAATATCCTTCAATCTTATCGATGTAAATGGAAAATAGGGTAGCTTGGCAATTACATTCATATATAACCTTATATTGGGAGCTCTCAACTCGAGAGGAACCTTTAGCTCTTCTAATCTATTCCAAAGGTTGTATCTAGGAACTGTATCGAAAGCCTTTCTAAAGTCCCCAAAGCAACAACATAAATTAGATTTATTATATATATATATATATATTTTAAATTTCCCTTATTCATATATTGTACATTATTTAATACTTAACACATAATAGTATGCAACAGATTAAACTAATTTTTAAAAGAAATTTAAAAATCAAATGTTGTATATTATTTAATACAAATAGTACTTAACACATTAAATTAATTCTCAAAAAAAAATTAAAAAACAAATATTTTTATTATTGGCCACTTTATGATAATTACATTTAGTGGTTTTAACAAATTAAATGTTTAATTTATTTGATTGAATTTGATCATCATTATATAAGTAGTATTAAATAAAATATTATAAAATATTGATTTCTAATTTGTTTTTTTTTTTTTTTTTGTTAATTAATTTTATTGTGCATATTTTATTGAAAATCTTTTGAATATTGATTTACAATTTTATTGTATATTTAACTTTTCTTTGTATACAAGTATGTTATATTTCATGATGATGATGATGATGATGGCATTAAAAACAAAAACTCACAATATTAAATCATAATATTCTTTCATATTATTATATAATTTAAAACTTACTTCAATATCAATAAAGATATTGACCAAAATTATTCAAAAAGTATTACCCATTATAAATGGCATTAAAAACAAAAACTCACAATATTAAATCATAATATTCTCTCATATTATTATATAATTTAAAACTTACTTCAATATCAATAAAGATATTGACGAAAATTATTCAAAAAGTATTACCCATTATATATAACATTACAAACAAAAACTCACAATATTAAATCATAATATTCTCTCATATTATTATATAATTTAAAACTTACTTCAATATCAATAAAGATATTGACCAAAATTATTCAAAAAATATTACCCATTATATATAGCATTAAAAACAAAAACTCACAATATTAAATCATAATATTCTCTCATATTATTATATAATTTAAAACTTACTTCAATATCAATAAAGATATTGACCAAAAGTATTCAAAAAGTATTACCCATTATATATAACATTAAAAACAAAAACTCACAATATTAAATCATAATATTCTCTAGTATTATTATATAATTTAAAACTTACTTCAATATCAATAAAGACATTGACCAAAATTATTCAAAAAACATTACCCATTATATATAGCATTAAAAACAAAAACTCACAATATTAAATCATAATATTCTTTCATATTATTATATAATTTAAAACTTACTTCAATATCAATAAAGATATTGACCAAAATTATTCAAAAAATATTACCCATTATATATAGCATTAAACACAAAAACTCACAATATTAAATCATAATATTCTCTCATATTATTATATATAGTGATTATTTAGCATCCATTTTGAAATTGAATTTGCATTATATAATTTTTAGTTAATTGATGTTGTAATATTTGTTTTATAAATATTTTGATCTAATTAAATTACATAAAATAATAATAATATAAGATAATAATAATTAATAATTAAAATAAAATTAGGGTAAAAGAATCCATTTATCTTTTTGGAGAGTTTATAGTTTTTCTCATAATATTCTTAAACCATTATTTTTCTTATAGTATTTTTTTTTTAACTAAGTTATTTAAAGACATCAAATACCAATAGATTTTCCTTTTTCCAAAGAAAGAATGTATAGACAAAAATTAGGATTTAGAATTACCAATTTGTAATTTGAATTTACCATCATCAAAATATCATTTGCTGGAAGTTCTAAAAAATGAACATTGGGTCAACCCAGAAACTCTTCCCACCTATGTTTTTCACTGTGAATGATCTCTCCCTTCACATGTTGTGGAGCTTCTCCAAGTAATCATTTTTCACATGAAATTTTAATTATCAAAAACTCTTCCCACCCATGTTTTCCATTGTGAATGATCTCTGCCTTAGGAGCTTCTCCAAGTAAGAATCCTTAACCTCAAATCCTAACTATCATAGTTTTGACATTAATATATTGCTTCTTAGTGATAACATTGGACAATGGGTATGAAATTTTGAGTTGTTTGCTTAAGATATTATAATTAAAGGAGAAGTCTTCACTCAGAAAAGGTTTACTTAATTTTGTGTGTTTAGACATTAATTTAATTATGAACTATATTGGTTTTTGCAATTTTAGCAAAAGTAAAATTAATTAAAAAAATATATATTCAAGAAATTTTTAAAATGTACAAAATTTAAATTAACACTTTAAATTCAAGTACTATAAAACTATATATAAGAATATATTCCACATTTTAAATCACTAAAAACAACTTATTTTTTTTAATATATCAATATATATTTAAAAAAAATTATAAAATTCTTTTAAATATAAAATGAATAGAAATTTAAGCACACAAATCATAATAATTTTAATAAAAACTAATAATTAGAGAATTATTCACATTCTTACAGGTGAAGATATGTAACATCCCTAAAATAACTGAGTGTAAAAATAATCAGTTGAGTAATTGTAGTTTGAAAACTTACGAATCAGTTGCAAACTGATTCTTGATATTGAGGAAACTGAGTGAGGGGAAATAAAGATGGATACGGATAGACGGGGAACCCTAGGTGAGAATGATGCCATAACCCTCCGCATCTCGTCTCCCTCCCAGTTACCCTACTTCCATTGATTCAGTATGCTTACCGGCTCACCTGAAAGGATGGCTGGAGCATGCTTGTAAGGAGACTGGGCTTTGCTACTAAATAAAGCATAGAGGTAAAAGCCGAGGAAGTCGATTTGCGAGGTGGATTTATAGGTTTTGCATTGGAGCCAACGTCGAGTTTGTGATGATAGAGAGCTAGCAACTCTTTGGAGATTATTATTTAACTGCTATGATGTATAGACCGCTCGATGAGAGATAGAAGCACGAGGTAGTGTCTCTGGTAGGTTCGGCTACCAGAACAGAAGTGATGGAGACAAGGAGACTGCCATGAAAAGATAAGTAACTTGCTTGCCTTCTTGAAGAAAAATATAGGTATGCTTTATTTGGGTATCTTCTTGAAGGATTTCTTACCAAATATAGATAATATATGCATAATAGTATGCAAAGAAGAATGTGAAAAATGAGTGGACTTAAAAGCTAAGAAAATATGTTGGTGTATGCAGTAAAAGATTGAATAGTTTATATGTTTTCTTGGTAGAGAAAGTATTTGAATGCATGCAGTAAAAGAATGATTACTTTATATGTTTTCTTGGTAAAGAAAATATATGTTTTCTTGGTAAAGAGAATATGTTAATGCATGCAGTTAAAGATTGAATATTTTATAGGTTTTCTTGGTGAAGAAAACATGTTAATGCATGTAATTAAAGATTGAATATTTTATTGTTGAGATTTTCTGTTTGTAGCAAAATAGGAAAAATCTCAGCTCATGACAACAATAGAATTCAAGTCCTAGATTAACTCCAGGTTGTTGGGAGGGAGTTAATGCCTCCTATATTTGATGTGAGGGAGTTAATGAGGTTGTTAGATTCTCTATGCTATATAACAGGCAACCATTCGGATGGTTTGCTAAGAGTGTGAGAGTTTTGTGAGGATTTCTTGATGTAATATCCAATTTGATTAATAAATTCCTCATGCCTATGTTTGGTGGACGTAGCCTAGATTGGTTGGGTGAACCACGTTAAAAACTGTGTTTATGTGCTTGATTTATTTTGCTCTGTATTTATTTTGTTTGCTATGGCTATGGATTCCAATAATTGGTATGAGAGCATGTTGGAGGTGCTGCCTAGAGAAGCTGACTGGAGGCGCTGCGTGCGTGACTGTTGATGCTGGCGGATTGTGCTGGTGCGGGCTTGAACCTGCCTGCGTGTGAATGCTGTTAGCGCTGGAAGACTCTGCTGAGAGTGATTGTTGTGCGTGGTTGGTACCGTGGACCAAGGCGCTGGTGCTTGATTGTTCTATGCGTGGATTGCTGGAGGAATGAGCGTAAGGCACTACATCATAGTGAGGAGTAAAGGTATGCGCATTCAAAAACGATTGATACATATTTGAAAACAGTGTGACTTAAATTTATAAATCCGACGTGGATCTGGTATACACAACCTTCGTGGAGATGTTTGTTTTTTTTGTATCAAACAATGTTGATACATATTAACATCGGTGCTGCGTGGGGATGTATTTAATACATCACCGTTTATTATATTAGAACAACGGGGGTATGGATTTATAAACAGCATGAATGTTTATTGAAAACGATGCGGATATATTCTAAAATGGCATAGTTAAAACTTTAACAAATGCGTGTATATATCTTTAAAACACAGCACAGATTTATGTGATAAACAACGTGGTTTTGTTTTTTTGGCAAACTGCGTGGGTATATAGATTAACAACAGCATGACCATGTAATATAAAACGGCACAGTGATATTCTGCTGGAACGAATCCTCGATTCCTTCGTTAGGAAGAGGAATGTGGCAGAATGCCGGTGTTTAACTCCTTGACTAGCCTTTGTCAACGCAGAATCTAGAGACCACAGGTTTTTTGATGCACTTTTTTGCCTACGCAAATGATCTGGATCCTTCTGTTTGGATTCATAACGACGGCACTATATATATTTGCTGGTTGATCAAACAGTTAAATGAAAGCAAATTAGACTAAAAGGAAAGTGTATGTTTTTTTTTTGTGGGGCGGAATTTGCACAAGTAAAAGGAAATTTTTTTTTTAAAAAGAAAAGTAATATAAGTGCAAAGGGCAGTTTTTTTTTAAAGGCAAAGGCAGAAAGGCATAGGCAATTTTTTCTTTTATTGCTGGTTGGATATTGGAGATTATTGTGTTTTTTTGTTGATACAAGATGGCCAAAACTCAAAGTGCCCATTTTGAAATTGAGAAATTTAATGGCAAGAATAATTTTGAGATCTGGAAGGTAAAGATGCACGATCTGCTGGTTCAACAAGGTGTGGCAAAAGCACTGTTGGGGAAAAACAAAAGACCTCCTTCCATGACGGAGGATGAATGGGATGAGATGGACGATAAAGCTCTGAGCGCAATTCGGTTATGTGTGGCGGACGATGTTCTGTTCAACATTGTGTCAGAGAAAACCGCCGCAGGCTTGTGGTCGAAGCTTGAGAAGCTCTATATGACGAAATCTTTGACAAATCAGATTCTCCTGAAACGACAGCTTTACGGTTTGCGGATGAAAGAAGGTACCTCAATTGCTGATCACCTGAATGTTTTTAATACCTTACTAGTGCAATTAGACAGTCTAGATGTGAAATTTGATTCAGAGGATAAGGCAATAACTCTATTATGTTCTTTGCCTGAATCCTGGGATCACTTTGTTACTTCCATAAGTTTTAGTACATCAGAAATTCTTGAGTTTGACGATGTTGTTGGAGCCTTGTTGGCCGAGGAGACGAGGAAGAGGTCGAATGCAGACACCTCTACATCAGAGGTAATGATGGCCAGAGGTCGCTCAAGAGAGAGACACTCCGGGGGAAAGCATAGCGACTCTCGCTCAAAGTCCAAAGGAAAAACGCCAAAGGTGAAGTGCTCGCATTGTGGCAAGGCTCGACATCTGAAAAAGGATTGCTAGAAGCGAAAGGAGGCTGCTAAAGGAGGCTCTTCGACAGAAAAGAAGGAAGCCAACACCACAGATACAGGTTCAGTATCAGGTTCAGTTATGAGTGATGAGGTATTGTCTGTTAATGTTTCTAAACATGAACATTGGTTGTTAGATTCCGGGGCATCTAACCACATGTGTATTCATAAAGATTGGTTTAAAACATATAGATTAGTTGATGATGGAGTCGTGTACATGGGTAATGATGTCACTTGCAGTATTGTTGGAATAGGAAGTATACAACTGGAAATGTTTGATGGCACAACCAAATTGTTAACTGATGTGAGACATGTACCGGATTTAAGGAAAAATTTGATTTCATTAGGAGCACTTGATTCAAATGGATATAAAACTGTAATTCAAGGTGGAGTTATGAAAATTTATAAAGGTATCTTACTAGTGATGAAGGCTGAGAAGGTAGAAAATCTTTTTCAATTAGAAGGTAGAACTGGGTCAGATCATGTGTCTGTGTCTGAACATGACAGTAGTTCCATTCACTTATGGCATCAAAGATTGGGGCATATGAGTGAAAAGAGGATTGAAAATTTTGGCTGACTGAAAGTTACTTCCTAATCTAAGATCTGGAAAATTGGATTTCTGTAAACATTGTCTGTTTGGTAAACAAAGTAAACAAAAGTTTAAAACAGACAAACATACTAGTAAAGGCATACTTGATTATATCCATTCAGATGTTTGGGGTCCAACCCCTACAACGTCATATGGTGGCTCGTCATATTTTGTGTCATTTATTGATGACTTTTCTCGGAAAGTATGGGTCTACATGCTGAAAAAGAAGTCTCATGTTTTTTAAGTTTTCAAGCAATTTAGAGCATTGGTAGAAAACAGCACTGGTAGAACAATAAAATGTTTAAGAACTGACAATGGTGGTGAGTTTTCCTCCAAGGAGTTTGACAACTATTGCAAGGATGCAGGGATCGAAAGACATAAGACCACGGTTTATACTCCTCAGCAGAATGGAGTTGCTGAACACATGAACAGGACTCTTCTAGAGAGAGCAAGGTGTATGCTGAGTAATGCTGGGTTGCAGAAGGAGTTGTTGACAGAAGCAGTGGCAACAACTTGTTATGTGATAAACCGATCTCCATCAACGGCAATAGGCTGCAAGATTCCGCAAGAGGTATGGAAAGGACACCCTTGTGACTATTCTAAACTCAGAGTGTTTGGTATGAATAATATGAAGCCTGTGTCAGTCCCTTTAGCTTCCCATTTTAAGCTTTCTTCGAGTTTATCTCCTAATACAGATGAAGAAAAGGATTATATGTCTCGAATTTTGTATGCCAATGTAGTAGGATGTTTAATGTATGCGATGGTGTGTAAGCAACCAGATATTTCTCATGCAGTTGGGGTTGTCAGGAGGTACATGGCAAATCCTGGTAAAGAACACTGGTCAGCAGTGAAATGGGTGCTTTGGTACTTGAGAGGCACAAGTAGTTATTGTATTTCTTACAATAAGAGTAGTGAATTTGTTTGCGGATATGTTGATTCTGATTTTGCAGGTGATTTGGATAACAGGAGATCAACTTCAGGGTATGTCTTTACTCTTGCAGGTGGAGATATAAGCTGGATGTCAAAGCTACAGAACATTGTTGCTTTGTCCACTACTAAAGCAGAATACATTGATGCTTCACATGCTTGCAAAGAGGCGGTTTGGTTGAAAGGTTTGCTTGGTGAGTTTGGTAGGTTACAAGATAACATCAGGTTACTTTGTGACAGTCAAAGTGCAATACATTTGGCTAAGAATCCGGCCTATCATAGTAAGTCAAAGCATATTCCCATCAAATATCATTTTGTAAGACAGGTTATCACTGAAAGGGGAGTTTCTCTTGAAAAGGTGCATACAAAGGAGAACTATGCAGACATGTTCATGAAACCAGTTTTGTTGGAGAAGCTACGCTGGTGTTTGGCTTCTCTTGGCTTGCAGAAAAGATAAAATAATAATAATAGGGCATCAGGCGAATTGTTGTCAAGGTGGAGATTGTTGAGATTTTTTGTTTATAGCAAAATAGGAAAAATCTCAGCTCATGACAACAATAGAATTCAGGTCCTAGATTAACTCTAGGTTGTTGGGAGGGAGTTAATGCCTCCTATATTTGATGTGAGGGAGTTAATGAGGCTGTTAGATTCTCTATGCTATATAACAGGCAACCATTCGGATGGTTTGCTAAGAGTGTGAGAGTTTTGTGAGGATTTCTTGATGTAATCTCCAATTTGATTAATAAATTCCTGATGCCTATTTTTGGTGGACGTAGCCTAGATTGGTTGGGTGAACCACGTTAAAAACTGTGTTTATGTGCTTGAATTATTTTGCTGTGTATTTATTTTGTTTGCTATGCCTCTGGATTCCAACATTTATGTGTTTTCTTGGTGAAGAAAACATGTTAATGCATGCAGTAAAACATGATTATTTTATATGTTTCATGATAAAGAAAACATGCAAATGCATGCAGTAAAAGATGATTATTTTATATGTTTCTTGATAAAGAAAATATGTTAAGGCATGCGGTAAAAGATTGAACATTTTATATGCTTTCTTGGTAAAGAAAGTATTTTAATGAATGCATATAGAAGAAATAGCAGTTAAGTTGGATTTTATTGAGAAGGGATATATGCTTTATTGCATTTGGATATTAGCTAATCTCTAAGTTTCTTGTGAAATGATTATGCATTACATGCATGATAGAAATAGTTAATGATGTGTTTCTAGGCACATATATATTCGTTTCTATAGTTTCTTTCGGAAAGAGAGTGCATACTTCATGTATGAAGATGAAGGCTTTTATGAGAGTTTTCTTGGAAATAAAAATAAAGGTTCTTTCCTTTAAAGACACATATGAATAGTGTTCATACAAGAACTAGAATCCATACTTGTTTCAAGAAAAGACTATGTGCATCGAAGTAAAAATAATTGTGTTAGGAAAAAACACATGTTGCATGCACATAAGGGTAGCTATTGTGACTTTGGAAATATGAATCTGTGTGTACATAGAGAAAGTGATCATGTTAAATTTCTTGAAAATAATAATCTTTTGAAGAGATTGTCTTGTTAGATGAGTTGTATTGATTTCTTGATTTTGATGCATAAAGGGTAAGTAAACGTTGTTTTTGTATCTTGCTTTTTATGCATAAAGATGGATATCTTTAATAATTTCCTGAAAGGGAAGCTTGAGAAACCCTCATATAGGAAGATACAGAAATGAGGTTATAATGACTTCCTTTAAGAAAGAGGTATGTGGTGTGTTGTATGAAATGATGGAAGTATTCTAGTGAAGGGAATATGTGTTACATACATTAAAGAAGGGCTAATATGATAAGCAATGGTATGAACAAGGAATAGTCATTGTGATATGGAGTTATGTTCTTTGTATGTTAGAGAGACTATGTTGTTCTCGAAAATAAACTATGTGAAAAGAACATATGTGCGTAAGCATGGAAATAACAGTTTATTACATGTATGAAGCTATAACGAATGTGTTATACATGTTACTAGAACTAATGAGTTAGAAATATTAAAGAGAATTATGCATTAGTGTTAATAAACATTGTGGAGGTCGAACAATATTTACTTGGGTGTATGTAGTAGTTAAATAGTATGTCATGCTTGTTGATGCATATGAGTAGATGCTAAAAGATCTCTTTTAGAGGTGATTATTGATTCATTATTATGGTATCTAAACTTGTTGTCAAAGCTTGTTGACGACAACATTGATAGGAAACTATGGCGGTTGGTGCCAAAGAAAAGTGATGTTAACATTGTGTCAGGAAAGTGATCAATGGTCCATGCAGATGAGTTTGAGTTGCGGGAACGTACATTGCTAGAACAATCATGCCACAAGGAATGTTGTATGTGACGGTATGTAAGTAAAAGATTACATGAAAACTGTATTAGATTTTAGCTAGTTATGTGACAACTTAATGATAATTCATTGTAATGATTTTATAGCAATGGTTAAGGGGTGGAATCCCTTATAAGCCATTGAGTGATGGGTGAAATCCCTCACGAGCGTTTAATAATAAGATTAAACGTTTGCTAGTTTTCACCCTACAGGTTTCCAGGGTATATTGGTGTTCAATGGTTTGATTGCCTTTTGTGTCAGTTTGATGATGTTGAATCCTTGATGATGATGGTTCTTTATTTGATGGTATAATCATAATGTCCTAGTACGTGATTATTTAATATGGTTAAGGACAATCATAAAATGGACGAAAGGTTCATGAGACACCACAGTGGTGGTTAATGGTTATGCAAATGGTTATGCAACTTACTGTCTTCTATTGCAATTTACTTGATGTACTAATGAACATTATATGTAATGGTTAATGAGGAATTGTGAAGTTGTGAATTTGATAATTACTTGTGAGTAATCTGTATAAAAAAATTCTGACTCCATGCTTTTACATGCGAGGTTACCAGGGTATGTGACAAGATATTTACATTAGTGATAACTTTGAACAATGAGTACTATGTTGACTTTTTAAAATTAAATTATGAGTTATTCTCTTAGAATATTGTTTAAAAGATTATAATTTAAAGGATAGTTACTAAAAAAAAGTTTGTTTAATTTTGTGTGTTTAGACATTAATTTAATTGTCATCTCTATTAGTTCTTGCAATTTTAATAATAAATAAAAATAGTTAAAGATTATAATAAAAAAACATTTTAAAAAGAGTTAAATTATTACTTTAAATTCAATTACCACACAACTACATAAAAGAATATGATCAACATCTTAAATCAACTAAAAATATTTAAAATATAAATATATATTTAAAAAAATTATAAAATTTGTTTAAATATAAAATAGAGATCGATTTATACACATATATCATAATAACTTTCATAGAAAATAATATTCAAAACATTTTTCAAGTGAAGCCCTAATTCTTAGATTCATTTTTCAAGTGAAGCCCTAATTCTTAGATTCTTGAAATTAGTAGACTCGCTATCAATTCTCTTAGAATGATACTTACATTAGTGATAACATTCAATAATGGATAATATATTGATTTTTTTTAAATTAAATTTTAAATTGTTATTTTAGATTATTGTTTAGGATATTATAATTCAAGGAGAAGTTATTAGTAAAAAAGGTTTATTTGCTTTTGTGTGTTTAGATATTAATTTAATTGTGATATCCATTAGTTCCTTGGATTTCAACAATATTTAAAATTAGTTTAAAAATACACTCAAAAAAAAATTTTAAAATGTAGAAAGGAAAAATTACCACTTCTAAATTCAATTAATACACAACTACATATTTGCAAATATGAGAATACGTTCTATATTTTAGATCAATAAAAAATATTTATGACATTTTTTAATATATAAATATATATTTTAAAGAAAAACGTTTTTGAATAGATATATTTATAAAATTCTTTTAAATATAAAATGGTGAGTAATTTATGCGCACATATCATAACAACTTTAGCTTTAATAAAAACTAATAAGCAAACCAACCTAGATTGAACTTAACTCTAGATCTACCAAGTGTCCAGAGGGATAAAATATGTTTTCACTCTAAAAAAGGTTTGCACCTCAAGAGATTTGATCTCTCTCGGCTTAGTAGATTCAAAGTTAAGGTGGGTTTAAATATCAAAGGACTTTGGTATGTTTTACATTGAAAAAATGATTTAAATTATTTGAGTAATGTTAATGTTAGATTTTACAATTATACTACTCATTAATTTATTTATTTTCTCTGCTTTTTTTTGTTTAAATGGTGAGAAAACTTATTGTAACTTAATTGTCAAATCATTAGTATGGATAGTCATTATTGGCTTGGTATCCCCTATGTAGGTTAACTCATCATTGTTCTTCAAGGAAAACCAAGCCACTTAATAATGGGGCAGACTTTCACTCCTATCGGACATTAACTTGTTTCCTTATGTCTAAGGGAGACATAACATACTCTAAGCCTGAGTCACCAATTTTATAAAGGAAATATTTTTTAATTATTACATAAAAAATCGATAAAATGTCTATTTGCACATAATTTCCAACAATACAAACATTTTATTTTTATGATTAAAAATAACATAATTTTTGTAAAGAAATATAGGGTAAATGTTCTTATTTTTGTGTCCACAGGTATTCTAGACACATTTAAAAATAATACACATATTAACAAATTAAAGATCAAGTAAAGTATTTCAACATCTAACACACACATATATGACCCAAAAAAAATCTAGAATCCCACACAAATTAATAGGTGTATATATCATGGGTTAGCTATGTATATATTATACACAGGAAATGAAAATAAAAGTAAAAAATCATATAGTTAAAACATTTTATTATTATGTTTATCAAAATAAAGGAGATGTATAATTCCTTCTATGTTCAACATGGGATTGAAAGGTAAATTATGTGTATGTGTGCGTGTAACCATCATATATCCATGTTAAACTTAGATTTATCAAATCCATGTTAAACTTAGATTTATCAAATGTATCATATTTTGAAGTCCAAACCTTTTTTCAAGTTTTGCACTTTAATAAAGGTTTTCACCTCAAGATGTTTAATCCTTCTCTACACTCATAAATCCAAAATTAAAATATCTACATTGGTTTAATTAAACTATCTAAATTAATAAAAATATTTTACATGCTCAGAAAAATATGTATTTACATATTTTTTCTAAGAACACAACCATTCACACATGGTCCATCCTCTAATTTGTTAATTGGACTTCCACAATATGGTATAAGACAAAAATTCACCATACGTTCCTATCACCACTAGCTAGGTTTCACAATGAAATTTAGATTTTAAGTTTGTGTGTGTTAGAAAATAGGATACAAGTTTTGTATGTCAAAGATTAGGATATGGTTTATAAAATTTTTGTATGTACGAGAAGAAGTGCTTTCTCAAGTGGATTGATTGGAGGGTCTCTCAATCTTTTCATAGAGGATAAATCATCCTTTTCATTAAGAAAGAGTACAGTTATCTCTCTCTCTCTCTCTCTCTCTCTCTCTCTCTCTCTCTCTCTATATATATATATATATATATATATATATATATATATATAGAAAACACTTTCAGTTGAGGTGACCATCACGTGTAGTAGTAACCAAAAATGGGAATGACAGTTACAACTATATCTTGAAAATAACATAAACAATATTACTACAAAAAGGATACATAGTCATAAACATTGAACCAATAATCTCTTGATGACAAAAAGGATTAACCAATTTATAGTCAAATAATATAAACTATTCATGGGCTAACATAAAATAAACGAACACCATGACATATGAAAAGTTTGGAGATAGCTTAAATTCACTAGGGAGTTGAGTTTATCCCCTTCTCAATGTTTGAAGGCCCCTTTGTTCATCAAGGAAGATTAACCCTTCCTCTACCTATAGAGATTTCTTGGATAGGTAATCAGATTTTTTGTTCCATTCCCTTAATTTGCGCTAAAATTATATATTATGGAAGAGACCCCTAAGAAATTGAATTCGACCCATCTAATGATGGATGGAAAACAACCTTCAAATTTCCTCTCCTCACAAGCCAGTCAATCACACACTTTGAATCTCCATAAATATGAATATAGAAAATGTTCATGGAGGAAAGAATATATAAGAGGGACCAAATAGCTATAACCTCTGCTTTAGTGTTTGACCCTAAACCAAAATTCAGCGAGAATTGAAAATACACATTGTGAGGAGAAATATGATTGCACTCTCTCCACAAACATTATCCTGATATGCACCATCAAATAAGCCTACATTAACATATAGTGGACTAGGAGGAAATCTTAAATATTGACTCCACGAACACTTCAAATGCCTAATATAATAAGTGAAGAAACCCATAATCTAAGAAAGGATACCTGAGATCTCATCAAAGCATCCTTCATAAATATGCTTATTCTGAACTTTCGAGATACCCCATGCAATGAATATGTGAAGAGCTTTAAATATGCCCATATTGTGCTCCCACTAAAGAAGACGGTGATCAAGAGGAGACACAAGACCAAGGTCCAGAGTATTAAACAAACTAACGGATGCATCCTAGAGATCCCTAGAAAAATCACACATAAAAAATAAGTGATTGACAGATTCAGAGTCCTTTGAGCAAAGGATACATATATTTGGCCTAGAAAATACTTTGTGCAACAATATGTCCCATGTTTGTGTCCACTTCTCCAAATCTAACAAAATAAAACATTTCAGTTCAGTTTACGGGAAATGGGCCAACACCAAATCTTCTTATACCACCAATTTACCGTGGGTTTAGGAGATTAGTCCATTAGGAATTAGATTCTTGACAAAGATGTCCCATTCATCTACTAGAGGGCACTAAATTCCTCATTCAAAATATAATTTTGACCTGCTAATGAAAGAATGTTGTGAGGATGGAAAAAATCATGGCAAAGTATGCAAACACCCTAGACATTGAGTTGTGAAATGAACATTGGAGATAATAGATAGAATTTATATCCCCCAATAAAAGATTCAATACCCAAGTTGACCTGCTTCCCATTACCAACCTTCCACATCAACCATTTGGTGATCTAAGGAATAGTGACCACCAGAAGCCTCTAAATATTCAAACCAATAATGTATTTGAGTGGCTTAAAGGACCAAAGACATTTTAGAATAGGTTTTTTATGTCAATATTTCTCCAAAATAATGTTGCTCCAAATACAGTTCTGAGTGATGGCCCGATAGGTACTCTTCATGGTCAATGCAATAACGAACCATTGGATATTCTTGAAACCCTAGCCACCCTAACATTTGGATTGGGCTAGGATATCCCACTTGACCAAGCAATTATATATATAGTTGCTTTTATCATTCCAGAGGAAATTACTTATACACTGTCGAATCTTGTGGAGGGTATATTTGGCAATATTTGTGAGGGAGAACCAATACGCATGGATACTTTCTAATACCAACTTGATCAATGCCATTCATTCACCAATAAAAAGCCATTTGTAGCACCAGTTACTTATCTTGTCTTCAACCCACTTAAGAAACCAATTCCAGTCCTCCACATAATAACAATTTGGCTTTAGGTAATAACCCAAATAGAAAAATCCTTGATCGAAATAGGCCATCTTATATGGAAGCAAGATTCAATATATGAAATAGTCTAGGTTAGAACATTGTTATCCAAAAAAGTAAACTTTTTCTAACTAATCAACATTTTAGAGGTAGAACAAAAGATAGGAAAAATATTGTTGTAGGTGTTCCATTTAGATTCAAAACATCACCTAGGATAAGGACATAATCAATGAACAAGAGATGTGAGAGATAAATAGATTTTTTCATCTTGACACCTTTTAAGTGCCTTTCTCTCTTTGTCGTGATAATCATCATGCTCAAGCCTTCAATCACTAATAGGAATAAAAGCAGTGATAGAGGACATCCCAGTCTTAAATCCCTGGATGCCATGAAAAAAATAGATGGACAAGCATTTATGAGCACTTCAATATTAGCAGATATATGACATCCCATAATCTAGTTTGTCGAAAGTGGGTCCATATCCATATGAAAAAGTAAATGAAGGAAATCCAGTTCGCCCAGTCATATGCCTTACAAAGATCCATCTTTAGGATGAAAGAACAATGTTTCCTAATTTTTATGAAGTGAAGAGCCTCTTGGGCTCAACCCATAGAATCATAAATCAATCAGCGTGAGAGGAATCCAAATTTTTCCTTAGAGAGAGCTGAAGAAAGAATATATTTCAGCCTGGAGGACAAAACCTTTGTAATTATCTTGTAAATAAGATTACAAAGATAGATGGGTAGACAATCATTAAAAGACTGAGGCTTAGAATATTTAGGAATTATAGCTAAGAAAGTAGAATTCATAGCCCCATACACCTTCCCATTAACTCTCACATCATCCACCACACAAAAGATGTCATCCCGAACGAATTGAAAGAATCTAGATAAAACTCTGCAGTCTGGCCATCAGGTCCAAGACTTGTATCCTTTGCGAATGAATTCAAAATATCCTTTATCTCTTTTAGTGAGACAAACTGGCCCAATCTACTTGTGTCCTCCTCCAAAAAGATACTAGGAAAATGTTGAATAATAGGTAGTTTATTTTGTGTAAGATAGCCACCAGAATCCCTGAAAATCTCAGAAAAGTGATCCCTAGCAATATTCTCTAGATCCTATAGAGAAAAAATGGACTTACCATATTCTTCCAAAATGTCCCAAATAAGATTTTTATTTTTCCTATAAGAGGAAAACTTGCGGAATAATTTAAAATTATTGTCACCCTCCTTTATCCAAATCACCCTGCTCTTAAGTCTCCAACATTCCTCCTCTTCTATAAGCAAACACACTTTCCTCTCAGCTAAGGAGAAAACACTATTAATAGCTTCTAAAAACCATGTATAAATTAAATAATTTTGACATGAATTAATTTTAGATTCATTGGCTTCCAACTCACAATGTTGTTCACAAATAAGGTTCCAAGCCCATGATTTTACATGGAATTTAAAATTTTTCATTTTATAATCCATGAACCCATAGTCGATAAGGAAGGAAAAATTTAAAAATTCTTCCATAAATCATGAACCAAGGAAATAAAGAACTCCTCTTTAGATCTATTAAATTTAGAAGGAACCTTTGAATGGGCCACATTAAAGTTGAGTTGTAGGAAAATCAGAAAATGGTCCGATATGACCTCTTGACAAATTTTTTGACACCTAATCATCAGGATTAGGTGAATACTTGAAATTGATGTAAATAAATAATGGAGAATATGAATAGTTACCGGGAGATGAAATGAACAGCCTCCCTCATGTATATAATAAACACCAACCTAAATGAAATCAATGAATTGAATTTCGTGGAGTTACTACCGGGCATGACATGGTATCAGAGCCAGTCCTAATTTTAGTAATCCTGCCCTTGTAACTCGATTTTCTGCCTATTTTCCTATTCTATCCATATTTCAGAACTGACACCTCTGACCTGGTAACAATGTTCTAGTGCAGAGGGAATTTTTTGAAAAAAAAGGCGTTCTCCACATGATTGAACATCCTCGGCTGAAATCTTATGCCCATCTTTGTACAGTCTACCACCCTTGAATTTTCAAACTTGTGCCATATTCTAGGTATGAGCGTGGAGGAACGCAAATGTGAAGAGTGTGTTGTTGAATTTTGAGGGAGCGCTGCTGAGTGAATGGCATACCTGCATGACTGGAAGGCTGCCTAAGTGAATGGTGCGTGAAATGTCAGGGCCCTGCTCCAATAAGCCCATCATATGTGTGGCTACATGGAGGACCACTTGTTTCATACCACGCTTGGCGAACTGTTCAAGCAATACATTGCAAAATTGTTTTCTTTCAGCTGGTAGCAAATCCAATACCACCCTCATTTTTAGAACATTTGCGCCGCAACGTTGTGAATGCTATGGTCTCATGATGTATACCACTGATATGTGGCACCGTTTCTGACTTATCCAAGATTTAGTATCTGGTATGAATACGCTCTGCGTAGGAGGAACAATGTTTTGTTTATATTGCTGGGTTGTAATATGTAAAAATTCCATTACCACTGTTTATATTGCTCTGTTGTAATATGTAAAACCACCATTACCACTGTTTATATTGCTGGGTTGTAATATGTAAAACCGTCATTACCACTATTTATATTACTGGGTTGTAATATGTAAAATCGCCATTACCACTATTTACCACAGTTTTGTCCACCCATATGTTGAACGTTGCCTGTAATATGATTTACACTACCTGTGTGTAATATGACGTGGATTCAATTCTTTCTGTTTTGGTAGTAAGTGGAACTCTGAACATAGGTTTTCAAATATTTTGTGTCGTTGAGGAAAAGTGAAAGTCTGAACCTAAAAAAAAAAAAAAAGTGATGAGGAAGAGATTTGAAATTTTTTTAAGAGTGCATACCTGATATGGATAGAATGCCCCTTTGAATTGTAGTTTTTTAAAAATTACCACCAGAAATACAATTTTACTGTATATTGGTAGAAGTATTTTTCTATCAGCAAAAGTATTTTTTACAGTATGCATTCAATCATATCTATTGTGGGAATAGTTTTCACTGGCAAAGAGAACTATCTTGAGTGGTCCCGGATGATAAAACACACACTCATTTTCAATGAGTTGTGGAAAGGAGTGTGTGTTGGAGACGAAGACAAAGAGCTAGAACAACCTACATTAGACAAAGAGCTCGTCATTTGGGAAAACAAGAACATCAAATCTTATGCATTAATTGTAGCATCTGTAAATGAGGAGGTGAGTCGCTATATTTCGCCATTTTCAACGGCTTTTGAAGCCTTACAAAAGCTGAAAGAACTCTATGACTCACATTCTACACTTGAAGTTGTTCAACTCATGATTAAACTCTTCACTCTTGAACTACAAAATAATGATCCTCTTGCTCTTGCATCTGAAGTAAATTCTATAATGCATGATATCAAATCCACTAAGGTTGAATTGGATATTCCTCTTATCGCTTTTCTCAAGGCACTTTATCCTACTTACTCCAATTATCTTGAGTCATTGCAAGCAAATGGAAATCTCAAAGATATCACCTTTGACTCTCTTGTGAAAAAGTTTGCTGAAAGAGAGAAAGCTTTTGGAAAGAAGACAGTCCATGAATCTTTTGAAGAGGCTATGTGCCTTGCTCATAAAGAAAAGCATCCTGCTCAATATTCTTCAAGAGGAAGAGGTGGTCGAAGAGGAAGAGGAAGATATTTCAAAGGCGGGGGGGGGGGGGGGGGGGGGGGGGGGGGGGGGGGGCAAAAACTCTCAAGGATAAAAGGTAGATCTGCATTGCATACGCTACAAAAGAAATGGATCACATGATGCCTCTATATGCAAGTTACCATGGGACAAAATTGAGCAGCAAAGAAACCAACAGAAAGGTAAAACTGATGATACAGACAAAGGTAAAGAACCTGAATCCACTCACTATGTTGTGGCATAATGTAATATTGGAGTAAATGAAGATTTATTTAATGCTTCACTTGCTTCTTGGAAAAATGATTGGTTTCTTGATTCAGGAGCAACCTGCCACATGACTCATAGAAAAGATTTTTTTGAAGAATTTAATGACAATGTTGATGGAGCAGTATACTTCGTAGACCAATCAAAAATAAAGCCATCAGGGTTTGGCACAATTAGGCTTAAACTGCCTGGTCTTCTAGACTTTCTTCTGCATCATGTTCTATATCTCCCACAGCTCAAGAGAAACTTACTGTCCTTGGTCCACATCCATCAGCAAGGTCACTCCGTTCATATGTTTGATGGTAAGCTTGAGGTAAGAAAAGCATCTAACCACTCACTTGTCATGAGGAGAATAGGAGAAGAAAGACTTCTCAAGCTGCAAGGAACCTCTACTCATGCACAACATTTCTCATACAATTCTCATTATCAAGAAGGTACACTTCCATCAAGTTTATTATGGCATGATAGATTTGGACATTTGAACTATGATAGTCTCCACTTGTTGAAGAAAAATGGTGTTGCTAGTTTGCCTACAATTCCTAGGAAATTTAAGCAATGCGATGCTTGTATTCTAGGAAAGCATAGCAAACAGTATTTTCATGATTCACATTCAAGAGCACATAGAAAACTTGAACTCATTCATTTAGATTTATGTGGTCCAATGCATGTTCCTTTTGCAAATGGAAATAAATATATGATAACATTTATTGATGACTACACCATAATGTGTTGGGTTTATTTATTAAAGAACAAATCTGATGCTTTTCAAACATTCAAGAATTTTCATAAATGGATTGAAAATGATGCACAATCTCATATTGGATCTGTTAGCTCTGCTATAGCTTCAGCGTGTGAAGGTCAAATTCGGGTCTGTCAGTGTTGTTTGTGCTTAAAGAAGGCTAGCAGCAGTCTTCTCCTCCTTCCTCTTTCATTTGCCTTATAATCTCTTCACTCCCGTTGTTTCTATTTTCTTCAAAAATCCTTTGTAAATCTGTATTCCCTTTTTGCTCCCGCTTATACTTTCAAACCCAAATAGCCACGCGCCTTCGCAAAAAGTGTTATAGGCCTTTGTCCCTCAATCACTATTGCAAATTTCCCATATAACCCTCCACCTTAATCCCCACCATCGATCGCACATTACCTGATCCGACGGTCTCCGCTATTTTTACCACACATTAAATCGCGTGCATGTTCCCCTCCATCCGACCATCCGTTGTACGATTGGATGGTAGTCGCAAGCCCCGATCGCGTGAGTTTCCTGCTCTTTAATGCACGGGGAAAGTGGTTTCCCGTAGGTCGCGGAAGCCACACGTTACAGTTAGATTGGATCACGCCCCCGCATATAGATACCACCTGCCTCCCATAAGCGGTGCGGGGAAACCGCTTATCGCCTGTCACGCTGTTCCCCACCCATTAATGAAAACACATCTCCTCCACCCAATAGCTGACTGATCTGCCCGCCTGCGATCTGATGGATGATGAATGTCTTTGTCCTTTTCCCCCTGATGCCTCCTACCGATAGATCTCTGCCGCCCACTCACTTGATCCAACGACTGATGTATAATCCCCAGCCTGCTCATGCTCCCTCCATGAAATATTAACTCCTTTGACTATCTTGAGCTCTCGAAGAAAACAACGATTAGCTATCTGTACCCGGGACATTCAATCTCCAACCACCACATTCAAGGAACAACATGGCTGAGAAGGAAAGGACCACTCTCGAGTAGTTAAAAGCATTCAATGGTTATGGGTTTCATTCATATTTCATGTCACCTGCTCAGAGGAGGACTGCAGAGCACCAGTGAATGTAAAATTCATCCATTAAAGCAACAGATCATAGCAGAGGTCCATTCCAAAGAATTAATGTGGTTGGTGGTCCATTATGTCCCCTCCTCGTGTAGCATAGCAGAGTGTTTTTGTAATCAAACTCTATATATACCTAGAACACAGATGTAATCAGGGTTGATGGATATTGTTTTGATGTAAAGTTCAACTTCTGGAGACTGTAACTACTATGATACCTGCAGCATCTGGTCTTCATTTTCAGCTAATGCAAGCTTCTTTTGCTGTTAATTTCTCACTTTCCACTTCTTCTTTGTTCGAGGCTATGCTTGTTATGCATTTTTCATGTGCTCTTGATGTTTAGCATTAGAGGGGCTGTCATCCCACCTCTGTGTTAAAATCTAGTATGTATCATTGAGTGTGTATGCAGGTTTCTATTATTTTAATGCTAGAGAGTTGTCATCCTCTCTGTGCATTAGGAAATAGATTTATAGACCTTTAAACTGGTTGCAGCAGGCCATCACATGGTCTTGTGCATATGCTAGTGTGGTCAGTATTCTCCATTTCCACTTAATCCTCAAATTGTGAGTAATTGGTGGTCTAAAGCCTTGTAGTCTGGGGGTGTTCACGCATGTCTGGGGTTAAGCATAGTAGAAGTGGTTATATGGCTTGAATGTGCATCATTCCTTCCATTCATCCATCTATTTCCAACACTTTTGTTGAGTTTGTAATGTTCTCGAGCATTTGTTAAGAAATTCACTACATAACATAAATAAATATTAAGAGAAATAAATATAAAATTTACCAACAATAACCATAAACACATAAATACACATGTTTATCCAGGAAAACCCCAAATCCGAGGAAAAACCCAATCATAATGAAATTTCATTATCCTTGGCCGAAACCCTGGCCAATCCGGCCAAGTGAGCCTTCACCGCTCACCTCCATGCCTTTTCATTACAATGAAGTCCTTCCAGCCTTTTATAGGCTCCATTACATATAATACCACGGGCATAATACCATGGGTGCACAATACCATGTGCCCCAAAACCATCACTGTTTACCCTGGTCAACTTTTGACTCTATCCCAAGTCAAGTTTACCTAACAATTGCCCCCTTAAACTTGACTTGGGGTTCCTTGACTAACTCCAGCCAAACCTACTAAGTGAGCTAATACCACTCACTCTAGCTCTTACCCCCCTTAGAGTTTTTACCTGGGATATTGTTAACCCGACATCCCCCCTATCACCTAGGTCTAACCGAGACTTTACCGGTGATCACCGAGGGGTACACATGCCTTACCAGGTCTTAAATTAGTATGCCCATTTACATGCAATAATTTTGACTTCATTAATTTTTTTTTTTTTTTAGTTTCTTGTTGCTGCAATTCTGATCCATCCTCTCTCAATATGATTTGCTCAAAAACTTCTATCAAACCGCTCCAACTGCAAGCCTGATAGAAGCTTGTAGATTCCAGCACAAGTGGCCTCATGTAGCAGAAAATGAACAATTTTTGAAGCTGCATGAACCCTGAACAATTCGTCAAAATGTTCCAAATCGGTAAATATCGCAAATGCACTACGATCCCTGGTGGTTATGGCACTATCTTCCGCACATTCTCCTCGAGGTTCTTCGGCGTACAATTGTTCCACCATTATTTTCCAGACCCAAATCTGGAAAAACGCTGCATTAATCTCATTAGGAACTATAAACCCCTGGCATCAAAGAATCCCTTTGAAGCCAATATCTGGATCTGATACCAATTGTTAAGAAATTTACTCGAGAACACAAATAATTACCGAGATGAATATATATAAGAAAATAACTAGCAAAAACCATAAACACATAAACACAAATGTTTATCCGAGAAAACCCCAAATGTAGGGAAAAACCCATCCATAATGAATTTTTATTATCCTTGGCCAAAACCCTAGCCAATCCGGCCAAGTGAGCCTTCACCTCTCACCTCCATGCCTTTTCATTACAATGAAGTCCTTCCAGCATTTTATAAGCTCCATTATATATAATACCACTGGCATAATACCATGGGTGCACAATACCATATCCCCCAAAACCGTCACTGTTTACCTTAGTCAACTTTTGACTCTATCCCAAGTCAAGTTTACCTAACAACATCTCTCATATACAACCTAGGAAAGCTTCTTGGGGTGATAACATTAATTGGCACCGTTGCCAGAGAGAGGAGATTGAAGCTCAGCTTCCCTGCAGGGAAAATTTTGAGAACCCCCCCTAAATTTACATGTATAATAAATGGGTGAATCTCCATGGTATATAGGAAAAATGGAAGGCGATTTTATCAATAATATGATATGTATATATAATTTTTTGGCGAATCTCTCACCAGGCATGGCGAATATTTTAATCAATTATAAAATCTTGTGTTTATTGAATACACAAATGAAATCATTGCATTTCTTTAAAATATCTTTTGAAATCAAAATTACCGAAATTACATATCGATAACCTAGTGGGTGTAGGATAAAATTCACCCGTGCCATTCACAGAAAGCATGAGAAAAAACCTAATACTATATATAAAACCAAGAAAACTTCAAATTCATCACTTCTAGGGACCTCATAACCACCCTAACAATATACAAGTATGTTCCTGTCCAGCTTATGTTGGAAAGTTATAGAAGGATGACTAGTGCAATCAATCCATTCCTTTTAGCCCTGGATTTGTTTCAGTTTAAAACAAAAGTATACAAATATACTTGTCCAATGTCTATGCTTTAACCATTCACCTTAAGATGTTTTTACAATATAATTTCCTAAGTCTATTTAATATCTTCATTATCATAAAAACCAACCTATATCCATCTTAACTCCATATCTACCACTCTTAGGGGGATGAAATCTATTTATCCCTCTGAGCACTTGGTAGACCCATAATTAAGATGGATCTAAGATGATAGAATTTCCCCTTTAAATAGTCTATGCTCACATGAATACCATGGTATTACCATGGGTCAATACCATGGGTTATCACAAACCTGGAGCTTAAAAATTACTATTAGTAATTTATAAAAATTAATAAAATTAATAGTTAATTTTTATTTTATTTTTTTATTTTAACCAAGCTAAAATGTTTAACATACATTAAATTACAACATCCATTTTTACTCTTGATCGGATCATATATTGTTTCACTCTATGCTAGTTTGCATATCACGATATTTGATACCTCTCGAGGGTTAATAGATCCAGAGTAAAGATGGATCTATGCTGGTTTAATTCCCCCATTTAGATAGGCTACATTCTAGGTGAATACCATGGGTCAATACCATGTGCCATTTTGGTGAATACCATGGGTCAATACCATGTGCCATTTTTATTTTTATTAATACTAATATTAGGGTTAATAATGTTTTTTGGCATGGTATTAATAACAATCTAGTCCATGGTATTTGTCCCATAGTATTTTTCCCATAGGTTTCACCTAAATATAATGCATTTTTTGAGTGTTCGTAAATATAAGGTAACTTATGGAGTAAATATAAAAAAATGTTTTATTTGTTTACCATACCTCTCGTTTATTTTTATTTTTATTAATTTACCATACCTCTTTTACAAATATGGTATTTGGCCCATAGGATTCACTTAAATAAAACCTCTTTCTTGAGCCTTCATAAATAGAACGAGGGTTATGGACTAAATATAAAAAGAGCTTTTATTTATTTACCATGCGTCTAGTTTATTTATATTTTTATTTATTTACCATACCTTTTGAGTAAGTATAAAAAGACGTTTTATTTATTTACCATACCTCCACTTTACTTATATTTTTATTTGTTTACACCCTTGCATGTATATAAGGTGACTTACAGAGTAAATATAAAAAATGTTTTATTTATTTACCATACCTTTCATTTATTTATATTTTTATTAATTTACCATACCTCTTTTATAAATATGGTATTTGGGCCTTTGGCCCATAGGATTCACTTAAATAAAACCTATTCTTGAAAATGGGCGAATGGATTCACTTAAATAAAACCTATTCTTAAAAATAGGCGAATGGAAGGTTGTAACTCCTAATTTCAAGGGCTAAATTTACCTTTTTTACCCTCTCCCTTAAAATAAGGTGGGGTATTTGAGGTGATTTGTAAAAATGTACTATGATACAAAATATTCGCCCACTAAAAATTTAAAACCCCTTAATTTCGCCAAAGGGCGAACATTTTCCCCTAAAATTTTCTATGCTGCCCTGTGAGAATGACACAGTTCCAGATTTCGATGATAGACAAGGTCTGGACACATTTCTGGTTGTAACCATCTATCTGGAAACTCCACTCGAGGAAGACCAACTTTTGGCGACTCCATATTGCAGTTCTAGCTCAGTTTGTGAGGCATACTCGGAGATATCTTCAGAAATCACCAGCTGAACCAGTGCCTGATCCTGAGAAGATTGGTAAGCAGAAGAAAGTATCGTAGAAAGGAGCATCAGGACCAAGTAAGCCTTAGAAGTTTCATGTATCTCTGCTAGTAAAGTCATCTTCAGAGATTCATAAAGCTCCTTAGTCATGCATTTCCCTTTCGGACCTCAGCTGAAAGAAGCTTTCCATGTTATCCATCATATTCCTCTATTTCTATCATTTTTTTCATTGATTCATACCACTCAGTCCACGAGTATCCTTTCATATACCCTAGTCATTGTAGGTCAGCAAGCCCTTACAAAGATAGAAAGAATCGTTGCTGCTAGGTATGGACCCTTGGTCTTTCTTGTCCCTTTGAATGACATGCTTGCAGGAGATTATGAAGAATATATGCATAAGTTTACTGGTGCAGAAGGAGTAACAACTGAAGAGCATTTAGAGGCATTTTATAGCTATGCTGATAACCTTGATATCAATGAAGAGGATTTGTGGATGAGGGTTTTTATTCAAAGCCTAGATGGGGAAGCTAGAAAATGGTTTAGAGAATTACCCCCTAGGTCTATTGCAGACATTGAGGCCCTAGATGATGTGTTCCTAAAGCACTAGGTGAATAATAAAGACCCGCTCTTTATATATAGTGAATTTGGGAACTTGCAGAGAGAAGATGGCGAGTTGTTGTCTGTTTTCAACCGCAGATTCCATCATATGTACAACAGAATGCCAGTCGAATTGAAGCCGACCCCTACTTCTTCTATGATTACTTATGCCAATGCCTTTGATTCTCAATTCTACTTGTTATTAACAGAAAGAAAATGTGCTTCTTTGGCTGATATGAAAAACACAACCTTTGGGGTAGAAGCAAACATCATTGCTACAGAGAGACTTGAAGGTGATACTGAAAGGAGAAGTCAGGGGGGTGAGTCCTCATCATCCTCAGATCCTGAGATTGATAAAATGTCCAGGATGATTGAGTTTTTGGCCTCTGAAGTTTCCAAATTAATGGCTGAGCAGCATTCCGAAGAAGCAGGAGCTCATTGTTTCCTTTTTCTTCCAACTCCAAATCCATATAGAGGAGCAAATGAGAATTTGCAGATTTTGCAAAGAAATAAAGATGCAAACGAAGATAAAAGGGTGATGACCCTTTTTTAGAGTATACTCATGGAAGAAGAGCAGTATGAAGAAGAGGATGAGGTCCATGGTTTGGAGGATAAAGGCAGTGCCCCTTTCCTAACCGGAGCTGCCTATGAAGAAGCATTATCCAAAGGCACTGCTCACCAGTTTGTTTTACCTACAGAACAACAAGCTGATCAGCAGAAGCAAGTAGCAGTAGATCCCTCCATCCTCGAAGAATCTGAGCCCAAGGCCAGCTCAACTTCTAATGGCTTTGCAGATCTGCAAATTTTCCAACCTGCTTTGGTCCCCAGTCCAGTGATTAAAAAGGGAGAGGAAAGCTCCCCATCATCTTTTGTCCCTCTGCCTGCTCAAAAGACAATCCCTCAAAGTTGCCCCCTGAACTCTGAGGCAGGCCATAATTCAAAGCCCAAGGCTGATACTGATCATCTCAGTCTTGATATTCTGATGCCTACTCAGATGGCCTTCATACAGATTGAAAAGGTAGCTTGTCAGGTGATAGAGGAAGAGGATGCACAGTCTTGGAACTCCTACTTGGATGTGGACTGTTTTAAGAAAAATGAAGGAGCAGATAATGTCTTTGTGTCCCCTGCATAAGAATACAATGGTTCATCATTCATATTGGTTGTGCAGGCCACATATGACATAGACAAGTACACAACAACCATGATTATTCAACAGGTGTACAAGGGCTCCCATGAAGAACATCCAAGGAGGAGAGCACACAGAAGGGAGATGAAATTTGATCCATATCTACCTATTAAGCTCAAATTTCCTAAACTGTTTGAGGTAGATGATCAAATAAATCCAGTTCTGTTTATCTATGATGAACCGATCGAGAGGAGAAGAAATAGTTTTGGTGGCCGAGTAGTTGGCCAGTTTTTGAATATTTATGTTGCTTAAGGTCCTCAGGACTTAATGATTGTACGCATTTTCTTTTACAGGTTTTAGTGTGGACTTAGTTTGACTCTATGCCCAATGGACACTAGGCACTCTCTTTAAGCTTGAAGGCATTGGTCTGCAGTTCTTGAGACCTCGTAGGGAGGATCTCATCCCCAGAAGGAGCCAGTGTTAGCTCTGCTACAACTTCAGCGTGTGAAGGTCAAATTCGGGTCTGTCGGTGTTGTTTGTGGTTAAAGAAGGCTAGCAGTAGTCTTCTCCTCCTTCCTCTTTCATTTGCCTTATACTCTCTTCACTCCTGCTATTTCTATTTTCTTCCAAAATCCTTTGTAAATCTGTATTCCCTTTTTGCTCCCGCTTATACTTTCAAACCCACATAGCCACGCGTCTTCGCAAAAAGCACTATAGGCCTTTGTCCCTCAATCTCTATCACAAATCGCCCATATAACCCTCCGCCTTAATCCCCACCGTCGATCGCACATTACCTGATCCGACAGTCTCTATTGTTTTTACCGCATGTTAAATTGCGTGCATGTTCCCCTCAATCCGACCGTCCGTCGCGCAATTGGACATAGTCACAAGCCCCGATCGTGTGAGTTGCCCGCTCGTTAACGCATGGGGAAAGTGGTTTCCCGCTGGTCACGGAAGCTACGCGTCGCAGTTAGATTGGATCGCGCCCTCACATACAGATACCACCTACCTCCCGTAAGTGGTGCGGGGAAACCGCTTACGGCCTGTCCCGCCATTTCCTGCTTGTTAATGACAGTGCATCTCCTCTACCAGATAGCCGTCAGATCTACCCGCCCGCAATGCGATGGCTGATGATTGTCTCTGCCCATTTCCTCCTGATGCCTCCCGCTAATAGATCTCTGCCACCCATTCACTTGATCCAACGGTTGATGTATAATCCCGGCCTCCTCATGCTTCCTCCATGAAATCTTAACTCCTTTGACTGTCTTGAGCTCCGAAAGGACAACCACAATCAGCTACCTGTACCCGGCACATTCAATCTTCAACCACGGCATTCAAGGAACAGCATGGTCGAGATGGAAAGGACCACTCTTGAGCAGTTAAAAGCATTCAATGGTTATGGGTTTCATTCATATTTCATGCCACCTGCTTAGAGGAGGACTGCAGAGCACCAGTAAATGCCAAATTCATCCATTAAAGCAGCAGATCATAGCAGAGGTCCATTCCAAAGAATTAATGTGGTTGGTGGTCCATTATGACCCCTCCTCGTGTAGCATAGCAAAGTGTTTTTGTAATCAAACTCTATATATACCCAAAACACAGATGTAATCAGGGTTGATGGATATTGTTTTGATGTAAAGTTCAACTTCTAGAGACTGTAACTACTGTGATACCTGTAGTGTCTGGTCTTCATTTTCAGCTAATACAAGCTTCTTTTGCTATTAGTTGCTCACTTTCCACTTCTTCTTTGTTCCAAGTTATGCTTGTTATGCATTTTTCATGTGCTCTGGATCTTTAGCATTAGAGGGGCTGTCATCCCACCTCTGTGTTAAAATCTAGTATGTATCATTGAGTGTGTATGTAGGTTTCTGTTATTTTAATGCCAGAGAGCTGTCATCCTGTCTGTACATTAGGAAATAGATTTACAGACCTTTAAACTAGTTGCAGCTGGCCATCACATGGTCTTGTGCATCTGCTGGTGTGGTCAGTATTCTCCATTTCCACTTAATCCTCAAATTGTGAGTAATTGGTGGTCTAAAGCCTTGTAGTCTGGGGGTGTTCATCCATGTCTGGGGTTAAGCATAGTAGAAGTGGTTATCTGGCTTGAATATGCATCATTCCTTCCATTCATCCACCTATTTCCAACACTTTTGTTGAGTTTGTAATGTTCCCGAGCATCTCTGATATACAACCTAGGAGAGTTCCTTGGGGTGATAACAGGGTCTATTTGCACTGATAATGGAAAAGAGTACACATCAAATGAATTTGAAACCTATCTTCACCAACATGGGATCAAACATCAAATAACTGTACCTTATAATCCCCAATAGAATGGTGTAGCTGAAGAATGAATATGACAATTTTAAATATGGTACGATCCATGCTCTTCTTCAAAAATGTAAAGATAATGTTTTGGGTTGATGTTGTTCTATGTGCTACATATATAAAGAATAGATGTCCATCTAATGCTATTAGAAATAGGATTCCTTATGAAATATGGTATGGACATGTTCCTTTGATAAAGCATCTCAGGGTCTTTGGTTCCACCTGTTATGCCTTGATACCAAAGGTACATAGAAAAAAACTTGGTGCAAGAAGTCGTAAGTGTATCTTCCTAGGGTATTCAAACACCTCCAAAGCATACTGTCTCTATGATGAAGTAAATAAAAATTTTGTTGTATCTAGAGGTGTAATTTTTCTTGAATCATCCAAAACTGACAATGTTGTTGAGTAGCAACTTGATCGCTTGGATAGATTCGCAAAAGAAAAATCATTTCAAGAATTTGATAATCAGATTCCACATCTTGAAGGGGATTTCCTATACTAGATCAACATGTGGAATCTTCTTTTGAAGAACACTCTCCCCCGCATGAAACTCCAACAATGGATGATGCTTTAAGTGATGTGATTGATAAAATTGGGAGACTCAATCTTGATGTAGTCCCAACTCAATCAACGGAGTAGCCTAAACCATTTGAGAAAGGTCCCCCAAAGTGGCTAACAAAGACACTTGAAAGTGTTCATCCTGATGAGGTTGGAAAGGCACGAACTAGAAATTCAAATCGGCAAAATGGAGGTGATGTAGATGACTCTAATTCACCTGTTGATATGGATGTTTCTTATGATTGTGAATTTAACTTGTCGACATATTTTGAACCAACATCCTTCAAAGAAGCTTCTTCTCAAGATGAATGGAAAGAAGCGATGCAAAAGGAGTATGATGCCCTCATAAAGAACGACACTTGGAAGCTGGTTGATCCTCCATTAGGAACCAAACCAATTGGCTGCAAGTGTGTCTACAAGAACAAGTATAAAGTTGATGGCTCACTTGACAAGCACAAAGCTAGGCTTGTGGCAAAAGGTTTTGCACAGAAGGAAGGGGTCGATTATGAGGAGACTTTTTACCCCACAGCAAAATGGGCTACCATCCGGACATTCTTTTCCATAGCAGCTCAGAACGGTTGGAAAGTCCATCAAATGGATGTAAAAACTTCTTTATTGAATGGAGATCTAAAAGAGAATGTTTTTATGTCCCAGCCTGAAGGATTTGTTGTGAAAGGACATGAACATAAAGTATGCAAACTTGTGAAGTCCTTGTATGGCCTAAAACAATCACTTATCCTGGTATGAAAAACTAACTGAGCATCTTCTAAAACTCAATTTCAAACATTATGATCTTGATGATGCAACTTTATTTGTCAAGAAAGTTGGCAAAACAGTGGTATATCTTGTGGTATATGTAGATGATATTTTGATAACAGGGAACAATGAAAGCTACATTTCATCCATAAAGAAGGAATTGGGGAAAAGTTTTGAAATGACTGATTTGGGCTATGTTCATTACTATCTTGGTATTGAAGTAACCCAACATTCGAAGTCCATATTTCTTTCTCAAAAGAAATATGTTGGAGATCTGTTGAACAGGTTTGGCATGACAGAATGCAATCCTCTTACTACTCCAATGGAACAAAACTTAAAGCTCACATCTATTGAAGGAAAAGAATTTGAGGATTCAACAAAGTATAGACAGCTTGTAGGAAGTCTCAACTACCTAACTACTACCAGACCAAACATTTCGTTTGCTGTTGGAATCCTCTCTAGGTTTATGCAAAAGCCTTGTGAGGGGCTTTGGTCTGCTGCAAAATGAGTTCTAAGGTACTTGAAGGGAACTCAAGACTTTGGAATCAGGTATACACAGGTAGACGACTTTAGCTTGATTGGATACACTGATTCAGACTTCGATGGAGACAAAGAAACTGGGGTATCTACTTCAGGATATGTTATGAGTCTTGGATGAGGAGCTGTCTCCTGGAGATCATGCAAACAATCAATTCCAGTAGATTCCACAACAAAATAAGAATACGTGGCAGCAGCTGAAGTAACAAAAGAAATTGTGTGGCCCAGGAAATTTCTTGAAGATTTGTAGGTAAAACAAGTACAATCAACTCCACTCATGATTGAAAATACATCTGCAATAAAGTTGGAAAGGAACCCAAAGTTCCATGATCGAACGAAGCACATCAATACTAAATATCATCTGATTCGACATCATGTTGAGGCCAAAACAATCCATCTCCGCCATTGTTCCACAACCGAGAAAATTGCAAACATCTTCACCAAAGCTCTTGGAAGAGAAAAACTTGAAAGATTTAGAATGAAGCTTGGACTCACAAACATCCCTTCAGATTAAGGGGGGGAATGTTGACACCTAATCAACAGGATTCGGTGAATAACTGAAATTGATGTAAATAAATAATGGAGAATATGAATAGTCATCGGGAGATGAAATGAATAGCCTGCCTCATGTATATAATAAACACCAACCTAAATGAAATCAATGAATTGAATTTCGTGGAGTTACTACCTGGCTTGACAAAATCCAGGAATGATATTTTTCCAATTTTTAAATTAGAGGTTCTGAAATCATGAATCTATCCAATCATTTTTCCACCCCCTCAATCCATAATCTTCCATTTTTCCACCTAGGTCTAAGAGGATTTTAGAAAATATCAATGAGGTTTGACTCACTGATAATCCGAGAAATAACCTAAGAAAAAGGATCAGGATGGGCACTCTCCTCTAGATCTCACTAACAAATAAGTAAAATCCAAGTCACTAGCAAGGATAAGGGAGTGTTCTAGGAGTAAATCACTATTTAAAATATGATTTCAGAAAAAATTCCCTTTCCAGATAGGGGCCATGACAATTAACAAGTATTACCGGATCATCCAAGCCCCTGAGATGACCTTCTAGAATGATGTCAGCAAAAGAAGACAAAGGTATGAGAGTATCATCCCCTTGGTTCCAAAGGACAACAAGGCCCCTAGATTGTCCCTCTACATCCACTGAACATATGCACCAATCCAGATGAATATGGTGGAGGAATTCCCTAGCTTTTTCTTGAAAGAAGATGATCGAGGGATGATGGAGAGACACTAATCTATGGAGGGCACTTATTTTGGGAGGACCCCTAACTCCCCTTATACTCAAGGACATTATTTTAATCAAGAAGTATAAGAGGAGGGTTGTATCACTCTAAGGACCCTAACAGAATCATATATTAGTTTTTGTAGAATTGGGAAGGTGTTCCAAGTCTCAACTTTGGTTAGAGAGGTTAAGGAACATAAGATATCTATAACACATAAAAAATTTCAGGAGAAAACACCTAGAGATAGCTCAATTAAGTTATTTGATTAATGATTAAATAATTCCTAACTCAGGAAAAGTGATTAATTAACAAAAATTAATTGAGAAAGGTAATATTTCTCTAGAAACTCACATGGATAGAGTTAGGGATGATCTTAACCACTTATTGTGATCTAATCATGGTCATTGGTTCACCAACAAGGAATTACAAGGGCAACATTACGGGGATGGAGAAGATAAATTCATGATTAAGGTAGATCGAATTTCTCAGTGAACAGAGTCCATCTAGAGAAGAATTTAAGCATGTGATCAAGTGGCAAAGATTGGGGGAGAAGTAATGTCATTTCCAACAAAGTTTCTCAGCAGCAGAGCATGAGTAGTTGGGAGGCCGAATTATTTCTGCAGAGAGGCTAAGCAGTGAGAAACCCTACTTCGAAGTGTGAGAAAGTGATCGTTTTAGTTGCTGGAGGTCGGGAGATCACTCGAAAGGTAGAGTGAGTCTCCTCTAGAGCTTGAGGGAGGTAGGAAGACTCATACAAAGATAGCTAGCACGAAGTGAAAATTATTTGTGCCAAGCAGTGCACATTTATGGCTAGTGCAAGTTGCTAGGAGGAAGTGCGAGTAGGGACACAGTGGCCAAGTTTGATTTTACAAGGAGGAATTTTCTCCATATCATTTTCGTAGTATATTTTGTTCGAGGGTAACCAAATTAGCATCCATATTTGTACTAAGAATTTTTGTTGTTGCGTATAATAAATAAAACCCTCATCTGCTACACTGGTTTTCCCAAATTTGGTTTTTCCGGGGACATTTGTCCAAAAATAACAGTGCCATTTCTATTGTGTGTGTTCTCTATATTTCTCAGTTCCAGTATTTTATTTTCCATAATGTTTTTGTCATGAAAATTGCAGTTGTTATTTGTTCATTGTTTTTCGTGATTTTATTCCTATTTCTTTTCCGAGATGCGAGTTTTGTATAAAATGGCCTTAGTAGGACTTCGAGATCAAGATAGGCTAGATGTAGTCTCGAATTATTGTATCTGGAAATCCAAGATGACTTTTATACTAGATGAGCATGGTCTGAAGACATATGTAGATAGATTTGTAGTTGTACTCAGAGACCTGAAGCAACTAGAGACCTACAATAAGGAGATGGCCAAGGCAAAGTGGTTGATCTTTGATGGCATTAGGGATCATATAGTATCACACTTAGAAGCCAAGAATATGACTAAATAAATGTGGTATGTGATTGCTAGGCTCTTTCGGAATCCTTCCGAGCACTAGAAGATGTTCTTGAAAGAGAAGTTGAGGCTCACTAGGATGCATAAGGATGAAAGAGTCACTCCTTATCTCACTAGGATTTAGAATGCCCAAGATGAGATTGAAATAGTTGGAGAAGCAACTCGAGTGAGATGGTGTGTACAAATCTCAATGGTTTCACCCCAGAGTGGGCCACTTTCATCCAAGGCATCACTAGACGAGAAAACCTACCACGTTGGGATCGATTGTGGGAAGACTTTACATAGGAGGAGATGAGGCTTTCTCTAGTTGAGAGAAATATCAGTTGCAATAGTAGAAAAGGACCGAAGGGTGTGAAGGAAGAGGAGAATGTAGCCCTTGCATAAAAGGGGAAGGTAAAGAAAGTTCCAAGTTAGGGACAAGGCTCATAGGGAGGAGAAAAGAAGAAGGATTTGTCAAAGATAAAATTCTTCAAGTGTGGTGAGTTTGGTCACTACAGTACCCAATTTTTGAAAGGGAAGAAGGAGAAGAAGGAGAAGAAGGAGGAGGAAGCAACTTCTACAAAGATATATAATTTTTCTTCCAGGTTGGAGGATGAATTCTCACTATATGCAGTTATACCTCCACAAGAGAGGTGGGGAGAAATTGAGCTCTAGATCCTTGAGTTGCAGGTGTTTGGGCTAGGTCCAAAGAAGATTGCATTGGATGGGTGTTTCTTCTTATAACATTACCCTTGCTATAAGGGCCACCAATATTCAGTAGCATATGGATTAGTGTTGAGGATGGCATAGTTAGATCTTAAGGTACAATGACATAACTAGTTGTAGTCACGTACTTGAGGGGCGCAAAAAAAGTCAAGGAGAAGACTAACTTAGTAGATAGAGAAGAGACTAGAAGTAGTTAGAAACTTAGGAGAAAAAGACACATCCAGTATAGAGACACAGTTGATTTAGAATATATTTCTCAGTTGCAGCAGCATGAGATCAGTTGTAGCAGAGAGAAGAGTTGGCAGCAGTACAAGTTGTATAGTGCAGTGTGAGTAGAAACAACAATTTAGGATTTGTTCATCTTAGAGTGGTAGATGAATCAGAGTTGCACAGTGGCATGGTGGTTCACAGTTGTGAGACATCAGCAGTGTGTATAGAGGATGTTATGGAGACAGAGTGAGAGAACACCTTCCTCGATAAGAGGGAGTGTTAGTTTTTGTAACATTAGACGGGTGTTATAATCTCGACTTTGGTGAGAGAGGCTAAGGAACACAATATCTCGAGAACCAAGAACATTTTTCAAGAGAAAACACATAGAGATGTCTCAATTAAGTTAACTAATCAACAATTAAATGCTTCCTAAGTCTAACTTAGGAAAAGTGATTAATTTAAAACAATTAATTGAGAAATGTGAGATTCCTTAAGAAACTCACATGGATTGAGTTGGAGATGATATTATTCATTGATGGGGATCTAATCATGGCCATTGGTTCACCAACTATAGATTATAAGAGAAAGTAGATGGGGATGGAGAAGATACACTAGTGATCAAGGAAGATCAAATTTTTTAGAGCTTAAAGTCTAGTTAGAGAAGAATTTGAGCTAGTGATCACGTGGCAGATAATGAGGGAGAAAGAGATTCATTTCCATCAGAGTTTATCGACAACAGAGGAACAATAGTTGGGAGGCTGAATTATTTTTGAAGAGAGGCCGAGCAACCATAAACCCTAGTTTGAAGTGTGAGAAAGTGATCCTTTCAATTATTGGAGGTCGACAGATCACCTGAAAGGTAGATCAATTCACCTCTAAGGCCAGAGGAAGGTAGGACGGCTCATTGAGACCTAGCTAGCAGGGCAGTGTGAATTATCTAGGCCAAGAAGTGTGTATTTCTTGTGAGTGTGAGTTATTAGGAGGAAGTGCGACCAAGGCAGAGGGGTCGAGTTTGATTGCAAAAGGGAGGAATTTCCTCCATATAATTTTGGTAGTATATTTTTCTAGAGGATAGTCAGTTTGGCATCCATATTTGTACTCAAAATTTTTGTTGTTGCATATAATAAATAAAACCCTCATCTTGTACACCAGTTTTCCCAAATTGGATTTTTTCTAGGACATTTTTCCAAAAATAATGGTGTCATTTTTATTGTGTGTGTGCTCTATATTTCTTAGTTGTAGTATTTTATTTTCCGTGATGCTTTATGGTGAAATTGCAGTTGTGATCTTATTCGTTGTTTGTCATAGGAAATAAACTGCACTTAATTTTAATGAGTTAAAAGAATAATTTCCAATTATTGTAATATGAGTTGAAAATTTCACATCATATATATTAAAAACCTCTAGAAAACGATCACTGTGAGTGATAGATTCACGGGCAATATTTTATTTGATTGATCACTTCTAACAGTGACATATTTAAAGGAGGACATATGGTTTTCTTGCAATGATATGTTGGACAGTGGGGAATGATAGGAGGGAATGGAAACTAGGTTTAAGGATGAAAAATAAGAAGGGTCGAGAGGGACATATGGTTTTCTTGCAATGATATGTTGGATAGTGGGGAATTATAGGAGGGAATGGAAACTAGGTTTAAGGATGAAAAATAAGAAGGGTCGAGAGGGAAATTAGTTGCTTGTGAAACCCCCTCCTTTATAGTAGTATGATGAGATGGATTATTTAGGGGAGGAGGTCAAGCATCAGCAGGAGGGCCTGTGGTTGATACATGGCTATTTAAAAGGCCTGATGCAAAGAGAGAGGACCTCGAGATACTTGAAGAGAGAAGAATGGGATTTATACTGAAATAGGGTGATGGTTTGTAAATAGGGAGACTAGGAATGATAGGAGTAAGGGGAAGGTTACAAAGAGAATCAAGTGGAGGTAATCTACAAGAGGAAGCTACAATAACAACAAAGGGATTTGAAGAAAAATTTGCAAGATTATCCAACAATAAAATACCATCTCTCGAGAGTGTTTGGAGAAGCTTACCTGAAATAGCGTCCAAGAGATTCGATGAAACCCCAATTGTCGAAGGAGGAAGTACAAATCCATCACATGGGCTTGAGGATGGCACCTCCATAGTCTAAAAAATTGTTCACCTAAACCTTTGAAATGTGAGGAGATGAGACAAATTCCACCGCACCATAAACTTCCACAGAAGGAAAAACCCCATTGAAAGGCCCATTTCTAAGAGTTTCTAGAAAAGACCCAAACATCATCGTGGCAAAGCCAACAGAAAATGACTACTTCAAAGTACTCGCCCTACCACCTTGAAGATCTTCATCATAAAGAAAAAGGTTATTCCAGGTCATGTGAGAAACCCAAACACACTGACTTGGGTTTTGAGAACTCTTTGAACCCAAAAAATTGCACGTCGCCTTGAGGTGGCCTATTTAGTGGCAAACCAAGCAATGGAATGAGACTTTCCAGTAGGCCAAACGTAAATTGAACTATGAATCACTTAAAATAATCTCCATTTAATATGGTTAACCATTTCCAAGGTCCATCTCCACCAGTACCCACACTATCCACTTTTCGAAGGTGACTAGAGACATATCCTCAAAAAAATATTAACTCACTGATATTATTTGCCACTTTCATGATAATTTGGCTCATCCATTAACCCTAAAGGAAACCCTACCATATTAACCCGCAGATAATGTGACTTAAGTTTTGCAGTGAGTTGGGTAAACCTTGTTTGTCATCGCTTCAGCCATAAAAACCCTCAACCTATGACCCAAGTGCATTGCAAAATAGTGAGTAGCTCGCCTTCCTCCAAAAATGAAAGTGAATCCAATTGTTCATCAAAAGACTAAAAGTAGGACAATATCCTAGCAGCTACTTCCAGTGGATGGAGACCCATGTTAGTATCTGAGCCTTTGAGAGAGAAATATAATGGAATTTCCCCATCATGGCGGGTATAGAGAGACTCGAAACCTGACTAATTTCAATATCACTACCAAGAGAAAGCAAGGGCTTCTCGGAACCTAGAGATAGAGACTTTTGGGCATGTGAACCCCAAATTAGTTAGAACCCTCAAATTTTATTTGCTAGATCAGGACCTTACTCGGTGGAAATTGGTCTTTCCTTGATCTCCAAATGCCAAGGTGAGGTTATCAGCGTAGTTCGATAACCTCTAACAGTCTTTTCTCGGACTTGTAAATGAATGTGTTTTGCAGAATTGTGTAATCTTTTACATTTTTTTCTTGGTTTTCTCTTGGATTGATTTGGAGATGAATATGTGTTGAGCCCAATTTGGTGGTACATAACAGACCCATTTGCAGAACTGTAACTGACGCGGTTTACCTTCTAGACGAAATTGTTGGTTATGACCCACGAGATCACAAAGCCTCGAAGAGTGCAGCTCAGTTTATCCCAAAGGGTGGCTATAAGCAGTTCCTCAAGCCTGATGGGTTGCATGGCAAAAGACTCGGCATTTTTCGAGGCATTAATGGATCCAGTGAAGCAGTATCCTTTGAGAAACTTCTGGCCACTTTAAGGTCATATCAGAATGAATTCTAATCTTTTCAGTTTACCAAAGATAAAGTAGCACTACATCCGATTTATGAAAAAATATATGTTGTAAGAGACTGCTGTTTTCTGGTTTGCAGGCAGAAAGGGGCAACATTGGTGGCAAAAAGCGGTATCAATGCCATCTTCAACGTGGATTTGACTGACCTGGAGACTGTTTTTTGTACGATTTTAAACAGGATTTGAATATGTATCTTTCAGAACTGCCCGAGTCTCCTGTCCGCACACTCGCTGATGTTATCGCTTTCAACAACGAACATCCGCAGGAGGTGTAATCTGTCTGACCTTATCGCATTAGCTGCAGATTCACTAAAATCCATACTATAGTCTTGTTAGCTGTAAAATTAGAGTGCTTTAATTATCAATCCAAGTCCGCTGAGTCCGTCCAGATCTGATTTTACAGTTTAACTATCCCAGGTAGTGTAGGCTTATTAGCTCCTCTTATGTCAACTATCTCAGTTAGTTCTTACTGAAAAAAAATTATCTCACGTAGTGCCTCTTATTAGTTCCTACGCCACATTTGGACTAGAGTTTTCTTCCATCAGAAAAAACCAACACTATTATATTAAAAAAAAAAGTGACTTTACATATTTCATAAGTCAATATGCCAGCATATAAGTATCCACATATGTCTCAGAGAATAGATACATTTCAAACGAACCTACAAAAACCATCAAACATCCAATGTTAGAGATTATCTAAGATAGTATCTGACATCTGCAAATTAGATATGCTTAATATCATGAGCTACAAACCTAACATAAAACATTTTTGAATTAACATTTACATAATTTAAAAGATAAATATGTTTACCAAAATTAGAGGTTCTAGTGCATAAAACCGATTCAAGAGAAATCAACAACATTTAAGTCTCAATCTCCCATATCTTGCCAGAGGTAAAGAAGTGTAGAAAAGAAATCATAACCGTGATACCAAAAAGACCACCTCTAGAATGAAATCATCTAATGGGAAGCTTCAATTAATCATATATAAAAGAAAATTTACTTTTTTCATGCCTAACCCAAATTAATCATACATATAGGAGAATTTACTTCTTCCATGCCTGTTGTGGTTTGCAAATTATGAATAGCATATCTCACCAAATGACAGATTAAGACCATCTTTAGACAGCTTGCCAGTGACAATGTTGAATTCTCAGAGTGTATGAGAAAAAGTCAGCTCCTTGAATTGTTTAATAATCACCAACAATGTTGAATTCTCAGAGTGTCTTGCTCATTTGCAGTTCTAGTCAACATAGGACCATTTAATTTCTTTAAACTATCATCACTATTGTTTTCAGGTTGCCTCCAGCCAACAAATGATCTTAGTAAAAACATTGATAACATTGAGAAGAGCAAATACAAATCTGCTAATTTAGGTTTTCAAGTAATCATCAAACATTCAAAACATTTTTAATCCATGCAGAATGGGTAAAAATACATAAATTTAAAATATTTAATGGAAATACTTGATAAGTAAAAATAAATTTAACTCAATTTTACCATGTTCTACATGAACCGTAAAGCAGTAGGTACAAGTGAATATAAATTTTAGCAATTTTGTCAAAATTTTACCCACACATTAAAGCACCTGTCTTCACTAAAATTGTGGTAATTTTCAAAGGTTACTTCACTCTTGCAATGCTTTTGTCCATGTAGATGGATTAAAAGATCAAATAATTCAACCAGTCAAAAAATATATGTTTTATAGAAATGGCCATACACAGAGAAATCTTTTACCACTACCTCTCATGGAAATGGTCATACCTGAATGACTTAACACACTTGAATCCCAAAAATCATATCTAATATAATGCACTGGGTAAACCCTCATACTTAAATTCAAAAAGAGTCAAGTGATCTCTACTTGAATGGTTCATGAGGCACAATACTTGCTAAGGTTTTGCAAATGGGGTAGCAAGCTAAGTGGGCTTGATTGTGGGAAAAACTCCACAGTTAACCGCGATTGAGCCAGAGGAGTTCTAGGATGGGTGACCTCCTCCGAAGTCCTCGTTACTTACCCGGTGCCCACTTCTTCACCCCTGTGACCATCCATCACCGGATGCAATGAGTGCTAAGTGAACTATTCAAAAATCATAAGAAATTAGTGAGTTATGACTACCTCTCATGGAAATGGTCATACCTGAATGACTTAATTAACCCAGTTGAATCCCAAAAATGATATCTAATATAATGCACTCCGTAAACCCCCATACTTAAATTCAAAAAGAGTCAAGGGATCTCTACTTGAATGGTTCATGAGGCACAATACTTGCTAAGGTTTTGCAAATGGGGTAGCAAGCTAAGTGGGCTTGATTGTGGGAAAAACTCCACAGTTAAGCGCGCTTGAGCCAAAGGAGTTCTCGGATGGGTGACCTCCTCGGAAGTCCTGGTTATCGGGTGCAAGCCCCGGAAATGATGATTGATGCTATGTGATTCATTTCACTAGTTTCAATTCCACTTCTTCACCCCTGTGAGCATCACCCGATGCAATGAGTGCTAAGTGAACTATTCAAAAATCATGAGAAATTAGTGAGTTACGACTACCTCTCATGGAAATGGTCATACGTGAATGACTTACTTAACGCAGTTGAATCCCAAAAATGCTATCTAATATAATGCACTGTGTAAATCCCCATACTTAAATTCAAAAAGAGTCAAGGGATCTCTACTTGAATGGTTCATGAGGCACAATACTTGCTAAGGTTTTGCAAATGGGGTAGCAAGCTAAGTGGGCTTCATTGTGGGAAAAACTCCACAGTTAAGCGCGCTTGAGCCAGAGGAGTTCTGGGATGGGTGACCTCCTGGGAAGTCCTGGTTACCGGGTGCAAGCCCCGGAAATGATGATTGATGCTATGTGATTCATTTCACTAGTTTCAATCCCACTTCTTCACCCCTGTGAGCATCACCCGATGCAATGAGTGCTAAGTGAACTATTCAAAAATCATGAGAAATTAGTCAGTTACGACTACCTCTCATAGAAATGGTCATACGTGGATGACTTACTTAACGCAGTTAAATCCCAAAAATGATATCTAATATAATGCACTGCGTAAACCCCCATACTTAAATTCAAAAAGAGTCAAGGGATCTCTACTTGAATGGTTCATCTTGCTAAGGTTTTGCAAATGGGGCAGCAAGCTAAGTGGGCATGATTGTGGGAAAAACTCCACAGTTAAGCGCGCTTGAGCCAGAGGAGTTCTGGGATGGGTGATCTCCTAGGAAGTCCTAGTTACCAGGTGCAAGCCCCGGAAATGATGATTGATGCTATGTGATTTATTTCACTAGTTTCAATCCCAGTTCTTCACCCCTGTGAGCATCACCCGATGCAATGAGTGCTAAGTGAACTATTCAAAAATCATGAGAAATTAGTGAGTTACGACTACCTCTCATGGAAATGGTCATACGTGAATGACTTACTTAACGCAGTTGAATCCCAAAAATGATATCTAATATAATGCACTGCGTAAACCCCCATACTTAGAGAAATATTTGCTCATCTTTTCTTCAACTCCCCTTCCCCTACCTCATGAATCTACAACTCTCACCACAACCATTCTTTGCCATTAGAGCCAAAGACTGCCCTTCCCACCAACCCTTTTTTTTATTGATAGGGCAAATCTTTGCTTATCTTTTCTTCCACTCCCCTTCCCCTACCTCATGAATCTACAACTCCCCTCACCACAACCATTCTTTGCCATTAGGGCCAAAGATTTCCCTTCCCACCAACCCTTTTTTTTATTGATAGGGCCTTATAACTACCTGATGAATCTATCTATATCCACATTTTTTTGATTTCCACTTGCGGATGGACAAGGGATAGAACCGCATTGGAGTAATTTATGTTAACACACAATGCTTAATTGAAGTCATGATATAAAAACATTAAATCTCAAATCAACCTATAATTTTTTAGGTTTCTATGGTAACATGCATATTTTCATTCAATATTTTATCCTACTCTGTAAAAATTAAATCATTCTCTTTATAGTGATTGCATAAAATGAGATACATGAAGCCTACTCACCTTATCAATCTTCTCTAAACAATCGACCAGATGCGGGAACCAATGTTTGATCTAACCACCAACAACAGTAAGTCACGCTGGCATCTTGTAGTAGCCTTCTCACCTTCCATGTGCCTGGGGGATTCCCAAGTCTGGGATTAGAATTGGTGTTGGGAATGAATATTTTTTGTGGTTGCAAATGCTGAGAATGAAAAGGATGATGCTACTGTTATCGATGGTATTGATAGCATCTTTCCTTTTTGGCTTCGTTTGAAAGAAATGGAGATGCGTGAACACCATTGTTCTATTTTCCTCCGAATTCATTCCTATAATCCCCCTTGTTTCTATTCCTACTATAAATGTGTTAAAAAACCTACACAGATGAATTTAGCTAGTAAAGGTTGAACACACAGTGTTGCAGAGCAAAAACACTAAAAGAAAATCGAAAGAACAAAAGAATGATTCATTAGAAAATAGGTTACAATGCTCATGATTTAGCATTACTCGGTGAAGATCCCAAGGTAATGCACCATAGTGGTGATCAATGAGAAGACTCAAAACCTACAACAAGTTCCGGAGAGAACTAGCCAGTTGTGGAGTGAAAGAAGGAGCAAATAAGGGAGTAAATCATGTAGAAGAACTAACGAGTTGCGGAGTTAAATAAGGAGCAAATGAGGGAGTAAATCATGTAGAAGAACTAACTAGTTCAGAGTTAAAGAAGGAGAAAATCAAGGAGTAAATCATGCAAAAGGAATCTTGCATGTAGTCCCATGCTCTAACTAAGAGTCCGCATGTAGGAGTGTAGTACTTCCAACACCCTCCCTGAACACCACTATGGCGAAAAATAGAAAATGGGCCCTGGTAACTAAGGCCAAAGGTCACCCAAAATATAGTGCAACTTGTACTAAAATTGAGGAAAGAGGGAAAACCTTGTGGGAAACCCCCCCGCCCTCAAAGTACAATGTAATCAAAAGAAAAGGGGAAGAAAAGATAGTTGCTAAGCAACTGTGTCCTTCACTCCAAGACGATCATGTGGGGAGCGAAGCTTCTGCTCAGTGAATGTCTTGGTGAAGATGTTTGCAGTTTGTTCTGCTGAAGGACAGAACTACAAATCAATGACCCGATCATGTACTAAGTCTCTGATGTAATGCACATGGATCTTTATGTGCTTCGTCCACTGCCGCTGTACTAGATCCCTGCAAAATTTGAGAGTGCTCTAGTTGTCACACCAGATGACAATGGGCTGGTGGAGCTAGACGCCCAAATCAGTGAGGAAGTTTTGTAGCCACAGACCCTGAATGGTGATGTTGACTACTCCTCTATACTCGGCCTTGGCTGAAGAGAGAAAAATAGCAGCCTGCTTCTTGCTCAACCAACAGATAGGGCCAGACCCTAGACTAAGTGAATATTCGGAGGTGGACTTGCGATCAATACTCTCGCTCGCCCAATCAGAATCAGTGAAGCCAAGGAGATTCAATGCAATGCGTGCTGCATAGTGAATCCCGAAGGTGATGGTGCCCTGCACATATCGGAGGATGCGCTTGGCAACATTCCAGTGTAGCTCATGCAGCTCGTGCATATATCTCGAAACTGCCCCTACTGCATATGAGAGATCTGGTTTGGAGTGGGTGAGGTACAATAAGCTCCCCACTAGCTGTCGGTAGAGAGTGTTGTCAACTAATGGAGTGTCACCTCAATCCTCAAAGCAGACCCCAGACAGAAAAGGAGTCGGTGCTGGCTTGCAGTCAGTCATGTGAAATCTCTCGAGGAGATCCCATGCATACTTAGCGTGAGAGAGTTTGATGCATGTGGCATCCTGGTTGATCTCAAGACCAAGAAAGAAGTGTAATGGACCCATGTCCGTCATCAAGAACCTATCATGCAAGGCCCTCTTGACTGCAGCAATGGTTGAAAACGAGTTTCCGATGATCAGGAGATCATCCACATACAAAACTAAGATAAGAAGAGGATCATGTGTCCTCAGCATGTAAACATTCAGATCAGACTTACATCTTTCGAAGTTTTGTGATAAGAGAAAAGAATCCATTTTCACATACCAAGCTCTCGGGGCGTGCTTAACGCCATAGAGAGATTTCTTCAGTCTGCAGACCAAAGATGAATCCTGAACGAAACAATGTGGCTGCTCCATGTAGATCTCCCCTGATAGGTCTCTATGAAGAAAGGCATTCTTCACATCCATCTGATGTACTCCCCATCCCTAGGTAGCCACAATGGCAAGTGTAAGGTGTATGGAATCCATCTATGCTACTTGAGCAAAGGTCTTGTCATAATCAATGCCATGCACTTGTTGGAAGTCCTTAGCTACTAGCCTTGCTTTCCGTCTCGTGATTTTCCCATCTGCAGCACTCTTGGTCCTGTAGACCCATTTGCATCGGACAAGTTTCCTTCCAGAAGGAAGGGGGACCAGATCCCTTCACACCATTAGGGTATCTAACAAAGATGCACTCAATGCTATGTGGATCAAGAGGTTTCCTCTTTTTAGAGGGGATCCTGGCCCATGCTTAGGAGCCGAAAACACGGAAGTGGGTGACCTCCGGTTTAGTGCTGCTCCAAGCCTCAAAGGGGGTCTGATCCTTGAAAAACCTTTTAGGAGATCTGTTCTCGATGTAGTTAGCACAATTAAGTGCTTCAGCCCATAGCTTATGAGGCAGTGACTTAGCATGCAACATGCAGGAAGCCATCTCTTTGAGAGATTTTTTCTTTCTCTCAACAACTCCATTCTGCTGCGGAGTGTATGGAACTGTGTACTGCAACTGTATGCTGCACTGAAGGCAAAGGTTCCAAAGTGTTGTGTTAACATATCCCCCCCCTATTATCTGTATATAGGGCTTTGATCTTTCTCTCTCACTCTGTCTCAACTAGTGCTTTGAAATCTTCAAAGTGCGCATAAACTTCAGATTTGCCCCTAAGAAGATACACCCAAGTATATCGTGAGAAATCATCAATAAATGTAAGCACATACCTTGCTTTGTTGATGGAAGGATGAGGAAAAGGCCCCATGAGATCACTATGGATCAGATCTAGAGGAGAGGATGCACTGTGAGTCTTGCCGGTGTCAAACCTTTCTCTAGGATGTTTGCCAAGGACACACCCTTCACAAACTCCTTTGGAGAAACTGATATTTGGCAAGCCTTCCACCATCTCATGCTTTCTTAGCTGCTGCATATACCTCTAATTTAAGTGACCAAACCTCTTGTGCCAAAGCCTACTACTATCATCATCATGTGTAAGCAATAAGGAGGATTCAGATTCAATAAATTCAGAAAATGTATACAGTCTGGCTCCATTGTTTACCTCACCGGTTGCAATTTTGGAGCTGCTATGTAGGTCATGTATGTTCACTGCATCTGAAGTGAATTCCACTCTCTTTCCAGTGCTGGAATGACTGATCTGATAAACTGAAAGTAGGTTTACCGAAAATTTTAGAACATGAAGCACATCTTCAAAGCTTCCGTGTAAAATTTCCACTCTACCTTTTCCGGTGACCTCAATAGGTGAGTCATCTCCCATGAGGATGGGAGGCCCTTTGCATGCATCCAAAGAGGAATAGACTTTCTTTGTAGCAGCCATATGATGTGATGCACCAGAATCTATAATCCATGCATCAGGGGAAGAATTAATTACAACTAAAGCATGAAAATTGTTACCTTTCCCATGTGGGAGATCCTCAGTTTTCTTCTTGGCACCCTGAGGGATGTGGTCCCCAAGGTTGTGCTTCTGAAGGATTTCTACCATTTGGTCAATTTGTTTCTTCATGCAAGAGGATTCTGGATGGAATCCTCTTTGACATTAGGTTCATCTGTTTCCTTTCTTCCCTTTCTCATTTCTTGAGCCGGAGGAGTCATTGAAGGGCTTGGTGTACCCTTCCTTCTTTGGATGGGAATGTGCTTTTCCCTTGTCTTTTTGTTGCTGATTTTTCTGATTTGAATCAGATCTGTAATTTTTACTATGGCTACCATCATGCACAACAAGTTCATGCATTTTTGGAGGTTTGATTTTCCCCACGCTAATGAGTTTATCTTGCTCAAAAGTAAGGTACTCCATGAATTCTTTGAGAGAAGGAGACTCTCCTCCTTGGATTTGTCAATTCCACAACCCTTGAGTTGCAACAATAGATCATTATATTTGGTGAAGAAGTCTTGACTTTTGTCATAGTTCCATGGATCTAATGACAACAGCTCCACTTCGAGCAGATGTCCTTTCATCTCATTCCCGTAGAGTTCTTCAACCTTTGTGCAAATCTCATTAGGAGTATTGCAGACAGATAGATGAAATTGCAACTCTAGAGAGATGCACATGCATATGGATCCATGGGCCTCATCCATGCGGTTGAGGTGCCTTTATTTCTCTATGGTTGAAGTAGGTTACACCTCTGTAGCCATGGTAATCCTGTACAACCCTTTTTGACGAAGGTATCAAGACATTTGGTCCTTCCATTCGTGATAGTTGTACGGTGTTAGGATCGATGCTTTGGGAAACTCCATTTTTCTGTCGATCTTCGATCTCCAAGATTTAATACATGCAAAATAAAGTACTCGTTTGCCTTTTATCTAGCAACCTATGGGCTCTAATACCATGTAAATGTGTTAGAAAACCTGCACAGATGAATCTAGCTAGTAAAGGTTGAACACACAGCGTTGCAGAGCAAAAACACTAAAAGAAAATCGAAAGAACAAAAGAATGATTCATTAGAAGACAGGTTACAATGCTCATGATATAGCATTACTGGGTGAAGATCCAAGGTAATGCACCATAGTGGTGATCAATGAGAAGAATCAACACCTACAACAAGTTCCGGAGAGAACTATCTAGTTGCGGAGTGAAAGAAGGAGCAAATCACGGAGTAAATCATGTAGAAGAACTAACGAGTTGCGGAGTTAAATAAGGAGCAAATTAGGGAGTAAATAATGCAGAAGAACTAACGAGTTGCAGAGTTAAAGAAGGATCAAATCAAGGAGTAAATCATGAAAAAGGAATCTTGCATGTAGTCACATGCTCTAACTAAGAGTCCGCATGTAGGTGTGTAGTACTTCCAACACCTACCCTCAATGACTTGGCCAATGGTAGCGGGTGCTATTGACCACCGAGACACCATAGATAAATATTGGATATTGAAGGATGCCCCATTCTCCACAAATGTCTCTTCATAATCTGTAGCCCTCGTGGAGGGTTCATTGCACAAGCACCCCATTAGAATAATTACAAAACGCACTGCAAAAGCCCTCCTCGGACAAACTCCAAAATCCCCCAAAACATCTTTGAAAGCATAGAATTTGAACTTAAGAATGAACAAATATATAAATAGAAAGGCTTGCCTTTCTAGTATTTTATCTTAATTGAGTGAGTCTTTGGCTCGAATCTATTAAAATAAATAATAAAAGTTGCACACAAAAAACCCTGACTAGTTCTCCTCATAATTTTGTGCTAAGAATAAAACAATCCGCGTTGCATCTTCTTAAACACACATCATAGTTTTCAAACCCCATGATGTGTTACGAACCCCATGATGTGCAACCAAAGAAGCTGCTCGGAACCCATAGATATAATGTACTTTATGGCACGAAAATTCCATCAACACGTTTGTGCTTCAATAAAAGCAGCACTGCTCACCAACAAGGTGCAAATATGACCCAAACTGAACAACACCCATTATAATTCCCTCGAGTGCATGCTGAATTTGAAAACCATGTTATTCTTGTTGAAAACCCCTTAGATATGAGGAGGTTGTGGCTATTGTAGGGTGAAGGTTTAAATCCTTCAAAGGTCTATGACTCTCGTGGAGGCGATGGCCGCCATTCGGAATCCCTAAAATATCTATGTCTAGGTCTGTATCTATCCACATACAAAATTAGTGTGCAACTCTTCATTTATTTCCACTCACCCAACCTCTTGTCCTGCACACCTTGTGTTCCCTCTGCATATCCCTTTTGCCATTATAGGTTATTTTTCTTCCTCATTTTACTTATTTATTTTTAAACTTTCTTCCATTTTATTTTCATTTTAATTTGGTTTAGCGTTGTTCCCCACAAATGGGTGTTTCTTGGGTATATGTTGTATAAAACGTATTTTTAGGAAGACAAATACCCCTATCACGTTGTCATACTCCTAGTTATTTGCTGGGAAATTTGGCTTTATAAATTTCATTTTAATACACATTTCTTTTTTTATTATTGTGAATTGAATTTTGTTATATTTTGGATTTATTTTATTATTAATGTGAATTGAATTATATATATATATATATATATATATATATATATATATATATTCTTACTATTATTATTTTAATTTTATTTTTTTGGAGAGTGCATGTCATGAGGGTGTTTCCTCGCTTACGAATTTAATATTTTCATGATTCACTTTTCTAAAAATAAAGATGAAATTTAATTAAAATCAATTCTATTTTCATTAATGGATAAATTCATCATGAATAATATAAGCAATGTTGCAAATGAAGCACTTAATTAGACAAGTTGATTGACTAAAAAAACTAGTGTAAGGTCATGATGAGCTTGAAAAACCCCATAAGTACTAGGAAAAATTTGGAGACCCTAATTTTTAATTTATTTGCTAAAAGAATTTTTTAACTTATATTGAATTTAGTTTGTCACACCTTGCACCTTGATTATTTGTCTTTATAGTTAAGTTAGATGAACTTTCATGTTTTACTTAATTAATTTTGATTTGTTTCTTTCCCGGTTATATATTCATAAAATGAGATTTTGTTTCATCTCTTTAAATTCAATTTCCTTTGTTGTAATTATTTTATATCAAACATTATATTGAAGTCACGCTTCTTCTATTCATGTTTTTTTTAACTTGATCCTTAATTATCAAATTGGGACACTTATTTTCCTTTACCATCCTAGAATTATTTGATCTCCTTATAAAACTTGATTCTCAAATTTGGTCCTTCTTTCATGTCCATAAACTCCATAAATTTCTCTCCTCTCCTCAAACTCTTTTCTTTGATCTTTTACACTTATTTAAATCTTTATTACTTGATTTCAAACATTGGACTTATTGAAATTTCCCTTGATCCAATTTGGAAACCACGACTAATTTCCAAATAAGACCCTTTCTTCCCTTATTCACCACCCTATTTCACAATTAGGCCCAATTTGAAAATCAATCCCACTTCTTCATTTTTTTCCTTGTATATTTCCAAGTCAAGCTAAATTCTCAAATTAGGGCCCTTGTTACTAGCAATTATATTTGAGTTATATTTTAAATTTAGAGTTATGTTTCTTATTTTCTTCTTTTGCTTTCAAGATACTTTTTTTTTTTTTTTCTCCTTTCATACATTGTTCCTCCTCTATACCTTGATTTATACACCAAGACGAATCTTTGAATTGAGGATCCTTCATTCCTTCATAGCCAAAATTTCTTCACATTTCCAAATTGGGCTCATTTTGTAATTTGGGAATTTTCGTACCTTCCTCTTTGAAAATTTCTTCCATTTCGCATTAATGACACTAACATAAAGTTTCCAAATTAGGTCCTACCTTTCACATCAGAATTCAAATATTTTGGTCTAACTCTCAAACATAGCAAAAGGACAAAAACATTTTATAAGCCAATTATGTATCCAAAATATTCAAAGGAATTAGCTTGATTAAATAATTGATTTTATTTGGATAACCATATGCACATTTTCCTAGGCCTACTAACAAAGAAGTACCTTTACATACGAATTACCCTTATAAAATAGAAGTTGACATTTAAGAAAGGAGTTTGAGTAGTATTGAGGAGAGTTTAAATGAAGAAAGGAACCTCATGTTCAAGAGAGAGTTTGAATCAAGAAAAGGAATCAAAGCCACCTAAGTTGTACGAAATGATGGAAAATTCAAATAAAAGGTGAAATTGAATGGCAAAGAATAAATTATTAACAATTAAAATTAAATTCTCATGAGCACAATAACAGTATAAAATCCATGAATTTGTGGTACTGGACATAGCCTTCAGCATTGTATAGAGTCTATCACATATACGTTGATAGGTGTACAATTCCATGTCAATCGTTACCCATTACATCGCCTATTTGTGGTAATATTTTTCTGTAGCTCTATCATTTTGTCACCTCTATTTGCAACCATTTCTCTATGTGTGTGCAATTTTGAGTTACCTATTTCTAATGTATCCAACCCTTGGTGCTCTACAACACATAATCTTCTATTGTATCCAACCCTAGGTGCTCTAGAAAACGACATAATGAAAACCACAAAACCAATTTAAAATGAAGAAGAAAAAGAAGAAAGAATAAAAATGAATAAAATGAGGAATAAAAAATAGTTTGCAAAGGGATCCAGAGAGGGTGTTGCTAGGGTGGGTGAGTGGAAATGAATGAAGGAAGGAATTTTTTACACATTTTTTTTTGTATTTGCATAGTGATAGAGTCAAACATAGATCTTTGAGGGATTCGAACATGTGCACTATGGAAGCCACATCCTCCTTAGATCTAGGGGAGATATAGACCTTTGAGGTATTTGAACTTCCACCCTATATTGGCCACGGAATCCCTAGGTCTAGGGGAGTGTCAACAAGAAGACTATGATTGTGGAAGTTAACATTAACTTTAGGGAATTAGAAAATGGGTTCTTCAATTTGGGTCAACTTTTGACCTACGCAACTCTCACTTTTATTGTGGCACTCCATGCTTGGGATTCAAACCCATGATGTGTTGGTGTAGAGAAAATGGAAGAAAAATCATGTCGTTAAGTGAATTTGTATCTCTACGTTCCAAGTGAATTATTTGGTTTCATGCCATGGGGTTTGAAACCACAATGTGCATTTAGGAAGAAAAATACTAGAGGAACAAGAGGAGGTCTAGACACATTGTGGGTTTTTTAATTATCTGAACAAAATTATGCGAAGATGAACTAGTTAGGGTTTTTTGTGTGTGGACTCTGTTATTTCTTTGACATATTCAAGTTGAAGACTTGTTCATAAAAGAGTAAAGATTGGAAAGGCAAGCTTTGAGTACACCTTGTTTGTATATGTGTTTGTTTTTGTGTTTATTGTAACACCCTCCTCCCACATCCACCCAAGTAACCATGCCAACTAGGGTAAACATGAGACAAGAGGCTACTATGATAATATTCGACCTCCTATGTGACCTTAAGGAAGTGGAATCGATGAAACATCACACACAATCATCCAACATCATCAACAAACCCCTCAGGAAACAAGTCAGCCACTCAGACAGCTTGTCCCTGGGTCCCACTACTATTCTGGACCTCTTAGACCATAGTCGCTCTCATGCTATGGGAAAGGGAGTGACTAGAAACCCAAAGTTGCTCTCATAGGCCTACCTACCAACAACTGTGGACCAGAATTTCCAGTTCTATGCCAGTGACCCTAGAATTTAAGCCACTTTTTCAGGCCCATAGCCCAGGCCATTGCCCAAAATGGAATGAAAGCTTGAAATCATGGGAATTATACGGAAACAATGCAAAAAAAGCAATAAGATCAATAAGACGTTAACCAGATTCCTACTAGCCATGACAGGAATTTCGTCAAACATATCTTCGACATGTAACCAATAGGTGTAAACAACAGAATTAAGTGTAGGGATCTCATACTTATCTTTGAATCCCTATAAACCATTGTTCCCTCATGTCATTTGTTGCATATTCATCTATTATGTCATTGACACTTTATCCATTCATATACAAGTAGAAACATGCTGACAGCCATTCATAGCTGATGCCATAAAATGTACATGTAACCAACATAATAGGGACATAAATACAATAAACATATCAGCTATCAAAATCCATATATACACCAGTCACTTTACACATGAAAATGAATGGAATGAATTTCTCATTAATCAATGCAATGAACCAACCAGTGATGGGACTACCACATTCCAGTCAACCATAGATTGGACGAGCCAAGAATCTCTTCAACTAATCACCCCCGTGACATATTCCAAGCATGAATTTCGACTCATAGAACACATAAAAAACATCAATCAATGTGGATGCCACAAGGGTTCTCTACCTTCGCCGTGAGGAATTTGAGTGCCTCATGGTCTCTCAGGCTTTACCGTGCATGTGTAGTCTGATCGAGGGATCACTAGGCCCTAAACCAAGACATACTCTCCAGGTTTTACTATGCATTCCATCCTCGAATCACTAGGCCCAACAGAGAGAAAATCCACCTCTTGGCTTTATCGTATATCCCACCATTCACCAACAAGGATTCCTATGCCCACCGAGGCCCACAATCTGGCTTTACCAAAACCCACAGTCTAGTTTATGGGTTATTAGGCCAGTGTCTTCATGCATCCTCAGTTTGGTTCAGGGAACACTACACCATGTGTTTGTCAATTTGGAGATCCACCCCACTCAGCTTCGAATCCAATCTCGCCATCCCACATAAAATGAATGGGAGAACCCATCTCATCAAAGCTATCAGGAAATGGCAAGGCTAGGTTGAAAATACTGTCACACCTAGAAAAACCCATGTTGTGGTAGAAAAGAAACACATGCAATCCCATGCATGCCAAATCTAGCAAGGAAAATAAAAATGCAAGTCGATACCTACAATGAAGGTTGTTGTAGTTGCTTGATATTTTCTTCCTCTTGCCTTCTTTTCCTTTCTTGCTCCAATGCCAAAGTGCTCCACTTCCTCACATGCAACCTTTGACCTTTCAGCTCATTTTTCTCCTAATTTCCATTATCTTCATAAATAATTGTGTCAAAAATGCCATTTTGCCTTTCCAAAGCCTTAGCTGTTTCCTTTGCTAATTTCCTTTAGCCATAAACAACTAAATGAAAGCCCCCTAAGATGTCTTTCCCTACATTTAGCTTGGAATAAGTGTCCCATTCATCACTGGTTTTTGTTTTTAACTTTTATTACATGGAATTTTCACTAGAGCTATTATAAAACCCTCCCCCTTGGGGGACACCATCCTAGGTGTTCAATCACACATATACATGAACAACCTGCTGAAAGAAGACATACTGCTATGGAGTTTTATAACATGGCTTGATGCAATATTTACAATGAAATATCTGCTCAAGTGAAGAACATCATGACAACATGACAACATATTGCATAGTGGAGCTTTATATCACAGCTCATTACGGTATTTACAATGATCATTATGCTGAGTTCCAATCCACATGACATCATAACATCATGATAACATAACCATATGATAACATAATAACATGATAACATAAACATAATGACTTGATACCCATACCACATAGTGGAGCTTTATAACACAACAAGCAACATAATCATAAATATAGATACCAAAACATATGCCAAATCATATACCAAAACATATATCAAACATATACTAGTCATCATATCTAAGACATATTAAAACATCATATAGCATATATTAAACCATCATAAGTCATATATCGAACCACCATAAAGGATATACCAAACCACCATAAGAGAATACTAAAACACCATAAGAAAGTACCAAACCACAATAAGAAAATACCAAACCACCATGTCAAGGTACTTTTCGCCAAGCGGAAAACAAGGAAGTATACATGGCCCACATATGATCCACTATCTCCCACGTAGCTTCATTGGGCCCAAAGTGATTCCACTACTCTTTAACTTACTCGATTTCTCGGTGAGCATGAGAACCTTTTTTCTGTAATATACACTGAGGCTCCAATTGGAAATCTCCATCTGGTTCCACCTACAATACAAACCAGTCAATTACATGATCATCATATTTAACATACTTCTTAAGAAAAGATACATGTAAAACATCTTGGGATTTCACTGTCGGAGGCAGTACAAGTCAATAGGCTACTCGCCCAATCCTCTCAATAGGCTACTTGAGTCTTCACACATGAGACTCTTGATTAAATGTCTCAAAACCTTTTTGTTACTCTATGTACACCTCCTCCTTAATAACCCCATTGAGAAATGTTGTTCTTACACCCATCTCGTGGATATTCCACGCCATTTGCATATCTAGACCAAGAATTGATCTAATGGATGAGTACCTTGCTACAAGAGAAAAGGTATCCTCAGAGTCAATTCCCTCAACTTGATAGTAGCCCTTGGCCACAAATATAACCTTATACTTCTCTATGCTTCCATTTGTTGTTTGCTTCACCATGAAGATCCATCTCAAACCCACTATTGATTTATATGATGGTCTTGGGATATTTTCCCAAACACTATTCTTTCCAATGGATTCATATTCCTCCACCATTGCATCAACCCATACAGGTTACTCTATTTCTTCCTCAAATAGGATGGCTCAATCTCTATAAGCCCAGTCATAAGAGCCATGTAGCGAGTGTACCTCTCAGGTGACCTCCTTTGCTTATGAAAATTTGAAGGATATCCCAAATTCTCCCTCACATCCTGCACAAGTCTAACAACTTCCTTAGTTATTTTTCTACCTTCTATGGAGGTTTTGCTTTAGTGAATGTCTCCATTCTCTGCTCCATAATTTTTGGTTTCTCTACAACTTCCTTAGGTTCCTCTTTTGGAGCCAAAATCTCATCTTTTGGCGGGATCTAAAGTTCCATATCAAGAGAGCACCACATAGGTTTCGCCTCATCAAAATTTACACCCTTTGCACAACTATCATTATGAGTGATGGAAAGTACAAATGTTAGTTGTGGGGAACTTGTGTAACCCACAAATACACCCAATTCTGCGGTCAACTAAATCTTATTCCTTGATTATTTGGAGACATGGCAGTAAATAGAGGCTCCAAAAATCTTGAAGTGTGACACATCTGGCTTTCTTCTCGAGAAACCCTCCTTTGGTGTAATGATGCTAAGAATTCGATGAGGACTTCGGTTCTACAAACAGACTATTGTATTTCATGCCTCAACCCACAAATGCATAGGTAGGCCTTTTTCGTGCAACATCACCCACGTTTCTCCCGAAATGCTATGGTTCTTTCTCTCAACCACCCCATTCTGATGTGGGTTGTGGGGTGTTATCAAATCTCATCAAATTCCTTATTTCACACATAAATTTATAAATTCGTTCAACACATAGTAACCTCCATTATTGCTCCTGAGAGCCTTCACCTTCTTGCTGGTTTATTTCTCAACCAATGCCTTGAATTCTACGAACTTGGAGAATGTTTCATATTTCTTCCGCATGGAGAGATACGACACTTATGTGAGAAGTCATCAATAAAAAGGACAAAATATTTTTGTCTCATAGTGGAGGCTATCGAGAAATATCCACAGGCATCAGAGAGGATCCTTTCTTGGACTACATGTGATTTTTTTTCCTGATCATGGAATGAAAATTTTGTGTACTTCCCCAAGGTACATCCTTTGCATACATCGTGTTGCTCAAGTGCTCCTTTAAGGAGGCTAGTGGTAAAGTTCACCTACATCGCGGCCCTGAACTTTCTCTTCCTTAGTGCTTAATGCAACACAATCTTCCAAATCTAACTTATATAGATTCTTCATGGAAACCTCAATCTTCTTCACGTGTCCCTGATCCAGGTGGATGTTGGTGGCCACCCACCTATCCCATTTGGACCCCCACAATTGTCTCTTTCAGTCTTTTCAGTTTCCTAAATTGTAGCACAATTTACTATTTTTAGCAGTTTTTCGGGTCCTGAACTTCCGGAGCCGTTTTGAGGCCCTAAACGACATTTTTTTGGGAATCTGGGGCAACATGGGTCCATCTATCGATGTTGCCTACCAAAGTGGTAGTACTCGGATAGATCTTTCTAACGAGCTATCGTATGCATCAAACGGAGATTGTATGCCAAAGTTATGACCCCGGGAAATTGATGTACCAATTTACCCAAACGAGACCCACAATTTGGCGTTTCATCTTCTAGGGTTAGGTTTCGGGATGTGAAGGGTTTTCCATTGTTTCTCAACAATAAATAGGCCTTCGAGCCTCATTGTAACACAGTTCAAAACAGTTCAGAGGCATGTAGCCACCACATCTCTTCTCAGAGATAAGCTACCATCGCCCTAGCTGGTTTATTTCCATTTCTGGTTGTAAGCATATTTCAGTAATTTCCATTAATGAAATGAAGTATTATTTCCGCTGCATCTTTGTGTATATGGTTATCTCTGTAATTTGTTGCGTTCCTGCTTAAATCCGGATCAGTGGTATCAGAGTGGTCTCCTTTTTCTCTGTTTTTCTTTGCATGTCCCCAACGAGGTCAGGATATAAGGAGTTAGGGCTTGAACTGGTTGAACCTTTGCAAGACCAGCCTCGAAAATCCCGACGGCCTCCTATGGCGGATGAGAAGAAAGACGAGGGGGCAGGAGATCCTATCAAAATCTTGCTCGAAGAAGCGCTCGAGCAACAAAGGAACGTGATGATGGATAGCTTCGCGCAGATTCTTCAGCGGCTACCCAGAGGCGACGCATCGACTTCCAACAGCGACTCTGGAAATGCCACACCCTTCAAGGTACAAGTTAATTTTGAAATCCCCATATTCGAGGGTCAAATAGACGCAGATGTCGTAGATAAATGGTTAAATCTGCTAGATGGGTATTTTTCTGTTCATGAATTTTCAAATTGGGAAAAGATTGTTTTCGATCTTCTCAAAGCAGCCCCACACGTCAAGGATTGGTGGGAAACCTACTGCGAACAGAAGGATGAAAGTACAGGCTCACTATTTTCAGCCGCACCCACTTGGAATGACTTCTGGGATGCCATCAAGGAGCAGTACTACCCTGTCGGAAGCTATGAGGACAAATACATCAAATGGACCACACTACGGCAGGGACGAGACAAAGGTGTGCCAGAGTTCACAAACATTTTTCATACCCTTCGCACACAGTTGGGTATCAAAGTTTCTGAACTGCATCTGGTACTCAAATACCGTGGCTGCCTGTACAGATACATCCAGGAAGAGATGGTGTTCTTGAACATCTCCTCACTCGGCACAGCCTATCGATACACTGTCAAAATCGAGCAAAAGTTCAAACAGAAGAAGCGAGACTTTGGATCTGCAAATCCGAAGCCCAAAGGACAAAGCCAAGGCGGGGTGACCCAAGACAACCCGTCAAGGCCGCAAGAAAAGAACAACACCATCAAGCCGAAGAAGGACACAAGAAAGTGGTGTGAGTTCCACGAGAGTCCCACTCATAACACAAGTGAGTGTCGGACCAAGCAGTCATTGGTGGTTGAGTTGAAGACTTCCGAATCAGATGCATGTTCCGATCTTGAGCCAGAACCTGACAAGGGGAATGGCAAAGGGAAGCAGATCATTGATGCAGATCCCAACGCCACTGTTGCTACCGCCAAGATCCAGAAAAATGAACCCGAAGATCTAGAGGAGGAGGAGCGTCTTTTCCACTCACAGATGTGGGTGAAGGGTTCACTGCTACAATTCATTGTCGACAGTGGTAGCCAAAAGAACCTCGTTTCAGCAGAGGTCGTGAAGCAGTTGGGCCTACCGATAACACCACACCCACAGCCGTACAGTATCGGGTGGCTTCACAAAGGACGAGATCTAAAATTTTGTCAGTAGTGCCGCCTTCCGTACAGCATCAAGCCCTTCACAGATGAGGTATTATGTGATGTTACACCTCTGGATGTTTGTGATGTATTATTAGGCCAACCATACTTATGGAGGCGACATGCTGTGTATGATTCGAGGCCTCGTACTGTCATTATTTCTTTAAATAATTCATTATACAGGATACCGGAGGTAGCCCCACCTACTGCCACATCTTTGATCACCGCTAAGAAAGAAAGCAAGCTCATCTCCCAGACCAGGAAATTCATCTGTATGGGGAAGATCGTTGCTACATCCATGGCCCCCAAAAAAGATTCCTCCACGCAACAGCAACAGCAAAGGGATACGGTCATGGCAGAACACAGGAACAACTTCTCCTCACCCACAGGGGTACCACACAAGTTTCATGTGGGCAACAAAGCCTGGTTGCATCGACAGAAAGAACACTTTACCAGAACCCATCAGAAGCTCAGACCACTCAGACATGGTCCTTACAACAGTACCAAGGCTATGGGGAACAATGCTTTGGAGCACATCATTCCTCCATTCCTTCGCCTGCACCAAGTGTTCAATGTGAACCATTGTCGACCATGCTTTCCACCATTTCTGGACACATCAAAGATTGCAGAACAGCTCACCAGAGACCCAGCTCAGCAGAAGCTTCCTCATCTCAGGGAGGAACTCAACGCAATGGGGACCATTGCTTCCTAAGGGGGGAGGAATGATCCAGGTGGATGTTGGTGGCCACCCACCTATCCCATTTGGACCCCCACAACTGTCTCTTCCAGTCTTTTCTGTTTCCTAAATTGTAGCACAATTTACTATTTTTAGCAGTTTTTCGGGTCCTGAACTTCCGGAGCCGTTTTGAGGCCCTAAACGACGTTTTTTTGGGAATCTGGGGCAACATGGGTTCGTGGATCGATGTTGCCTCCCAAAGTGGTAGAACTCGAATAGATATTTCTAACGAGCTATCGTACGCATCAAACGGAGATCGTATGCCAAAGTTATGACCCCGGGAAATTGATGTACCAATTTACCCAAACGGGGCCCACAATTTGGCGTTTCATCTTCTAGGGTTAGGTTTCGGGATGTGAAGGGTTTTCCATTGTTTCTCAACAATAAATAGGCCTTCGAGCCTCATTGTAACATAGTTCAGAACAGTTCAGAGGCATGTAGCCACCACATCTCTTCTCAGAGATAAGCTACCATCGCCCTAGCTGGTTTATTTCCATTTCTGGTTGTAAGCATATTTCAGTAATTTCCATTAATGAAATGAAGTATTATTTCCGCTGCATCTTTGTGTATATGGTTATCTCTGTAATTTGTTGTGTTCTTGCTTAAATCCAGATCAGTCCCATGGCTATGTGTCTCAGGAATGCTTTTCCTTTTTTGAAGATCATTTTGTAACCACGGTCTTCCAAAATTGCAACATAGATGAGATTTTTCTTTAGGCCTAGAACAAACATGACATTCTGGAGCCGGAGAGGGGAGCCTGACTCCCTCTGAAAGGTGACTATACCAATATCGGTCATGTTGTACCTTCCATCATCCCTTATCTCGATGTGCATATAGAGATATTTCTCCTCTGGGTCACTAAAAAAATATCTACAGCTTGTCATGTGGAACAATGCACCTATGTACCACACACTCCTCGTCACTGTGTTCGACATGCATGCGATAAGGGTAAAGTCAAGGTCGAACTATGAAGCCAAGGATTCTCTCGCTATTCCTCCTAAGGTATTATTTCTTGCCTTTTTTTTTGGCACTTCGAGGCATAATGCCCATATTCATGACAATGGAAGCATTTAATTTTTGACAAATCTTTCTTCTTTCCCCCTTGGCTAGATTTTGGTTTGGTTTGAGATTTCTTACCTTTTCCCTTCTTTCCCTTTCCAATTGATGCAAACTTTTCTTCTTCCTTGCCCTTGGATGAGGTTCCATCTCGAGTATTATGCCTTATTTCCTCCTATAACAAATCATACCATAAGTGTTCCCAATTCGGTAGTTTCTCCCTCCCGTTCACTTAATCTTGATATCTATGCCAACTCTTGGGAAGGCCCAGAAGGGATATGCTTACCAAGTCATCCTTTGAAATAGTAACACCAACTCTTGCAAGCTCATCACGAACTTGTGTGAACCTCCTCAGATATTGCAGGATAAATTCATTCTTCTACATCTTGATGTTTCAAAGTTTATCCTTGAGCACCAAATTTTTGTGGTCACTACTAGTCTAGAATAGATTTGTCAGTGCCTACCACATTGCATAAGGATTTTCTTTCCCATGGAGATTGTTGAAAATGTGGTCCCGTACTCCCTTCAATATTATTCTCCACACCTTGGTTACAACTTTATTCCACTGAGCTGGGAATCAGATTCATGATGGTTTTGTAACATCTCTCTTGATGTATTCTAGCAATCCATTTTCATCGAATACCTCCTCGATGTGATCCTTCTAGTCAATGAAGATTTTCCTTTGAAGGCATACTGTAGCCTCAGCCCGTTGAAGGTCATATTCTCAGCTCTTAAGAGATATTGCTACACTAAATTGCAAATTTGAACCTCATGAGAAACAAATTCGAAATTCCTGCTCTAATGTGAATCCTGTTATGATATGATGTAGAAATTATGGTGTGGATTTGCAATTGCTCATGAATTTTTTTCAAAATCTTAATGTTGGTGTCCGAGTGTGAATAAACTATTCAACCCTTTCCTACATTAATTCATCAATCCAGGTGCGTACAATTTTCAAGGTAACACAGAAGGTATATACAGGGGAAAGGTTACAATCTCACATCAACCAAGGATTTGTGACTAAGAAATTAAAGCATCACTTTAATAGTAATGAAAAATAAATTGCAGAACTTAAAAAGGATTTACAACAATCAATAGATATCTGTAACAACAATAAGAATAATAGACAAAGAGTAGAACAACATACACAAAAGAAATATGCAACACCTGATCAGAAGAGCGGGCCCAACTCTCTGATCAGGGCTGCGTTAATTTACAGCTAAGGAAAGAACAAAAAAACTGCTTGTATTATATTAATATGTAAAAGAGTTGTTACAATACATATCTCTATGCATCTAACCCTTTTCACATGAATAAAACCCTTTTTATACAATACATGGGTAATAACATATTCCCCAAAACCTGGCAACTAAATGCCCAGAATATACAATAGTTTAGAACAACAACTAGTTTCTCAGAGAGCGAGAACAAAAACGATCCAAAATAAGCTTGAAAACAGTTGTGAGTTGGTTATGCTATCACAGCATTGCCAAATAGATGCTTTGAATCACGGAACTATTGCTACATGTTGTGAATGCGACAGTTGTTCACTGAAATTTGCAAAAATAACAAATTTTAAGTAGTTTGCATAGGTAAAACCCCCATGACTTTACTTCATCAATTAAATATTCCAAGAGACATAAGAAAGAAGGGTTACCTCATGAGTCTATCAAAATAATTTCATATCAATTGGTGCAAAAAGGATGGAAGGATGGGTGAAAAGGTAAGGAAAAGATAAGAAAATTTGGTGCCCAACATCTCCCCCCAACTAGCCTTCTGCATGCCCTCATGTAGCTTTCCGCTTCTATAGGTCTGGGTTAGAATGACTGTGATCCTCGTGGAGCTGGGTGAGATCATATTCTTCTACCATATCTGTTCCTGGGACCTTGTATCCTTCATAGAGAAGTAAATCCTTCCACCAATCATCTGGTTCATTATATGCTGGGATATAATGCTGTGTTGGTAGCCAAATGACAGGGAACCTGAACCGTAGTCCCATCAATTGGACCATGCATGTTTGGATGCGTGAAACATACCTTGGCATTAGAATTAGCCCGTGCAAAATTTGGTGCTCCAAAAGGTTCCCTATTCCAAACAGATGTAGGTGACATCATCCACCTTTTGTGACAACTATCAAGGGCCTCATCTTGAAACGTGACTATTTGTTTGACATAAAGATCAATGCACCACTTCTATGTGCTCAGAATCCATTCTCTATTTCCCTAGATCTCTAGAAAGGTGGTGTGATTATTGTACATAGTTACAGACTGTTCGTTCTCTCCTTTCATCATAAGAGGCTTCGTGTTTTGATTTGACTCAAACTTATTGGAAGCCTTCTGCCCGTTTATCTAGTTGAGAGTATAAGAGGTGAGAGCCCTTAAATGAATGTCCCCCACATATGAGGCTGGGTTAAATTCTTTTCCATCATGCAGGAAGTATCCATGAAAATAGAGCTCGCACATCAAATGTTGGGTTACTACGTCATGGATTCTCAATATACGGAGGAAATGTACAGAGTCCTCGATCTCATGATTGGCCTCCTTCTTAATGATTTCCAAACAGAAGAAAAGGGATTGCTCATGTAAAAACAAGGCATAACTAGAAGGAGGAGGGAAACATGCCATTACCTATTGTTCAAACTAAACATTTGTTCTTTGTCTGCCTTCAATTCCAGCACTTGTCCTTCCAACCGTTCTACCTTGAGCTGCTGCTTTACATGCCTCGGCCGTAATATGTCCACTTGCTCTACATATTCGAAGATAGCCTTGGACAACTCCTCCTGAATTCTTTTCACCTCATTTAGATAACAGGCCATGGTGGATTTCCAAGTTTGAATCTCAGTTGTCAAAGAGAATTCACGGCCTTCGAACAAGTGCTTGATAGGATCCGTTTGAGTAGTAGAAGAGGTTGTCAGCACATATTCTACCGGTGTTATTGCCTCGATCGTCGTAGCTTTAGGCTTCTTGAATCGCCATTTATACTTCCTTACCTACTTCTTAATTCGATGCACCCGTCTTCTCAGTCTTCGGACCTCTGTTTTCAGTTGCATCATCTCTTTCAATTGCAAATGGTATTTATTTTTAAGGGGTGGCTTCTTTTGCTCGCACATTTCTATCCACTCCTGCTTAACAACTACTTCGTCTAGCCCTACAGCTGGTTCAGTAGGTGGTGGATTGCTCGAAGGAGTATCTCCTGGTCTTTCTATCAGGTTCTTATCCCTTGGTTCCTCTCTCTCGATCACTTCTTGCTTGACAACCAATTCAACCAACTTTGCAGCTGGTTCCTTAGGTGGTGGATTGCTCAAAGGAGTATCCATGGGTCCACCTATCAGGACATCCTTGCTTGGCCCCCCTTCCTCGGGAGAACGTGCCTCCTTTTTAATAATTAACTTGAAATGAAACCTCCCTTCTTGGTCCCCTTGTTTCAGAAACATCCACTTCTTCCTCCCTTTTGGGCTCCCCGAACAACACCCTCTTCACCCACTCGCTATTCTTGTTCTTCTACATGATGTTCTCTATCCCTTTGTTTTTCAGAATGGCCTTGCTAAGAGTCAGCAACCAGCATACTAACAACAATCGAACCTTTAACCGACCCATCAAACTTTAAAATGGGAGGAACATCAACCTCCTTTTCTGAGCGTCAAGGAGAATGAGACACTCTTACTCCTCTTGGAATGGAGGCACAGAAAGGTAACTGAAAAATGTTTTCTTCCTGGTCTGTACTAGTTCTGATTGTAACCTCGAGCTCTTTCCCTTCATCTGCAACAATTCCGCTCTGGCCTAGGGCTCCTTCTTGTGTTGCCTCCTATCCCATGGTTGACACTGGTTCTTGTGGAGCAGTGTCAACCTTAGGATTTATTCCTTCTACATTTTCTGGTACTGAATGGGTTAGTGGTGGTTCTTGTGTGACACCACCACCCATATCCAACACTTCTTGAGCAGATGGTGCTGGCACTGTCCCCTCTGACACGTTGTTAATAATGGTGGACTTTTGTATCACTGTGTCAAACCCATCCATTGTATCCATGATTCCTTCCTCCGTTGGCTCCATGGTCTCTTCTGCTCTGAGCCTCTCTTGCTTTGGTCCATCTTCTTCCATCAGCCCCATAGTCGAGGCTGCTTCTTGTGGAACAGCCTCAGCCGTGGTACTAATAATTTCTTCTATTTCAAATCTTTCCTCCCATGGTCTCTCTTCTTCCATTGGCCCCACAGTCAAGGCTGGTTCTTGTGGAACAGCCATGATTGTTTCTTCCACTTCAAGCCCCCTTTCTTCATCCTCCATTTCCATCTCTTCCAGCTCTTCTTGGGCTAGGTATTCAACCTCTGTTGGTTCCTCCTCCATTCCTTCCTGTTCCTCTTCTCTAGCAGCTATAACAACTACTATCTCCTCTTCTTTTGATTCTTGGAATGTTGCCCACGGAATTTGAAACCGGTCTGGTGCATGCATAACCAATATCTGAACCAAGCCATGGTTATTAATGATTGTTGCAACTTATCGCGAATGCTGAGCAGAATGCGCAAACAATTGGAGGCTCTTGAGCAAAAGGAATGGCATGTTCAACGAGAATACCTCTCGCTGTGGAAATCGAAGGTGAGCTAACACCGTGAAATGATAGTTAAATACAGTGGTGTATCACCCCTTGCAAGTTATTTATTTCATTACAAAACCTGCCACCTTTCCCCATGGATGCGGTAACGCGTTTTGATCATACCCCCGACCTTTTTGGACAATGTTCTCACCAACCTACAGAAATGCCTCAGGGAACTCTGGGAGGGAGGTTCTTCATGAAAACTAGATCTGTCCCTGCTGGGGCAATCCACTAACTTCTACGATAGCCTCCTCTATGATAGGGATTTCTATCCCTCTGATCCGAGAGCTCTCTTCACCCAAACTAAGTGTGAATTATATTGCAATCTCTTCATCGAATCCATGAAACTTGTTAAAATAAACATCCCAACTTACATCAACGAAAATATACAATACTTGCCTATTGTTGTGGACCAATGTGGTATCTTCCGGTTCGTGACGCACAACCAACCCACCCATCATTGTGGAAACAGTAACAACACTTGGACACAGTCGGTTATTGGGGAGAGAGTAGTAGCAAGTACATTAACAACAATGGTGATAGCATGGTGGAGCGCGGGGTGAAAAGCGGTGAAAGCAGTCGGTAAATTTTTGAAAAATGTGAAGAATAATGGAAAATCCTAGTAATACAGTTAAATGATTACAGTGATTAATTTGTATGTAATTGGAAAAGATCGATTGGTTATTGAATGTACATAATTCAAATTCCAATGCGTCAGGCAATTATTACGAAATCACGGAATTTTTGGGTTACCGTTTGGACCAGATTTGGTAATGATGTATCATTATTATGGTTTTAATGCACCTTCGTTTGTTTATGATGGGACCCTCCAAACTTAAATGTGGTCGTCTGTGGCACATATGTGTATCAGTAATGGAATATTTTAATTGAATCCATTAGAGTCAATGGATACATACCTGGCAGTGGAGTAACAACACAGTAACCAGTGGAGTAACAACATCCACAGAGTAACAGCAGTGGTGGAGTAACAGTAGCGGTGGAGTAACGACACCAACAGAGTAACATCAGTGGCAGAGTAATAGAACAGACAGATTAACAACAATGGTGGAGTAATAGCATCTAACAATTAGAAAAATTATCAGGAGTAACAACAGTAGCGGAGTAACAACACCGAAGGAGTAACAACAACGGTGGAGTAATAGCACCGACGGAGTAACAAAAATGGTGGAGTAACAACATCCGACACTTTGAAAAATTTTCAGGAGTAATAGCAGTGGCGGAGTAACAACACCAAGGGAGTAATAACAATGATGGAGTAACAACATCAACTTGTCAGCTCCTCCTTGTGAGATTTTGATCATTATCCCTGCAAAAGACAAACATGTAATTAGTAACAACATACATACATACATACATACACACATACATACATACATACGTATATACATATACATATACATATCCATATACATATACATATACATATACATATACATATACATATACATATACATATACATATACATATACATATACATATACATATACATATACATATACATATACATATATATATATATATATATATATATATATAAAGGAAGATTAAAAGGCAAAGAGAACGTTCTCTGCACCAACAACCATCAAACTAGATTTATCAGAGAGATGTTTGATGAAGGCATCCTTAGAAGTTGGATGGTGGTATAATTTCAGACGATGTCCATTCAATAAGAAAGAAGTAGGAGTATCATCTATTTTAACCAGTCTGACTATTCCATTGTAAAGCACAACATCCACTTCATAGGGTCCCATCTAGTGAGTGCGAAGCTTCCCTTTAAAATGTTTGAAACGAGAGTCATAGAGTAGTGCCCAATCTCTTGTATGAAACACCTTCTTCTTGATAAATTTATCATTCCATTTAATTCTCTAATGTTGAATAGCAGTACTTCTCTGAACAACCACTGAATGAATTTCATCTAACTCGTTGAGCTATTCTAGCCGATGTTTCTGGTCCTCTGATAGATCGAATCCTACCTCTGAAGTTGTTATAAGTGCACTGATCTCAAATTCTATCGGAAACAAAAGGGATTTCCCATAAACTAACTGAAATGGTGAAAACCTGGTTGTATTCCGCCATTTTTTCTTGTATGCCCAGAAAGCTTTTGGAAGCTTTTGAGACCAATCCCAACGATGGATTGCTACAATTTTTGTCAAGATATTTTCCAATACCTTGTTTGTACTTTCTACTTGTCCATTCACTTAGGGGTGGTAAGGAGTTGTCACCATGTGTTTGACCCCATATTTCTGCATAAACCTTGCTATCATGTGGGATGTGAACTATGCCTCTCCATCTGAAACAATCTCCCTTGGAGTACCATATCGAGCAAAAATCTCTTCAAAAAGAAAATCTGCAACCACCTATTTTGTTGCTTTCACAACCGCCCTAACTTCCACCCACTTAGTCACATAATTAGTGCAAACCAGAATGTGAAACTTTTAATGACAAGGTGGGTTAAAAGGCCCAATGAAAACAATTGCCCACTTCTCAAAAGGTTCGAGGACTACCTAGGGATGCAATGGCATCTCATTCAATTTTCTTGTTGGGTGTGGAGCCTGATTATCTTCTGTATTCAAACTTTTTAGACGAATGTATACCCCAGGAAGACTATACACCCCTCCACGTGGGGGGTTGTAGGGGGGTAAATTCCCCCCTTGCTGGGGTGTCTGGGGACCAGTGGTCCCCCGACGGGGGTTTGGGGGCAGTACCCCCGAAGCTAAAAATAGATGTAAAATTTCCTTGTAAAAGTCTAGTAATTTCTAGTTAATCTAGGCCATTCATTAGGTGGATAATATGACAGCAGAAGTTATGTTTAATTTATGGTTTTTTTCTCTAGAAGGTAACCCCTCACTATATATGAGGGAATTGTATTGTGTCTATGGATATCTAGATTCTGAGTGAGGAAGAGAGAGGAGATTGAGAGCGAAGAGGGTGTTACGGCGGATCTGTTGTAGGTTGTATCTCTTCAGATTGCTAGATAATATAAAAGGAAGGACTGGTTGTTTCTCTGCGGATGTAGCCCAAAATGGGTGAACCACGTATATCTGTGTCTCTCTTGTTTTATGTGTTTATATTTCTACAAAAATTTATGTGTTCCATTTCACTGTAATATATAATTTTCTAACAACTGGTATGCGAGTCGAAGGTCTATTTGGCTGATAAAATCGCAGGAGAGAAGGGTTCCTGGTTCGAGTGGTAGCAATGGAGGAAGATGGTAGGTTTAGGGTTGAAAAATTCAACGGCCAAAAATACCAGCTGTGGAAGATGCAGATGGAAGATTATCTGTATCAGAGAGTCTGTACCTACCATTGAGCGGAAAGACAAAGAAATCGACGACTATGACAGACACAGAATGGGATATTTTGGACAGAAAGGAACTTGGAACAATACGACTGTACCTAGCGACGTCAGTAGCATTTAATATTTCAAAGGAAATGAAAACACAAGGTTTAATGTTTGCATTGACCAAACTATGTGAAAAACCCTTAGCCTCAAATAAGGTATTTCTTATGAAGCGTTTATTTAATATGAAGATGTCAGAAGGTGGATCTGTTGCAGATCATTTAAATGATTTTAATACAGTTACAAGTCAATTAAGTTCTGTAAGGGTAAATTTTGATGATGAAGATAGGGCTCTGTTATTTCTGTGCTCATTGCTAGAAAGTTGGAATGGTTTAGTTATGGCCATTAGTAACTTTGTCTTTGGATTTAGTACTTTAAAGTTTGATGATGTTGTCGATGCAATCCTTAGCGAGGAAATGTAACGGAAAAGATCCGATAAGACATCAGGTAATGCTTTGACTGTAGAGACTATGGGAAGAAAAATTGAAAGAGGAAAGAACACAAGATATTGCAATAAGTCAAGAAAAGGTAGATCCAAATCCAGATCGGGGATAGTGTGTTGGAAATGCGGGAAGAAAGTACACCTGAAGAAAGACTGCAAGTCTGGGAAGGGAAAAGAAGGAGATATACAACAAGAAACTAATCATGAAGCAAATGTAACAGATGATGTGTTGCAAGATGCTTTGACTCTTTCATTAGAAAATATTATTGATTCCTGGGTAGTAGATTCAGGGGCCCTATTCCATGCCACACCTGATAAGAAACATTTTCATGATTATGTTCAAGGAGATTTTGGACAGGTTTGATTGGGTGATGATAAACCCTATAAAATCGTTGGAATGGGTACAATTTTCATAAAACAAAAAAATGGAAATCAGTGGCTATTGAAGAATGTAAGGCATGTTCTAGATCTGAAGAAAAATCTGATTTCAATAGGGTAGTTGGGAGGTGAAGGTTGTATAACTACTTTCACAGATAAAACCTGGAAGGTCACTAAAGAATCCATGGTAATAGCGAAAGGAGAAAAGGTTGGTACATTGTATTTATGAAATGGTATTTCTAATTCTGTCAATGCTTTAACCTCTACATGAGAAGATACGACATTGTGGCATCATAGGCTTGGGCACATGAGTAAGAAGGGGATGCAGATTCTTCACTCAAGAAATTTGTTGCCAGGTTTGAAGCAAGTTGATTTAAAATTCTGGGAGAATTGTGTTTATGGAAAACATAAGAGAGTTAGATTTCTTAGAGTTGGGAAAGAAAAGAAGAGCGAAAAATTAGAGCTTGTGCATACAAATGTATGGGGACCTGCTCAGGTATCATCTCTTTGTGGCTCTCGTTATTATGTTACTTTTATTAATGATGCAACCAGAAAAACCTAGATTTATTGTATTCGAAATATTTGATACTTTCAAGAAATGGAAAGATTTGGTTGAAAATGAGACAGGGAAAAGGATGAAGTGTCTCAGATCAGATAATGGAGGTGAATATTGCGGCAAAGAGTTTGATAGGTACCATTTAGAGAATGGAATTTGCAGAGAGAAGACAGTTCCAAGAACACCAAAAGAAAATGGTGTGTCAAAAAGGATGAACAGGACAATCATGAAGCGTGCAAGGTGCATGAGATTGCATGCAAGATTGCCTTTACAATTTTGGGCAGATGTTGTAGATACTGTTGTTTATCTAATAAACAGAAGGCCTTCAAGTTCCTTGGATGGTGGTATTCCAGAGGAGGCATGGACGGGTAAAAAGGTAAACTACTCATTTTTAAAGACTTTTCATTCTGAAGCTTTTGTCCACATTAACAAAGAAAATAGAACAAAGCTTGAGGCAAAATCAAAGAAATGTACCTTTATTAGATATGGTGTTAATGATTTTGGTTATGGCTTATATGATTATGAAAATCACAAAATCATTAGGAGCAGAGATGTAATATTCAATGAAAAGGTCTTGTATAAGAATCAGTTGCAAGAAAAGAAACAAGAAAAAAAATAGAGAATACACAGTGCTTGATGATATCACAGGAAAAGTGATGGTGCCTGAAAATCATAATGATCAACAACGAGAACAACAACCAAAATAGTAACAATCACTTCAAACACCTAAAAGTGGTGTTAGAATATCTACCAGGATAAGTAGACCCCCTAAATGATACTCTCCTTCATTATATTATGTATTGTTGACTGATTCTGGTGAACCAGAATGTTATGAAGAAGCAGTGCAGGTAGAAACCAGGAAGAAGTGGGAGCAAGCCATGAAAGAAGAGATGGACTCCTTAGCACATAACTAGACTTGGGACTTAGTTAGGTTGCCTGTAGGTAAAACAACATTGTAGAATAAATGGGTTTACAAGCTGAAGGAAGAAGATGGAGGAAAATAGAGGTACAAAGCTAGACTTGTAGTGAAGGGGTTTGCATAGAAGAAAGGTATTGATTTTGATGAAATATTTTCTTCTGTTGTTAAAATGACTTCAATCAAAACTATTTTAATTCTAGTAGCAGTTGAAGATTTGCATCTTGAGCAGTTAGATGTAAAGATAACCTTTCTCCATGGGGATTTGGAGGAAGAGATATATATGCAGCAACTGCAAGGATATGAGGTAAAAGGGAAGGAGAAACTAGTGTGTAGGTTGAAGAAGAGCTTGTATGGCTTAAAATAGGCTCCAAGGTAGTGGTATCTAAAATTTGATAGGTTTATGTTTGAACTAGGTTATACTAGATGTCACTCTGATCATTGTGTTTATCTCAAAAGGCAAAATGATGGCAGATATATCATATTGTTATTGTATGTAGATGATATGCTTGTTGCAGGTTATAACATGTAGGAAATAAATGTGCTCAAAAGGAAATTGACAAACTCATTTGCAATGAAGGATTTGGGTGCTGCAAAACAAATCCTTGGTATGAGAATAAAAGACAGGAAGAATCACAAATTAACATTGTCTTAAAGTGAGTACATAGAAAAGGTGTTGAAAATGTTTAATATGCAGAATGCAAAAACAGTTACTATACCTTTGGCTAGCCATTTCAAATTAAGTAAGGAGGCGTGTCCCAAGGCTCAGGAAGAAATGGCTCATATGTCTAAAGTTCCATATGCATCAGTAGTTGGAAGCTTAATGTATGTAATGCTTTGCACAAGGTTTGATATTGCACATGCAGTGGGAGTTGTAAGCAGGCACATGCACAATCTAGGAAAAGAACATTGGATGGTGGTGAAGTGGATTCTAAGGTATTTGAGAAGTACCACAAATCAAGCATTATGCTTTGGTGGTTCAAGCATTTCTCTATAGGGATATGTTGATGTAGATATGGTAGGTGATAGAGATAATAGGAGGAGCAAAACAGGGTATGTATTTACCGTAGGTGGAATAGTTGTCAGATGGGTTTCAAAATCCAAAGTTTTGTTGCACTTTCAACAACAAAAGCAGAGTATGTTGCTACTACAGAGGCTAGTAAAGAAATGATTTATTACAAAGGTATCTGGATGAATTGGGTAACAAGTAGGAGTTGGGCAGGTTATACAGTGATAGCCAAAGTGCTATACATCTTGAAAAGAACTCTACATTTAATTCCAAGACTAAGCATATACAGCTCAAGTACCATTTCATATGGTCAGCATTGGAAGATGGACAGTTAAAGCTGGAAAAGATACACACTAGCCAAAATCATGTAGATATGTTAACAAAAGTTGTAACCAGGGAGAAACTAAGAATCTGCTCAGTTTCAATTGGTCTTCAAGTATGATGAAGAAGATGAGAAATAGCCAGGTCCAAAGTGGAGTCATTGTCTAGCAAATGAAGAAGCGGTGGAGTTGCTATAATCAGTCTCCAAGTGGGAGATTGTTGGGTGTGGAGCCTGATAATATTATGTATTCAAAGGTTTCAGCTGGATGTATACCCCAAGAAGATTGTACACCCCTCCACGTGGGGGTTAAATCTCCCTCGGCTGGGGGTTTGAGGGCCACTGGTCCCCCTGTGGGGGTTCGGGGGAAATGCCCCCGAAGCTAAAAATAGATGTAAAATTGCCTTGTAAAAGTCTAGTAATTTCTAGTCAATCTCGGCCGTTCATTAGGAAGATGATCTGATGGTAGAAGTTATGTTTAATTTAGGATTTTTTTCCCTGGAAGGAAACCCCTCACTATATATGAGGGAATTGTATTGTGTCTATGGATATCTGGATTCTGAGTGAGGAAGAGAGAGGAGATTGAGAGCGAAGAGGGTGTTACAACGGATCTACTGTAGGTTGTATCTCTTCAGTTTGCTGGATAATATAAAAGGAAGGACTGGTTGTTTCTCCGTGGATGTAGCCCAAACTAGGTGAACCACGTATATCTGTGTCTCTCTTGTTTTATGCATTTTCTGTGTTTATATTTCTGCAATATTTTATGTGTTCCATTACTCTGTAATATATAATTTTCTAACAATTCTAGGTTGCCCCATTCATTGAAAACTATCACATCTTCAAACATAGTCACCAGCATCACGAAAGATGGAAGGATAATAGTATCCCATTTGTAGCACCTTGTGGCCTGTTCTTTTAGCTGAAAAATTTCCTCCACAAGGGCCATCATGGGTAGCCTTCAATATCTCATAGATGTCATCCTCAGATACATAGTGCCGGATTTGCTGATCAACCCTTGTGTGAAAAAGGTACCCTTCCATCCATGAATATCGGGTACTATGATGAATAATATTACATTGTTCCCTGTATGACAAGTGACGAGGTAGCTTCCCTATAGTAAGATAGTTAGCAATATCTGCATACCATGGAGTGTTAGCAAAAATTGCAAAGAGATGCTCACCTAGAAAATTATTTCTATGGGTGTACCTTCAGCATTATTATCTAGTCTAGATCAAAAATTAGCAACCACATTGTCCTTTCTTGGTTTATCTACTATGGTAATGTCAAATTCTTGAAGTAATAATAGCCATCTCGTAAGACAACCAGGAGTAATGGCTTTATTCATCAGATACCTAATTGTTGTGTGATCAATGTGTACAAAGGTGGGATAACCGGTAATATAATGTCAGATCTTTTTGATGGTGTAGATGATAGGAAGAAATTATTTTTCAGTCACTGTGTAGTTTAACTCCGTAGGTGCCAAGTTTTTACTAACATAGTAAACTGCATATGCAATCTTGTCCACTTGTTGTCCCAAAATTGCCCCAACTCTTACCTAAGAGGCATCAACATGAATATGAAATGGTAATGTTCAGTCTGACCCTCGAAGGATCGGAGCTCTACAAACAAGTTTTTTATTTTCACAAAAGGCTGCATCACAATCTTCTATCCACACAAAATCTACATCTTTTGTCAGCAATTAAAAAAGTGGATGTGCTATGTTAGCAAAATTTTCTATAAAGCGCCTATAATAACCAACACAAATGATAAAGCTATGTACTTGTGTGGGTGTTATCGGTATTGGGAAGTGAAATATTACCTTTATCTTAGCTAGATCCATTCAAATTCTAGTAATTGAGAGTAAATGTCCCAAGACTATTCCTTCTTCCATCATCATGTGGAATTTTATTGTACTCAAAGAGACATGCGCCCGTTTACATCTTTCAATTTTTTTTTCCATATTTGCCAGCCCTTCTTTGAATTAGTCCCTGTATGGAGTAAAATCACCCATATAAATCTCAACACTGTCATCAACCCGATCAGAGAAAATCCCTAGAATTTCCCTTTTTAATGTTGCAAGCACATTACGGAGACCAAATGGAAGGAATCGGTATGCGAAAGTTCCCCAAGGGCACATGAAAGTCATTTTATCCTGATCCTCAAGAGCTATTTGGATTTGGTTATGCCCACTAAATCCATCTAGGAAGGAGAAGAACTTCTTCCCAACCAAAGTATCCAAGACTTGATCAATGAATTGTAATGGAAAGTGGTCTTTCTGTGTTGCCTTATTTAATTCTCTATAATCCACACATATCCACCATTTGCCGTTTTCCTTGGGAACAATCACCAACGGGGAAATCCATTGGCTGTTCGAAATGGGGTAAATAAATCCTACATCCAGTAGCTTTTGAAGTTCTTCTTGAAGCTGTTTTTCAGAGCAGGGTTCATTCTCCTCTAGGGTTGTCTTATAGGACGAAAATCCTCTTTGATGTATATATCATTGGTACATAAATTGGCAGGAATCCCTTTCATGTTTGTGTAGTCCCAGGTGAAGGCTTCTTTGTGTTTTCAGAGAACATCTAGGAGTTGTTTTGTCTGGGATTCTGACAGATATGGATTAATATTTAGGGTCTTCCCTAGCTCTATCTCTACAAAAATATTGTCATGGGACACAATTGTGGGCAGTTCCTCAAATCCATCTATTGTTTCAATGTTTTCCTACGTTTCACAGCTCAAGACAGATTCTAGAATTCGCTAATTTGAATTTGAAATAGAACAGGGATCACTAATGAAAGTGGTAATTGTGTCATCTTCTGTTTCTTTTTTCAGCTAAAGGGCTTGTCCAATAGTAAGGACTAGTCTTATTTCCTCATCTTCAGGTTCAGACTCTTCCCTTGGCAGAGGTTTCTTGTGGCCAGCTAGCTTCACTGACGATCTAGGTTCTGTAGGAGGGTATAACACAAGGTTTTTAGTAACCTGCCCATTTGAGATAACCATATGCCTAGAACGACACCCAATGTAAGCATATGAAGTTGCCAACCATGGTCTTCCTAGAATCAGGGGATGGTCACCAGCTGGGGATTGTGTTTCCAGCACTAGCAAATCCATAGGTTAATGCCATGAATCAACTCAGATTGTAATGTCCTCCAACTTCCCTACCGGCTTGATTGTAGATTGATCTGCTAGCCCTAACACAATAGGTGTATGTTTCAAGTTTGAAGACCCAGTGCATTCATAGCTTTAGCAGTAACGAAATTTATGGCAGCACCTAAATCTACCAGCAAATTTGGAATTTCTACTCCATTAATTTTCACAGTTAGAATTGGGTTCCCGGGATTGTCATATTTCACAGGTATATATTTTCCCATCATAAAATCTGATAGCTTTCCCATCACATGAATGGTTATTCAGTCCCTTGATTTCTTTCTAGGATTTTTAGCACAATATTCTGTGAGAGTTTTTGCATATATAAGTACATCCCTCATAGCTTGTAACAAGGGGATCTTGACAAATAGATTTTGTAACTCCCCTAACAATTCAAACTCATCTTGAGGGATTTGTTTATTGGAGGCCAATATTTTTGGATAAGGTGGGTCAACTTGGTGTTCTTAAGTAATTAGCAATTTAGGAGATGTCTGATTTTTACTAACTTGGTTTGATTCCTCTTCAAATGGTTCTTTCGGCTCACTACCAACTTGTTTAATAATAACATGTGAGGGTTGAGTATCTACTACCCACCTGGATCTCAAATTCATCTCATAAAGTTCTGATGTAGAGATGTCATATGAAGGTAGGTTGAGGGTATCAGCCTACTGAGCCCCTCTATTGTTAGGATTCAGATTAGGTTGGATAAGAAGTTGAGGACGAATGGAATGATTACCAGGAGGCATATTAGAGGGCAACTAAATTTATTGTTGTGGTATTGAATAGGGAAACTTCCCAAGAGGAGAGGGTCCACGCCAGTTTGAAGTCCATGAAGAATTCAAACTAGTTTGAGGAGCCCACTACTGCTAGGGTGGAAACTAATATTGGGGCCACATAGGTGGGTAAGGCATAGACTGAGGACCCATATTAAAATTATTGAAATACTGAGATGGATCCAGAAACATACCTGGATTCACATTTGGTGGCCAAGGTTGCCATGGCTTTTTGGATCCCATAAATTACAGTTGGTCCATCTCCTTGCCTGTCCCTTGAAAAAACACTTTCAATTCTGGCAAGGAGGGGCATGAACTAGTTGCATGTCTCAGCTCGTAGATTGCACATTCTTCTACATAGTTCAATGGACATTCACTCTGTGGATGCTTCTTTCTGCACTTTAGGAAAAATATAGCCATAGTCCTTTCCAATTCCATCTGTTTCTTTTTTACTTGTAATGTATCCATCTATGCAGACAAGGTACTTAGGATATCAGTCCTTAAGTTGTCCAACAAGTTTCCATTTTCTGCCTTCGTGATACCCCCACCAGATACTTTTGTTGATTGAATTTCCTATTTATTCCTTGCAACTCCCCTCGAGAACTGAATTCATATCTCACAGATGGTATCACAATCCTCTTTTTATATGTATCCCTTTCCTACTATGTTTAATAGCTCCAGAGAGTCTTCTCAAAAGACCGAGAGAAGGATAATTTTCAACATGTCTTTATCTAGGGTGGAATGACCTGATCTCTATAATTTTTATTTAAAACATTCCACACAGTCCTCCATGTTCTCGTCTTCTTTCTACGTGAACTTGAAAATTTCTTCCTTAATATCCCAAGATTTGTAGTAACCCTAATACTTCTCTAGAAAAGAGGTTTTAATACCATCGCATGTGGAGGTAGTATTTCCTCCTAGACCCATAAACCATCGCAGGGTTGTCCCTTTTAATGTAGCAAGGAATATTTTCAGTTTTTGAGCATCGATTATGTAATCATATCCCTGACACACAATATCAAATTCAAATAGGAATGTGTTGGGATCTTCAGAAGCCAACCCATGAATGATGGGTAAAGTTGTCATAGGAATGGGCTTCGTTGGTGCACTAGTACCAAGATCCTCAGTTGGGAAGTCGATGGTAGAGGTTTTGGGTGCCAGAATACCCTCCAATAATCACTAGGGATTTCAATAGGTTCTGCAGGGAATGATGGAGGGGAGCTTCTCACAAAAGTTGAGTTGCCTTAACAACACTCCCTTTATCCCTTGGTGATATGAATACCCATACAAATTATTCCTCCCTATCATAATAGCTTGACTTTTCAGACCTGTTCTCTGCAACTTCTTCCCTTCTACTGGAATGGGTTGGTCCCTCAGATATTCTACTTACAACTTCTTCTTCCTCTGTTACCAGTAGAGGTATTCCTTCATTAGGTATGTTGCTGCATACTTCTTCTGCTACTAGAAGGGTTTGTTACGTTGAATCAATAGGGGGTACTGTAGATAGCACTGTTGTTATATAGATTTTCCCTCATATTTTGCTTGAGTACCTGGTCTTACAGTAGCATGAGAAGATGCTTCTGATTTAGATTTTGTGATGATTTGTTGGATATAAGTATTCCTTCCTAAATCCTATCCTCCATTCTTTGGGGCTATTCCTCTGCCCCTTTTATTCGAATCTCTGTTCATGCAAGTTGGTTGGAATAAAATGTCTAAATTAAGTCACTATGCTCAGGACCTAGAGTAGGGTGTCAAAACACCATTCCCTCCCTAGGACAAGAGATTGATTTTTAGCAAACAAGAAAACAAAGCAACTAAAAAGAAATCTAGGGTTCAGTACCTAGAGTAGCGTGTCAAAAGACCATTCCCTCCCCATAACGAGAAACCGAACAAGAAAATAACATACATACAAGGAAACCTAAAGCTTAGGACCTAGAGCAAGGCGTGAAAGGATCATTCCCTCCCAAGGAAGCGAGATCGGGTTTTAACAATGTAGAAAAATTCAAAATAGTTAACCAAAGAAAACAACTCGGCCCAAAAAAAATGAAAGAAACAAAAATCAAAATACTCATCTCAAGACTTAGAGCAGGGTAGGACTTCCCTCCCTAAGGTAAGAGATTGATCCTCTGGTCAATACAGATTTTTTCTTGCACCTTATTAGCCTTACCTGGAAATGACGCCAAAATGTTGGTGTCTGAGTGTGAATAAACTATTCAAACTTTTCCTACATTAATTCATCAATCCGGGTGCGTACAATTTTCAAGGTAACTTGCAAGGTAGATGCAGGGGTAAGGTTACAATCTCACATCAACCAAGGATTCATGACTAAGAAATTAAAGCATCGTTGTAACAGTGATGTAAAATAAATTGCAAAACTTAAAATAAATTTACAACAATCAATAGAGATCTGTAACAACAATAAGAATAACACAAAAAGAGTGAAATAACATACACAAAAGAAATACGCAACACCTGATCAGAAGAGAGGGCCCAACTCTCTGATCAGGGCTGCATTAATTTACAGCTAAGGAAAGAACAAAAAAACTGCTTGCATTATATTAATCTATAAAAGAGTTTTTACAATACATATCTCTGCGTGGCTAACCCTTCACACAGGAATAAAACCATTTGTATACAATAAATGGGTAATAACATATTCCCCAAAACCTGGCAACTAAATTCCCAGTATATACAATAGTTCAGAATAGCAACTAGTTGCCGAGAGAGCGAGAATAGAAACGATCCAAAATAAGCTTGAAAATAGTTATGAGTTGGTTATGTTGTCACAACATTGCCAAACAACTACTGTGAATCACAGAACTGTAGAAATAACAAGTTTTAGTAGTTCGCATAGGTAAAACCCTCGTGACTTTACTTCATCAATTAAATATTCCAAGAGACATGAGAAAGAAGGGTTACCTCATGATTTTATCACAATAATCGCATATCAATTGGCACAAAAAGGATGGAAGGATGGGTGAAAAGGTAAGAAAAAGATAAGCAGATTTGGTGCCCAACAAATAAGACACAAACCAACTCTACTGCTCTACGGAAGTTAATTCACAATTTAGAACAAAAAATTCAAACATGCAGTAAGAAATAAAACACATGAACACAATATTTTTCCTAGCAAAAGCAATTTGCTAAAAACTCCAATGCCTTCTTGCATCAATCTGATGAATAGAGATGTATTAAAATTACTTTACTCAACTGTGCATAACCTGTAAGTGAATAACCTATCTCTTGGCTCACTAAGAAGCCCAAACCCAAACTTCGTCAATTCCTTCCTCTAAATGAGCCCAGGTTTCCTTGTACAATTCCTTGAGAAATTAGGCCCCTATTATTTAGGACTTTTTCCAAATTGCGCAATTCCTAAGGTTGATCATGTGACTACATGGAACACTTATATGCTCAAGACTAGTCTACAACTAATGTTACACCACCTTGGAATCTCCACCATAGCTGAAAAAATTGAATCTTTGCGTGCATTAGCTATTTTGGGTTGATTGATCAATTAACTAGATGATCATTGCATTTGACTGAAGTCCCATTGCACAACTAGCCTTCCACTAGTTCCTCGAACAATTAGAACTAGTTTAATTGAAAACAACTTGAAATAATTGTCTTTGATTGCTACAAATTAGAAATCACACATTCTTAAATGAAATCTAACTCCTCCAACTCAAATTTATTGAGTAAAATGGGTGACACAAGCCATGCCATACAAGTTAATTGCATCCAAGTTGTATGCTGATGTGGAAATTGAAATTTTCTCAATTTAATCAAGGATAATTGAGAATTTCTTGCTGCATTTTGCAACAATCCTTCATGTGAATCTAATCCATGTTTCCAATCCAGCACAACAATGTGCTAATAACAACAACCAATGGAGATAAGTAGTGTTCAAAATAAATAAAATAGTCAAAAAACACATATTAAATCACAATTGATGGAGACCCCCAAAAATACTCCAACTATGTTACCACCTATCCACTTTCATAGAAAGTGCCTCCATTACTCCTCTCATGATGCAAACCTCTATTTTCGGCCTCCAATGTCCTAAATCTCATTAGTTTTTGTCACCCTCCATCGATATACTTCCCGAAAAACCCATCAATAGTGTAAAGACGAACCCTTAATCCTTTACTTTTTTTACTAGCACCTCATATTGAAAATTTTAAGACAAAAGATTTATTTTGTCTTAAAAAATTGTCTTAAATTTTCCCTCTGTGTAGTATTGTCAAATGCAATGACATACAAGTTGTCTCTAATCATATCAACAAATATCGAAGGGACAAAAGAGTAATTAATGTCTAGGAAATCTTGCCAGGGAAAGTTTTCATGTTCTTCAGAGTCAGCTACCCCCACAAAACGAAGAGCCCAACAAGTTGTTGTCTTTATATAAAATAACGTTTATGGAAAGTGAAATAGCATGGTTGGTATAGGCATAATATAGTAGTAGCCTGCATGCTCGCAGAATTAGGGTGCACTGTCAGAGTCAATTTTGTAGTTGTTAGATAATATTTTCTTAAATTGATATGTTTTTGTCTTGATTGTTAATTGTCTTAAATGAGTTTCGTCTTAAGTGGCCATTGTCTTAAATATAAAGTTGTCTTAGAATATTTTTGTCTCAAACTATTTTTGTCTTAATTATAAAATTTTGTCTTAAAATAATTATGTCTTAAATAAAGTTTTGCCTTAAAATATTTTTGCCTCAAACCGTTTTTGTCTTGAAATATTTTTGTCTTAAACTGTTTTTGTCTTAAATATAAAGTTTTGCCTTAAAATATTTTTGTCTTAAATTGTTTTTGTCTTAAATTTAAAATGTTTTCTTAAAATAATATTTGCCTTAAATTGTTTTTGTCTTAAATACAATTTTTTGTCTTAAAATATTTTTGTGAGCAACTGTTTTTGTCTTAAATTTTATATTTAAGAAAATTCAATTGGTATTAAATTTTAATGTAAAATAATTAAAATAAAAAGTGACTTTTTAAGAAAAAAGATTTCTTTTGTCTTAAAAACTGTCTTAAAAGTTCCGTTGGTGTAGTAGTGGTGGAGGTTCTATTTCATCATTATGTTGTTATCATTATGGGTTTTCCTAGGAGATCTAGCTTGTTTCCACGATACAACATTTATTGGAAACACCCTCCCACACTCACTCCACCACCATATAACTCATTGGCACATGTGTTCATGTTGATTTAATTGGATGGTAATAATTAGGAGGTTTGAATATGACCTTTTTTAGCATTAAATTTTGTGCACGCATGTTGAGGTTGATTTAACGATTCAATGATTTAATTAATCTATTTTATTATCTTGGAGACTAATAGCTTCAAGACCCACTTGGTATTTTTTCACACTTGAAAGTGTTATTTGGAGGTTATTTGAGGTTTTATGATGCTCCTCTTTTGGGCATAGTTTCCAATGGTGACATGATTGTTTTATTGTTAGAGAGGTCAATACACTTCTTTCTAGTGAATTTTTTCTTGTTTACATCGTTTTCACATGGGCATTGGTATCTTCTAACTATCTTTGGCACTTCCTCCTAGAATGACTTCACAAGAAAATATTATTTATTGTTGGGTGGTTGAGATATTAAAATTGCACAATTTTCTTGGGTGCAACTCCTCAAGTGCTCTGTCATCTTTATTGCATTCATAATTGATCCACATGTTGTCATGGATATTCTACTAGATATTCATCACAACAAATCTACTAAAATATGATAGAAAATATGAAATCTACAGCCTAAGGGTTAATTTCTCCTTACATTTAGGTATCTCTTAATTACTCTTTATCGTGTAAGCATGGAAATTATAAATAAGAAGAAAATTGAAAACAAATAGAACAATCACTCATAAACCACAATAACACAAAATATGACCTAGAAAATTATTTCAAGAGAAAACTCAACGAGAAGGTAAGGTCATTTTTCTCTCTCTTTCTTTAAATGGAATTGGATGCAAGTACAAAACAGTAAGACCTATGGCTTGTGGACTGGTATAATATAAAAATCCTCTTTTTTTTCTCTCTCCCTATCCAGTCTTAGCTACTCAACTCATCTATGGAACGAAATGCACTTGAATAGAATGAAACTTCTTTTCCTCTTAATGGTCAAGTTATAACACAACCGGATAACTTACTAGTAGTTAAGTTTGAATCCTTCAATTCTTAACTATAGTTACAATATTGAATCCTCTAAGGTATTTTCATCGTGACCATGTGGCAAGGCCATTTTCCATGAATAATGGGGGCTAACATGGCATCATCTTGAATCATGGTGGTAAAAATAGGAAGGTCAACTTCTAGGTGGCATAATGTTTTCATAGAAACTTTGACTAAGGAAATTCTTACATCATTGGAAATGTATATCTATCTATGATAGTGCTAGATGGAGTGTTATTAAGAAATAAAGTTTTACCCCCAAAACATGTTTCTTTATGCCTAAAATGCTTCTGAAAGGTTAGAAACCCAAATTTTCCAAATTGAGACCCAAAATAAAAATGTCATATGAATTGAGTTCTTCACTTTTTCAACTCTAAAAGAATTATGATGGATGAGAAATAATAAAATGATCCAATACAGATGATACCTCCCAATTTTAGGAGGCTTTTGGTGACTAAAATATTTTACTAAAAGAGGTGAGAAAAATTCTCCTCCATTTTCTCTTAGGCATACCATTTAGATTTTCTCGTAAGTTTTCCTTTCAACCCAATTGGCTGAAGGTCATGCTACCCCTGTCTTGTAGTTCTAGGCCTCTTTTGAAAAACCGTATCCTTTGACAACCCTACCTGAGAATATCATACCAAATCCTCCACATAAGGTATGTCATGTTCCTTTTCCTGAAATATCCATGGGGGATACACTAAATGAACCTCTGACATATCACATGCTTTCATGGTATATTAAACAATACCCTTAATTTGACTACATATTAGAAAATATCTCTAAAAATCACATTATTTAACTCACCAATACAAACCCAATACACCTTCCCAATTTATAAAACCCCTACTTTCACTAGATATTCTATGTATCCATTTTTTCATTAACATTTTTTTGTACCCCTTTATATTTTTTCATTAACTTTGGTCTCCATTTCTTATACTTGCCAATATAAAATGTTACCCTTTACTCCCTATATATCCCCCAATATATTATGTCATTTATTCATCAATATATATCCCCCGATATATTATTTCATTTATTCCTCAATATATATCCCCAAATATCAATGCATGTGATATGGTATTGCTCTCCCAGTGAAGCCCTCGTGGATATAACATGGAAGGATCATAGAGTTTCAAATTCTTTAAATTCACCATTGAGTAAATGCACATGTATGGGGATAGACCTAGTCTGTAATAATTCTCGTCAACCTTTTCTAGTATCTCAAAGAGACCATATCGTAGTGGATTTTTCTTACGAGGACACTATAGTCATTCCTTGTTCAACTGTAAGCATACTCTTTCTCCCACCTTGAAGAAATTATTTATTTTGTGCTTATCTTATTATTTCTAGCCTTGTAATTCCTCCTGTGAATTCAACAATGTATCATATACTTGTATATGGATATTTTTGATCCTCTAAAAAAAATCTCCCCTATAAGATACTGCCTCACTCCTTGTTGCAGATATGTAATATCCAAAGGTGAAAGAGGAAAATATCGAGAAAAAGTTCCAAATGGGGACTTTCTAATAGAATTGTGGACTGGTCTATTATAAGAGTGTTGTATATACTCCAAAATTTCATCCCAAGTCTTCAAGTGTTTATGATTGTAACCCATCAAAAGTTACACCAAGCCCCATTGACTACTATTTTACAAGATGTCCGTGGATGGAATGTCATTTACCTATTCAACTTCGTGTCAATATTCTCCCACAATGTAGTCTAATATTCTCCCTATCTAAAACAATGATCTTTGGTATCCCATAGTGTAGCAAGACTTGTCCAAAGAATAAGTTCACTCCTTCTTACTTGCTGATGGTCATTTCATAGGTAATTAGAACACACATCTTGATGAGAATATAAACTACCATGAACAAGTAGTAATGTCCCTTCTTGATTTTTGGTATACCTCCCACAAATTCCATGGAAATGCTTTACTAAGGATATGTGGGTACATGTATGGGATGTTATTGATCAGAATGGAAAGTCGCATGGACCCATGGTAGTTACCCATGGTATTTTCCCATGTTATCTACCCATGGTATCCGTAACTCAAAAGGATATAAATAATGAGCCCCAATTTGTAAAATGACAAATGGGTCCTCCATAATGTAGTTGGAAATAACTTTTCCACTTAATAAACAATTATCTTATGTTGTGAATGATTCATTAAATGATCCGAGATTATTTTAAAAACCAACCTAGATCCATCTTAACTCTGGTTCAGTGCCTAGAGGGATCAAATCTCTTTTCACTCTAAAAGAGGTTTTCATGTTAAGATATTTGATCCCTCTCATTTTCACTCTAAAATAGGTTTTCATATTAAGAGATTTGATCCCTCTCATTGGTTAGTAGATTTATACTTAAGATGGTGTTAGCCTCCTGTTGCAACAGGGTTTCATTTTTCATGATTGACATTTTTACATGCCAAATATGTCATACTTTGCAGGCTGCAGTGTTCCATATTTCCACAAAAAAAGCTACGAGTGTGCTAGTTCAAAGGCACTGCTATAATCCAATTTTGATGAGTTGTTCCAGTTTTGAAGAGTTTTCATTTGAGGGAGGTCCAAACAGTTTAATCTTGGTCTCCCTAGGTTTCAATTTCCTACTTTTAGAATATAGAGAATGATATCTATCCAAACAGTTTTAATCTTGGCAGATTAGTAGATAACTAGAGAATCAAAGAGACCCAACAACTTAATTTGGGCCCTGACAGAAATAAGTGTAGATCTAGATAGGAAATCATTCAAAAGAAAAAATTCTAAAGCTGGGTCTACAAGTCTAAGTGCACCCAAATCAAAAGAAGAACAAAGGTTAGGTGAGTAGGCTGGGTGGGTAGCATGGGGTTGCAGAAAAGATCATCTTCAGTTTTGGTTTGACAAAGAAAACTTATTTTATCAGTGCTGAAGGTAGCAAAGCACTATTTTAATGGCAGAAATATGGAAGCATGTCTAACTTCCCTTCATTCCCGCTATAAACCCTCTTACTAACATTTCCCCAAAGGACCTTGGGATCTACCCAACAAGTACTGATTCCATTTCATCTCTGAGAAGCATTAAGGTAAGTGTTCACTTTATTTAATGAAAAGAAGCCACATTTCTTGTGTAAAAGTCTTGTTTTCATCTTTTAGACACTCTCTATGAGTAGGCTGGGTGGGTAGCATGGGGTTGCAGAAAATATCATCTTCAGTTTTGGTTTGACAAAGAAAACTTATTTTATCAGTGCTGAAGGTAGCAAAGCACTATTTTAATGGCAGAAATATGGAAGCATGTCTAACTTCCCTTCATTCCCCCTATAAACCCTCTTACTAACATTTCCCCAAAGGACCTTGGGATCTACCCAACAAGTACTGATTCCATTTCATCTCTAAGAAGCATTAAGGTAAGTGTTGGCTTTATTTAATGAAAAGAAGCCACATTTCTTGTGTAAAAGTCTTGTTTTCATCTTTTAGACACTCTCTATGTCTATCATCAGTTCACAGATTTATCATCATTGTCCCCTTCATTTTTTCATTTCATAAATTCACATTAACTCCTAATTTTATTATGTAGCTCCCTAATTACTCCCACATCCCCATTCACTATTAAAGACTATATAAAAATCCCCAAAAAATATTAAATAACTCTCCCTAGGCATTAAAGCCATATGTTTGGTCCGGGGAATAACAGTCCATTTCGGCCTCCTATTAGCCTTTTTGTCTCATAACCTAGGAATTAACCCAACATCTGGTTTGGTTAATAACCTTTATTTGATTTCTCGTTCATCAAAACCTTCAAATCCACTCTCCCCGCAGTCATTACCTCCAAGGGTTTAATGTTTAAAGCTTTATTAAAACATTAAATTAACCCCCCACGAGCATATAAACCCAAAAACCATGTTTATTAAAGTTATAACCCCCCCCCCGCCGCATCAATAATTAAACAAAATAGTGGGCGGGTCCCCGCCCTAACCCTTTGTTTCCTTGTTCTCCCCGCCAGCCGTTAGATCTGGCCCGCCCCAGATCTACGGTGGGCGGGTCTTTTCACATACCAATACAGCCGAAGTTTAGCGTCCGGGAGTTCGGCGGTTTTGCCGTCATACTCCCGCCACGCGTCAAGCTCTCGGGTGTGGCAGAGCCCCTCCCTCCAAAACCACCCAAGCGCTTAGGCGGTGCGCCCAAAACCACTTACCACCCTCGCCTGCGTAACGTCAGCGCCACGTCCTCCCCTATGACGTCACCTTCCGCGCTCTGCTGCCGGGCCACATCGCCACCACCTCATACTTTGTGTACCCACGCCCTGCCACCATGTCCCTGCCACCCTGCTGCCATGTCATCCATCCGTACCTCGGGACCCGCCAATGACATCATGCTAACGTCATCCCGAAAAAGCGCCAAAAGTGCCAAATGTCAATTTTTTTCTCAAAAGAGTGCGGACGACCGTTGTAATTCATTTTTATGGGTTCATTTGAACGCTCTCGGCCCCTGTTTTATTCATTTGCTCACTCCCAAAGCTTCAAGGCGACCAACTAAGCTGTTGCAGCTGGCAATTCAAGTTCGTAACCTACTTTGCATTAATTCATCACCTTTCGGCACCGTTCAAACCAGGTATTTGCCATATTTTCCCCTTTTCACTCTTGTGCTCACATTTTATCTGTTCCAAATAGTGTAAACCTGCAAAAATTCCCTGAAATTGTAACTCCGCCGCACTTGAGACACCATTAAACCTACTGGAAACCCTTTGCTTCAGAAAAGTCTCAAAAACCTCATGCCCATTTACACTTTTGCGCATGAATTCTATTTAAAGCTAGGCTCCCGGCAAGAATCTCGCGACCGCTCAACATTTCCCATTTTTACCATGTTCCCCTGTCCAAATACCTTCACTGAAACTGCAAATTGCCCTCTGCTCCTCTGCGTTGTTATTCACAGTCTCTAGCTCCAAAGAATTCACTGAAAAAGGGAAATTGACCCAAAATTCTGCAGAATTTGTCTTTTACGGCATAAGCTCTCAACCTGCCCAGCTGTTGTCACATTTGAGTTCAGTTCACCTGCTCCTGCTGATTATTCCAAGAAAAATTGATAGCCAGTTGTTACATTAGTCCTCCTTCAGCTCAAGCATTCATAAGCTGCATAATGGCCACTCCATTTGCTCTGAACGTTACTCCCATCAACCCGCCAAGCAAAGAGCTTGAGTCCATGCCCTTGGTCGATACAAACTATCTTATTCAAGAATTCGTTGCCAAAAGGAATCATCTACACACCTACTGCCAGCTGAGAAATAGCTTCATAAACAAATCTGAAATCTATGGCATTTGGGAGTCCAATCTGCCCCATTTTTTGCTCCCTTCTGTGAATATTTTTCCTGAGATTATTCGCCTCTGCGCTGCAAATTATGAACCTAGTCAAATGGCTGTTAAGTCTTCATTTGGAAGCACACTTTTCTACACTACTCCTGACTCTATCAACCAGATGTTGAGCTTCAAAGAGACTCAGACGCTATTGCCCTTCTCCATAAATAATTTGCTGGAAGAGGCCTCCTAGTTCCCTGGTACCAATATTGAAGTGATTACTAAGACATTTATGAGAGCGGATTGCCAACCAAAGGAACCACCTCCATGTTATAGACATTTTTGTGCCTTGCAGCTCCAAGCATGAAATGTCCATAAACCAAGGGCTCCTAAGGCCCTAAAAGTGTTGTTCCAACCCCTAAAGGAACAAGGTCAACAAATTACAGCTTCTCCCAGAAGTTCTCCACCAGAAATTGCTCAGAATAAGTCAAAACAAGATCACTTCAGCTGCTCCACTAGCTAGCTGCGTTGCATAGCACCTAAACACACTAGCTAGGTGCGTTGCAACGCACCTAAATGCACTATGAGGGTGCATTGAGCGGGAAATGACAAATGGCAGTGCCATTCCGCGAGGTGGAAAGACAATGGAAGCTTCTAGAATCTTCTCCTATGACACTTGCCTCACTGAATTCGACCAAGGATGAGTAAGAGGCTCTCAGTCTCTAAGTGGAAGCAAGAACTGACAGAGAGAAGACACTAATCAAATCACAAGCTGACTCATCCTCCTTGCATACATCTATATATGGATCCCTCATCCCAGAGATTCAGGAGGCTGGAATTATGTACATTGCAAGGAATTGCTGTTTATTTTGAGATAGATATCAGAGTATTGGGTGATTTATGCTTTGTTGGAGGTGAAGAGGGGCTTCTTTACTGGGAGGTTGATGCTGGGTCAGGAATCATCGGTTGTAACTTATCCTGGATCTTCTTGTATATCAATAAAAACTATTTGAGTTTTTCCTACATGCTTGTGTATCATTGATGCTTGTTACATTTGTATGGTTAGCTTAAATCTGATCCTAAGCTGTTTATGAATATAGATCCATGTCTTTGTATAGTTTTCTTCTTCTGTGATCTTACAGGAACTTGGTGAAGCTGGGAAAGTAAGGTAGTAGGTAGCTAGAAGCTGTCAAAGAAGAGAGGGATTGGATCAAAGGATTAGCGCAAGACACAGGTCGGTTCTTTCTATCCCCCTCTATCTTTAATTCATAAAGGAAATACAAAAGTAGTTTTCTCTGTTTGTTTCTAAGGCAACTGTCACACCTTAGTGGGATAGAGCAGTTCTAAATAGACACTTTTCCCGGTAAGAAAATGGCGACCATACTAGGGACCATTGTCTAATTAGTTTGTTTGTGTATCTTTTTGTTGTTTGTTTCATAAAATTATAGGTAGCATTCGAACTGCATTTTCCATAACAAATGCAAAGTAGACATCTGCTACTTCAATCCATTCACTGGATCTGTTTATGATTTGAACAACTGATTCACAAATGATCTGATTGCCCTTTGTGATAGCTCTTAGACCCTCCTTAGATCTACCCCCTGATTGTGCATTACTGATTGCTTTTACTTGACCAAAAACCAAAGACTAAACTGTAAACCGTGACCTAGAACCTGGAAAGATTCTCGTTTTTGACCCAGCGCAAGTACTGTTAAGAGTTCCTGCATTTCAGCACACTTCCCGAAAGGGCAACCTTCGCTGCAATCTAGTTTCTTTGTGTTATAGGTGCACTGATCAGACTAGCCCTGTGCAACTGAGGTTCTTGTGCTTCATTCTTTCCAGTTTTGTCTCTGATTTTTGCAGCCTGTGATCAATATATGCCTGTTTAAAAACCACTTTTCCTTGCTGTTATTCCGCCTCCTTTGTACAAGAGAACTATAGGTGTTTTTTTGTATTTGTTGAGTCGTTTATAGTTTTCCATTGCAAAAGTAGAATAGTCGTACTGTCATCCTTTGATTTAGATCTGTCGCAAGTGTCTATTTCGATAATAGGAGAAAGTTTGATTGCTGTTGATGGTCGATTATACTTGTACTATTGCCTTTGGTTTGAATTTGTGACTTTCTAGTGTCAAAAATGAGTATTTATTTCAAAATCGTAAAGCGTCGTAATCGTCTTTATCTTTTGATTTCGAAAAAGAAGCTTGTTTGTGTTTGTCGCTCGAAAGCAAATTCAGATTTGTACATCAACTTTCTTTTTAGCATCAATACTAAGAAAGTCGAAAACAAATACATGCATGTGCATTTGCATATTGACAGTCTGTTTGGCTTGATTTAGGAAAGTGCATTTACAGTGTGCTCTTTTCTCTTTGTGAAAAGATTGTGTCTTTTTTTTCCCCTAGTAGATAGGACTTTCATTGCAGAAAAGAGATAAAAAGTTTGTTTATCATCTTTAGATTGATTTTAGGAATTACATCTACATCTCGGGGTGAACCCAAAAGGCAAACTTCATAAGAAAGATCAACTTAAGATAAATTCAATGAATCTAACAACGCTTTGGAGCTTAACGCACACCATTTAGAGGTCTAGGCTAGAGACGTATTTCGGTGTCATAAAGCCTGGTAACTGTTGTCCTCACTGATGGTTGGGTGATTCCTCCACTGTGAGATGATAAGTGCTAGTACAGACTTGTGCTCCCACGTACCATCGAGTATATTTTGGGAGACCCCTATAGGCTTAAATCCTTTATCCATAGGAAGTCGTGTCTGCCGCCCTATTGATCGGAATGCACTGAACACAACATTCGGGAAGATTGATTGTCGTACCGTAAAAAGTATTCTGCAGTTTTGCGATTGGTTTGGTAATCCCTCTACCTAGATCTCCATAGGAGTCCCTTTCGTTCCTTTTCAGACTCTTTAACGGAAAAGGTCCATCTGAGCACTTGTCACTTCAGGCTCATTAAAAATCGAAGGAGACTAGAGTCATCTTTTGTTTTTTCTTGACTCTTTAAAACTGAAAAAACAAGTTGTGTCAAAGTGTCTAAAAAATTATTTTAAACACAATATTCATTACCCCTTTCCTACGTTGATCTTGGGTTGAGAACATGGAGTCTACCAACCAAGGAATTCCCCTTGGAGGAAATCCTAGTCCCTTCTCCTCTTGGGGAGATGTTGGTGCACCGCATATGGCCACATTGTCGCTTCCAGGACTGAAAATTGGTTTGCTTGTATGGCTCTTCTCAACATCTATCGTTCAGAACACCACTATTCCTGAACAATCGAATCAGCAACTAGACGAGTCCAGAGTTGCCCACCAGCCTTCTACTTCCTCTAATTCTTCTTCTCCTCCTTCCTTTTCACTTGATGGGGCTGGTAAAGCCAAAAGTCAAGTTCCTAAGGAGAAGAAGGAAAAGAAGAAGAAAGAGAAGAAGAAGAAGGAGCCAAAGGAAAATGGGGGAAAACGAGTGTCGTCTAACGAAAATCCACACACTGCACCGACCAGGCCTAAATTGCCATGTGTCATTTGCAAAGGAGACCACTTTCACAGAGATTGTCCTTGCATCCCTCGGATATTAAGGGACTGGTCTCCTAGACTACACAACCTGGTGTCGTCAACCTCTGATGATCATGTTGAAAGCACACCGTCGACTAGTGAAATTGAAGTCCCGGGACAAAATGGAAAATATAGATTTCCTTGTAAACTGTGTGAAGGCGATCATGCCGTCCACCATTGTCCCTTCTTAGACGAAGCTAAAAGAGTTTTGGATGATCATCCGGTTTCATCGTTACGACTTCCTCCTGGATATAAAAAACTCTTTCCGAGTCCGTCACTAGTTGAAAATCCAGCTGACCTACTCAGGTGGTCGGCTGAAGCACCTATCATTGAAGATAAACCATCTGGATCCATACCAGACGAAAGTCAAAAGGTCGAGGCGGCAGTTGACCCGACCTTGCCTCTAGAGGTTTCATCTTCAGATGATACAGTCACTGAAGAGAACAAGGATGACACCGTCCAAATTCTCTTCATAAGCACAGACTCCAACGAACATGGGGGAAATTCACCCGTTCCTTTACCGCAGGAAGGAAGTTCGTCAGTGTCGTACCCGACCGTCTATTCGGTCCCACCTCCAAGCAACCTAGTTGTCTCCTTCGATTGGAATCAACTAGGAAGACCCCATTTACCAGCAAGCATACCATTCCGAATTATCGTCCAAATATATAGAATGGTTATGGTTGGTACCATCATAGATGAGGGGGCTTCTGTGAGTCTCCTTTCCTCAACTGCTTGGAAAGCACTTGGTTCGCCATCGCTTTTGCCTGAGATGAGAAATTTGATAGGCTTTGATAAAGGAACCAGTCGACCTTTAGGGATCCTTCCTGATGTACCCATAACATTGAGAGGGAAAACCATTCACTTGAACGTAATGGTAGTTCAAGGACCCCTAGATTACAATCTACTCCTTGGACGAGACTATATTTATTGCATGGGAGCCATTGTCTCCTCACTCTTTAGAGTAATGTGTTTTCCGCACGACAGAAGAGTGGTCAAGCTCATGGACCAGCTTTCATTTCCCAGATCATACAGAGCAAATAGTCATATACCATCCCTGAATGGTCTTTTCACGCAAGAAATGTCTCAATCTCCAGTCCGCCCTCCCGATGAGCGCGAGTAATTCAGAGGGATATGACTGAAACCTAGGGGGCATGCATTCTGGTCTGCTTCGGCAGGAAAACTTCGGGTATAGGGTAGGTTTCTGCGGGAGAATATGCCTAGTCTGTACCCCCGTCCATGAGTGGAAGAGGGGGTTATTCTAGTACAGGATTCTCTTGTCAAAGTTATGTGAGTTTGCGAGTGCCGCCACTCACCTTTGTTTATCTCGGTAGACATCACCGAAGAAGTGTTTTGTTTGTGCCACGAATAGAACAATCTTTGGGTAACCTGTAAGAGGTAGGCCTCTCTCGTTCAAAAAAATGTTTTGGCGGAGAGAGGTAGGGGTAACCTTGAAACTCTATTTTATACTTGGGGGCATGCCAACCTTTTGGAGTGCAAGGAAAGAGCGACTATTTATTTTTTAAATTTTTAGGACCTCTAACCCTTTAAACTCGTAGGATTGGTCGTCTCCTAACTTGCATAAAGAAAGGATGTGGGGCAAAACTCTAAAATTTCCATTTTTATATGAGAAATTCTTATCATACGACTGGATTAATCGAGCAGTGTTACCGCAAGGTTCAAGCTCATTAAAAAATAAACCCGGACCGAGCAAATGTTTCCAAACGCATTTAAGCTCATTAAAAAATGAACTATTACCCGGTAAATAACCACCGTGAATGTAGTACTTCAGCCATTAAAGCCTTGGTCGTGTTTGCACCGTCACCTCCACTTTTACATTGGCCAATCATTCACCTCCATTTGATTGTTTACCCATTTTGAGGAACATATGCAAAGAGTGATTTCACTAGCCATCCTTGTGACACTGCCGTGATTGGAAAATTCCAAACCTTACCTGGAATCAGCTGCTACCCATTTTATCACTCGTTCCTCAAAAGACAAGTCTCCTTTAAGCTCTTTTCAACTGACTCGTAAAATATGAAAAGATTGTCGAGCCATTGGCCTCTCCAGCTTGTTAAAGGGACAGGAAGTGCTATCCCTCCTCTAGATTTTAATCTTTTTGGACCTGAGGGATTATTACACAAAAATATCGAGCGCTTGATTTGTTCGGCTCGTTAAAACTATTGAAAATTTATCCCTTCTGTATTGTTTTATACTTTTTCGGACTTAAGGGATTAGATGATGAAAAAGGAATTTTGGAGTTACCTTTACGTACCTTTTTAGACTCTCTAAAAATGAAAAGGACCGAGTTATCTTTGTCGTTAAACTCGTTAAAAAGATTAATAGTGACAAACTTGTCATTAGACGAGAATGAGTTTCACTATCGCTAGGCTCATTAAAACATAGCGATGGGTTTGCCCGAAGGGAAAATTATAGAACAAGCATATGTTATCCTCCTCAAGCTTGACAAAAATAAAGAGGTACTAGTCAGCAATGACTGGGGAAAAATTTTGAAGAAAACTCAAAGAATCTTTATTGGTAGCAAGTCGCTCTTGAACATGACACTTCCACTCCGTGTCCGAGTCGGGTTGGGTTGTTTCATTCACCGGTCACATCACCATGGTCATGCCATACCATCCACATTTGGGGTTAATGCTACCAATCCATCACATAAGTGTCGCCGACATGTTCAAGAGAAGTCATCCAGAGAAGTCACCTGTGTCCCACCCACTACCATACATTATACTCCATTCTTTCATGACCGCCATCCTGAACCGTATATCATCAGATTGTTTTCACCTCCATCAAAATCATTTGCTCCGTTCCATGTCATTGATGTGAGATTCATTAAGGCCCTCCTTTGACGGATCACTTCTTGTTGACATCAGCTCATTATCCAAGAAGTTGGTCTAGGAACACCCCATTCAGTACTTTGAAGCTTGCATGCCTCAATGGCAAGTTTCTCACTTCTGGCGACACGTTTACATCAATGGACTTCGACCGAAAGATTTTGCGTGGTGTTCGACTCCAAGTCCTTTATTCACACCACGTGAATTGTACTGTAGTACCCTGAGGGTCATTATCATTATCGGTGATTCGTCTCGCGCTTGTTAACAGTTTACATCATTGACTGGTAATCAAGCGATGTCTTTCCATGTTCGACTTCAGAACATTTCTCACATGGATCGACTTGTACTTTGAGTGAAGGTCGGACGAGATTAAAGACCCCGGATCTAGTTTCATCCATCCGGGCTACGATATATATTCAAGGAAATAAAGACATTAAATGTACAACATTGCAGCACAGATAATCATCCTACCAAAAGGATGATGGCTCTATCAGAATCATCAGTCTACACTCAGACGATTGTCTGTCCTATGTACATGAAAATGAATTTATAAAGCTGAGCATGGGAATGCCCGCCTCAGCTAGATCATGAAAAACAATATGAAGATAATGTATTGTATTGTATCTTATTACAGGTCTCCTCCCAGCATTGAAAGAACTTCGGATCCTCATAATAAAGCATTTCACCTGATTAACGACCTCATAGTTTAGGGGGCAACTGTTATAGACATTTTTGTGCCTTGCAGCTCCAAGCATGAAATGTCCATAAACCAAGGGCTCCTAAGTCCCTAAAAGTGTTGTTCCAACTCCTAAAGGAACAAGGTCGAAAAATTACAGCTTCTCCCTGAAGTTCTCCACCAGAAACTGCTCACAATAAGTCAAAACAAGATCATTTCAGCTGCTCCACTGGCTAGTTGCGTTGCATAGAACCTAAACACACTAGCTAGGTGTGCTGCAACGCACCTAAACACACTAGCTAGGTGCGCTGCAACGCACCTAAATGCACTATGAGGGTGCGTTGAGCGGGAAATGACAAATGGCAGTGCCATTCCGTGAGGTGGAAAGACAAAGGAAGCTTCCAAAATCTTCTCCTATGACACTTGCCTCACTGAATTCGACCAAGGATGAGTAAGAGGCTCTCAGTATCCAAGTGGAAGCAAGAACTGACAGAGAGAAGACACTAATCAAATCACAAGTTGACTCATCCTCCTTGCATACATCTATATATGGATCCCTCATCCCAGAGATTCAGGAGGTTGGAATTTTGTACATTGCAAGGAATTGCTGTTGATTTTGAGATAGATATCAGAGTATTCGGTGATTTATGCTTTGTTGGAGGTGAAGAGGGGCTTCTTTGCTGGGAGGTTGATGCTGGGTCAGGAATCATCGGTTGTAACTCCTCCTGGATCTTCTTGTATATCAATAAAAACTATTTGAGTTTTTCCTACATGCTTGTGTATCATTGATGCTTGTTACATTTGTATGGTTAGCTTAAATCTGATCCTAAGCTGTTTATGAATATAGATCCATGTCTTTGTATAGTTTTCTTCTTCTGTGATCTTACAGGAACTTGGTGAAGCTGGGAAAGTAAGGGAGCAGGTAGTTGGAAGCTGTCAAAGAAGAGAGGGATTGGATCAAAGGATTAGCGCAAGACACAGGTCGGTTCTTTCTATCCCCCTCTATCTTTAATTCATAAAGGAAATACAAAAGTAGTTTTCTCTGTTTGTTTCTAAGGCAGCTGTCACACCTTAGTGGGACAGAGTAGTTCTAAATAGACACTTTTCCTGGTAGCACTCCATTTCCTTATGACCATTTCAATGAGGTGGGCAAGCTACTGGTGGATATGATATCTTATGTGTTGGGCTTCACAACAACTAAACTCGTAGATGAGACAATACTGGTTATATTATCTTCTTTCAGCCAAGGACAGCCTCCTGCTGTCAAGTACAATTATGCCAAGTTCATATCAAATAAAATCCATGACCAGCTCACTAGACTAGATAGAGAGGGAACCTTCAAATATTCCTCCTATATCTATCATTTGTTCATGTTTTATCAATCTGAAGTTTTCCAATGCCCTATCAAGAAACTGGACTCAAAGGGAGAAAGGAGGTTTGTTGTCTTTTGGTCATCTGTATTTCATCAAGTCCAGCACTCTCCTTATTCATACTGTGAATTCATTGACCAGTTTGTCTATCCGGTCTCCTGCCTCGTAATGAAGATTCCTCCTCCCAGATTAACCTATGAAATGCAAAATACCTTTCAACTGTCTAAGAATTACAAATTAGGTGATTGGTACCTAAATCAAAACCATACTCTCATCAGAGTTTATGGTTGTAAATTGTGTCCATACAGGCTCCGGAGATATGTGCCAATGAGGCTGTTTGCATTAGAATACTACAGGCAGCTTATAAATTCAGATTTGACTCACTTTCACAGTACCAAAAAGAAGGCACAACTGAAATTCAAAGACTGCCTAGGCCCCTTCATCATGAATAAGATGGATTGTTGGCAAGAGGCTCACATAATACTCAAGGATCAATTAAAATTGAAAAGGAGTTTCTGGTGGGTCCCTTATGACCCATTTGGCTTCATTAATGCCAGAAGGGTCAAATATAGGTTGATACCCTATGACCACTACAAATACCCAGACATTGAAAAATATGCTAATCAAGATGCATGGGCGCAAGGAACTTTAGTGGAAGAATTAACTCAAGAGGAAATCTTGGAACAAACTGCTAAGGATCTTGAAAAAATTCTTGACTTAGGTTCTGATGACCAGGTAAATTCCAAGCTGCCTTACCAAGTTGAAGAGGGCACTTCTACAGCTGCAGCTTCACAAGCTGCCCAAGGAGCTTCTACATCAGCAAGAGGTACAACCAAAGGGAAGGAACCGATGGAGACAGAGAAAACGGTCACGGAACAGCCGGTCACCTCAATGGACCAAATTCAAGGGAAAACCCCTCCTCAAAAAACAGAGGCACTACAAGTGCCACCTTTGCAAACGCCTGCCCACGAGGAAAGGGGCAGGAAGTGAGACCGACAAGATTCCACACCTGCTAGTGGGTCTGTGCAATAGCCTGAATCAAAGAGACAAAGGGTTGATTCTTCGGTTGAGGAGGAGGTCAGTGAAGAGATCGTGGAAAGCCCGAGAAGGGAAAAAGGCCTGCATACACCAACAAGCTCTTTTCAGCGAGAGCAAGATAGACAACAAGGCATGGAGGTGTCCTCCTCCACTCAAAGACGCAAAAAACCAGCCAGCACCAAGGCCAGCTTCAAAGAAATCAAAGATCAAAATGAGCTACTAAGGGTGCCATTTTATAAGCAATTTTTAAAGGCAACACCTGCCAAACAAGAAAGACTGATGGCAACATTTGATATAAAGCAAGAAAAGATGATTTTGAGCCACTTCAAGCCCAAGGTTCGGCAGCCGCAATCAGCTGCAGACTTTATTAAAACGAGGTTAGAGGTCCTGTCCAAGGACATCCACCCAATGGATCAAATAGAATTACACAAGAAGACAGCCGAAATGCTTTATGCTACACTTGTTGAAAATGCCACATTGGCCCATGAGTTAGAAGAACCATTGAAGAATACCAACACTCAGCGGGATTTTGAAAGATTGTCCTCCACAGCCGACGATAATAGAATTAACACTGGAGGAGATTATTGTGGACTTAGGTCATGATCCTAAGGCTCCTAAGGGTGTCAGGACCCTTATGAAAAAGAACGACGATAATATTGCTGCACTGAAGAAAAGATTGAGGTTTCTTCCTACTGAGCACCCTCAAACAGGAGAAATGCAGAAAGAAAAAGAAGCTGAGGATCAGTTGGATTTGATGATAAAGTTGAACCAAAGAGTAATCGATTTGGAAGCGGAGTTGGAGGAAGCGCTGAACGGAAAGCAGGGAGAGTCGACCTCCCAGCCTCCTCAAACAATCCCAACTGTTGCTGATCCTCTATCACAAGCAGCAGTGACCCCTCCAATTATTCCAGCCACAACAATAGCTACAGAAGCTACAACATGAACAACAGCAGCACCTGAAGCAAGCATGAGAGTAGATGATTTGACAGAAGCTGTCAATAAACTTAAACTTCAGGCAACAGAAATAAACGAAGCCAAAGAAAAGCTGGCTAAACTAGAAGAAAAATACAATAAGTCCAAAATGACGGTGGGTGAGCAATCAAGAGAAATCAAAACCCTGAGGGACAGAATCAAAACCTTGGAGAAAGAATTATCCTTGGACAAAAATTTGGCTGAAATAAAGACGATCCTGTGGGCCAAGATAAATCAGTCAATCACTGGCCAATGGAGGTCAATTCAGGCCATGTACGAACAGGTAGAACTGATTGGTCGTCCTAAGCTTGAAAGCCAGAGAGCCAAGGCAGCATTAGGAAACATGCCTGAGCAGGCTAAGAGAATGATCAACTTTCTGAATAATCAAACTAGGGAAGAGCGGGCAACACTTCATATCATGAACAGAACAGATGCCATATTAACACCAAAAGGTGTGCTCACATTAAGAAGCTTGGTGCGAACTCTGGAGGCAAGATGTCGGGATATACAGAGGGATGTAGACAATTTTGATGTAAAGCTTGCAGCACTACAGATTAGAGGATTTCCCAGCTTGCTGACCAATGCTGGTAAGTTATTAACATGTGACCTATATGCTACCAGGCTAAATAATTTTGTCACAAATCAGCTTACTTCTGCATCAAGTTCTACAACAGAGGCAGGGCCACCTACAGGACAGACACTCTACGACAAACTGGAAAGCTTATTTTACCTGGAGCATGAGGTCAATCATCTGTTTGATATGCCGCCCAATTATTACAAGTACACAGAGGCCGATGAAACACTTGTCAAAATACAAAGGCATCAGTTGCCTTCTGAGAACTGGTGGCAGGCAATGCTGGCCGTATTGCCTAGGTGATTTCAGTTTTTGCCTCTTTTTGTTCATTTCAAAATCTATGTCAGATACAGGTCAGCAAGAAGCACAGGATAAGGCACAGAATGCACAGGACAAAGTAATGAAGGAACGCGCAGGACATGTGTGAGCAGGTACAAAGCAATGACATTGAGATGCCAAACTCAAGAGCGCGGATTTTCAAGAACGCAGCCCCGCCGACTCAAAAGTCAACATCTACCGCCAGAAGTGAACAGTTGTTGCATTTGTATTTATTTTAGCATTTACTTTTCATCAATCACTCCTTAAGAGTTGGTAGTGAAGTTATCAGCTATTAACTTCTCGTCTAGATATTTTTGTGTCCAAAATTTTGTATAAAAACCACCCTTTGTGTTGTTAAAGGGGTTGGTCGGCTTATGTATTCCAGGAGAGACTCGCACTGCATTCCTGTTATTTTCTATAATCAAAGACTGCTAAAAGCTTGGAGGAATGATTGTCTGCATCGTGTTTAATTGGTTTAAAGACGTGAATATGGAATTCTTGCACTGCTATATGAAACAATAAGTGTTCCTCATCTCTGTCATTTCCATTTCATATATGCACAAATCACAAAAAGAAAGATTAGTCTAGAAATTGCATATCTACACTCTACGCTCAATTTCTGTGGTTTCTTAATGTTTTCATCTTGATTTAGGCATGAATATGAATTTCTTTATGGCTCATGTTTAACCTATTTCACATATGAATGACCGTTAACTAGGAATTCTTAATTGCTCCTAGGCTGAGCTCATTCATCTTCCCTCTGCTAACCTGTTTCAGAGATTCTTTGTTGCCTCTCATTCCTTGGCGTCCTCTCCGTCATTTAAACTTGAAAAATTGTTTCATATGCAACTATCTTGCTCCATGTTAGTTTTCTGACCAAGAAAATGCGCTAGTGGTCCTACTCTTTGACTCCACGCCCAATGGTTTGAAGTTTCCAGAACATGCCTTGCCTCTCTGCCTGAGAGTATTCTCCTTCCCACCCGAAATCGAAAAAAAAAAAAAATCCCTGAACCCAATAGCTAGCGTAAAATCCTTTTAAACAAAGCTAAAAATAAAAAAGAGAGAGCCCTCTCTAATTGCAGGTGGGCTAGAACCTGCAGTCCAAAGTTGGTTTGTGGTTACCTCGGCCGTATCCTTTCCGGAGCTTAAGGACAACCTGAGTGATAACAGATGGTATTTTGGTTTAATTTCCCCCTTTAAATAGGCTATACAGTGAATGCATGAAGATGGGTTACACTTTTGGGGCAAATGTAGTAATTTTCTTTCAACTATTTAAATAAATTGAAAAGCCAAGAATAACCTTTTTGAAGAGGACTCGTAAACCAAGATAGTGGTATGTTTATTGATTTTTTATTCAACCCCTTTGACTGTGACCCAAAAAAATTAAAATAAAAAGGTAACCTTAAATAAAAACAACTTCATGGTATTCATTCATTTTCAAGTAGGATTATTTTCATTTTCATTTTATTTTCACAGATTTGAAAAGGCTACATTAGGTTACACATCTCTACCATACTGGGCGAGAAAAATAATCAATAATTCTCCAATCAAATATCTAAAAATTAAATTCTTCTAATTCAACCAATAAGATAATAATTAATAATAGAGAATTTTATTATATAAACCTTACTACAAAAATCAAAAAATCAATGTCTTGTCCAAAGTCCAATCATATTTTCAAATAATAAAGAAAAAAATATTAATATTTATATAATCATATATTTAAGGCTGGATCATAAATGAAACATAGTGAATGGTAGTTCATATAAGCTAGATAAGTAAAGAAAGGTATATTCAGAAATCAAATTTGAGAGATATATTTAGAAAACAATTTTTTTAATATTATATAATCATTAAAATTTTATTTTTATGTTGAAATGACCGAAAGGAAAAAAAAAACATATTAAAAACAAATTTCTTAATATTTATATAAATGTAAAAAAAATAATTCCATATTAAAAAAATTAAATATTTAGAAAATATTTATTTTAATATTTATATTCTCGTGAGTTTTATTTTCTTAAAGCCTTTAGGTGGGAAAGGATGAAACATAGTGAATATAAGTTGATATGGAAGTAGCCAAAAACAACTCTTAATGTTTTTTTTTTATATGGAAATGTATGAAACATAGTGGATGTATGTTGATATTTGGAAGTCCGAAAACAACTAATTTTTTGTGTGAGAATTCCTGGAGCCATAATACATTTTATGGGTTTTAAATCAGTAAATTCATACAATCAAAAATTAGCATTTTGAATTTTGGTGGAAATTACTGAAGTTGTAAACTTTTAACTTATGACTAATCTTACAAAAACAGAGGCAATTAAAAAAGAAGAAATTAAGATTTTAATCCAAAAAAAAGAGAAATAATTTATCAAGATATTTCAAATAGATTCTGTAATGTCAAACTCTCTAAAACCCATGATTTTACCACTAAAAATGGAATTGTCTTTAATGCAACTTTTTGGAGTTTTCGGTGCCGGAATCGAGCAGAGAAATTGATGTGAAATCTTATTTTGTGTTATTTAAATTGGTTTTTTGATTGTATAGATGGATTTAACACCCTAAAAAACCCCTAGGGAACTTGATTATGCAGGGGTTACCCATCAAGCTTGTGATTTCAATAAATTTCTACTGGATTTGAGGGGAAACCTTGATTTGTTTGATTTAAATTCATTTTTTGACTATATAAATGGATTTAACACCCTAAAAAACCCTTAGGAAACTTGATTATCCAGGGGTTACCCATCAAGCTTGTGATTTTGATAAATTTCTGCCTAATTTTAGAGAAGCTAAACCAGAAAAGCCCACCACAAAAGCCTACCGCAAAAGCTTCCAAAAAGTTGCACTAAAGACAACTCGTTAAAAAATGCCATTTACGGTACTTCCATTGAACTTGATGTTTAAATATCTAGCCAAAACCTAATCCTTGAATATTCGAGTTCTTCAATATTATTCACGCACTAGGCACAATAATGATAGTCAACATTTCACCCTAATTACCTTAATTACCTTTCAGAGAATAAACATGTGCCATTTTTTAAAGCGAATTGTTTGAAGGAATTGCACAATAAAAGCTCCTTGCAAACAGCCAAAGGAACTGCATGGTAAAATCTTGCTGTAGATAGAAAAAAAAACAAAACCATGAATCCAAAATAGACCATAAATACAAATTATTTTTAGAGGAAAAAACTTATAGGAAAAAATAGCTCGCAGATGCAGAACTTCCCATTCCCATATTTTACAGACCTCATCTCACATCTAAAGGGAGGGGTAGGGATTTACATAGAAGGAAGCCATGCTTCCTGGCCACCAGAAGTAGCGGCAGAAACATGGATGAATTCATTGATAAATTCAATTATAATATTATTAGTCCCTACGAATGGTTGGGACTATTGTAATTGATATGGTGAGATTAGCATTATTCGAGTTGTTTGTTAGTCCCTACCGATCCTGTATAACCAAAGTTTTTAGGTGCAGGTTGATTCATCATCTTATTTGCCTTCTTCCCTAGGCCAGAGGCAAAACCATAGGTTATAATTATTAGCTTGTTTCACATTTTCAAACTACTAAATGCTAGCTAAACTAATGCTAGCATTAGTCGAGGGCATTAAATGCTAGTTCATGAACATGTAGTGAAAGTTTAATAAATATTTCCATTCCCTTTCCTTCTAGGTATTTCTAATGTCTAGATCTTTCTGACACTGCCATTTTGGCCTTTGTAACACTTACGTGGTGAGCACGTAGGGCCTGTTACCCTTCCATTGCCTCTACAAAATGGGCTACAATCTGCAACTCAATCATCGTATGGAGACTACAAACTGGGTGATCAATGTTTTTTCTCAGATGAAACCCGTCGTGAGAGCCGAGTGGTGAATGAAGGTTTCCAAACATGTCAGAAATGGTGGTAACAAAGCTACGAGTTGTATAATGTATGGTTTTATCCTGCAGTTTTCAAAAGAGAGATGAGTGGGTGACCATAGTTGGCTGAGTGAGCTGCACATAAGCCATAGTATTGTCATCCCTGAAAGAATCTACACTTATAAAACAACATAGCTCTGCGGGTTGGAGAGGTGGTTTTGCATAGAGAAATTTCGGCTCCCAAGAAGATAGAATCATGTGCATATAGAAAGTAGATTTGCTGAAGAAATAGATCAAGGAGGATGTGATTGAGATGCCCAACATAAGAGAGAAATGGGTGGTTGTAACAACCCTGGCTAAAAATCCATGTAAAAGTATATAAGGCCACGGTGATGGGACAAGTATTCCAAGATGAATGGTGGGAAAAATATCCTAGTGGGTGTTCATTTAGTTTATTATGGCTAAGGAAATTGGCAAAGGAAATGGCAAAGGTTTTGGAAAGGCAAGAGGCATTAATTGGCATTTTATTTATGAAAATAATGGAAATTAGGAGAAAATGAAGGTGAAATGTCAGAGGTTGCCTGTGAGGAGGAAAATGAAGGAAAATAATGGAAATTGAAGAAAAATGTGGCCTCATTAATAAAAAGTCTTCTGAGGATTAGTGGGGAAGCTTGGTCATTTCAGTTTTGGTGGATCTCTCTTCTATTCTCTCTCTCTCTCTCATAACTGGTCTAGTGCAGAGTGAGGTAAAGTCTGTTTCCTTACTATGTACTTTTGTAACTTTCAATTCCACGGTCACGATATATTCTAGACATGAAGTGATCTGACAGTTCATTCTCTCTCCAGTATTACCGACACTTGATTCGTGGCTTAATGTTAGGCCCCTATAATACTAGTGATTCGCCCATTACTATTGTCATTGTATCCCTTAATGTTACTATTTTTCCCCTATTGTCCCCATATTGTTATTAGTATGCCCCATAGAAACCCACTATTGTTATTTTTATGCCCCTATGTTATTACTGTTATCTCGGCTTGATTATATTGTGACCCCTTAGACTCCTATATATAGAAGGGAGGTTTAATCATTTGTATCATCCAAGAATTGTTGATTTGTGTAATATGAATGAGGTTTCCCCATCGAAGAGGCTAAATTCTAAGGTGTTGATCTATCTTTTCTATCTTTTTGTGAGATGGTTCCTAACATTTGGTATTAGAGCTTTGGATTCTAGGGTTTTTCTCCTCCAAACAAATCATTGTGGAATTTTCACTATAACGTTTTTTCAGCAATGTTTCAGAATATAAAACAAAAACCCATTGGCTTTGAAATCGTTCTAAACTTCGGGCATGAATTTCAAAGCTTTTCACGCTATATTTGCAGAGATATGATGTGAGAAAGTTAGGGTTTTTGTAGACTCATGAATTACATTAAAAACATGTGACCTAGGGAAAATCGTCATAAATTTTGTTTGGAGAATTATATTGAAATTGCATAAGAAGGTTCAAAAAGAGGATGGCATGTAGCTGTCTGTGTATCAATGTCAGGTACTAAGGTCGAAGAAGTGACACGTGGAACATCGTACAAGTTCACTCTATGCAAGTAGTCTATAATTAGGTCACCGTGGGATATTTGGCATAACTCTTCCTTGGATAATATAATATTGATAAGACTTGTGGGGTTAGAAAGAGGCCTCAAAGGGCTACTAAATGATGCAATTTTAAATTTTTGAGAGTTGCAGTTACAGAGACACAATAGATTCAATATCAAGCTCTTAAAAAGTGAAAAAAAGGTGTGTAGTTTTTTTTAAAATTTTGCATAAGATTGGTTTGAAAAATTATTTTGAAGGAATTCAAAGGGATTAGTGAAGAATTATTAGCATTAATTAATTCCCCAAAGAAGGAAAATGGAAACACCTAGTAAGCAACCTGAAAGCTCTAGCATGACTTGTGAAGAAGAGGAAGAAATGCAACATGATATATCAAAATTACAAGACCAAGTACAACAAATTTCACTCTCACTAAAGGTAAATGAAGCCAAGATGAATGGCGTGGAAGCCAATATGAATGGAATGGAAGCTAATATGAATGGCATGCAAGCTAATATGGATGGCGTAGAAGCTGAGATGAATGGCATGGACACTGAGATGAATGGCATGGACAATAAGATGGAAGAATTGAAGATAAATTTGAATAAGTTGCTACAAGAAATGGTCACTAATGGTGAAAGGGTAGTAAAGGAAACTCATGATGAGAAAAAAAGAAATGTTAAACATGATTTCATAGACTCTAATGTTAGATTTAAGACCCACCATGTTCCAAAAATCGATATGAGGAAGTTGGATGGCAAGGGTCCCGGAACAAGGATACTTCAGATGGAGCAATTTTTCGATTTCTATAATGTGAAAAACACACAAAAGGTACGTATTGAAACTTTATATTTGGAACCAAAATATTTTGTATGGTATCAATGGATTTTCTCTCGTAAAGAAATTGCCACTAGGGAAAGTTTATGGAAGAAATGATAACACATTATTAGGATACAAAAAGCAACACCTTTTTTAGCCAATTGATAAATCTCGAACAAAAGGGTTCAATGATGGAGCACATTGAGGACTTCCAAAAATTGAACATAAGGGTAAAAGATATTCAAGAGGAACATAGGATTGATGTGTTCATAGGGACTTTAAAGGATAATATCCAACATGAGGTTCGACTTTGGGAACCTGATTCATTGGACAAGGAATTCAGGGTAGCAAGAAAAATGGAAAGCAAAATTATGGCAACCAGGAAGCCTACCACTCACAACTATAAAGATGGAAGTGTTGTTTCCCCTAGCCTTCCACAACCTACAAGGTTGACACTACAATAATTGGAATAAAAAAGAGCAAAAGGGATTTGTTACAGTTGTGATAGAAAATACACTAAAGGTCATAAGTGTGTTGAGAAGAAATTATTCTACATAGATTGTGAAGAGGAGTAAGAAAAGGAACAAGAAATGTCAAAAGAAGAGTATATACTCTAGGAACAAACCCTGGATAAAGAAGAAATGAATCCGACCATATCTTGTAATGCATTGGCTAGAATTACAACTCCTCAATCTATCAAGATAGAAGGACATATCAATATGAAAAAGGTAATAGTGTTGATTGATTCAGGAAGTACCCATAATTTTATTCATCGTAAGATAGCAAAGGAATTGAATTACTTCCTATATCCAGCACCCGAGTTTCAAGTGATGGTTGCAAGTGGAGGAACCATAAATTTCTCTGGAAAGTGCCATAATATCAAGCTAACCATGGGAGAATATGTATTGAATAGCTCAATTCTTTCCATTCCAATGGGTGGTGCCGATGTTGTACTATGAGTTCAATGGCTACAATCTTTGCGTACAATAGCTTTTAATTTTCAAGAACGTTTCATGAAATTTTGTGCGGAAGGAAAGAAATTTGAATTAAGGGGTATTGCAGGGAAACCGAGAAAGATAATAAGCTCTAACGGTATGAAAAAGCTTTTAAATAAGGAACAATGAGGTTCAATTGCACAATTATTTTCACTAGAGGTTCCCACATCGAAATCATCTATTTCTGCAGATATCCAAAAGATCTTGGACAACCATTACAAGGTATTTGAGACTCATAAAGGTCTCTCACCTATTTGTGATCATGATCATGCTATTCATTGGATTCCTAGAAGTGTTCCTTCAAACATCAGGCTGTACAGATATCCCTATGCCCAAAAGAGAGAAATTGAACATATGGTTGTAGAAATTCTAGAGGCTGGTATAATTCAACCTAGTCAAAGTTCTTTTTGTGCTCCAGTACTATTGGTGCACAAGAAGGATGGTTCATGGTGCATGTGTCCAGATTATAGGGAGCTCAACAAGAGCATTATTAAAGATAAATTTCTCATTCCTGTCATTGATGAATTATTGGATGAATTGCATTGATCAATTTACTTCACCAAGTTGGATCTTCGTTCGGGATATTATCAAATCAGGATGAAGAATGAAGACATTCTGAAAACAACATTTAGAACTCATGAGGGTCATTATGAATTTTTGGTCATGCCTTTTGGCCTTACCAATGCACCTTCTACATTTCAAGGTTTGATGAATTACATTTTCAAACCCTTAAAAAATTTGTGTTAGTATTTTTTTATGATATACTAATATACAACAAGTCTTGGAAGGATCATACTGAACATGTTGATAGGGCGCTCAAACTATTGGAGGAGAAACAATTATATGCAAAAAGCTCCAAATGTTTCCTTGGAGTACAAGAGGTGGAATATTTGGGTCATATTGTATCTCATGAAGGTGTTAAGGTAGACCCTAGCAAAATTAAAGCCATTAAGGAATGGAAAATCCCCACATCCATAATGCATTTGCGAGGATTTCTCGGGTTGATAGGGTATTATGGAAAGTTTTTTAAGAATTATGGGAGAATAGTAGAACCTCCAACAACATTATTAAAGAAAGATGAATTTTAATGGAATCCAGAAGAAACAAAGGCCTTCAAACATCTTAAAGAGGCAATGTGAGAAGTGTCCTTTGGTGTTCTATCTAAGGAACTTATCATGTAAATTCTTATATGGTATCAAAGCTATTTGAGGTCCGCATCCATTGGCAATCCAAATCGGAATCTGATACAACTGCATCCGAGTGTCATTTCCTAGATCTACTATTTTTTAGTGCTTTTAAGCCGAGAGGACTTCTCTATTGTGTTACGAGCATCTGTTGTGAGGAACCCCTTTCGTTTCACATGAAAAGGCTTCTGGTAGCCCTAGCTATGTGATTTTTAAGATCTGGAGGTATACAATCTTTATTTGCAGTTTTAGTTATTTATCTCTATCTTTATTTTGGTTTATTTATCTCTCTGTTTTTTTATTACTGGATCTATACCTTTCATTTCTGCATATGCTCTTTTCCCCATGACTCTATGTGATCTAGGCAAATCAGAAACAAAAAGGAAGGGTTTTTTGCATGTGTATGCTATTTTCTGCTGTGCCTTAGTGTGATCTTGGAAAATCAGAAACATTGAGGAAAATATTTAGCTTTCGGCGAAATCTAACTTCAATCCATAAGGTTTGGTTTTTTTGTATGTCCTTGTTGGGTTGTGTGGTTTTTTGTTTTGTAGGAAAAAATAGATTTTTCAAGTAAACATGCACCCCAAAGCTTGAGTGACTAAAAAAAACAAGACAAAATAAAAAAAATCTCCTTCCTATTTTCCAAACATTACTAACCTTTTAAACTAGCTCACTTGGTCCAAAGTTACTTTATGAGAATAGAGGTCTTGGCTTCAAGTCTTTCCTTTTATTGAGTTACTTTTTCAAAAAGCACATGTATCTTATGTTTTAAAGATACTTTATGTAAAAGTGTTCTCACCCATTATAAAAAGTGAGTCACTTATAATTCTAAAATCTCTTTATCTTTTATTTAAGTTACAATTCAGTGAGTAGCTCACAAAGTACCATTGTAAAAATGACTTTCACTTATTTATAAAAGCGGGTCACATAAAATATTTTTCAAAAGTGAACTAATTAAATTAAGTTTGGAAAGGGGATGTTTTTTTTTTAATCTAACAATTTCATTCACTTCCACACATTCACACACTTCGTCGACATCTTCAACAACTTTTCTTTAAAAAACCATAACCTCTTCATCCAGAAGCTGTTTTTTTTAATCAGCCTAATTTTTTGAGTTATTTCCATTGGAACACTTAGTTCCAACATCTAAAGCTTAAATTTCTATTAAAATCAAAAGTCCATGCCAAGTTATTCTTGACAACACCAACTACTTCCACTGGTGGTCCTACATGTGGATTTACTTACAAGTAAAGGCCTTTATAGACTAGCCTCAGGCCAAGAAAATAAACCTAAACATGAAGATAAGGCAGCCAAATGGGAAAGTAGGAAAGATCAAGCATGTGGGATAATAGGGATGTTTATTTCTCCAGACCTTAGATTCCATATTGCAAAACTTAATACCCCTAATGAGGCAATGAAACATCTCACTAAAGTTTTTGGAATTAAAAATGAAATTAGATCCCATCAACCTGGAAATGAGTTTCTTACGTTGGACCCCAATAATTGTTCTTCCATTGAAGATTTTTTGTCCAAGTTCAAGACCCTTAGACTTCTCTTGGAAGGTGTTAAGGTTAAGAAAGAAGACGGTAGCCTTATCTATTCCATTATTACTAAGTTGGGACCAACCTACTCTATGTTCGTTTCCAACTTCCATTCTACTAGAGAAGCCTTCATTTCTAAAGGACAAGACTACAAGTCCCCCTCTTTTGATGCCTTTTGTGATTCTTTAATAAGAGAACAAGAAAAAATCTTACATCTTGGTCTTCTCAATATTGGAAACTCTTCTGAGAAAGCCTTAGTTGCCCAACAATAACCAAATTCAAAGAATCCTAAAAAGGAGTATCCTAAAAAGAATGGTCCTAAACCAAATAAGGGTCCTAAGAAATTTTAGTCTGAAAATGAAAAATCAATTTTAAAAAATGATAAGGAAAATAAAAACAAAGGGAAGAAGACTGATAGACATTGCAAATTTTGTAATCGAGATGGCCACTTAGAATCCAGATTCTTTAAGAAGATAGAAGCCTTGGAAGCAACAATGAAGAAGCATAACATCCATTTGGAGAATTCTTCAACTTCAAATTCATCTTCAGGAATAACACTTTCTGCATGTGGTTGTCAAGCATCTCGGTCTGGTTATGCACTAAATGTATCTTTTTCTTCTCATTCTCATGAGTGGCTCATTGATTCTGGAGCTTATTATCACATGGAAAAAAACAAAGCCATTTTTTCTTCTTTAAATGATTGTAACACCAAAAATATATATGTTGGTGAGGATAGAACTATTCATCTAGACAATGGGAAATTTAATGATGTATTATGTGTTCCAACCTTATCCTGCAAACTTTTATCTATATATCAGATAACTTGTTCAGGTGAAGGTAAAATCGTTGAATTCTCACCTCATGATGCTGTAATTAAGGACCTAAGAGATCCTAGAAAAATTTTAGCTACTGGCATTGCTCATGATTCCACAAGGTTGTATAAGTTTAACAACTTTGGATCATTAACTCTTCCCTCGGTATTTGTTGCTCATAATGATGAAGTAAGCAAACTTTGGCATGAACGATTTGGTCACTTAAACTATCGCTCCTTTCAAAATATATGTAAAGAAAATATGGTGACAGGTCTTCCTATGGTATCTTGCAGAGATGGTGTTTGTTCCAGATGTGTACTCACAAAACATGATCGTGATAGTTTTGAAAAACCAGCCTCTTGGCACACCTCAAACCCTTTACAAATTGTGCATAGTGATTTATGTGGTCCACTTCCAGTTGTTTCATTATTTGGCTACAATTATTTCTTAACTTTCATTGATGATTTCTCCAGACGCACTTGGGTATACTTCTTAAAAATCAAGAGTGAAGTCTTTAACATGTTCTTGGCCTTTAAGCCCTTTGTTGAGAAATAATCTGGACATCAAATTCTCAAGATAGGATCCGATAATGGTGGAGAATATGTTAAAAAAAAAAAAATCAACTTTTGCATTGAGCATGGAATTCAAATGCAACATATTGTTCCATATACTCCACAACAAAATGGTGTAGCTAAAAGGAAGAATCACACCTTAAAGGAAATGACTAATTGTACGCTTCGGTCTAAAGGATTTACTCTTAATTTTTGGGCAGAAGAAATTAACTGTGCTAATTACATAGTAAATTGCACTCCTACTAAGGTTTTAAAGAATATCACTATAGAAGAATCATGGAGCTCGATTAAACTAGATGTAAGTCACTTTCATGTTTTTGGAAGTGAAGGATGGGCCCATATTCCCAATGAGAAACATAAAGCCTTAGAACCTAAGAGTGAAAAGTGTGTTTTTGTTGGATATTCTGAAGATTTCAAAGGATATAGACTTATTCCACTTAAGTCCAAAAATGTTATCATTAGAAGAGATGTAATTTTTTCTGAAAATATATCAGCCTACAAGCCTAGTTCAGTGGATGTGCCACCTCTCTCTATACCTTCTACTTCTGAGAATATTTCTTCTTCAGATGATGACATCAAGGATGACAATCCTCCCCTACATTCTAAGGATCCTCCTTCTGCTCCTCAGCTTCCAAAATGGGTCCATGCTACTCAGGATGCAGCAGGTGCTCTTGCAAGTGATCCTACAGATCAACAACATACACATTGTCAGTTCGATATAGCCTCTTCTTTACTGGCTCAAGCTTCAACGAATTATGATCCTAACACCTTTGTAGAAGATTCAAGCCATCCAGATTGTGACGTAGCTATGAATGAAGAATATCATTCATTATTAGCAAATAATACATAGGATCTTGTTCCTCTTCCAAAAGGAGGAAAACTTGTTAGATACAAATGGGTTTACAAAACTAAGTATGGACCATATAGAAAAATTTATAAACATAAAGCTCATCTTGTTGCTAAGGGTTTTCCAGAAGTTGAAGGCATTGACTATACTAAAACCTTCTCCCCTGTTGCCAAAATGAACTCTATATGGCTTGTTCTTTCCCTTTCCGCCTCTTTCAAATGGGAAGTCCATTAGATGGATGTTAAATCTTCCTTTTTGCATGGGGACTTGCATGCAGAATTATATATGGAACAACTTCCTGGCTTTATAAAAACAGACTCCAGCCTTGTATTTCAGCTTAAGAAATACATTTATGGTCTCAAGTAAGCCCCTAGGGCTTGGTATGCCAAAATGGATAACTTTCTTTTAGATACTGGCTTTTCTAGGTGTCGTTCTGAAAATACTGTCTACACCAAGAAAGTGGGTAAGTCGCTTATCATTCTTGTTCTTTATGTCGATGATCTTATCCTTACTAGTAGTGATCCCAACCTTATAAACCATGTGAATTCCAACCTTTAAAATGAGTTTGTAATGACAGACTTAGGACATTTGCATTATTTTCTTGGTCTTCAAGTCTTTCAATCCAGGGAAGGTATTTCCCTTTCCCAGTCCAAGTATGGATGTGATATTCTATGCCACTTTCACATGGAAGACTGTAAGCCAACCCCTTCTCCCTTTCAGTCTGGAGCAAAACTTTCAATCGCTTGTACTTCCAATGAAGTTGATGCTACCTTATATCATCAGCTTGTAGGAAAACGTTTGTATCTGACCCATACCCATCCTAGCCTTTCCTTTGTTGTTGGTCTTCTTTCTCAGTTTATGAAAAACCAACATGAAAGTCATTGGAAAGAAGCTAAGAGAATACTTTTTTATGTTTGAGGTGCAGTTCAATTTGGGATTCATTACAATGCAGAAGCATCTCCTCTATTGGTTGGTTTCATTGATTCTGATTGGGCTGGTGACCCTGATGATTGGAAGTCTACTGCAGGTTATGTCTTCACTCTTGGTTCTGGACCTATTACATGGGATTGCAAGAAACAAAGTTCCATTTCTCTTTCTTCAGCAGAAGTAGAGCATCGTGGCATCATAGAAGCTAGTAAGGAAGCCCTATGGCTTCGTTAGATCCTATCAGAGTTTGGCTTTTAGGAGCAACATCCAACTACACTTTGGTGCGATAATCGAAGTGCCATTCAACTATGAAAAAATCCATTCCAACATCAGCGCAACAAACACATTGAACTACACATGCACTTCATCAGAAAACTCATTCATGATCATGTTCTTAAAGTGAGATATTGTTCAAAGGCGAAGTTTACTAAACTTCATTTTATGGTTGGAGTTCAGGAAGTTGTCACAAAGGGGGGGTAAATTCTAATGCCTCCTTCCTTCTTCTATTGTGTCATATTTGTATGTCCTTCAATCCTATCCCAAGTTGTTCTTAAGGGGGAATGATAGGATATTCCAAAACATAGGAAATAGTTAAGTATAACTTGGTCTAGTGTAGAGTTATGTAAAGTGTGTTTCTTTATGATGTAATTTTGTAACTTACAATCTGACGATCATGATATGTTCTAGACATGAAGTGATCCGACGATTCATTCTCTCCTCAGTATTACTGACACATGATCCATGGCTTAACACCCGATTGGTGCATGATCTCTATTTAAAGAGCATGGAGGGTCATTTGTAGGGTGACTGTTCATGAGATAAGCTTATGTAAATTTTCTTTATTTTCTTTTTTAGCACTCAGAATGAACCTCAAGGCTGAGAAGAGGCAATTTCGAGGTAACCACAGACCAAGCTTTTGATCTGGCATCTAGCCCTGCCAGACCAAAGCGGGCTCTCTCTTTATGAACAAGATGTGGCTGCAAATAAATGAATTTTAGGCTATCTATGGAGTGTGGGGATTTGTTTAAAAGGTTTTTGGGTCAAAGAAAACAAGAGAAGGGACCATTGGGCTATGGAATCGATGCTAGTTTCTGTCTAGAAAACTTGGGACAAAGTAAGTGCAATGTTTAGCCAGATAAAATATTGCAAATGTGAGAAGAATAGGAGAGAAAGCCCACTGCCATACAAGCATCAAACAAGGTATGGATCTATAGTAGCAGCATTAGATGAAAGAGAAACACAGGGTTACTCAACAGAGCATTTAACAAAGGATGGAGTCGGCAAAGACAACCACTACACTTAACAACAAAATCCCATGAAAGGAGCATCGTTACAGATGAATTCCTAACACATCTATTAGATAATGTTGTAACAAGGTAGAAAAACAAAAATATGTAAGTGAATTACAAGAAAAACATACTAGACATTAACACTGTGATGCATCCCAGGTCCAAAGGGTAGAAAATACTTTATTAAAATAATTTTCAAGAGAAACCTTACAGAGTCCCAAGCAGCCTCCTTCTATTGCAAAAATCAAACCTCTATCTTTTAAAAATGATCCTATATATACTAAATTACAAATCTATTTTTATTTCCTCAACATAGGAAAAAAAAAAAAAATACAATTAATAATAAAATCCTATCATAAAACAATATTAAAACTAAACAATATTGAATAAAACTCTCATGAACTATGGCAAATAGAGTTGTTTTGAAAACCAAAATCAGTGAATTTTGGTCAAGATCTGTTTCCTTTAAGGGTGGAATTCCACAAAATCTGCCCTTTGATTGCCACCTTGCACCTGCCTGCATGAATTTTGGAGTTAGTTGATCAACCTGCTGTTCTTGTTTCCCCAGAAAATGGAACTGAAGATCTTCCTGCTGATTTTGTAACCATTTGACAAACTGTTTCTAGCTGGCACTTCTTTAATCATACAACAAGCTCCTCCAAAACCTCCATACGCAAAATCTATACACCATAGATTTTGAAAATGTATCCATGACATCTTCCCTGATCGCCTTTTCTGCCTCACTATCCTATCGATGAGCTTACAACAACAACATTAAGCCTCCATCCCAAACCATCCATTAAAGGTTGATTTTTCCATAGTGTTTTTGATATTCATTAAAATTTCTCGTGGCATCTGCAATATCTCCCATCTTTGATATTGAACGAAAAGTATCTTCTACTTCTGGATTTGCAATCATGTCCAAATATCGTTGGGGATATCACTTCTGAACACCAATCAGACCATGATAATTCTCTGGCAATGGAAGTAGGGACTTTGTAAGAATTGCAAATTCCTTCACATACACTGAACACTCTCCTTTCTCAGTCCATTTTATAGAGCCAACTGTACCCAAAATATCTCCAATGTTCACAAGTGTCTTTAGCTACTCAAACATGTCTTTATCTAGCCTTTCTTTCTCTCAATAAAGCTAAATTACATTGGAATCATCTTTTAAAGCCAAAAAGGCGAGCTTGCCAAAGGACCTTCATGCTATAATCTCGGGCACCTTTAGAATTTTTTTTTTTTATAGAATGGCCCTACGTGCAGCGCCAAGGAGCTATGTGTAGCGTACTTAGCTTCTCTGTATCACTGTTTATATCACTGGAGCTTTTTGGAACATAAAACAAAATTGCCTTGAGACCATCGGCAATATTTTTACACCTGTGATCTCTTACATTGTAAACCTTTGTTTCATCAGGATAGAAGAGTTCCTAGTTCCGTTCCGACTCCAATCCAGGCTTCCGGTTCTCATTAAAGAGAGCAAAAATGTATGTATCAATCTCTTGGCCAGGCTTCAAAGGAGTTCCAGTGTTGTTTATCACATGCCTGACCAGATTTCCATTGTAAATTGTAGCATTGTCTGGAGTTTTTGCAAGCTCTTTTAGAGCCTTCCTTTGAGGGCCACCTTATTTCAGTCGCCATTACTTTTCAAGAGCTATCCGTACATTGCACATTGCAGGAAGGACAAGGGATATCACACCCATGGGCTACGTGCAATGCTAAACCCAGGAGTGCAGCGCCACAGTGCTATGTGCAATGCCACTATAATTTGTCTTGGCTTTTGTTGACTTGGCTTCAAATTAAAAAAAAAAAACAACTTATGTGTGTTGTGGATGCAGTGGCGCTGAGATTTGGAGTTGAGCTGGGCCTTTGGTGAAAACCCTTATATTTGTGGACTCTACCTAATCTATTGCAATATCAACAATGTTGTTGCAATATCAACAATGTTGTACTGAATCAGAATCGAGGACTGTGCTACCTCTTGAATGAAAGCCTTTTTTTTCACAGGTTTTCCTTCTAGAGTCAAAAAAATTTCTTTGTTCCCTGGGTGAGAAGCAATAGGAATGACCTCAACATCAACAATTAGCATTGCTACCACTCGAGACATCGATGGATGTGTTGTAGGCACAGTTTGAGTGCAAAGAAGGTCCACTTCAATCACTCTGAGGATTTCTTCTTTCGAGCATGTTGATTCTATCTTAGGATCCATCAATTCTAGAGACCTTCCTTGCTCATAAAGATGCCAGGTCCACTCTAGAACATAAACCATCCTCTGTGGAAAGCTTGTGTCTGTGTTGCTTCTACCACTCACATGTTCCAAAGAAACTATTCCAAAACTGTATACATCTGTTTTTCGGTAAGATGACGCCACATAACGTACTACGGGGACATATATCCAATTGTGCCAGCAACTCTCGTGCTAATGTGAATTGTAGCCTCATCATATATCTTAGTGAAGCCAAAATCTAATATTATAGGGTTCAGAGAGTCATCCAACAGGATGTTACTAGCTTTGAGATCTCAATGAATTTTCGAGAGCTGGACTCCTCATGAAGGTAAGCGAGTCCACGTGCAGTGCCAATACATATATTATATCGAGTGGGCCAATCCAGTTGGATATGAGTTCCATTCTTACCTAATAAAGATTTTTCAAGAATGTTGTTTTCCATGTACTCATAGATGAGGAGCAAATCATCTGCTTCTAGACAACATCCATGCAATTTTACAAGTTTCCTGTGTTGCACTTATAGACTGCACCATATCCAATAATTCCAAGTCACCATCCTTTAGTGTCCTTTCATTTGGAGCTCCAACATGTCCATAGTGGAGAATAGAACTATTCTTTTCCGTTGCACAGATGAAAGTATAGGAGAAACGCCTACAACCACCAAACATATACACATAATGCAAGAATGTGCTTTCCAATTGATACTGCTTTTCTAGCTGAAATGTTCTATAATGAATCTCCAAGTATTTCTTTCTAGAACCATGAGACCAGAACTTGTAAACCTCTTGATAATCGTCTTTGCATTGTAAGCCATTCTATATACAGTTTCAAAATCATTTCTAGGCAAGATGTCATCACTGCAGACAAGTACTTTGTTGCTACCCAATTTAAACAACAACTGCTTGGGACAACAGTCATCCCATCAAATGAGCAACAATATTCATTTGACCATATATTTTGATCTGGGAGCCTGTTTTTGGAGTGTGATATACCACTAGAAATCTCTTTCCGAGATGCTTCTGATGGACACACTTATGACATGTTTTGTGTTGAATATCATGTGAAAAACATCTCTAAAAACCAGACATAGTAAAAGCCCGTTTTGATCCCTGGTGTCAGTCTGCGAAGACTAGAACTAACATTATTAATAAATTTCCTAAAGTGGTCATGTTGGATCAAGTCGTGTATTGTTTCCCTCTTTGAGGGTTTTAACCACATCAATAATACTGGTGTATTGATCTATGATCTGTTTTGTGAGCAGTGTCCTTTAGTGTTCTATCTCAGGAACTTACCTTGTAAATTCCTACATATGGGTTGAGTTACTAGTCCTGGAAGCCTTGGTTGGAAAAACGCTCTAGAAGCTCAAAAATAGTAGTAGGTTGAGTTATTAGTTTTGGAAGCCTTGGTTGGAAAAAATCCTCTGGAGCCTGGAAGTCTTGGGTAAAGACCAATATGGTGATGGTTTTGTGATGTTCAACCATGAGGTCGAATCAATGTTTGATGGTTTAAGGTGGTTTGGCCTCTTGAAGCCCTAGATGGTTTTGATTTATGTGTTTTATGAGATCCCACATTCATACTTCGAGAATGGCATGGGGGTGACTAGATGAAGAGATATTTGGCTCAACCATGTCTATGGTTGGGTGGAACGTGATAGTTCCATACTAGGTTGGCTTTTGCATCATTAATATGAGGTTATTTCCCCTTGTTATCTCATGAGTATTATGACGGTTTATATGTGGATCATATGACTATTGTTTCCTTGGTATTCCTGTTTTTATTATGCTGGCTATGAATATGTATTATGACAATGGCTATGTATGGATCCCATCATGTTTTTACTTTTATATCAATTGAACAATGTATCTATGGCCTAATGGATGAAACTACAACTAAAGTGACAAGGAAACAATGCCTCATAGTGAATCTTAGATAAGTATGAGACCCTTATGCTTAGATCTGTTATTTAAAACTATAGATTTCATTCATTCCAAGTGTTTAACGGAATTTAAATCCCGGTTGGGGATGGTCAGGCCTAGTCCTTGCGTTAGCTTTTGGTTTATTAGTCTTGTCATCATTTGTTTATTAGATTCAAGAAGTTACAACATGTTCTAGACAGTGGCCGAAATTCTATGCTTGAAAAGGGCCTTAAATTCCTTGGACTCTAACAGGTATGTTGTAAATAGTCCCTAGACACAGGCATGCAGGCTTGTGGGAGCATCTAGAGCTCTTTGGACACTAACATGCCCATAGCATGGGAATGTCCAAATGTTTAATAGTTTAAAGACTCAGTGGGACCCAAGGGCTAGTTAGCAGAAAGGTTGGGATGGTTCCTAAGGTTCCTATTGCTAGTGTTGAAGGTTTGTATGGTGTGTTTCTGTCAGTTCCACTTCCTTAATGTGACTTAGGAGGTCAAAGAAAATCATAGTAACTTCTCATCACATGTTTACCCCAATTTGTTGGTTGCTTGGGTAGATGTGGGAGGAGGGCGTTACAGAGTGGTATTAGAGCATGGTTCGCCCGTTGGACTTGATGGGCAGTGTGTTGGTCATGTATTCATGTTGGATGCATATGTGTTCCTTATGTTTCTAGTCCATGTGCTTGTTGCATTTGCATGGTGTTCATCATGGTTGTAGTGATGTTTCCATGTGAAGGTTGACGAAGTTGTTTGATGTGATCGTCATGAGTGTATGCGAGTTGTATATGCATTCGTTATGCATGCCAGTGTCTATATGTTGTTATGCATGCATTGCCATGGTTATGGTTATGCATGTATGGTAGGTTAGGCATGCATTGTGAGGTCATTATATGAAATTAGGACATCATCATGATATTGGTATGTACGATGCTAATGTATTGGCTGAGATAGATGAGGATATGTAGATCATCAAAGTGTAGTTGTCGCATTGGACCTCGAGGAAAGAGAATGTCATCATACATGTTTGTATGTTGGGCATGCAGGTATGTAGGTTAAGGATTGTTATGTGTATTAAGGTCATGTGTATTCCTTAATTCTATTGATGTTATGGTTACATACATGATAGATGATAGTTGATTAGTGTAGCCATATGCACGTGTTGGATCGTCATGAATGATAGTAATCTATGGTTGTATGCATTATTATTGTTGTTTTTGGTTAGATAACTTGATGATTATGTTATATGTTGTTGATGATTATGTTATAGGTTAATGATTAAGTTATAGGTTATATGATTGTTGATGAGTAACATAGCTTAATTATTAGGTAATATGTTGTTGATGAACATGATATATAGCTTGTTGTTTTATATCCTAGTAACTTGAATTTTAGAGTTATTTCAACTAAGATCTTGATGTTATGTGTATCATACTAAGTTGGATTGGCCTATGCAGATGGTCAGGGTTATGACATTCAGGTATGAGTAGACTTTTTTTGACATTGTGTTGTACTAATCTAGACTAATCATACATATGTGATTGTTATGCATGAACGACAAATGTTTATGAGCTTATGATGTGAACATGTTAGTTAGTTACTTTTGTGGATATCATGATATTATTTGTGCTTGAGATTATGTGTTTTAAAAGCTATATCATGATAATCTAGCTTGATTGTGCAGAAAACCTATCCTCCCCTTAGATACATTAAGGTATGAGTTTTCTTATGTCGCATATTTGGTGCTTGACTGTTTGATTATGTCACCTATTTGGTGTTGAACGTTTGGTGTCTATTATGCCATCTAGTCAATTTATTTAGCATGGTATTGTTTCAAGTTGGTTGATTATTTGATGAATTGCATAATATGAGTACGTGTTCAAATGATCTTGTTTTAAGATGATTGTACTAACACATATGTGTTGAGATAGTTGATATGTACTTGAGTGCAAGTAGGTGACAGTTGAAGAATTATGTCTAATGATTATGAGTAGACTATGTATTATGTCATGATTGTTAGTCTTGGTAAAGGTTGACTTAAAATTGATAGATATGATTATCTTGATATTTGGAATGTGTGGTTGACATGTGTGAAGAGTTGCAGGAAACATGCTTGGTATTAGCATGACAAGGTAATAATTGATGTGTTCATATAACTAATAGTTGAGTGATGTGACAACACATAGTAAGCCTCGATTCCAACAAAGTAAAAAGGCAGAAGAAAGGAATTGGGCAAGAATTCCTTTGACTATGTTTGGAAACCATAATTCTAAATGAATGGTGCTTTGCATACATGAAGTATTCCTAACCCTAATTTTTCTAATATTATGTGGATATGTGCTAGATTCATGAACATGTACTTGACATGTATATTATCTAGTCCCTAGTTACAGGAGGATCTGGCAAGAGAAATGGAGTCCCTTGAGAGATGGCGTGGATGTGTTCAGTTGCAAGCAACATGCTTGGCATAGCAAGGTAAGGTAACCAGTGTATTGTTCTATTTATTTATGCATTGACAGTTATGTGTTGATGGCAATATGATGCAAGGGATTGAATGGAAAAGAGGTTGCCATGAAATCTCAAAGAAGGCTCAGATTGAGCTTTCCCTTGGAAGAACTAGGAACCATGGGGATTGAGTCATGGCATCTGTTGTCAGTCTTAATCTTTTGGTATTTTGGTGATTTTTTGTGCTTGATTGTGGTTCTGTTTGTGTCTTGTGCATGGTCATGCCAATTTGTTTGTGCTGTCGTATTGTTGTTAGTTTTCCATGGTTTTCTTATTTTTTTCTTCTCGGTCTTGCCCTTCTTTTTTTAGAGTCTTGGGAATTGGTTGGGGAAGGAGGAAGTTAATGGAGCTCTGTGAGATTTTTGTGGAACCCAACAAACAATTTAAGACTCATATGAAGCTAGTGCATGTATAAAGGAAGTTGAAGGTGTTATTGTCGGTATCTTCATCCCTCTATCAGTGATCCAAATTTCTCTTTTTGCATGCATTTTAAGTGTCCCATCCGATTAGTTGCATTACATTAGGTCATGGATCAACTGAATAGTGGTTCATTATCAAATTTCCCTCATGGTTTTTTACCTGCTGGCCTATTTTCACAAATTCAGGTCATTTATAGTAATTTTTTATCATTACACTTGCAGAAGTCATTTTAGGGTTTTATGGTCTCATTAGGTGTAGGGTTTTCCACCATGGTCTTCAAAATCTCAATAAGAGGTCAAGAAGCACATGAGGATGTCAAATAAGTTCATAAAATCACAAATTTCACTGATAATTTGCTCCATAAAGGGTTTTTATCTCAAAACTTTGTTTTGAAGTGAAAACAGAGTTTTTCTGTTTCATGTAAAAAATTTATGTAATTTTATTGTTTTCATATGTAATAAAGCATCATCTGCAACCCTTGGTCACCTTGCCAAACTCTAGTTCTCCAGATCCTGCAAAAGAAACAAAACATTCAAGCATCAGTTCATCAAATGACAAAAAGAACCAAACTGCATAAATAGGGTTTTTAAAAGCAAAGTGAATTCAACTTTAGGAAAGTGGGTTTCTAAAATGAAAAATTTAAGTCAAGATGTATATAAAGTAATCCTTTGTGTTAGAAGACTTCATTTTGTGCAAGTGAGAGAGAGCAAGAAGAAAAACTGCACTTTGAGGAGAAAGAGGGAAAGTTGTAGAAAATTTCAATTTTTTTCTCGGGGCGACGGACCTGGGCACTGGTGTGACACATTCGCCAGGCGCTACGCACCAGGTGCAATTTTTCCAAATGATTTTCAATGCACGCTACACATAGAAAGTGCGCTACGCACCTAGGCATTGGCACGGCACATCTGTCAGCTAAGATTAAAAAACTCATTCCATCGATTTTCCAAGCCTCCAAATTTGCAAATATCATCTCTTCAAGTAAGTACACCATCCCATCTGCCCTAGAAAGAGAATTTTTCATCCATCATAATAATTTGAATGGTGAAAAATCAAACCCTAGTTGCTCTCAAAGTTTCCTTGCAAAATTGTCTAGGGTTTTGTAGTTTTTGTTGTTTTCACTCCCTTGTATGATTTTCCCACATCCCATAACCCTGCACTAAATTTCCCTTATTCCCTTCATCTCTCCTTCTCCTATTGACACTCACCTTACCCCTTATCACCAAACCCTAAGCCCTATACATAATTCCCACTATTCCCCAAACCCTAATTCTCATTTCCCAAACCCTATCATTCCCTAAAAACACTATTTCCATCATCAAAACCTTCATTGACAGTCCTACTATCAGTCATCCTCTCAATTCCTAAAAGAAAACAATAGTCACCCTATATTTCAAGAAAATATCTTCATACTCATCATTCTACACTCCACATTTGCAAGTATGGAAATAGATTCAGCTTATGAAAGCGATGAGGAAATTGTGAGTGATTCTTTCCAAGAGGTACATGCACCAAGAAAACCACATAAGGTAGGAAAACACATCTGAGAAGAGCCCACCACTCTCACAGAGTTACTAGCTTGCCCTCTTGCGGTAACATGCTTTAAACATCAGTCTTGCTACCAATTTTGTGAGATGGTGGAGAGGGTGAAATACTACCATGAACTTGCTAGGCTATTTGTCCTTCATCTTCCCAATGGGCAGGTGAACTTAGCTAGTGTATCTTTCACTTTGACACCTGAAACTATTTCTGCAGCAACAGGTATTCCTAATGTGGGTGAACAGTCGAACAAAGGACAGCTTGTGGGCAAAGAGAATTACGAGCCTTACATCAAGGCTAGTTATTAAAGGCAAATCAGTAGGGTTTTTCCTTTCAGATACCTACAAGACACTTATGCTCCACTCATGAAGCTCCTTATCAAATATTTCACTTGTGAAGGGAGGTTTTCTCGCTTGTACACTTACCATGTTAGATTGCTGATGCACTTTACTAGAGTGAGGATGATGAACCTCCCCTATTTCATATGTAGAAATATTGAGAAGATGGTTACGTTGGTGCAAAGGAAACCTCTTCCTCAGTAGTTCAATAGCATTTATCATTTTTCATTGATCAAAATTGTTGTTTTGCATCAGTTGAGCTTACTGAATATTTCATGGGATACCTTCATTTCACATCAGGTTTTCAAAGGCCCTCAGGTGACCCCATCATTGTTTCAAGAGGAAGGAGGGCCTTCAAATCAGCCAGGGGTTCATGAGACTCAAACTACAAGTGTCCCAGTATTTTTCACTTATGAAAAGGGCACAAGGAGACTATTTGCAGCTGCCAAGCGAGTATTATCTCCACTTGGGGTGGAAGGGGTCTCGTTTCCTTCACCAAACCACAAGCAAATTCCATCTTCACCTAGGGTGAAAGGGGCTTTGCCTTCTTCTTCAGTAGTACAGGTACAATATAAAGGAAAACAACCATTGCACAATGAAGGGCCTTCTAAAGGTCAAGATAGAGATTTTGTTTTGATTCAGGAGGAGGATACTGATTTGGGCTCCCAAAGCTCAAGACTCAAGGAAGTCATCAAAGAGAAAGAAGCTAACATCCATGCCTTATCACTTGGCCTTTAGAGGGCTAAGTGGATTATCAACTTCCTTTAGCAAGAAAACAAGAAACTTACCGACAAACAAGAACTATTGGAGCTGCAAGTCATCAAAGAAAATTGGCAAAGGTCCAAGAGGGAAAAGGGAAAGTTGCAATCCATTGAAAAAAAGGACAATGATTGAGAATATGTGTTGAAGAAGGTGAATATGCACTTGGAGAAGCTCCTTGAGAAATACAACAAGGAGAAAAATATGTTGCGCCACATGGCTTATCACTATTTGGCCCGAAACAAAATTTGTAAAACAAGGATAAGAAACCTAAAAGCCAAGTTAAGGAGAACTTTGAGAAGAAAGAAAGAGCAAGATAAACTCAAGATCTTAGTTGAAGCTTTATTGGCCCAGCATAGTACCTAACATAGATCATTCATGCCAAATTTCAAGAAATTTGGTGAACTTTTTGGCATTTTTGAAATTTTTAGGCAAAAAAATAGGTTTTTCCAACAGGTGCGTAGTGCCACCGGCGCTACGCATGAGATGGGGACCTCCATTTGAAGAAAAATTTGCATTTTTGGATTCCTTATGAAAATTTATGCATTCTTAGAAATTGCTAGGAAATTTGGACAAGTTTTTGCCCTCCAAAAGGGCCAAAAACACCAAAATAATGCCCTCTCTGCCACTTTTTGGCCACACAGGAAGAAGTTTTGGGCGATTGCGATTTTGGAGGGTCAAATGGACTCCAAATCCAACAATTCAACTCGATCCATAAAGTAGACTCACCCGGCTTTCAAACAAGCTATCCTGCACCTAATTTGGACCTTGGGAAGCCTCCCAAAAACAACTTGCAAAAATCGTTATGCACAGAAAACTGGCGCTATGCACACGATGAAAAAGTGCCAATTTTGCGTGTTTGCTCAGAATTTCACCTAGTTTTCTTCCAGTTTTACTTTTCTCTCTCATGGTCAAATTCATGATGTGATATGATGTAAATTCATCTACTATGATGTAAAAATGATAAAAATTGAATCATGAAGGTAGATATATCAGTTGTAGGTGGTTTTTAGTTGAATGAATCAGTTTCCTAAGTTTTAGAGGCAAGTTATTCCACTGCTTATTTTTGTGTTCCTAGTTTAGATATGCTTGAAACCACTCCTCTTCACATGGATTCGACCCTTGATGGATAGTACAGGTGGTTTGGAGGTCTATATCATGTGTTTTATTAGTCATTTGAAAGGGTTGGACTCTTGTGGATGTTTTGAGCACTATTGTACATCATTTCTGCAATTTGGCAAGGAAATAGACGAGGGTTTGCAACATTTTGTGGGATTCTTGTGTCAAGGTGACTTAGTATTGTTTTTTTCTTCTTTTTCGATTCAAGTTATCATATGTTTATGTGTGCCATGATCTCTCTCTTTCTACATCACTAAATGAATCAAGTGTAAAGGTGGAATTCATTGATGTTTCAGTGCTCTGCCATAGGGTTTACTTAGCTTTAGATGTTTTATACTATTTGAGGAGGACTCATGACACTTCCATGCCCTCTCCAACTCCTCGTCAGTATTAAACTCTCCATTTCACCTAATTCAAGGTACTAAATCACTTTCCTACCTCGCCCCGCAGAAACCTCTGCAAAACTGAGTTCATTCCCCAGACCCAAAACTGCCTTTCACATTTGATCCAGCAAACCACCATAAAAATGAAACTCCTCTGAGCATATACCTAGCCTAAAATTAGTCTTTACATCAATCATCTCAAGCCTCACTTGCTATATTTTCCTAAGATTTACAAGGAGAAAGCCCTCTTCAGACATGGTATAGCTAGCTACTAGGTTAAGCTTGATTTGATGTTACCCTAGACTTGCCTTTCTCAGCCTGAGGTAGATTTAGGCCATAACATATTGGCGACCATATTGGGGAATGTAGTTTTATGTTCCTCAACAAAATATATCGAGTTTAGATCTGATTGTTGATGGTGAACAACGATCAGACACCAGAAGGCTGAAATCATTCACCTGATGACTCCAGTGTCAAAGAATCCCAAGGTTCAGGATTTTATGGAAACTCTACTCTTCAAGAAATCAGTAGCCTAAAGAATTTCTTGGTGAATTCATTGTTATCAAAATGAATTCACTGGATCGAAGGTATGCTCCCATGAGCCAAGATCACATTCCAGGTTTCCTAAACAAAATTCCTAAGGTAGATTGGTGAAGGAATTTGCCTATGTTTAAATATGATGACAAGAATGACGCTCCTTTACATCTGGCTAGATTTCACATGAATATTCACAAGTTGAAGGTTGATTTTCCTGAAGATTTCTTGATGAAGATATTCATGGCCACTCTGGAAGGTGAAGCCTAATCTTGGTATGAAAATTTTCCGCCTGCTTCTATTTACTGTTTAAAGGATTTTCATACCATGTTCTTTGAAAGGTATAAAGAATAGTATCCATCCTTAAATTTAGTTCAGAACTGCTGCAGACATGCTTATAGCTTTATTTAAAATCTTGCGAGAATTTATGAAGATGATAACTTCATGGACGATGAGATCATGGAAGCCTTGTATGAAAAGCCATTTCAGCAGCATAAAAAAGAGCTTAGTGGATACTTATCAGGATGCGAAGGAAAATTTGTAGCAGGATTGAGATCTTAGTACAATGGGAAATGATGAAAGAGAAGGTTTTATTTCAGATCTATCCATGGAAGAAGACGGTAAGCAAGAAAGTCAAGTTTCAATTTGAGAATGTGATAAAGTCAAGTCAATTCTTTCAGATCTAGAGTCAGATCGTGATGATCAAGAGTACCTTGTTCTGAATCCCATGAAGGAGAGCTCTACCATTGAGATCATCTGGAATGAGGAAGACAGAGTTATTGACCCAAGTGTTCTCATTTCATTAGAACAAATCCTTCATGAGGAGGTAATCCAGTGATTTTATGAAAAAAAAGATGAGATATTTATTCAAGTAAGTGAAAAAACTTCTTTCGATAACTCAGTGGTAAATGATAATTTTATTTCCATGTCATATGAAGATGATCAACAATGTTTTCAAATTTCAGAAGATCAAGGAATTGAGGACTGTCATTTAGGTTTTCATGTTTTGAAATGTTATTTCAAGAAGACAAAAATTTCTTGAGCAAAAGAAAACAGAAAGTCTTATCTCCTCTGTCTGAAGATGAGATAGATCAACTCCTGAAAGGTCAAGTTACAACCCAAACTAATACAGGTTTGTAGTGCACACATGGTCAAGAAGGTGTTGGTGAAACTTCTTCCTCTTTTGAAAATGATGTCAGTCTTGAAATTAGATTTATAGATCAACGAAAAGATAATATTTTTTTCATGAAGACGATAAGACTGTCATTTTTGATAATCTTGAATATTGTTTTCTGTTTAAGAATGACCTAGACCATGAAATTGAGGAATATGAGCTTGAGAGAGACAATATGCCAGAATTTCTCATGCTCGAGGAATTTACAGCTAACAATCAGATGGTAGAAGCTTATACCTCTCTATGCCTTCCTATCAATCAGTAGCCAACTGTTCTTTCATATCACAATGAGGGAGTACTTGTATTTTTGTTGCTGGATCTCAAGACAAGCTAGTGCTTTAGGATTTTCAAGATGCTTTCGACATTCTTTTGCAAGCACCAAAGAAGATGAATGTTACATGGTTTGTCAGCATAAGCCTTGGTTTCAATTATTATTGTGAGTTTCCTACATGTACATCATTCTACCTGCTTGGTGAAAGTGAGAGAAAAATTTCAGTATGTAGCCATCTACTATATTGGTTACATTGGAAGGCCCACTTCACATGGTTGTACATATTTCATCAGTAGGCAGGTGGTTTTCATCATGATTTGAAGCCCTCAAATCTCGATGGTTTGTTGCCATTAAAAATCTTTGTAAGTACTTGTTTCAGTTAAGTAAGTCATGATTCATTTTTTGTTTTCTTCAGTTTCAAAATAGTTTCATCTTTTGAGTGTCTTATTTCAGTTTTGAGTTAGTCTTAGTTCTTAGTCATTTCAGTTATGCGTCTTGAGTCTTAAGTTTTGATGTTTTTGTTTCCAAGATGTTGACTCCATTTTTCCCAATGGAAGAAGGCACTGATCTGCTTTCCAGAGATCAATGGTTCTTGGCACCTCTCAGGAGCTACCATCGCCATTGGAGCCAATGTTAGTGTCAGTATATTCATCCCTCCATCAGTGATCAAAATCTCTTTTTGCATGCATTTTAGGTGTCCCATCTGATCAGCTGCATTCCATTAGGCCATGTATCAACTGATGGTAGTGGTTCATTATCAAATTTCCCTCATGATTTTTTACCTGCTGGCCTACTTTCACAAATTCAGATCATTTACAGTCATTTTTTATCATCACACTTGCAGAAGTCATTTTAGGGTTTTCAGGTCTCATTAGGTCTAGGGTTTGCCACCATGGTCTTCAAAAACTCAATAAGTGGTAAGCAGGCACATGAGGATGTCAAATACGTTCATAAAATCACAAATCTCACTGATGATTTGCTCCATAAAGGGTTTTAACCTCAAAGCTCTGTTTTGAGGTGAAAACAAAGTTTTTCTATTTCATGTAAAAAAATTATGTAATTTTATTGTTTTCATATGTAATAAAGCATCATCTTCAGCCCTTGGTCACCTTGCCAAACTCCAACTCTCCAACTCCTACAAAAGAAACAAAACATTTAAGCATCAGTTCATCAAATGACAAAAAGAGCCAAACCGCAAAAACAGGGTTTTTAAAAGAAAAGTCAATTCAACTTTAGGAAGGTGTGTTTTAAAATGAAAAATTAAGGTCAAGATGCATATAAAGTGATCCTTTGTGTTAGAAGACTTCATTTTGTGCAAATGAGAGAGTGCAAGAAGAAAATCACACTTTGAGGAGCAAGAGGGAAAGTTGCAGCAAATTTCAAGTTTTTTCCCCGCGCGACACACCTGGGCACTGGCGCGACGCATCTACTAGGTGCATTGCACTGGGCACAGGTTTTCCAAAGGATTTTCAATGCGCGGTGTGCACAGAAAGTTCTCTACGCACCTGGGCATTGGCACGACGCATCTGTCAGCTAAGATAAAAAAACACATTCCATCGATTTTCCAAGCCTCCAAATTTGCAAATATCATCTCTTCAAGTAAGTAAACCCTCCCATCTACCCTAGCAAGAGAATTTGTCATCCATCATAGTGATTTGAATAGCGAAAAATCAAACCGTAGTTGCTCTCAAAGTTGCCTTGCAAAATTGTCTAGGGTTTTGTAGTTTTTGTTGTTTTCACTCCCTTGTATGATTTTCCCACATCCCATACCCCTACACTAAATTTCCCTTATTCCCTTCCTCCTTCTCCCATTGACACTCACCTTACCCCCTATCACCAAACCCTAAGCCCTATACATAATTCCCACTATTCCCCAAACCCTAATTATCATTTCCCAAACCCTATCATTCCTTAAAAACCCTATTGCCATCATCAAAACCTTCATTCACAGTCCTACTATCAGTCATCCTCTCAATACCTAAAAGAAAACAATAGTCACCCTATATTTCAAGAAAATCTCTTCATACTCATCATTCTACACTCCACATTTGCAAGTATGGAAATGGATTCCGCTTATAAAAGGGATGAGGAAACTATGAGTGATTCTTCCCAAGAGGTACATGCACCAGGAAAACCACATAAGGGAGGAAAACACATCCGGGAAGAGCCCACCACTCTCACAGAGTTACTAGCTTGCCCTCTTGCAGTAACATGCTTTAAACATCAGTCTTGTTACCAATTTTGTGAGATGGTGGAGAGGGTGAAATACCACCATGAACTTGCTAGGCTATTTGTCCTTCATCTTCACAATGGCCAGGTGAACTTAGTTGGTGTATCTTTCACTTTGACACCTAAAAATATTGCTACAACAAAAAGTATTCCTAATGTGGGTGAACAGTGGAGCGAAGGATAGCTTGTGGGGAAAGAGCATTATGAGCCTTACATCAAGGCTAGTTATCAAAGGCAAATCAGTAGGGTCTTTCCTTTCAGATACCTACAAGACACTTATGCTCCACTTATGAAGCTCATTATCACCTGTGAAGGGAGTTTTTCTCGCTTGTACACTTACCATGTTAGATTGCTGATGCCCTTTACTATAGTGAGGATGATGAACCTCCCCTATTTCATATGTAGAAATATTGAGAAGATGGTTACATTGGTGCAAAGGAAACCTCTTCCTCAGCAGTTCAGTAGCATTTATCATTTTTCATTGATCGAAATTGTTGTTTTTCATTAGTTGAGCTTACTGAATATTTCATGGAATACCTTCATTTCACATGAGGTTTTCAAAGGCCTTCAGGTGACCCGATCAGTGTTTCAAGAGGAAGGAGGGCCTTCAAATCAGCCAGAGGATCATGAGACTCAAACTATAGGTGTGCTAGTATTTTTCACTTATGAAAAGGGCACAGGGAGACTATTTGCAGCTGCCAAACGAGTATTATCTCCACCTGGGGTGGAAGGGATCTCATTTCCTTCACCAGACCACAAGCAAATGCTATCTTCACCTAGGGTGAAAGGGGCTTTTCTTTCTTCTTCAGCAGTATAGGTACAAGATAAAGGAAAACAACCATTGCATGATGAAGGGCCTTCTGAAGGTCAAGATAGATATTTTTCTTTTGATTAAGGAGGAGGATACTGATTTGGGCTCCCAAAGCTCAAGACTCAAGGAGGTAATCAAAGAGAAAGAAGCTGACATCCATGCCTTATCACTTGACCTTTAGAGGGCTAAGTGGATTATCAAATTTCTTGAGGAAGAAAACAAGAAACTTACCGACAAACAAGAACTTCTGGAGCTACAAGTCATCAAAGAAAACTGACAAAGGTCCAAGAGGGCAAAGTGCAAGTTAACATCCATTGAGCAAAAGGATAATGACCCAAAATATGTGTTAGAGAAGGTGAATATGCACTTCGAGAAGCTCCTTGAGAAAGCCAACAAGGAGAAAAAGATGTTGCGCCACATGGCTTATCACTATTCGGCATGAAAAAAAAATTGTAAAACAAGGATAAGAAACCTAAAAGCCAAGTTAAGGAGAACTTTGAGAAGAAAAAAAGAGCAAGATAAGCTCAAGATCTTAGCTAAGGCTTAATTGGCCTAGAATAGCACCTAACATAGATCATTCATGTCAAATTTCAAGAAAATTTGTGAACTTTTTGGCATTTTTGAATTTTTCAGGCAAAAAATAGGGTTTTCCGGCAAGTGCGTAGTGCCACCTGCGCTATGCATGAGATGGGGACCTCCATTTAAAGAAAACTTTGCATTTTTGGATTCCTCATAAAAGTTTATTAATTCTAAGAAATTTCTAGGAAATTTTGACAAGTTTTTGGCCTCCAAAAGGGCCAAAAACACCCAAAAAATGCCCTCTCTGCCACTTGTTGGACACACAGGAAGCAGTCTTGGGAGATTGCAATTTTGGAGGGGCAAATGGACTCTAAATCAAAAAATTCAAGTTGCTCCAAAAATTAGACTCACCAGGCTTTCTAGCATGCTATCTTGCACCTAATTTGGACCTCGGGAAGCCTTCCAAAAGTAGCTTGAAAAAAGCGTTGCGCACAAAAAAATGGTGCTACGCACACGATGAAAAAGTGTCAGTTTTGCCTGTTTTCTCAGAATTTCGCCTAGTCTTCTTCCAGTTTTACTTTTTCTCTCTCATGGTCAAATTCATGATGTGATATGATTTAAATTCATGTACTATGATGTAAAAATGATAAAAATTGACTCATGAAGGTAGTTACATCAGTTGTAGGTTGTTTCGAGTTGAATGAATCAGTTTCCTAAGTTTTAGAGGCACGCTGTTCCACTACCTATTTTTTTGGTCCTAGTTTAGATATGGTTGAAACCACTCCTCTTCTCATGGATTCGAACCTTGATGGATAGAACAGGCGGTTTGGAGGTCTATATCATCGGTTTTCTTAGTGATTTGAAAGGGTTGGACTCTTGTGGATGCTTTGAGCACTACTGTACATCATTTCTGCAGTTTGGCAAGGAAATAGACTAGGGTTTGTAGCATTTTGTGGGATTCTTGTGTCAAGGTGACTTAGTATTGTCTTTTTTCTTCTGTGATTCAAGTTATCATATTTTTATGTGTGCCATTATCTCTCTCTTTCTGCATCACTAAATGAATCAAGAGTAAAGGTGGAATTCATTGATGTTTCAGTGCTCTGTCTTAGGGTTTATGTAGCTTTACATGTTTTCTACTATTTGAAGAGGACTCATGACACTTCCATGCCCTCTCCAACTCCTCATCAGTATTAAACTCTCCACTTCAACTAATTCAAAGTAATAAAGCACTTTCCTTCCTCGCCCCATAAAAGCCTCTGCAAAACTGAGTTCATTCCCCAGACCCAAAACTGCCTTTCACATTTGATCTAGCAAACCACCATAAAATTCAATCAAACTCCTCTAAGCATATAACTAGCCTAAAATTAGTCTTTACATCAGTCATCTCAAGTATCACTTGCTATATTTGCTTGAGATTGCTAAGGAGAGAGCCCTCTACAGACCTGGTAAGGCTAGCTACCAGGTTAAGCGTGGTTTGATGTTACCATAGACCTGCCTTTCTCAGCTTGAGGTAGGTTCAGGCCATAACAGAAGGCAAGAGTATGACAACTAGTTGGACAGGTTGGATCCATTGGTGTAAATGGTCGAGGGTAGGGTAGTCATGGGAAAGGTAATCAAGAAAGGTAGGGTGAATGGATTTGAAGTGTCATATGCCTTAGTTATGTTGGGAACTATTGTTCTTCATGTTGCACATGTGTTTCACACATAAATGGAGTTCTCTTAACCTTGACCTTATGATATCTAGTAATTACGTTGTGATAATAACTATGCTGATGTATATATGTGTATACATGTATGTATGTATGTATGTATGTATGTATGTATTTCATGTCTGATAGGGTCATCGTGGATCATGATTATTTTATGTTAATGTTTATACATACATATGCATGTATGTATGTCGTTGACTGACTAGATCATTATTATTTTATGTTGATGTTTATATGTATGGCATATGCATATCATTGTATGACAGGATCATAATTGTTTATGCTAATGTTTATGTATATGTATGTGTGTATCCATGTCTCTATGTCAATGTCTGATAGGGTTATCAGGGATCATGCTTGTGAAATAATGATTTCTTATGTAGGTGAATGGCATGACAAGGTTCGTGAGGAATCAAATGGTAAGAGTAGTCATGACAAATATATGAGGTCAATATCATGTGGACTTTATGAGTTGATATCATGTCTATGTTATGGGCAGGCTATACCGAGGGATACATCAGCCAAATGAAAGTGGCGTGGTATGCGACATGCTCAGACAAGCATGTATAAGATACTAGAAGGAAGGTTTCTTGGTATAGACAGTGTAGTTTAGCATGTGTGGTACTATTGTTTTGCATATGTTGTATATGTTGTACATGTTGCATACATGATGTTGTGTTCATGTAGTGTTGTGTATATAGAGTATGTGTACATGTTGTTTATGCAATGTTATGTACAGGGTGCTACATATAGTGTTGTTCGAATATTGCATATGTAGTGTTGGGTATAGATGGTGATATGTACACATTGTATATTGGTGTTGTGTGAATTTTGTATTGTGCACATGATGGTTATGTGGTGGTGTGCATATGGTGTTGTGTGCATGTGGATATGTAGTGTTGTGCACATAGGGTGCTATGTACATGTTTTATATGCAATTCTAGGTACATATGGTGTTGTGTTCATGTTGTACATTTGGTACTATGTACATATGGTGTTGTGTACATGTTGTGCATGTGGTGCTGTGTACATCTGAAGTTGTGTACATGTTGTACGATGTACCACGTGGTGTTGTGTAGGTTGTGCCATGTACATGTGACTTTGTTCACACATTGTGCAGGTGGTGCTTTGTACATGTGGTATTGTGTAACATTGTACATATGATATTGGTGTACATGTGGTATTTGTGCATGTCATACAAATTGTGTTGCATGCATGTGGTATAATGTATGTGCATTGTGTAGTCATGGTATCGTGAAATGTGTATTCGTTATGTTGTACTCTGTGTATGTATATGTATTGTGTGTGTTATGAAACCAACTCACAAAAGGATAGAAAATAAATATAAACACCTTAGAATTCAACCTCTTTAAGGGGGAAACCTCCTTTACATTACACATATGACCAATTCTTGGATGATACAAATGAAAAGACCTCCTTTCTATATATAGGAGTCTAAGGGGTCATAATATAATCGGAGCCAACATAACAATAATAATATAAGGGCACAAAAATAACAATAGTGGGCTTCTATGGGGCACAATAATAAAAATATGGAGACTACATGGGCACAATAATATAATAAGGGTGTTGCAATAATAACAATAGGGGTTACACTAGTAGTATAGGGACATAATAGTGTGGGTTTGTACATCAGGTATAGATTTATGTATTGTATTGAAAATTGGGTGTAGGTGTATGTATTATGTGGTGGTGTACACTATTGTAGGCCCATGTATTATGTTGTGTTATACATTGGGTGTAGGTGTATATATTGTGTGGTGGTGCACACTGGGTTTAGGCCCATGTATTGTGTTGTGTTGTACATTGGGTGAAGGTGTATGTGTTGTGTCAGGTGTAGATGCATGTATTTCATGATGTTGTATGTCATGTGTGGTTGTATGTGTGTGATGCACACTATGTGTATGTGCACATGGTTGAGGAGAAGGCACTGGGTGTTTTTAGGGTGTGGAAACCGATCCGTGTGCATATATAATAAGGACAAAGGTAGAAGATAATGATCGACTAAAGGATAAGTATCGGTATTTTATTTCAATTTAATTATGTTGTTATTTATGATTCTGGTCTATGATGATTACATGTGATCTATGATTTTGGTTTATGATGGCTACATGTGAGTTATGATTTTGATCTATGATGGTTGTGTTTTAAGATAACCTGATGTGATATGTTTATAAATAATGATTTGGTAAAAGATGTTAGTTTGACTTGTTGTGATAGGAAGCAAACAAGATTTCAAGTGTACCTTATTAACGAGATACCAATGAGGTACGATGCGAATTTATTTCAATTTACTTTAAATCTAATGGAAGTTATGTGCTTGTTGCAAGAAGAACGAAAATTCATGTTTGGGTGGTTGAAATCGACTGCAAGATTTAGTAGTAGGAAAGAAAGGAATTGGAACAAGTAGTAGTATGTTCGTAAAGAATTCAAGAGCAGGGCCATTGTGGGGCACTAGTACCCAATAGTGTCCAATGATTTCCATGAGTGTGTTATGACCGGTATGATCATTTTAAGGTAGGAATATGCTTTGGTTTTTGTATCTTCCAATGTGAGGAAGACTTTCCAAGGGATGGATTGGCCAGGATGGGGGTGCTAGTGGAACTTGGAAGGTTTGTGATTGCATGGAAGGAGGTGACCAGATTTCTAGAGGGACTGTGTCGAGAAGGGAAGGTCGGGGATGGATTTGTTTTGGTCATTAGCATTGCCAGATGGAATCAAATGGAAATTGGGAGTGCGCCCTAGAACGATGAACTGGTAATTATTCATTGAGAGGAAAAATGGTGCAGGATTGTAGCGTTGGACATTGGATGCAGATTTGAATTTTGCAGTGAATTCTAGAGTTCTTGGGAAGGAGGTGAATCTTGGTTTTACTTTGAGGGTGGAGGTGTGAGCCTCTAGATTCCCTTGTTGCAAATGCAGTCATCATATCCTTTTATTTGTTGGTTGAGAAAATGTGCATATGTGTATATGTGTGTATTATTGTAAATATTGTATCAAGATGGATTTATAAAGCTCCATAGGCAATATGATTATTTGTTGGGTGAAGCAAATGTTTATGTGTGTATATGTGGTTATTATTGTAAATACCGTAATTAGGTGTGTTATAAAGCTCTAGTAAATGGTATGCTTGTCATGTTTTAGCATATGATCATTGTAAATACTGCAACGAGCTGTGTTATAAAGATCCATGGGTAGTTTGCTTTGTTTTCAACAATATTGTTGGTTATAGGTGTCATTGAACACTGAGGATAGTGTTTCCCCAAGTGTGGGGGGGGGTTATTTAACAACCCTGGTTAAAAATCCATGTAAAAATATATAAGGCCATGGTGATGGGACATATATTCCAAGCTGAATGGTGGGAAAAGCATCCTAGTGGGTGTGCATTCAGTTTATTATGGCTAAGGAAATTCACAAAGGCAATGGAAAAGGCTTTGGAAAGGCAAGAGGAATTAATTGACATTTTATTTATAAAAATAATGGAAATTAGGAGAAAATGAAGTTGAAGGGTCACGGATTGCATGTGAGAAGGAAAATGAGGAAAATAATCGAAATTGAAGAAAATAGAGGCCTCATTAATAAAAAAGCTTCTGAGGATATGTGGGGAAGCTTGGATAAGTTCCGTTTTGGTGGAGCTCTTTTCTATTATATCTCTCATACACTTGGATACATAGAGTTTTCTTGGAGCACTCTTGGAGGAGTGTGACATAGTTGGAGTTTTGGAGAAAGAAGGCAATGGAAAAGAATGAAAGCGTAAGAGGACATCAGGATCAACAACTACAGTGGTTTCGCTTGTAGGTACCGAGTTACATATGTTTTCCTCAATAATTTTGGCAAGCATGGCACATGCATGTGGTTTCTTGGTTATGATATGTCATTGGCACAGAGGATTGCCTATATTGACAGTGGATTTGCCTAGCCTTTCCATTTCTTGGATAGCCATGGTGTTGTGTGTTTATTTCTTTGTTTTCTAGTTGGTTCTCATGTTTCCTTTAGCTTGGGTTGGGTTATTAGTTCCCAGAGCCCTGGTTGGACAAATTCTCTAGAAGCCCTATAACAACTCCGTTGAGTTACTAGTTCTAGAAGCCTTGGTTGGAACAAACGCTCTAGAGCCCTAGAAGTAATGGGAAGAGACCAATCTGATGATGGTTTTGTAATGTTTGACCATGAGGTGAATCAATATTTGATGGGTTGAGGTGGTTTGGCGTCTGGAAGCCCCAAATGGTTTTGATTATATGTTTTATGAGATCCCACATCCATGCTTGGAATATGGCAAGGGGATGACCAGCTGAAGAGATATTTGGCTCATCCATGTCTACGGTAGGGTGGAATGTGGTAGTACCATACTGGGTTGGATTTTTTATCATTAATATGAGGTTATTTCTCCTTGTTATCTCATGAGTATTATACTAATTTATATGTGTATTATATGGTTGTTTTACCCCTATATTTATGTTTTTATTATGCTAGTTATGAATATGTATTATGACAGTGGCTATATATGGATCCCATAATGTTTTAACTTGTATATGAATTGAACAATGTATATATGGCCTAATGGATGAAACTGCAACTAATGTCATAAGGAAACAATGCCTCATATAAAATCTCAGATAAGTATGAGACCCTTATGCTTAGATATATTATTTAAACCTGTAGATTTCATTCATGCCAACTTTTTGATAGAATGTTAGTCCAAGTTGGGGATGGTTAAGCCTAGTCTTGGAGTTAGTTTTTCATTTATTAGTCTTGTTATAATGTGTTTAATGGATTTTGGAAGTTACAACAAGTTCTATGTAGTGGTTGGAATTTTCAGCTTGAAAATTGCCTTAAATTCCCCAGACTCTGGCATAGGTTTGCTGGAAATGGTCCCTAGACACAGGCATGCAGGATTATGGGAGCGTTTAGAGCTCTCTTGAAGCTGGAATGCCTATAGCATGGGACCATCTAGAAGTTTAATAGTTTAAAAACTTAGTAGGACACAGGGGTTGGTTAGTAGAGAGATTGAGATGGTTCCTACGGTTCCTATTGCTGATGTTGAAGGTCTATATTGTGTGTTTCCATCGGTTCCACTTCATAGTAACTTCTCGTCACATGTTTACCTCTCTTGGTTCATTGCTTGAGTAGATGTGTGAGGAGGGTGTTAGAGTGGTTGAAGGAAAATAAAGAACATTGGATATATGTAAGGTGGTATGAATTGTGTGAGTGGTTAGCACTTTGTATTTCTTAAGACTATGAAAGAAATGAAAATGTAACCACAAAACCACTTTGGAAGGTGGGATATAGCCGTGCTAGCTTCAAAGAGGGATCTCTCTTTCAGATTTAACATTGTTGATTTTATAATTTTAGGCTAGATGTGAAGTTTAGGGTTTGGTTTTTTAGTTGATTGTTTGGTTGATAATGTAAGAAGGGACCATTACGAAATGGAGTCAATTTGCTTTAGGTAGATCCTATTTAGCAGTGGCAGATGAGTTTAACGGGGAAAGTAGGTAGATTCGTTGGATCTTATATGCTTGATGAGATGGGAAAGAAGAAATGACTAAGTATCAATTAAACATAGATCAATTAAGAATTTTATTGCTTAACTTCGGTTGAAAACATCGAAATTGTTCAAAAGATAGAGTTGAGTGTATTTAAACAAATTCAAATTCTTTATTTTCTTTTAACAAAATAGATTAGAAACACGTGAAATTATAGATAAAGGAGAACACAATAATCAAAGAGAATATCACTTCACAAAAAAATCTGACACGGGAATCCTAAAAAGCTTCTGTATTACTGAAAATTTGTCCATTAGAACTTGTGGAGCAGCTTGAAATCAATAGTCCATTTGTTTCCCTACAAAAATCAACCCTTAATACTTCAAAATATGAAGTATTTATAGAAAAAATTATAAAACATATTGATTTCAGAATATCAAGGAAAAATACTAAATTATCTAAAACTGTTTACATAAATAGTACAAAAATTTAGGAAAGTGAATTTTTGCATCTGATTGGCACTATTTTTCTGGCTTGTTGTTAGTGACTGGACCTGAAGAATAACAACTAGCTTTTGATTTTCTTCTAGAGATTTGATGGTTGTTTTCTCTAGTAACTCACACAATTATCCCATCTTTGTTCATCTGGCAGTTTAAACAGAATTAACTTTCGGTAAACCTCATCTACCTCTGTGAATTTTGTGAAGGAGGGCTTACTAAGAAATAAATGACTGATCTCATGTTTTCTAATAAATCGTAGCTTATGCCTTCCATGAATTCCTTTCCTGTAACTGTGTCCTTGATTTTAGAAAACTTTGACCCATCTCTAGCAATGGTGTACAACTTATGCTGGTAGTCTTCATGCTTGACCAATTTATCTCCTATCCCTTGTAATCTAGGAAGATCCTTTTGGTGCAGTTAGTTGAATTTCCTGTGAAATCTCTAAGTGATATTTTCCATACTGTTGCATTTAGTCTCCGATTGAAGCATTAATTTCTTCTTAGTGAGAACTTTTCTCACTTCCAAAATGGTATATGTTATGTCCTCTATGTCTAGTTCTTCCAACTCTTCTTTGGATTTTGAATTTTATAGTCTTATTAGAGGTACAACATCACTTGGTTTGGTGCCAAGGTATTTCTTCACATTTTCTATAAGTTCTTTTGATTTTTGGACCAACTCATCTTGTTCAAAGATGATTTCAATATATGGCCATATTCTTTTGATAGCTTCATTGATCTCTATCTGGATGTTTTCTTTGCCTTCTGCAATGTTATAAGCTATGAAAGATTGGTTCTCTAGATACTCTATCCTTTGTGTAAGCTTCCATGTTTTATGCAATTCTGCTAGATATAAATTATCTACTTTGAGCTTATGTTCTTTTAAATTATTTAAATTCTGAGTTAGTTTCTCAATTTCTTGGTCATTAATAGTCATATTTTCCATGGCCTTAACCAAATTTATTAGTGTACTGTCAAATTGTCCTCCTATTGTGAAAATTGTTATTGAAGTTGTGGTTTATGTTGATGCCTCTGCTATGTTTTTAATTGTGCTATAAAGCAATTCTCCAGACTTCTTGTGTAATTCCATCTGGTCAATGGGTGGATTGTATATGTGTCAAAAGAGAAGATATATTGCTTGTAATCTTCTGCTGATCTTGGCTGAGAGAATTTAGGCTCCAAGAAGGCAACCTACATTTTCTTCTTCTTTGCATCGAAAGCTGATAGAAGCCTGTGTTGGGTGGTGGTTTTCTGTTTCCAAATCTATGAAAGAGTGGTGGGCTTAAGTGCTTGGTTCTTTGCTTTGATTTCCTTGTAAATGGAAAATATGCTTTGATCTTTACTGCTCTAGTCTGCCACTCTTGATGGTGATGAAAATGGTGAGTCTTTAGTCATTGGGGTCATTAGAGATGTAGGAATAATATCCTCTCTCCTTGACCTTAAACTAATATTGGTACCTATAAGAACAATGGGTTATTGACGTTTTGTATTCTACTGTTGAGTTCCCCCTGTATTTGTAGTATTTGGTTTGTTGTGCACTATAAAGTACTTGGTCAAGATCTCTGTTACTAAAGGGGAAATACTTTCCTTTGGTATTTTCTCTATATTTTCTCAAGGTATCGGGGTCTGTGAAGTGTATAATACCTGTTCTTCAGCCTCCTGTAAAGTATTCCATTACCACTCCACTTGATTCATAAACTGTTCTATTTCTAGTCTAAGAGTATGGTTGTAGGGAGCATACTTTTTCTCCATTCTTAATTTGGAGATTATTCCAAAAGGTTCATAAGACCAAGTAAAGTTGTGTTTAAAATTCATCTGCTTCCGGATATGCTTTTCCTCTTGTCTTGCTGACCTTGCATTGCATATAAATGGCCCAACTTATGTTTTTATTTTGAACTGTACCTTCTTCTTAGTTGTGAGGAAGTGCAGTTGATCCATGTTGATCATTTGCCTCATAAAATCCAAAGAAAATATTCAAATAGGTACAAATTTAGGCAATTTATAGGGCAGAAATTCACATCCATATATTTTGATCTCTCTGTAAGGTTGGTATAAATACTCGTCCCCCCCTCTTGGTTTCATCACTCAAATGAAAAATTCTCTTTATCTATGGATGTATTCTGGGCTCTGTATCACTGTTTAGAAAATTGGTTTCCATATGTACAAATTTATCTATAAAATCACTGAATGTAAACTTAGAGTTGTTCTTCCTAACCAAGGAGGTCGAGTGAATGACTGACTGAGGGTTCCCTTCACTGTCTGTCTTCTATAGCTGGAAAGGGAACATGTCTACCTGAGAAAAAATAAACAAATATACCAAAAAAATGCATATCTAAAAACTCCTTCATTCGATAATTTCATGAATTTCTCATGAATCATCTCTGCAAAAATTCACTGTAATAGAAAATAGTTGGTGGATTTTCACCACTCGAAAATATTGAGAGAAATGCAAAAATGTTTTCATCTACCCATTGGTCAGAGTAGTATCGTAAGATGCACGAAAGCATGGAAATTATATGTTTGGCCTCCTCAGGAAAAATAGGAGTAGGGTAGGGAGGGTTTGTTTTGGGAAACTCAGATTTTCTTTTTTTCTAAGTAACACTATTCTATTGAAAGGAAGAAAGGTAAAAATACATTGAGGCTCTAGCCTCTGCGGTGCAGAACAGAGTTATATCAAAATTCTCAAAACAACTGACCTTGGCTGCCCAATGAAGGGAAGCCAGCCTGAGTGAGTCTCAAAACTTAACTTAAAATACCCACACAGGGGTCCTGATTCAGAATAACTAGAAAACATGCTAGACAATTTGACAATGAATAGAAGAAAAACCTCAGACAGAATGGTCATGAAACCACCAACGAACAGCAAGGTGACAACTGGAAATTGAATAATAGGTCTGGCCGGACCCCCTAGAAGTCCTCAGGGGCAAGCTCTTCAACAATGAGACACGCGTATTCATACCAGTCGTCATCTTCTGTAGACGTACTACGTGGTATGGCACCAGTTTCTTGTATGCTTGCTGAGGTGCTCACGGCTGCATGTTTGCCTGATGTGTCGTCCCAAATTCTTTCAACCACCTTCATGCCACCTTCTCAACCTGCAGTATCATGCTTGCTTCCATCCGTCTCTTCTTCTTGCCGAACAGCTGTTTGCCCTGCCATTTTCTACGTGCTTGGTTGATGCTCATCCCTATTGCTCTTAAGAGCCTTCTGTTGATTGCCACTAGTCCTTTTCTATGGTTCACAGAAATGGTTCTGAGCTTCCTACTCAGTTTGCAGACTCATTTCCTCAATGAAGGTAACAGAGATTGTGGCTATGATAATTTGACGAGGCAGAGTACTCTAGAAGCTAAATTGAGTTGAATGGTAAGAGGGGTGAGGGGGAATGGGGATATTTTCAGTTTGGGTAGCAACGTTCATTATTTGGACTCCATTAGCCTGTGACCTGCCTCTACCACTAAGGGTATCAGGGTATCTGCCTGAGATAGGACTATGGTAATGAATGTGGGAGCGGAAGGAGGCCAGGGAAGAAGAATCAGGGTTAGGCATTGTGGGGGGGCGAATGCTGCCACCTCGACTACCTCCTCTTCTACTATGCATGCATTGTTGAGTGCATGCCATGATGGAATTGATTTTTGAGTTTTCAGTTGCTGTGACAGAGATACCTTAAGGATTGAATTGGCTGTTCAGAAGAAGAGAGGAGGAATCATGAGCTTGATTCAACACACAATGGGGAATTTGGGAGAAGTGGAAGCCACTGCCTAGATCGACACAGCTTAGGATCCAGCAACACCTTCCAGTGATGGTGCGTGAGCTTGGCTCTGCAGCTTGGGGGGGCAAGAGAAATTTAGCAGGGGGGATGAATGAATTGTGATTAACCAGGTCCATGGCTTTATGCTCATTACAATTTTCTCGACTGGAGCACCAGAATAATTGTGCTTGCAGATTGACAGGAACATGCCATAAATTGGCATTGAAGGGGACGTGGGTGGCCATGTGGCCAAGCCACTTGCCGTCCTTCTATCTAATTATCATTAATTGTGTCATTAACACCCGCATCCAGGTTTTGGGAAACTTAGAAATATCAGGAAGGAAAGTCTCAAATAGTTTGGCTTTGTGAGGGAACTCTAGTTTGATATATATCTCTGTAAGGAAATTTAGGTGAAAAGGATGCCCAGGGTCTGTGTTTATTAAATGGAGCATTTATAAAATTGAGTGGCCATTAATGGAAAAAATGACTTCACCGTTCTGGGCCACTACTGTTCTTTGGCTCGACATATAGCGGAATTGGCGCTGTTAGTGTCAGTCTTTCCAGCCTTCCTACAGAGATCAAATATGCTCTTACAAAGTGATCTCAGAGTTTCCAAGTCAAATTTTGCCATTTCAGTGAGTCTTCAAGCAAAATTTGGTCACTAGGCATTAGGTCTAGGGTTTGCCCAAATGTCAGTCCATGTCATCATTCAGCTGAGCCTATCATCATTCGGAGGGTTGTCATTATCATGTCAGTGTCTAATGAGTCATTTCACACCTTGTCCATGCTTCAGTTGCCACCCAGGCAAGGTCATTTCACTCTCCTAGGGTTTTGAAGGCAATTTCTCTTGGATGGTCAAATCACCAGAAAAACTTGTTTCCTGATGTTCATACACCTTCCCCTATCCTTAAAGTACCTTATCAAACACTTCCCATCCCTTAGATCCGCCAAATTCCTCATTTTTGCACAAACCCTAGTTTCTAGCTACAACCTGGCAATTTTCTAGGTTTGACCTGTGTTTTGTCCTTTTCGACCCCTTCCCCTCACTCAATCTCTGATATTCCACTTTCCCCTGCTTCCTAACATCCCTCCCCACTCCCAAAAATTTCCCCAAGAATTTAGAAGCCCCCTATCCCCTTCATTTCGCTCCATTTCGACAAAATCCCTTGTTTCACACATCGGGACAAGTTTCACTCAAAAGCTGTTTCTGAGCAATCAAAGATGAATTTTGAAAAACTGAGAGACATTTTTGTCCACAACATGCCAAGGAAGAAAAACCTCTTTCAATTTTTACACAGGTGTCATGGTTTGAGAGAAATGTCAAAAATACCGGCGAGAATGAAGGTGCTCCAAGGACGGTTGGCCAAAGCACAAAAACGAAGGAAAACGCCCGATCCACTCCAAATTTTGGCCAAAGCCTCTTTGAATGAGCATGGTACTTGATTGGGGACTCCCAGCCCAAATTTCAAGAAATTTGGAGAAAACTTTGTCATTTGTGAATTTTTTGTGCAATTTTACAGGTTTTTGCCTGTGGAGTGGTCTCACCCCCCGCGCGACCACTCGGGAGGACTGCTCAGAATCACAAAAAGTTGACATTTTTGGAAAGGGCATGCAAAAAATAGAATTACCTATACTTGGGGTCAACTTGATTTTGATATTTGGGCCTCCAAAAGCTCAAAATACATCAAAATTGTGACTTTCTACCCACTTTTTGAGTTACAGCAAGTGACCTTGGGAGAATTGACTTTTGAGGGGTCAAATCAACTCCAAATCCAGAAATTCGACTTGGGATGGAAGGTAGACACACAGAGCTTTCCAATGAGCCATCGTGCACTTGATTTGGACAACTGGAACCCACTCAAAAAGTACTGCAAAGGGGCGCGACCACTCAAGCACGGGGCGCGACCACTCGAGCTAAAATTGCCAGTTTTGACTTTTCAGGCCTGCAAACTCTGTTTTTACCTTGGTTGATCATTTGTACTTGTAAATGATGGATGTATGGATAATTTTCATGGCACATTGATAGATTTAATCTCTCTTAACCCTTCTAGAAGCTTCCTTGATGTAAATAGTGAATATTTAATGCATGGATGAGTTAGCTAAGTTTTAGAGGCAAGTTGTTTTCACTGCCTATTATCTAGTGCTAAGTTTAGAATTAGTTCAAACTGCTCCTAGGAAGCTGAGCTCGACCCCTAGAGGTGGGGAAAGGAGTTAGATGGTCTATATTATGCCTTCTCTTGCTCATTTTCATGGTTGGACTCTTGTGGGAGAAGCATTATTGTATATTGTACATCTATTACTGCAATTTAAGGAAAAGGAAGGCCAGGGTTTTGCAGACATCATTGTGGATTCTTGTGGATTGTTGTGTTGATGGTGTGTTCTATACATGTTATTGTAAGTGTGTTTATGTGTTCCATCTCTTTCTTTGCTTCTAATTGAACAGATGAAGTGATAAAGTTTGAATTCATGCATGCCATGCTCAGCTTTTAATTTTGTTCAATATCTATGTTTTCCACTGTCTAAAGAGGATTCAAAGTTGTTGTTTGCCCTCTTTAGCTCCTCTTCTATCATTCCTGATCATCCATCTCAGATTAAGGCATCAGCACTCACTCCTACCTTGCCCCAAAGATCCCCCTGCAAAAACTGAGCCCAATCCCCGCACCCTGAATTGCACTCCCTCCAATTGCCACCAAAAACCCCAAAAATCTTTAAATCAACCTCACTTATCAATTTACTAGCCTAAAATATTTATTCCTAATTGGTCAGCTTATCATATTGAAATATCTACCGAATCTGACCCGAGAGAGCCTTCTCATACCTCGTAGGGCTAGCTACGAGGTGAAATGGTTTGATGTAGCCTTGAGAGTTTGTCTATCTCAGCCTAGGTAAGTTCCAAGCGCTAACAGGCGCTAGGTTACAAATTCAAGGAAATAGTAGGTTTGTGGGAAAGTGTATTGGTGTATGAAAGAGTCCCACAATCCCAATTCAGTACTGAGGTCCATATATTTTTGTTTGAGCCAATTGTGAAGTTTGTACAAGTCGAATTAACAATTGGTCTCTGTAACCTGATAAAGTTAATAAATTAAAGGCTGGTGGTCCAAATCTATGGCTAGGGGCAGCATGGAATTCTTCTGGGAAACAATTTTCTTCTTGGACGACATAATTTAGCAAAATAAGGTGTCAATTTTCTTGTAAATACCTAGTCAGAGAGCTGGATGGTCGAGAAAGGAATTGGCAAGGACTAAGAATGTGATGAATCTTTTGAAAATGGTGGGGCTCTGTGAGGAGACACAACACTAAATCAAATAGTTTCCAACAAAAAAATAGAAAAGGGATGGTGAATGTCTATGAAATCATACTTTTATGAAGAAAAATTGTTACCGTTTAGAAAAAAATTGTTTATTTTTGTGTGAGGGAACAACATTAATGAGTAATGGACTTCTATAATAGGAAAATGAGAAACAAACATACTGTAACATCGGGAAAAAGTAGACACATGGATTTCACGGATTGGAGGAGATACGGTGATATGTGATCGCAGGAGGATGGAACGAGGATGAAGGGGTAAGTAGGAGCACGGTGGAGAGGGTGGGAGGTATGTAGCAGTAGGGGAGTGGATAGCAAGGGAACATGATGTGTTGGAACAACAGAGATAGGACCCACAGGTGGTCAATGGAGGGGAAAGCGGGTTTGAGGGGAACTTGGAGGTGGGTAGTGGTAGGAAGTGGTTTTCGAGGGGGGGGAGTGAAGTGCATAGGAGGGTGCCATGTAGTAAAAGGTTGGATAGTTGAAACCGCTTCCCTGGACCCCCCCTGTCGGATGATCTTCGGAAGTGCTAGGGGGCAGAATGGTGTGGCATTTGTTGATCTGGGTGGGCCACATCCGATCTATTGATTTGTGTCGTTGGGTTACAACATAACGACAAGTTGTTGTATCAAATCCATTACATCTCGATAAATTTTTTTGTCATCGTTTGACTTCATAAAACCAAAACAAACCTTTATACCTAAGTACCATTATTACAATTTAGTAGTCGTGATTAAATAACCCGATTACTTATTAAATCAAACTAATCTATCTTTAAACCTGATTAATTAACTCTAAAAGAGATTAATTAATCCTAAAGGGGCATTTTAATTTTCTAGCCTTTTTATTGCTTTTCTTAAGTTTTTCCAGCTTCTTTTTATGGTTTTGCTAATTAACCAAGATTAAGTGATTTGGTTAATCCCTTTTTACTCTACCTATTCAATTTTAACTATATTACACTAGATGGTTGATTTATTCACTAATGTAGACTAACTTTATTTAATTTAGTTTAATCATGTTTAAAAAATATGATAAAACTAGCTGATCTATTTCTAACTCTGAGGTGGCATTTAAACAAGTTGCACATTTCCTTGAAAATTCCAAAGTATTATTGATGCATTATTTTTTATGAATTTAGACTTGCTCACTTTCACATATTATTGTGGGGTTTCTTCAACTTTTTTTTTATTTGTTTTTATTTATTTTTTCTTTCTTTTTTCACATATACATTTTTTATACCCTCTTTTTGTTTTGTCTTTTTTTTCTTATACATGTTTGTAAATCATTTGTAGAATACAATATTATTTACAATTTCATCAACCTAAAAGATAATAACCAATCATCATTTAATCCTATGAATCATAGGACCCTAACAGTGACTCCAACTGGGGATGGCATCCTCCCTGTGAGGTGTCAAGAATGTTGTGGATCAGTAACCTTGCTCCATTTTCTCTAGTCCTCATTCTGCATTTGAATTGATCTGTTATTTTTGTAGGCATGGCAACAGCTCATCAGGAGCTTGTGGGCTTCTCCTCAGGCTTTAACTTCTAATGTAAACCAGCCAAACTGATAGTATAAAAATAGAATGGTATTCACAATGATTTCAGTGAAAAGTGATTTATTCTTGAGGAAAGTAATGTTTGAGCATTCTACCATTTATAGGTCCACTAGGCAATTGTGATCCATACAGGTATTTTAGAAAAATGCATTGTTTCCTCTATAAGCATCAATTTTATATGGTCCCTTCCACAAATGATCAAACTTACCATGCTTACCTTTGTCCTCATTCCTTGAATCCCAGTTTAGTACAATGTCTTCTAATTGAAAATCATCAGCTTTAGTTCTTCTGTCATAAATCTTTTTGATGTTCTCCTAGATGACTTGGGTTCTATTGTACACTTCTTCTCTTGATTTCTGCAATTGTATAGTTTGTTTTATCCTCCTTTGTAAATCATTAGGCTCAACTTGTGCCTCCTGCAATAATTTGAGAACAAGGATTACTAGGGATGTGGGGAAAACAACATCTATCCCATAAACTAATTGGAATGGAGACATACCAATAGACTTTTTGGTACTAATTCTATCGGCCCACAAAGCATTGATTAATTTGTTATGCCAAGACTTTTTGTTATCCTGCAACAACTTCTTGATGATATTGACCAAAAATTTATTTGAAGAATTTGCTAAACCATTTCCCTGTGGGTAATAGGAAGTAGAGTGACCCAATATTATGTTGTATTTGTTTCAAAAGTCCACCATCAACTTTGATTTGAAGGCAACTACATTATGAGTAATAATCTTATTTGGGCATCCAAATCTAGAAATAATGATACCTTCTAGGAATTTAATGATCACTACATATGTGGCTTTTCTTGTAGGTATAGCTTCAATTGATTTTGTAATAATCAATGGCTATAAGAATCCGCTTATGTTGGACTGAGGATATGGGATGAATTTCTCAAATGAAATCCAAACCCATTGCTAGAAAGGAGTTTCAACTGATATGGTTTTCAAGGGTAGGGGTAACAATTTTCATTTTCCTTCAAAGATTTGGCATTGATGACATGTGGTGACTTTCCTATGGACATTTGCAATTAAAGTGGGCCATTAGTAACCAACCCTTAAGATCATGTTTGTTTTTGTCTTCCAGTACAAGTTCCCTCGACAATATCCTTCATGGAATTCCTGAATAACTTTTTCTGCTTCATCTTTTACTAAATAGTTAAGTAATATTCCTCTTTCCTTTTTCCAATACACATTATTGTCCAAAATACAAAATCTCATAGCTTTCAATTTAAGAGATCTAGCTTTAATCTTAGGCAAACCTGGAAGATTTAGAGCTTGTAAATTTTGTAGTACAAAGAGAATGTCTTCATACAATGGATAGGTAGCAAAGGCTTCTGATACCTGTGGAGTCGCTTGCTCTTCATGTTCATCTAGTTCAACTATGGAATTTATATCAAGTGCATGGAAATTAGATTCTTCCATTAGTTTTGCCAATCTGTAACCTTTGATCAGCTTAGTGGGTTTGATTTCAAGATCATATTATAACATAACAAAAATCCATTTGCCCCTCTTTCCATTAGGATCAGTTTGTGTCAAAATATATTTTACAAAGAATTAGGGACAAATGAAATTATATGTGAGTGTAATATGTAAACTCTAAAGTCCTTTAGTGTGTTTACCAAGGAAAAAGCTTGTTTCTCCATTATATTGTATTTTAGTGAAGCATCCCTGAAAGATATACTAAAGAAATATTTTGGTTGCTCCTGTCCTTCACTGTTCTTCTGAAATAAAACAACTGCAATAGTATGATTAGATGCAAAAGAAAATATCATAGAATATTTAGTGAAGTCAGGACTAATCAATATATGAGCAGTTGTTAAAGCTAGTTTTACTTTGCTAAAATATTTTTTGGATTCAGAGTTCCATTTTATTTCAGTAGTGTCTTTTAACATATTTGTGATGGATCTTAAAATTTCCGCTAAGTTAGGAATAAATCTCTTGAGGAAATTTATTCTCCCAATGAAGGATTTGACTTCTTTCTTATTCCTGGGTGGGCCAATTTTGAGAATAGCTTCAACTCTGCTAGGATCAATTCTAATCCTCTTAGTGTAAATGATGTGGCCAAAAATATTTCCCTCCTCTACACCTAACAATGTGTTCTTGGGGCTCAGTGATATGCCATATTTCCTACATTTTTCAAACACTTTCCTTAGATGCAGCAAGTGTTCTTCCTAGGTCTTCGAAAATACAATGATATCATCCAGATAAATGACAATGAACTTGCCAATTTCATCGGCAAAGGAAATATCCATTTCCCTTTGGAAGGTATCTCCAACATTCATCAGAGCAAAGGACATCTTTACATACATAAAGGTACCTCATGGTGTAGTAAATGTTGTCTTCCGTTAGTCATCAGGGTGAACTAAGAGTTGGTTATAACCTGAAAATCCATTTAGTAAAGAGATCCTACTTGAACTACCCTTTGTAATATATGATCCATTTTTGGGAGGGTATAGTTGTTTTTAAGTGAGGCTTTATTCAAGTTTCAAAAGTCTACACATAACCTAATTTCTCCCATTTTCTTCCTTGTAGGCACTAGGTTGGAGACCCACTTAGAAAATATCAAAGGCATAATAACTTTGGCATCGTATATCTTATTAAATTCCTTTTCTATAAGGGGAAATAAAAGGGGTTCACCCTTCTTAACTTTTGCTTAAAATGCTTTTGATCTTCTTTAAAGGGGACAATATGTTGAATGATACTTGTGCCATAGGATCTTAAGTCCTCATAACTCCATGCAAAAACATTATAAAAATATTTAAAAAGTTTTATGTACTTATTTTTTTCATTAGGAGGCAAGGATTTGGATAATTTAACAATTTTAGGACTCTCTGTAGTCTCTATGTTGCATTCCTCTACCCGAGCCCCTACTGGTTCAATTTTGGTCTTCTTTCTACATCATTTAAATCAAAGAGATCTTCTAAAAGTGTTAGTCCCTTAGGAAACAAATTATCCTTTTATTGCAACACTTAGGTTTTGAATCATTATTAGCTTATTTTAACACTAGTTCACTCTTATTTATTTCTACATACTTATCTAAACCAACATGTGTACATTCAAATTCATCTTCTAATTTCAAGAAATTTTCGATTTGTTCATCATTGCCAAAAACTTGCCAGTATCTGATGTTATCAGGCACAACTGGCATGTGTTTAACTTCCACAACATATTTTCTATTTGGATGGAAAAAAATCTTGCAAGTACTGGCTGAAATAGGCAAGGCATATGCTAAAATGTTATGGTTTTGAGGTATCACAAACAAACCATACTCAGGAAAACATTGTAAAAAATCCAAGACTGCATTTCTGTAAGCCCTTAATATAGGTTATTCTGCAGAATATTCACCCTTAATTTGTTTTATAATTAGATCAAAATCTCCATGGACATAAATTCATTTTTCTTCTAATCTTTTTAGATTCTACAACCCTAAAATCAGTGCCTCATATTCTTCAATGTTATTGGTGCACTGAAAATTAAGTTTCTAACCATGTGCTTCTGCCCTATTTGTTACTGAGTTTACAATAAAAGCACTTGCCCCTACTCCATGCTTACACAAAGATCCATCAAAATCCATATTCCACAAAGCTTCTCCCTCTAGATTTTATTCTTTAGTAAAAAATATTGTTATTTATGTATTACTCACTTCGGCCTCTAAGGGTGAAACTTAATTTTCTACACAGTCATTATTGTATAAGATGAATGAATCCATGTATGGATGTAGTGAATAAAGGGGATAATTGTGAGGCTTATCTTGAATGGTGACCATATATTTCATGAGTGTTTCCCTATAAAGTCTTCTAGGTCGACCAAACATAGGAATGGTGGCATAGATCATATCCATTTGCAAAGTGCCATGCAACTTTGGCCCCCATGATCTAGATAGTAGCATTCCATACTTTGGAGGTATGTATGATACTACAATGTCCATGAATAGACTCTTAGCAGGTATATGGACTAGAGTGACACACAAATATTTTATCAGACCATGACACCTAACATCTTTTGAATCACAAGAGTACAGATCTTTGTATGGTCTCGTGATGTCTAGCTCTAATTTATCCATGATAGCTTTGGGAATCAAATTGTGAGAGGCTCCAGAGTCAAGCATTCCATTGTGTAGGATTTTATCATGAATGTTCAGGCTTATGTAGAAAGGTGGAACAACCCCATCCTGAGGTTTTCCCTCAACTTTAGGTCCAAACAATAGCTCAAGAGGGTCATCAGTCAAATTGACTGTGTCTGAACCTTCTCCTATCTTTAAGGCTTCCATGACTTGAGTGTTGTATACACTTTTGGTCATCAATTCTGTTAAAGGAATGGGGATTTTTACCTTATCCAGTTCAATTTCCTTATTAAAATATGGTTGAAATTTATCAACTTCCTTCACATTTGTATCAAATTTTTTAGAAATTTCTTTTTTGCGAATCAGATTTTGTTTGACTAGAGGAAGGGGCATCATTTTGAGTTTTAGTGGAAGGAGTTCCATCGGCTTTTTTTCTTCTTAAATTATATTGTTTATGCACCTCCATGATGAAATTTTGATATCCTTGTTTATAGTCTTCTAATTCTAAAGGGATCTCCTCTGGTTGTGAGAACAAAAATTGATTTTATCTTCTTTGGTCAAGAATATGTGATCTATCTCACTTTCTTAAAATAGATTTATTTTATTTTTTTCAAGTTCTTCAGAAAATTCAAGTTCTTCGTTAGTATAATTTTACTGAAATGGAAGCCTAACTGGTTGCTGATCACTAGGGCCTCTATGTTCCCTTTGTTTAATCTCTGGTGGGTTTCTCTTAAAGTTGGGATTTTGAATTTGAGGTCCTGCCTGAGGTTCTCTAGGATGTGTGTTATCTACCACTGTCATCCTCTCCATCATTTTTTCCATAGTTTTAATGAGATTATCTAGTTTTGAGTCTGATGAAGAGGAGGAAGGTTCCTCCTTAAAATCGACCCTTCTTTCTCTTTTTAGTTTGGCTCTTTTGGCTAAGAAATTAGCCTCTACTTTAATAACATTGCTTTGCATCTCTTCAAGAGTGGTTGGGTCTATTTCTCTTAACTGATAGGCCATATCTACATCAAACCCTTCTGGAAAATGAATAAGGGTTAATCCTGGTGGGGTTTTTATTTCAATTGGAATGGAATTGTAGACACGATTTAACCTAGCACAATAATCTTCAACAATCTCATTTGGAGCCCTTTTCATGTTTTTGCATTCATTTAGAATCTTGAGGAGGTTCATTTTAGTTTCCCATCTATTAATAAATCTTTGGTGAAACTGAGGTAAATCAACTATGCTGCCAGCCGAAATACCCTATACCATTTCTTAACTTCTCCCGTTAAACTCTGAGGAAACAACCTGATTTTAACATCATCGTCATCGACTTATTCTAAGTTCGAGAAGCCATTTATCCTATCAATATGTTGTTGTGTTGTCACATGACCTGTACCATCAAATTTTGGCAATCTCTGAGCATAGTTCTATGGCATAGCATTTAAAGGTACTTGTAATTCCAAAGGAGCACATCTACCTACCATAACTAGTATGTGAGGTATAAATGAAACTACAATAGGTGTGGGTATGAAAGGTATGAAAGGTGGTGTAATAACAGCTTGTTGTGTAGATGAAGAGATGGTAGTGGTTGAAGATGAAATGGATGTAGTGAAAATGGGGGTAATTACTCGAGAAGTAGTGGAAGTGAAAGAAAATCCTAGGGGAACACAGATGGCAGGGGTTATAAAAAAAGTGTTATGAACAATGGGTCCTTCAGATGAAAAAGAAAAACTAGGTAGAATTATTAGTGACGATGGAGATTAAGGAACAAAAGATGAAGAAAATTTAGGTGATAAATGAAGGAGGGTTTCATGTATAGCCTAGTCTAACCTACATACCAAGACTTCAAGCTTAGTAAACTATTTAAGTGGATCGTCTTCAGATTCTAGTTTAGCAGCTTGAAATTCAGAAAAGTAAGACTCTATTAGGCTTTCATCAATCGTTGTTCTCGGTAAAAAACTGTTAGATTTACTTCTAAATAAACTATGTTCAAAAGCTAAGTCAAACTCTATATACTCTAAAGTAACAAAGCTCTTGGGAAGGGAATTAACCATAGGAAGAGGACTTTGGTTTGGTTTAATCTCAACAACACTCTTTTTCCTAATTATTTTTTTTGGATTATCTACAATTTTCGGTGGATTAGGATCTGGGTGTGCTCTAGTATGATTTTTTTTGGGAGCCAAATACACTACAAAAATTTACAATTATCAAACTTTATACAACTTTGTGAATGATGAAAAATGTTAGCTCAGATCTTAAAAATAGGTTTTTAAAGTAGTGAGACAAACTTTCATCCAGGGAAGAGTAAATATGAATCAAATTTGTTCTTCCCCAGTATGGTCATGAGAATCTTAGGACTCTGTGTTTCTTAAGACTGTGAAAGAAATGCAAAGGTAACCACAAAACCAATTTAGAAGCCATGATCTAGCCCTACCAGCTTCAGAGAGGGATCTCTTTTTCAGATTTAACTTTGTTGATTTTAGAATTTTAAGTTAGATGTGAAGTTCACGATTTGGTTTTTTAATTGATTGTTTGGTTGATAATGTAAGAAGGGACCATTGGTCTATGGAATCAATTTACTTTAGGTGGATCATTTTTAGCAGTGACAGATGAGTTTAGCAGGGCAAGGTAGGTAGATTTGTTGGATCTTATATTATTGATGAGATGGGAAAGAAGAAATGACTAAGTATATTTAAACATAGAGAAATTAATAATTCTATTGCTTAATTTTGGTTGAAAACATCGAAATCGTTCAAAAGACAAAATTGAGTGTATTTTAACAAATTTAGATTCTTTATTTTATTTGAACAAAATATATCAAAACGCATGTGAAATTACAGAGAAAGGAGAAGAACACAATAACCAGAGAGAATAACACTTCAGCAACAAAATCTCACACATGAATCCTGAAAAGCTTCTGTATAGCTGCAAATTTGTCCACTAGAACTTGTGGAGCAACTTTACATCAATAGTCCTTTTTTTCCATACAAGAATCAACACTTACTACATCGAAATATGAAGTATTTATAGAAAAACTTACAAAACATATTGATTTCAGAACATCAAGGAAAAATCCTAAACTATCTAAAATTGTTTACATAAATAGTACAAAATTTTAGGAAACTAAATTTTTGCATCTCACTGGCATTATTTTTCTGGCTTGTTGTTGGTGACTGGACCTAAAGAATAGTAGCTAGTTGTTGATGTCTTATGGAGATTCAATGACTATTTACTGTAGTAACTCACACAAGTTTCCCCATCTCTGTTCATCTAGACGTTTAAAGTGGATTAACTTTCGGTAAACCTCATATACCTTTGTGAATTTCTCGAAGGTGGGCTTACTGAGAAATAAATGAGTGATCTCATGTTTGATCAGTAAATCATAGCTTAGGTCTTCGATGAATACTTTTCATCTTCACGCTTGACTATTTTATCTCATATCCCTTGTAATCCAGCGAGATCCTTTTGGTGCAGTTGGTTGAATTTCCTGTGAAACCTCTGAGTGATTTTTTCGAGACTGTTGCATTTAGTCTCCAATTGTAGAATTAGGTTCTTCTTAGTGAGAATTTTTCTCACTTCCAAAATGGTATCTGTTCTATCTTCTATTTCTAGTTCTTCCAACTCTTCTCTAGATTTGAATTTAACAGTTGTATTAGAGCTACAACATCACTTGGTTTGGTACCAAGGTATTTCTTCACATCTGCTATAGGTTATTTTTATTTCTGGACCAACTCATCTTGTTTAAATATGATTCCAATAGATGGGAATATCCTTGTGATAGCTTCATTTATCTTTATCCAGATGCTTAATTTGGCTTCTGCAATGGTATCAGCTATGACAGATTGGTTCTTTAGAAACTCTATGCTCTATGTAAGTTTGTGTGATTTTTCCAATTCTACTAGATATACATTATCTAATTTGAGCTTATGTTCCTGCAAAAATATTTAACTTCTGAGTTAATTTCTCAATTTCTTGGTCTTTAATAGTCATATTTTCCATGGCCTTAGCCAAATTTATTGGTGTACTGTCAAATTGTCCTCCTGTTGTGACAATTGTTGTTGAAGTTGTGGCCGATGTTGATGCCTCGACTGTGTTTGTAATGATGTTTTAAAGAATTTCTCCAAGAATGGTTGTGGAAGTCCATTTGGTCAATGGGATGGATTGTATCTGTGTCAAAATAGAGGATAGATTTCTTGTGATCTTTTGTTGATCTTGGCTAAGCAACTTTAGGCTCCAAGAAGGCAACCTGCGTTTTCTTCTTATTTGCATTGAAATATGACAAAAGACTTTGCTGGGTGGTGGTTGTGTGTTTCCAAAGTTATGAAAAAGTGGTGGCCTTAAGTGTCTAGTTCTTCTATTTGATTTCCATGTAAATGAAAAATATTCTTTGATCTTTACTGCTCTAGCCTTCCTCTCTTTATGGTGATGAAACAGGTTTGTCTATGGTCATTGGGGTCATTAGATATGTAGGAATAATTTCCTCTCTCCTTGACCTTAAAGGGATACTAGTACCTATAAGATTTATGGGTTGTTGATATTCTGTATTTTGTTTCTAAGCTTCCTTTGTATCTGTAGTCTTTTATTTCTTGGTGTGTACTATAAAGTATTTGGTTGAGGTCTTTATTACTGAAGGGGAAATACTTTCCCTTGGTATTTTCTCTGTCTTTTCTCGAGGTACTGGGGTTTGTGAAGCAGATATTACTTGCTCTTCAGCGTCCTGTAAAGTATCCTCTTGTAGGAATTTACAGGGTAAGTTCCTCAGAAAGAACACCAAAAGGACACCGCTCACAACTAGATCACAGATCAATACACCAGTATTTTTGACGTGGTTAAAACCCTCAAAGAGGGAAACAGTCCACGGCCTGAGCCAACGCGACCAATTCAGGCAATTTATTAATCAAATAATGAAAATTTACATAAGCTTCTCTCATGCACGGATTACCCTACAAATGACCCTCCATGCGCTTTAAATAGAATTCATGGACCAATCGGGTGTCAAGCCACAGATCAAGTGTCGGTAATACCGAGGAGATAATGAACCATCGGATCACTACATATCGTGACCGTCAGATTGTAAGTTACAAAATGTACAACAGTAAAGAAACACACTTTACCTAACTCTATACCTAACTCTATACTAGACCAAGTTGTACTTAACTATTTCCTATGTGTCGGAATATCCTAACATCCCCCCTTAAGAACAACTTGGGATAGGATTGAAGGATTTACAAATAGGACAAAATAGGAGAAGGAAGGAGGCACTAGAGTCTATCCCCCTTTAGTGAAAACCTCCTGAACTCCAACCATAAATCGAAGTTTAGTGAACTTCACCTCTGTGAGAGCCTTTGTGAAGATGTCTGCAACTTGATCATCTGTTGAACAATATTGCACTTCAAGAACATGGTCGTGAGTGAGCTTTCTGATGAAGTGCATGTGCAGTTCAATGTGTTTGTTGCGCTGATGTTGGACTGGATCTTTGCATAGCTGAATGGCACTTTGATTATCACACCAAAGTGTACTCGGATGCTGCTGCTCAAAGCCAAACTTTTACAGGATCTGACGAAGCCACAAGGCTTCCTTACTAGCTTCTATGGCACCACGATACTCTGCTTCGGCTGATGAAAGAGAAATGGCACCCTGTTTCTTGCAAGCCCATGTAATAGGTCCTGAACCAAGAGTGAACACATAACCAACAGTAGACTTCTGATCATCAGGGTCACTAGCCCAATTGGAATCAGTGAAACCAACCAATAGAGGAGATGCTTTGGCACTGTAATGAATCCCAAACTGAATTGTACCTCGAACATAACGAAGTATTCTTTTAGCTGCTTTCCAATGACTTTCACGGGGTTTTTGCATGAACCGAGCAACAAGGCCAATAGCAAAGGAAAGGTCAGGACGAGTATGGGTTAGATACAAACGTTTTCCTATAAGTTGACAGTATAAGGTAGCATCAACTTCAGGAGAAGTACAAGTGATTGAGAGTTTGACTCCAGACTGAAAGGGAGAAGGGGCTGGCTTACAGTCTTCCATGTGAAAATGACGTAGAATATCACAAGCATACTTGGATTGGGAAAAGGAAATACCCTCCTTGGATTGCAAGACTTGAAGACCGAGAAAATAGTGTAAGTGTCCTAAGTCTGTCATTTCAAACTTCCTTTTGAGGCTAGACTTCACATGGTTTATAAGGTTGAGATCACTACCAGTAAGGATAAGATCATCAACATAAAGAACAAGGATGATAAGAGAGTTTCCCACTTTCTTGGTGTAGACAGTATTGTCAGAATGACACCTAGAAAAGCCAGATTCTAAAAGAAAGCTATCCATTTTGGCATACCAAGCCCGAGGAGCTTGCTTGAGACCATAAAGGGATTTCTTAAGTCGACAAACAAGTCTGGAGTCTGTTTGTATGAAGCCAACGGGTTGTTCCATATAGATTTCTTCATGCAAGTCCCCATGCAAGAAGGCAGATTTAACATCCATCTGATGGACTTCCCATTTGAAAGAGGCAGCAAGGCAAAGAACAAGGCGGATAGAGTTCATTTTGGCAACAGGGGAAAAGGTTTCAGTGTAGTCAATGCCTTCAACCTGTGAAAAGCCCTTAGCAGCAAGACGAGCTTTATGTTTATCAACTTTCCCATCTGGTCCATACTTAGTTCTGTAAACCCATTTGCATCTAACAAGTTTTTGTCCCTTTGGTAAAGGAACAAGATCCCATGTATCATTTGCCAATAATGAATGATATTCTTCATTCATAGCTGCTTCCCAATCTGGATGGCCTGAAGCTTCTGCAAAGGTGTCAGGATCATAATTTACTAGAGCTTGATCCAGTAAAGAAGACGCTCTCTCGAACTAAGAACGTGTGCGTCGCTGATCTGGAGGATCACTGGAAAGATCACCTGCTGCATCGCGAGTAGCACGAACCCATTCTGGAAACTCAGGAGCTGAAGGAGGATCCTGAGATGGTGGGGGAGGATTTTCATCCTCACTTTCATCATCTGAAGAAGAAATGTTTTCAAAGGTAGAAGAGATAGGGAGAGGTGGCACATCCGCCGGACTAGGCTCGCAGGCCGATATATTTTCATCAAATTTTACATCTCTTCTAATGATAACATTTTTGGACTTAAATGGAATAAGTCTATAGCCTTTGACATCTTCAGAATATGCAACAAAATTACATTTTTCACTCTTAGCTTCTAAATATTTATGCTTTTCATCTAGAATATGGGCCCACGCTTCACTTCCAAAAACACGAAAGTGACTTACATCTGGTTTGATTGAGCTCCATGCTTCTTCTGGAGTAATATTCTTTAAAGCCTTAGTAGGAGTGAGATTTATTATGTAATTTGAAAAGTTAATTGCTTCTGCCCAAAAAGTAAGACCAAGTCCTTTAGATTGTAGCATACAATTAGCCATTTCCTTTAAGGTGCGATTCATCCTTTCAGCTACACCATTTTGTTGTGGAGTATATGGAACAGTATGTTGCATTTGAATTCCATTCTGAGTGCAATAGTTGATGAATGTGTTTTCAACATATTCTCCGCCATTATCAGATCTTAACTCAAGAATTTGATGTCCAAATTGTTTTTCAACAAAGGCCTTGAAGGCCAAAAAGGTGTTAAATACTTCACTCTTGAGTTTTAAGAAGTATACCCAAGTGCGTCTCGAGAAATCATTAATGAAAATTAAGAAATACTTGCAACCAGAGAATGACACAACTGGAAGTGGATCACATAAATCACTACGCACAAGCTGTAAATGGGCTGAGGTGTGCCAAGAGGCATGTTTTTCAAAACTATCCCGATGATGTTTTCCGAGTACACACCCTGAACAAAAACCATCTCTGCAAGATACCATAGGAAGACCTGTCACCATATTTTCTTTACATAGATGCTGAAGGGAGCGATAGTTTAAGTGACCAAATCGCTCATGCCAAAGTTTTCTCACTTCATCGTTATGAGCAACAAATACTGAGGGAAGATTTGATGACCCAAAGTTGTGAAACTTATACAACCTTGTAGAATCATCAGCAATGCCATTAGCCAAAATCTATTTAGGATCTTTTATGTCCTTGATTACAACATCATGAGGTGAAAATTCAACGATTTTACCTTCACCTGAATGAGTTATCTGATATACAGATAGAAGGTTGTAGGATAATGTTGGAACACATAATGCATCATTAAACTGACCATTGTCTAGATGAACAGTTCTAGTCCCTACAACATTAAGAGATCTATCATCACCAACATATATATTTTTGGTGTTACAATCATTTAAAGAAGAGAACATGGCTTTGTTTTTGGCCATGTGATAAGAAGCTCCAGAATCAATGAGCCACTCATGAGAATGAGAAGAAGAAGATACATTTAATGCATAGCTAGACCAAGATGCTTGACAACCACATGCAGAAAGTGCCATTCCTGAAGATGAAGTTAAAGTTGAAGATTGCCCCAAATGGATGTTATGCTTCTTTAGTGCTGCTTCCAAGGCTTCCATCTTTTTAAAGCATTTTGATTCTAAGTGGCCATCTCGATTACAAAAATTGCAATGTCTATCGGTCTTCTTCCATTTGTTTTTATCGGTCTTATCATTTTGCTGAAATGATCCTTCATTTTGAGGTTGAGTTTGCTTAGGACCCTTGTTTGGTTTAGGACCATTCTTTTTAGGATATGACTTCTTAGGATTCTTTGAATTTGGTTGCTGCTGGGCGGCTAACGCTTTCTTAGAAGAGTTTCCAAGATTAAGAAGACCAAGGTGTAAGAGTTTTTCTTGTTCTCTTATTTAAGAATCACAAAAAGAGTCAAAGGAAGGGGGCTTGTAGTCTTTTCCTTGAGAAATGAAGGCTTCTCTTGTAGAATGGAAGGTGGAAACAAATACAGAGTAGGCTGGTCCCAACTTAGTAAGGATGGAATAAATAAGGTTACTATCATCTTTCTTAACCTTAACACCTTCCAAAAGATATCTAAGGGTCTTGAACTTAGACAAGAAATCTTCAATGCAAGAAAAATTATTAGGGTCCAATGTAAGCAACTCATTTTCAAGTTGATGGGCTTTAATTTCATTTTTAATCCCAAAAACTTTATTGATTTGTTCCATTGCTTCATGAGGAGTTTCAAGTTCTGCAATATGGAATCTAAGATCTGGAGAAATAGAAATCCCTATCAAACCACATGCTTGATCTTGTCTATTTTCCCATTTATCAGCCTTGTCTTCATCTTTCGGTTTCTTTTCTTGGCTTGTGGCTATTCGGTAGAGACTTTTACTTCTAAGTAAATCCTCCATGTAGGACAACCATTGGAAGTAGTTGGTGCTGTCAAAGGTAACTTGGTATTGACTTTCCATTTCAATAGAAACTGAAGCTGAAGATGCTGAAAGTAAGTGCTCCAATGGATAGATCTCAAAAAATTAGGTTGGTTTAAAAAAAACGGCTCTGAAAAAGGCTTCCGGATGAAGAAGTTATGGCTTTTTGAAAAAAAGTTGTTGAAGTTGCCGACAAAGTGCGGGAAAGTGCGGAAATGAAAAAGTCTACCCCCACAAAATGGAGACTTGAACCCAAGACCTCTACTCTCTTAAAATAGCTTTGAATGAATTGATCTATACAAAAAAATAGAGAGAGAGAGAGGGGGGGGGGCCTTGGGTTGCGTGCTTGCTTTGAGAAAAGTCTTTTTCCCTACAAAACAAAAAACACAAAACCCAACACGGAAATGCAAAGAAAACGAACCTTATGGCTCGAAGTTAGCTTTACCCAAAAAACTAAATATTTTCAAAAATTGAATCTTGCGGCTCAAAGTTAGCTTTAGCCGAAAAACTAAATATTTTTCTCAATGTTTCTGATTTTCCGAGATCACACTAAGGTGCAGGGAAAAGAGCATACGCATGAGAAAAATCCTTCCTTTCTGTTTCTGATTTGCCCAGATCGCACAGAGTCGCAGAGCAAAGAGCATACACAGAAATGAAAGGTATAGATCCGGTTAAAAAAAATCTAAATAAACCGAAACCGAAATAAGGAGAGAGAAAATAACAGTAAACTGCAAATAAAGACTGTATACCTCCAGATCTTAAAAATGACGCAGCTAGGGCTACCAAAAACCTTTTCGCGTGAAACGAAATGGGTTCCTCACTGGATCAGATGCTCTGAATACAACAGAGTAGTCCTCTTGGCCCGAAAGTAGTCAGAAACAACAGATCTAGGAAACGGCAGTCGGATGCAGTTCTACCGGCGTCAGATTTGGATCACCAACGGACGCGGCCCTCAAATAGCTCCGATACCATGTAGGAATTTACAGGGTAAGTTCCTCAGAAAGAACACCAAAAGGACACCGCTCACAACCAGATCACAGATCAATACACCAATATTTTTGACGTGGTTAAAACCCTCAAAGAGGGAAACAGTCCACGGCCTGAGCCAACGCGGCCACTTCAGGCAATTTATTAATCAAAGAATGAAAATTTACATAAGCTTCTCTCATGCACGGATTACCCTACAAATGACCCTCCATGCGCTTTAAATAGAATTCATGGACCAATCGGGTGTCAAGCCACGGATCAAGTGTTGGTAATACCGAGGAGAGAATGAACCGTCGTCACTACATATCGTGACCGTCAGATTGTAAGTTACAAAATGTACAACGGTAAAGAAACGTACTTTACCTAACTCTATACCTAACTCTATACTAGACCAAGTTGTACTTAACTATTTCCTATGTGTCGGAATATCCTAACACCTCCTGCCACTCCTCCTAATTCATAAACTATCCTATTTCTAGTCTAGGAGTATGGTTGTAGGGAGCATAATTTTTCTCCATTATTAATTCAGAGATTATTACAAAAGGGTCATAAGACCAAGTAAAGTTGTTCTTAAAATTCATCTGCTTTAGGATATCCTCTTCCTCTTGTCCCGTTGACCTTCCATTGCATATAAATGGACCAACTTGTGTTTTTATTTTGAACTGTGTCATCTTCTTAGCTGCAAGGAAGTGCAACTGATCCATGTTGATCATTTGCCTAATAAATGTTAGAAAATTATACATTACAGAGAAATGGAACACATAAATTATTGCATAAATATAAACACAGAAAAACTCATAAAACCAGAGAGACACATATATATATGGTTCACCCAGTTTGGGCTACATCCACCTCGAACAGCCAGTCTTTCCTTTCTATTATCCAACAAAATGAAGAGACACAACCTACAGCAAATCTGCTGTAATATCCTCTGTTTTCTCTCACAGTCTCACCTCTCTATTTCTTGCTTGGAGAATACACATCTATTACACAGCCTCAATACAATGCCCTCATACAAAGAGAGGGGTTGCCTTCTAGGGAAAAAAACCCTAAACTAAACATAAGTTCTACCGTCAGATCATCCGCCAAATGAATGGCCCAGATTGACTAGAAATTACTATACTTTTACAAGGCAATTTTACATCTGTTTCCAGCTTCAGGGGCGTTGCCCCCGAAACCCCCCTCAAGGGACCGCTAGTCCCCAGACCCCCCAGCCAGGGGGAATCGCCCCCCTTGAACCCCCACGGGGGGGGGGGGGGGGGGGGACAAGTCCCCCCCGCCCCCCCCCCCCCCCCCCCCCCCCGCGTGGAGGGTGTACAAACTTCCTGGGGTATACATCCGGCTGAAACAAAGACCTCTAAATAATCATGCTCCACACCCAAAAATAAACTCCAAAGAAAATATTTGAGTAGGTACAAATTTATTTATAGGGAGGAAATTCACAGCCATATATTCTAATCTCTCTGTAAGATTGGTATAAATACCAGTCCCCCCACTTGGTGTCATCACTCAAATGAAAAATTATCTTTATCTTTAGATGTATTATGGGGTTTGTATTACTATTTAGCAAATTGGCTACCATATGTACAAATTTATCTATAAAATCACTGAATGTAAATTCAGTGTTGTTCTTCTTGACCAAGGAGGTCAAGTGAATGACTGACTGAGGGTTCTGTTGACTTTCTATCTTTTGTAGCTGGAAAGGGAACGTGTCTGTCTAAGAAAAAAATAAACAAATATACCAAAATGGATGCATATCTAAAAAATCCTTCATTCGAGAATTTCATGAATTACTCATGAATCATCTATGCCAAAAATTCACTGTAACAAAAAAGAGTTTGTGGCTTTTCACCACTTGAAAATATTGAGAGAAATGAAAAAATGTTTTCATCTACCCACTGGTCGGAGTAGTATCCTAAGATGTACGAAAGCATGGAGATTACCTGTTTGGCCTTCTCAGGAAAAATAGAAGCAGGGTAGGGAGGGTTTTTTTTTGGGCAACTCAGAATTATCAGGAAGGAAAGTTTCAAATACTTTGGCTTTCTAAAGGAAATGCAGTTTGTTATATATCTTTAAAAGGAAATATGGGTGAAAAGGATTCTCAGGGTCCGTGTTTATTATCTGGAGCATTTTTTAAATTGAGTGGTTGTTAATGGAAGATAGGATTTCACCATTCTGTGCCACTACTGTTATTTGACTCGACATATACTGGAATTGGCACCAGGTTACAAATTCAAGGAAATGGTAGGTTTTTGGGAAATTTATTGGGGAAGGAAAGAGTCTCACAGTCCAAATTCATCACTGAGGTCCATATGGTTTTGTTTGAGCCAATTAATAAGTTCGTAGAAGTTGAATTCATAATTGGTCTCTGTAACGTGATAAAGTTGGTCAACTAGAGGTTGGTGGTCCAAATCTATGGTTGGGGGTAGCATGGGATTTTGTTGGGAAACAATTTTCATCTTGGATGACATAATTGAGCAAAATGAGGTGTCGGTTCTCCTATAAATACCTAGTCAGAGAGCTGGATGGTCAAGCAAGGAATTGGTGAGGATTGAGAATGACCTGAAGCGTTTGAAAATGTCAGGGATCTAAGAGGAGACATGACACTGATCAAATAGTTTCCAATAGAAAAATAGCATAGGGAGTGTGAATGTCTGCGAAATCAAACTTTTATGAAGAAAAACAGTTACTGTTACGAAAAAACCAATTACTTTTGCATGGGGGAATAACATTAATGAGTAACGGACTTCTGTAATGGGAAAATGTGAAGCAAACATATTGTAACGGGGGGAAAAAGTATACACGTGGCTTTCGTGGATTGGAGGAGATACGATGAAGTGTGAGCACAAGAGGAAGGCGCGAGGATTAAAGGGTAAGTAGGAGCACAATGGAGGGGAGGGAGGTACATGGCAGTAAGGGAGTTGATAGGAAGGGGACATGATGTGGTGGAATGATGGACATAGGACCTATGGGTGGTCAATAGAGGGGAAAGCGGGTTTGAGGGAAACCTGGAGGGGGGTAGCGACAGGAAGTGGTTTCGGAGGGGGGTGAGCGGAATGCATATGAGGGTGCCACGTAGCAAAAGGCAGGATAGCTGAGATTGCTTCCTCGGACACAATGGTGTGGCCAGACTAATATTCAGAGGCACTATGGGGGGTGGACAGAATGGTGTGGCCGCCATTGATCTGAGCGGGACACATTCGATCCATTTATTTTTTTCGTCGGGTTACCACATAATGAGAAGTTTTCGTATCAAATCCATTACATCCCAGCAAAATTTTTTGTCGTCTTTTGACTTTAATAAAATCAAAACAAACCTTTATACGCAATTACCATTATTACAACTTAGTAATCATGATTAAATAACATGATTATGTGTTAAATCAAGCTAATCTATCTTTAAACCTGAATAATGAATTCTAAACAAGATTAATTAATCTTAAAGGCACATTTTAATTTGCTAGCCTTTTTATTGCTTTTCCTAAGGTTTTACAGCTTCTTTTTATTTTTGTTCTAATTAACCAAGATTAAATGATTTGGTTAATCCTTTTTTACTCTACCTAATCAATTTCAACCAAGATTACACTAGATGGTTGATTTATTCCCTAATCTAGAGTAACTTTATTCAATTTAGTTTAATCATGTTTTAACAGTATGATTAAACTAGCTAATCTATTTCTAACTTTGAGGTGGCATTTGAACAAGCTGCACACTTCCTTAAGAATTCCAAGGTATTATTGATGCATTATTTTTGGAGTGGAACTTAGACTTGCTCACTTTCACATATTTTTGTGCGGTTTCTTCATCTTTTTCTTTTTATTCTATTTTTCTTTATTTGTTTTTGTTTTTATTTACTTTTTTTTCACATATACGTTTTTTATACATTTTTTTGTTTAGGTTTTTCTTCTATGTATATATATTTTTATTTTTATTTATTTTTGTAAATCATTTGTACAATACAATATTATTTACAATTTCATGAACTGAAATATAATAGCCAATCATTATTTGATCCTATGAATCATAGGACCCTAACATGAGTATCTAGAGAGAGCTGAGCGAGTGGCAAAAAATCTCAATCGTTGATTTGTGTATACTACTATGAAAATTCTAAAAATATCAATCATTGATTTGTGTATACTGCTATGAATATTCTAGAAAATTTCATTGAGGTTAAATCCTTACCATCCACCTAATAATTATTGATAAGAATTCATAACTGGTTAATGTGGACCTCTAAGCGAACCCAATATGAGAACATGAGGGTCTTGATCTTCGTCAACATAATATTAAAACCAAGAAATATCCAACTCTTGCATTTATGAATTTGGGGTTGATTCCTTCTTATGTTTTTTTGTTTTTGTTTGACTTTTAGGTGACTGTGTGTATCTTTGTATCTTGATTGGTGTTGAGATCTTATTTCTTATTTACCTCATATATAAAAATGGATATATGTATTCTTCTTTCTGCATACACAAATATACATATGCAATTATTTTTGTATGTAAACTTATGCCTTCATTGGTGACATGGTGAAATGTTTATCAACGACTGTAGTATATTACAAAGTTTTTTAGGTTGCATTGACCTTTAATAAATTTAAAAAATTAGATTCATGCCACTTGGCTCCCCGCGCACCAATTTCCTAGGGATTTGAGATTATTCAAATTCAAATAAGTCCCTCCATGATAAGTTCCTCATTATTATTTATAAAATCCATTTATATATAATCACATTTTATTTAGCAAAATGGTCCTTTACTTTTAATAAATTTAAAAGATTAGATTTGTGTGAAGTGGCTCGCCACCCAACAATTTCCTAAGGATTTGATATTATTCTAATTGTAATAAATTCCTCCATGATAAGTTCCTCATTATTATTTATAACATTCATTGATATATATATATATATATATATATATATATATATATATATATATATCGATAGCAAAATGGTCCATTTTACAATAAGATGTGTAAATCATTTTTTTCTTAAGTTAAAGTTGACTCATGTCAAAACAACAAGCATAAATGTCAAATGGAGATAAAAAAGGTAGACAATACCTAGCCTGACCATATTCAAAAGGGGAACAGTTTCCATGTAAATATTTCATATTGCAATGTAGAGCTACTCTTTAATACAATTAAATTAATATTTTTCATAATTGAAAACTAACTAATCATTTTTGAGTGAGTGAGGAGAGAGACTTCACAATAGATAGAAATTTTATAAAGTAATGTTATATCTAAAAATAATAAAGTAATATTTACATTAATAAATTAAAAATAACAATAACCAAAAATTTTAATGTCGACCATCAATAAAATACTTTAATTTCCACACCGTCCTGGAAATTCCTTCGCCTCGTTAGATGACTCCCTTTAATTTTACATCAAATTTATATAAAGAGATGCGTAGGCTCTGTTGGAAATAATACTGAGAGGGGGGGTAAATCAGTGTTATTAAATCAATTATTTTTCATTTCACAATCAGATTTGTATACGCTAGTTCAGCTACAGGAAATTGCATATATACGCTACTGTGTCTAAAGAAACCAGTGTATATCAAAAAACTTAAGATTCATTAATTGTTGATATTTATTCAGTGCATCAGGTCTTCATTAATCATAAGAACAACAAATAGGAGCAGTAAAATAGAATAGATCATCACACACATGGACACACAGATATAAGGTGGAAACCCAATGTGGGTGAAAACCACTTGCTGCAATTTGTCTCTATCTTCTTTTAATTAGAAACTTCTTTTTACAATGATTCTGTGCTGGTGTAGTCTTATACTAGTACACAAGCTGCTACCTGCAGAAGGCTACAACCTTCTCTTTTCTTCCAGGGACCACGTTTCATAAATTTTCAGACTAGATCCATGAATAACATCAATTAAACATCAAATATATCTGCATCAACCAATCTCCTTTGCACCAAACAAATTGAATCAAATAGTCACTTCTCTAAATGTTATACCGAGAAAACAATAACAGTAACGAGACACCAATTCTGAACCCAGAACACTGTAGCAATAAAAAAAAGTAGTTAAAACATATTTCGAGTGACATACGCTACTTCAATATGTAGAAACCTGCGTGCATGCGCTTCTGTATTAAGGCCAGCCAGTGTATATGATGTTTTTATCTACTAAACCAGCGTGTATATGCGCCTCTGATGCGTCGAACCTCCATACAGATCTATAAAAGATAATTCACTCTTTCAAATATTCAGACATCAGTTATACCCAGATTATCAGATTTATAGATCAAGTCATGCGCCAAATATAACAGATCAAAATCACACAAAGATACTACTATTCAAGATTTGAGTTTTGACCCATCAATACAACTTATCCATCTTCTTGTGCTCAGGTTCCTTCATAAACCGATCACCAGTATTCCAGATCTTGCTCTTCATAAAATATTCAGTCCCTAAGTCAATACCTTTTCCAAATGATCTCCTTTTTACAGTCTTAGGCTTTACTCAAACCATGGTCCAAAACCATAAAGAACCAATACTAGGGACCCAAAACCTCGGTTCAATACTTCGAACACAATACCAAGGTCCAAAACCATAGGTCCAAATAACATGGTCCTAAGAATAAGCTTTCCCACATGTACACGCTTTTCCGTGCATGAAAGTGCGTGCATACGCATACGTGACATTTGATCGGAAATCCTGCATGTATACGCGACTTCGTCAAAGGAAACCTATGTATACCTCTTTTTCTTTTATTCTGAGAGCCTGAAGAGTGATTTGCCATCTGAGTGAGTTTCCATCAAGGACAACACCTGTGTCATAGAGCCAAACCTATGGCATAATGCCAACAATCTCCCCCTTCGGACTTGATGGCAACCCCAAGTAACTTAAAGTCATTCTCCCCCTTTGAAATCAAGGGGAAGGGTTATGCTCCCCCTGAGTTCATGCTGAAATCTCTACTCTACTATGCTATCCATGCTCCCCTTGACTGTAGGCAAGGTCTACAAGAGGATGTTCTACAAGAAGATTCATAAATTTATACATCATAAGTGACCTTCCTACCACCAAAGACTCATACATACATCCATCTCCCATCCAAGTGGGAATTGACTCACCCACCCAACCAAGTGGGGATACACCAAAAATTTACACAAGATAAAACAAGAACATTACATTATCCATCCTAGGCATAGTGGGGAAATCAAAGAAGGTTGTTACATTACCTTGATAAGAAAATAAATACATGACATAGAGACAAAATATCTACACCCAGACTATGATAGTTATCAACAAATATCATCAGTAGCATCTGTCAATCATCATTCAGACCAGCAACCATGTTCTCCTTCTACACCTGTTCCTCCTAAAACCAAAACACTAAGATCTTGAACCAATATCTTCCAGGATAATGCCAACAATGCATTATTAGAAGAATATATATTCTCCCCCTGAACCTGTACTAGATGGTCTCTGTCAGACCCATATTAGACTCCTTTCATCCTGAGCTTGGCCCACTGTTTTTCTTCAAACCAACATATACGTGACTCTACCCACATAAACCGGCGTATGTATGCGGATCCTCCTCATGAAACTCGCGTACACCCAATTTTCTCTGAAATAGACAAGTTTCAATAACAAGATGATGCTTCAACTACTCCCAGTTTCTGTCTGAGGTATTCAAATGTTTCCCTGGGTAGTGGTTTGGTGAGTATATCACAAACTTGTTCCTTGGGGGACCATACTCTAATTTAACCTTTTGTTCAAGCACCTGTTCCTGTAGAAAGTGATATTTGATAGGTATGTGTTTTTTATTTGAATGCATGACAAGATTCTTTGAAATATTGATTGCACTTGTATTATCACAAAAAATGGAGATAGGTGTAGTACAAGTGATTTGCATGTCTTGCAATGTTTGCATCATCCAAAGGAGTTGTGTGCAGCAAGATGCAGCAGATACATATTTTGCTTCAGCTGTAGATAATGCAATTGAACTCTGTTACTTGCTGAACCAAGATACTAATCTAGGACCCATGAAGAATGCACCACCACTAGTTCTTTTTCTGTCATCCACGCTCCCTGCCCAATCTGCATCTATATATGCATGAAGTGTGAGATCTATACCTTTAGGATACCATAAGCCCTAGTTTTGACTTCCTTGAAGATACTTGAAAATTATCTTAACTGCCTGAAGATGAGTTTCTTTTGGATTTGCCTGAAACCTTCCAACTATTCGCATTGCATGCATAATGTCTGGTCAGGTACCTGTTAGATAGAGCAGACTACCAATCATGGATCTATAGGTTGGTTGATGCACTGTTGTTGATTCGTCATTTGCACTAAGGCTGCATCCTGTTACCATAGGGGTACATACTGGTTTCAAATCCTCCATCCCATATTTATTCAATATTTTCTTGAGATACTTGGTTTGTGATAGAAAAATACCGTCTTTGTTTTGTTGGACTTGTAAACCAAGAAAATATGTGAGCTCACCAAGCATGGACATTTCAAATTCTTTTTGCATCACCAAGGCAAAGTTTTGACTCATGTCTTCTTCATTACTACCAAAGATGATATCATCAACATATACAACAAGTATTAGCAACTTATCATTGTCAATTTTTATATATAAATTATTGTCTATTGATCCTTTTTTAAAACCTTGTTGATGGAGGTACTTATAAAATTGATAATACCAAGCCCTTGGAGCCTATTTAAGGCCATAGAGAGCCTTTTTGAGTCTACATACAAGTTTTGGATCATTTCCAAGGATAAACCCATCTCGTTGCTTAATATACACTTCTTCATCCAAGCCTCCATTTAGAAAAGTAGACTTCACGTCCATTTGAAATACTTTGAACTTCTGAAAGCTAGAAAGTGCAAGGGAGATTCTTATGGCCTCAAGTCTAGCAACTGGTGCACAAGTTTCTTCAAAGTCTATTCCTTCTTGTTGAGCATACCCTTTAAAAACAAGTCTTGCCTTGTTTCTAATAACATCTCCATTTTCATTCAGTTTGTTTTTGAATATCCATTTTGTGCCTATTACATTTTTATCGTTTGGTTTAGGAACCAGCTCCCAAGTGTTATTTTTTTCAATCTTCTCCAGTTCTTCATTCATGGCCTTGACCCAGCATTCATCTTTGCATGCTTCACTTACATTTTGTGGCTTAGTGGAGGAGAGAAATCCTAGGTAGCTTGAAGCTTATGAAATAGTTCTTGTTGTTTGTACACCTACCTCTTTCTGCCCCAAAATTTGAGTTTCTGGATAATTCTTTTGAACGTACCTAGATGGAGTCTTTTCTTCTATCCTTATCTGTTCTTTTGGTGCCTCATGCATTTCTTCTTCATCATGAGTATGATTTTTTGTTGAAGGATAGCCCTCATCATCTTCGAAATCTTCATAATTTACTTGCCTAGGAATGTTTCCTTCTTCATCAACCACTACATTAATACTTTCAACAAATTTTCCAAGTTTTTTATTGTAACACTTATATGCTTTGTTGTGGGGAGAGTAACCAAGAAGAATGCCTTCATCTGCTCTAGGTTCAAACTTACCAAGGTTTTCATCTGTCTTTTTGATGTAACGTTTGCTTCCAAAATTTTGAAGTATTTTACTGTGGGAGTCTTACCATACCAAAGTTCATGAGGAGTTTGAGTGTTGTTTACTTGGACGCTTGTCTTGTTGAGAATAGTAACTGTAGCAAATGCGGCTTCACCCAAGAATTTTTGTGGGATTTCTAGACTCATCAAGCATACCACGAGCCATTTATTGAACTGTTATGTTCATCCTTTCCGCTACTCCATTTTTTTGTGGAGTCCTTGCCGTAGAGAATTTCTTTCTAATTCCATGTTCTTCACAAAATTTTAAAAATTCATCCGAGGTAAATTCCCCACCTCTATCAAACCTGAGGCATTTGATTTTGTGATCTGATTTGTTTTCAACCAAGGCTTTGAATGCTTTGAACTTTTCAAAAGCTTCGTCTTTATGCTTCATAAGTCCTATCCAACACATCCTGGGAAAGTCATCAATGAACAATATAAAGTATTCTTCTCCTTGACGTGACCTTTTCCTAGATGGACCACATACATCAGTATGGAAAAGTTCAAGTGGCCTACTAGCTGATCCTTCCTTCTCAGGGAAATTAGTTATGGTTTTCTTCCCAAACTGACATGATTGCATATTGTATTGTCTGGAATTCTGATGTCAGGGAGATCACGAACCGCCTGATATTTGTATGATTTCCTTATTTGAGAGAAGCTTACATGCCCCAATCTTCTATGCCATAGCCAATGTTCATCATTCTTGCTTAGATAGCATTGTTGTTGTCCTCCTTTGAGTATGTATAAATTATTTGGTGTTCTTATGCCTTTGATCATTGTTTCTCTTGTATGAAGCTCACGAACAATACATCCATTTGATTGAAATATTACCTGATTTCCTTGATCACACATTTGATTGACACTTAATAGATTATGCTTTAAGCCATCATCATACATAACATTCCCAGCTTTGACCTTTTCTTTCAAAAGAACAAAACCTTTACCTTTTATGAATGCAGGAGTGCCATTTCCAAATGAGTTTGTTTTCCTTTTCTAAATCACTATATGTTTGAAGTTTTTCTTTATCACCTGTCATATGTTTCGAGCATCCACTATCAATGTACCACTGGTTTTCCTGCCCTTCCACATATAAGGCTATACCACATCTTTTTGGTTGCGGTTCTTTCTTCCTCCATGTTTTGGGCCTAAATGAAGCTTGCTCCTTCTGAGTTGTTTGTCGAAACCTACTCTTGCATTCAGAATCTTTATGACCAAAGTTGTTACAAATAGAACATTCTATTTCATTTTCAAGAGCAGAAAAGTTATTGTAGCTTCTTTTCACGATTCCAGTCACACTCCTTTGATTTCATGCTTCTCTGGTCATGATGGTCTTGTAGGAAACACATTGAGCTACTTTATGTCCAAAGTTAAGATAAGAGAAACATTGGCCATTGAAGAAATTCCTGCGATCATCAAACCTTCCATCTAGGTGATTGTAATAGCCATTCATTCTTGAGGCAAATTGAGAATGATTTACCTGTGGTTGGTTGTAGCTTCTGTTCATCCTTGAAGTATATTTCCCTCAAATTACTTAGTGATCTCTGTTCATTCTTGAAGTAAATTGTCCCTGATTTACCTGATGATCTTCATTATGCCTTTGCTGTCGATTGTCAACCTGTTCACTTCTCCTGGTTGCTTCAATATAACTTTTGGAGGTAGATGGCTCCTATGCTTTAGATGTTTCTTCAGTATACCCAAGACCAGTCTTGATTAGAGGAGAACATTGCACTTTGATAATCTCATCTAAATTTTTAGATCCTTTAGAAAATCTAAGATTAAGAGCTTTTCTTTTCTCAATGTCATTTCTAAGTCCCACAATTTCACATTCTAACTTTTCATTGTGTTTTTCCCTTTCAGCAAGTTGGAATGTCAGAGTATATATAATCATATTCTTTTCTTCTAAACAAATTTTGAGTTTAGAAATTTCTTCATGAAGATCTTCTTCATCTATAGCATCTAAGAAATCATCATCTTCAAAAGCCATCAAAAGTCTATAATCATTACCTTGTTCATCTTCATCACTATTTGAAAATCAATCATTGTCTTCATGTGCGTAGTAGCTCTTCTTATTTACATTCTGTTTTTTGTTCCATCTAACTGGTTCCTTACCTTTTTCAAGCTTATCTTTATGAGGACACTTGGCAGCATAGTGACTGACTCTTCCACAAGCAAAACATTTGAAAGGTAGCTTACCTCTGAATCTTACAGAACCTCGTTGAAGGTTCTTGACAAAATTTGATTCTTCCTCTTCTTCCGACATATGTCCCGAGTCATTGTAATCTTCTTTTCCTGAGGATTTGAATGCGGCTTCTCTCTTGTCTAATGGTCACCCTTTTCTCATTTTGTAATTGGTTAGGATTCTGTGTAGCTATGACATGGTAATGCTCTGTAGATTCTATTTTTATTCTATGGTAGAAACTTTTGATTCAAACTTAGAAGACAAACATCTTAGAACCTTTTCAACCAAAACAACTTCTTTTATTTCTTCACCCAAAATTTTCATACAATTAACAATCTCATCTATACATAGGAAATAGTTAGCCACACTTTCATCATTGTGCATTATGAATTTTCATATTGAATTTTGAGAGTTTGTAGTTTTGCTTGTTTTACCTGATCATCTCCTTCATAGCTTAGAACGATCTTGTCCCATATCTCTTTTGCGGTTTTGAGCTGCATAACCTTGATGAATTCTGGTTGAGATAGACTCCCTAATAGGGTATTGACAACCTTTGCATTTGTTTCATACTGCTTCTTACTAGCCGTATGTGTAGGAGTTGCTGATGGAAATATGTATCTTGTTTCCACGATATCCCAGACTTCTATACCAAGAGATTGAAGATATGCTGTGATTCTTACCTTCCAATAGACGAAGTTGCTCCCATCAAAAATTGGTGGCTCATGATGATAGATATTCCTTCAAGCGATCAAGCTTCTTGTGAAGGACCTGCTCTAATCCCAATTGTTGGAAATAATACTGAGAGGGGGGGCGAATCAATATTATTAAATCAATTATTTTTCATTTTACAATCAGATTTGTATACGCTACCTTAGCTATGGGAAACTGCGTATATACACTATTGTGTCTAAAGAAACCACCGTATATCAGAAAACTTAAGATTCATTAACTGTTCATATTTAATCAGTGCATCAGGTCTTCATTAATCATAAGAACAGTAAATAGGAGAAATAAAATAGAATGGATCATCACACACATGGACACACAGACATAAGGTGGAAACCCAATGTGGGTGAAAACCACTTGCTGCAATTCGTCTCTATCTTCTTTTAATTAGAAACTTCTTTTTACAATGATTTTGTACTAGTGCAGTCTTATACAAGTACACAGGCTGCTACCTGCAGAAGGCTATAACCTTCTCTTTTCTTCCAGGGACCATGTTTCATAAATTTTTAGACTGGATCCATGAATAACATCAATCAAACATCAAATATATATGCATCAACCAATCCCCTTTGCACCAAACAAACTGAATCAAATAGTCACTTCTCTAAATGTTGTACCAAGAAAACAATAATAGTAACTAGACACCAATTCTGAACCTAGAACGCTGCAGCTATAAAGAAAAGTAGCTAAAACATATTTCAAGAGACATACGCTACTTCAATATGCACAAACTTGTGTGCATACGCTTCTGTATTAAGGCCAACCAGCGTATACCCTGTTTTGATCTACTGAACCAGCATGTATAGACGGCTCTGATGCGTTGAAACTGCGTACAGATCTATAAAAGATAATTCACTCTTTCAAATATTCAGACATCAGTTATACCCAGATTATCAGATTTATAGATGAAGTCATGCGCCAAATATAATAAATCAAAATGACACAAAGATACTACTATTCAAGACTTGAGTTTTGACCCATCAATAGAACTTATTTGTCTTCTTGTGCTCAGGTTCCTCCTTGATTCAGATTCATCTATGCACCATAAATCGATCACAGTATTCCAAATCTTTCTCTTCATAAGATATTCAATCCTTAAGTCAATACCTTTACCAAATGATCTCCTCCTTTTTATAGTCTTATGCCTTACTCAAACTATCGTCCAAAACCATAGAGAACCAATACTATGGACCCAAAACCTTGGTTCAATACTTTGGATGGAATACCAAGGTCCAAAACCATAGGTTCAAATACCATGGTCCTAAAAATAAGCTTTCCCACTTGTATGCACTTTTCCGTGCATGAAAGTGCATGCATACACATACGCGACATTTGATGGGAAATCCTGCGTGTATACGCGACTTCAGCAAAGGAAACCTGCATATACCTCTTTTTCTTTCATTATGAGAGCCTGAATAGTGATTTTCCATCTGAGTGAGTTGCCATCAAGGAAAACACCTGTGTCATAGAGCCAAACCTGTGGCATAATGCCAACAGGCTCTTCAATACTTAATATGGAATTTACTTAAGATAATATTATTGATTTTAGGATTATGATTATTTTTAATTTACATGTAATATATATATTTCCTATCAAGATAGTGAGTGTCTTATAATACATCAAAAGTCAGAGGACCTCAAACAATCTTATCAAGATAGTGAGTGTCTTATAACACATCCAAAGTGAGAGGACCTCAAACAATCTTGACCCTTACTAGACTAACTCAAAAAAAAAATTATTATCATTTCTAGTGAGAAGTAGCCATGGTTGTAATGTCGTGCAGAAATTTGTTGGCATCATCATCACTCCAAAGAAAATCCAAAAAAACTTTGTTCTCTTTTTGTCTTAGTGTTCTACGACTGCTTTTTAGAATTTCCTCTGTAATAATTAAACCAAATAAAACATGAGATGGTTTGAAACTGAACCCCGCGACAACATGCTCCAACATTCCAACAATATCTCTGACTATATCCAATTGTTGAAGCCTTTGCTTCTACTTCACATACTTATAAACCTTAGATTCTTATTCCTTCACTAAGGCTTCAGTTAATTCCAACCCTTGGTTACGTGCTTTAACAATACAAGTTACCCCTCCATGCGGGAAAAAACTGGAGGTACACAGGCATGCCCCGCGTGGGCACCATGCATGAGGTAACACATCCAGCGACACATCCAAAAACTGGATGTGTTAGGCCCCTATACTACTAGTAGTATAGGGGCACCATGCATGAGGTAACACATCGCCGACAACCCCTAGGAGGTACATAGGCATGCCCCGCGTGGGCACCATGCATGAGCTCATCCGGGTTTGCACTTTCTTTCAACAAAATTTTAGTAAGATAATGATTCCTTTCTTGACCTTCCATGGGTCCTCTGATGAAGTCACAATTGTGGAGTCCAACACACAGTTGTACGAGAAAGCCAAGATTAGGAACAAGCTCTACATTACAGATAACTGCAACTACATTGTGGATTTGTTTTTCAAGACATTAATCAAGGATTTGAGGGTTGTTGCAAACACTATGCTAGGGTTCAAGAGTGTGGTCGAGCATGGAATATTCTTGGACATGGCCACTGTCGACATTGTCTCTGAGAGAGAAGAGAATATATCAAGCTTGGAAAGGAAGCCATAAATTTTTATTTGCTGGGAGGTTTATATTTGGGCCAGATGTGAGGTAAATGGTTTTGAAATTTATTGTCATTTTCATTCTAGCAACGATGTGTTATGTATTTGTTGTAATCATGGTTGCTATTGCAATTGTAAAATTGTTTAGTGACACCATCCTAAGGTCGAGACTGCTACCATACATTGTGGATCATACTTCGTTCTTGAAACTTGTCACTGTTGTACCAGTTATTGGTTGCTCATTTTTTTCATTACAATGTTCATCTCACATACAAATGCATCACATTTATCACACACCATTGACATTTGTATACATAACTACACATTTTTATGTTTTTTTCTTCAATTTGAATATGAGGGTCTAGAAATTGAATCATCGAGTTGTAATAACTGAGAGAGTTATGTGTTTTTCCAACGGATTGATTTGGCGAGGATCAAGTTGGTATCATAGGAAAAGGAATCCTTGTAATATCTCAAGGATTTCCTAATCATGTTTATGTTTTGTATTTATGTAGGCAAATGATAAATGCAACAATTATTATAGTGGCTCAAAATTTACCCACGTGAACATGTATATGCCTTTGTATCATGAATCCGTGCCAATCAGATCATTTGACAGATGAACCTATGGATGAGGTTTTTGGAGCAAATGTAAATATTTGTAAGGTTTACAACACTTTTTGGTGTCAAATTTTCTCAATGATAAGGTTTTTGAGTACATTGGTCTTTTGCAAAGAATCTATTAACTTTTTCTATGGCCTTTGCTAGAAGTAGTGATTTGGGCATGGAATGTGTGTTACATGGATGTCAAAAGTCTTAGAAGCTTGAGATAAGGGATAGTGCATGTCATTCAAGGAGGTAATTCCTCAAAAATGAGATTGTATATTCATTTAGGCTGTTCATTTTCATATACATGAGGGGGTGACTGTTGAGTTTCATCTTCCTATGACTCTCCATTTTCTCTATTATTTATTTACATTATTTATAGTTTTCACCCAATCCATATGATTAGGTGTCAACATTCCCCCCTTAATCGGAAGGGATGTTGGTGAGTCCAAGCATATTTCTGAATCTTTCAAGATTTTTTCTTCCAAGTTCTTTGGTGAAGATGTCTGCAATATGCTCATTACTAGAACAATGGCAAAGATGGATTGTTTTGGCCTCAACATGATGTCGAATCAAATGATATTTTGTATTGATGTGCTTCGTTCCATCATGGAACTCTGGGTTCTTGGCCAACTTTATTGCCGATGTATTTTCAATAATGAGTGGAGTCAAATGTAATTGTTTTACTTTCATATCTTCTAGAATTTCGTGAGCCACACAATTTCTTTTGTTGCCTCATTTGCTGCCAAATATTATGCCTCTATTTTGGAATCTATTTGAACTGATTGTTTGCGTGATCTCTAGAACTGATTGTTTGTGTGATCTCTAGGAGAAAACTCCTGATCCAAGACTCATACCATAACCCAAAGTAGATACCCCAGTTTCTTTGTCTCCAACGAAGTTTCTATCAAAGTATCCAATCAAGTTGAAGCTGAGTCCAACGTCTTGAGTTCCCTTCAAGTACTTTAGAACTCTTTTTGTAGTAGACCAACGTCCCTCAGAAGGCTTTTGCATAAATTTGGAGACGATTCCAACACCAAATGAAATGTCTTGTCTGGTAGTAGTCATCTAATTCAGACTTCCTACAAGCAGTCTATACTTTGTTGCATCCTCAAATTCTTTTCCTTCAATGGATGTGAGCTTTAAGTTTTGTTCCATTGGAGTAGTGAGAGGATTGCATTCATCCATGCCAAACCTGTTCAACGGATCTCGAATGTACTTCGTTTGAGAAAGGAATATGGACTTTGGATGTTGAGTTACTTCAATACCAAGATAGTAATAGGCATAGCCCAAATCAGTTATTTCAAAACCTTTCCTCAATTCCTTCTTTATGGATGCAATGTTGCTCTCATTGTTCCCTGTCATAAAAAGATCATCTACATATACCACATGATATACAACTATTTTGCCAAATTTCCTGACAAACAAAGTTGCATCATCAAAATCATAATGTTTGAAATTGAGTTTCAGAAGATGCTCAATTAGATTTTCATACTAGGTTCGCAGTGCTTGTTTGAGGCCATACAAGGATTTTACAAGTTTGCATACTTTATGTTCATGTCCTTTCATAGCAAATCTTTCAGGCTGGGACATAAAAACATTTTCTTTTAGATCTCCATTCAAGAAAGCAGATTTTACATCCATTTGATGGACTTTACAACCGTTCTGAGCTGCTAGGGAAAAGAGTGTTCAGATGGTAGCCCATTTTGCTGTGGGGGAAAAGCCTCCTCATAATTGACATCGTCCTTCTATGCAAAACATTTTGCTACAAGCCTGTCTTTGTGCTTGTCAAGTGACCGATCAACTTTATACTTGTTCTTGTAAACCCACTTGTAGCGAATTGGTTTGGTTCCCAATGGAGGATCAACTAGCTTCCAAGTGCCATACTTTATCAAGGCATCATATTCCATTTGCATTGATTCTTTCCATTCATCATGAGAAGCAACTTCTTTGAAGGAAGTTGGTTCAAAATATGTAGACAAATTCAATTCCCAATCACAAGAAACATCTATATCAACTGGGGAATCAAAGTCATCTACATCACCCGCATCTTGCCGGGTTGAATTTCTAGTTCCTGTCTTTCCAAACTAATCAGGATAAACACTTTCAAGTGTCTTTGCCAGCCACTTTGGGGGACCTTTCTGATATGGTCCAGGCTAGTCCATTGATTGAGTTGGGACTAAATCAATATTGAGTCTCGCAATTCTGTCAATCACATCACTCAAAGTATCATCCATTTTTGGAGTTTCATGCGGGGGAGAGAGTGCTTCAGAGGAATATTCCATAGGTTGATTTAGTATAGGAATACACCCTTCAAGATGTGGAATCTGATTATCAAATTCTTGAAATCATTTTGCATTTGCGAATCTATCCAAGCGATCAAGTTACCACTCAACCACATTGTCAGTTTTGGACGATTCAAGAAAGATTACATCTCTAGATACAACAAACTTTTTATTGACTTCATCATAGAGACAGTATGATTTGGAGGTGTTTGAATACCCAAGAAGATACACTAACGAATTCTTGCACCAAGTTTGTTTCTATGTACCTTTGGTATCAAGGCATAACATGTGGAGCCAAAGACCCTAAGATGCTTTACCAAAGGAATGTGCCCATACCACATTTAATAAGGAGTCTTGTTTCTAATAGCATTAGATGGACATCTATTCGTTACATATACAACACATAGAACTGTATCAGCCCAAAACATCAATTTTACATTCTTGAAAAACATCATGGAGCGCACCATATTTAAGATTTTCCTATTCATTCTTTCAACTACTCCGTTCTGTTGGGGATTATAAGGCACAATTGTTTGATGTTTGATCCCATGTTGGCGAAGATAGTTTTCAAATTCATTTGAAGTGTATTCTTTTCCTTTATTAGTGCGAATAGATCCAATATGAGATTGTGCATCATTTTCAATCCATGTATGAAAGTTCTTGAATTTTGAAAAGCATCATATTTTTTCTTCAATAAATAAACCAAACACATTCACATGTAGTCATCAATAAATGTCATTATATATTTATTACAATTTATGGAAGGAACAGGCATTGGACCACATAAATATGAATGAATGAGTTCAAGTTTTCTATATGCTCTGGAATGTGAATCATGAAAATACTCTTTGCTATGCTTTCCTAGAATGCAAGCATCACATTGCTTACGATTCCTACGAATTGTAGGCAAACTAGTAACACCATTTTTATTCAAGAAGAAAAGGTTATCATAGTTCGCGTGTCCAAATCTAGCATGTCATAATAAACTTGATGGAAATGTACCTTCTTCATATTGAGAATTGTATGAGAAACTTTGTGCACGAGCAGAGGTACCCTACAGCTTGAGAAGCCTTTCTTCTTCTATCCCCATCATGACAAGTGAGTGGTCTGATGCTTTCCTCACCTCAACCTTGCCATCAAACACATAAATGGAGTGTCCTTGTTGGTGGATGTGGAACAAGGACAACAAGTTCTCCTTAGATGTGGGAGATATAAAACATGAAGTAAAAGAAAGTTTGGAAGACCAGGCAATTTAAGCTTGATTGTGCCAAGCCTTGATGGCTTGAGTTTTGATTTGTCTACTCAACATTGTCAGTAAATTCTTCAAAAAAATCTCTTCTAGAAGTCATGTGGCAAGTGGCTCCTAAATCAAGAAACCAATCATTTTTCCAAGAAGCAAGTGAAGCATTAAATATGACTTCATTTACTCCAATATCAGAGTGTGCCACAACATAGTGATCGGATTCAAGTGCTTTACCTTTCTCTTTGTCATTAGTTTTACCTTTGGGCTGGTTTCTTTCCTGCTCAATTCTATCCCAAGGTAACTTGCACGTGGATGCATCATGTGATCCATCTCTTTTGTAGCATATGCAATGAAAATCTCACTTTTCTCCTTGAGAGTGTCTGCCCTGCCACCCCTCCCCCTGAAATTTCTTCCTCTTCCTCTTGGACCACCTCTTCCTCTAGAAGAATCTTGAGCAAGATTCTTCTCTCTATGTGAAAGACATACAACCTCTTCAGAAGGCTGAGGATTTTTCTTCTTCCCAAAATCTTTCTCTCTTTCAGCAAAGTTTTTCACAAGGGAGTCAAAGGTAATATCTTTGAGGTGTCCATTTGATTGCAATGACTCAAGATAATTTGAGTAAGTGGGATAAAGTGCCTTGAGAAAAGATATTAGAGGAATGTCTAGTTAAACATTAATGACTTTGATATCATGCATAACAGATTTTACTTCTGATGCAAGAGCAAGAGGATCATCATTTTGTAATTCAAGGGTGAAGAATTTAATCATGAGTTGAAAAACTTCAAGTGCAGATTGTGAGTCATAGAGTTCCTTTAGTTTTTGTAAGGCTTCGAAAGCATTTGAAAATGGTGAAATATGGTGACTCATCTCTTCATTTATTGATGTTGCAATCAATGCATAAGCTTTGTTATTCTTATTTTCCCAAATGGTGAATTCCTTGTCTGAGGTAGGCTATTCTGGCTCTTTGTCTCCATCTCCAACACACAGTCCTTTCGACATCTCATTAAAAATGAGAGTGTGTTTTATTTTCCGTGACCATTCTGGATAGTTCTCCTTCCCAGTGAGAACCACTCCCACAATAGATATCAATGAATGCATTTTAAAAAATATGCCCTACTCCCAATATATAAAAAATTCACTTTTGGTTGTTAAAAATAGCACTCTGATATATTAAAAATAGAGGTATTGTTTTGGGGAGGTAATATATGGGGGAGGGATTATTTAGGGAAGGTGGTGTATGGGGAAGGGATAATTTGGGGGTGGTGGTATATGGGGGACAACATGGGAGCCAAATGCAGGAGCGTTAATAAAATTCCAATACGGTTATACCGGGCAACATGGGAGCCAAACACGAGAGTGTTGATAACATTCCAATACAGTTATATCGACAGCTTTAATAACATTCCAACCGAAGAATGTTAATAGCATTGCAAAAGTGTATATAATAATAAACATAACCACCGTTATACCAAACAAAGGAGCGTATGGTACGAGGGAGTGATAAAACGGTGGGAGGTATGGAGTCCGATTATGAGAGTAAGGACAAGGTGAAGTGTAAAAAAAAATGAATTCAAGTCACAAACACAACTTCCACATACAACGCAATATTATTTCAATGCCCTCAGAACCATCAAACTTCACACACAAATTTCAAGAAGTTCAACGCATTGCAGGAATTACTATCATACAAGAAGTTCAATGCTTTGATACTAATTCAATGCATTTCAGGAATAACCAACATTGTATTAAAACAAAAACCATCATGGGCTTGAGGTCGCCATCCTACAATACACCCACTTAGTTTCCTCTGCCTGCAGGACATTACTTCCTATGTGGGCTTCAAAAACATCCTCTCTTCTACCAATTTCCTATACAACTGCGGGATGCTTCAATGCTTCTTTTCACAAAAAATTTGAAACACTGCTCTAGCTAATATACAACATAAAAATGCATGACAGTGTTGGGTTTGGGCCTTAGAGAAATGGTAGATGTTTCATCTCTTCAAAATAGGTAGAAGGGAGTTACAAGGGAAGAAGGAAATGCCAAAAATATAGCTGGCGCTGATAGCATGTTAGGCTAGGAGGTAACTCCTCAAAAATGAGATTGTATATTCATTTAGGTTGTTCATTATTATATATATGAGGGAGTGACTGTTGAGTTACATCTCCCAATGACTCTCCATTTTCTCTATTATTTATTTACATTATTTACAGTTTTTCACCCAATCCCTATGATTAGGTGTCAACAATCCATTTGGAAATGTTTCCCTCCTATTATTTCTTGGTTGTTATTAAGCCATGCATTTATTATGGATGTATTCCTGCAAGGTTATGATGAGTGGTAGTAGGTACCTTCCTCAGAAAAATCCCAAGCTTAATGTGAAAATAATATAGGAAAATGAAAAAAATGAAAACTACATAGAAAAATTGTTTTGCAACAAACTAATGAACATTTCTAATATGGGTAGTTTTTTGATGTATTCATTAATCCCTATATCTTCCACACAAGACTCTTCATTTTATAGCCATCACAAGTAGAATTCAAGGAGGATATGTTATTATTCTACTTGAAGGTAAAGGATGGGTGGGCCATGAATCAATTTCCAATTGATGTTGATACAGAAAAGACAATGTCATCAGTTAAGGATTAAAAGTTTGGTGTTTATAATGGAAACAAAAATAATGGTGCTTGTGGCTTATTATATTCAAAAGTAACTAGCATTACACATCCATGTAAATCATTCTTCTATCGAATCCCAGCAAGCATAATCAGAAACATAAAACTTGAATACTTGGAGGAAGTCTTTACAACATGTCATTGGATGGTGATAATTTACAAAGATAAGCCACCAGATCGCTACCAAGTGGATCAACAAGAAAACTATCTCACCACGATTAAGGGTCAACCACACAAAACCCTTGCCACCGAAGTCCATTTTCTAGGCCACACACTATCAACATCATAGTTGGCACACACGCATTACAAGGTATCTCTATCTTCAAATATTTGTCCATCATGGTTATGGGTCAACCACACAAAGAACTTACCACCAAGGTCCATTTTCAAAGCCACAAAATATCAGCATCACAGTTGGACCACAAGCATTACATGGTATCTCTATGCTTAGATCTTTTTTCATCATGGTTACGTGTCATCCATAAACCCATGGTTATGGGTCAACCACACAAAATGATTTTTATTCAACAATATTAGTTTTGGGTCATCCACAAACCCACAGTTATGTTGCTATTCAATAAAGGCCTACCTAGAGGGAACTCTACGCAATGGGGACCATTGCTTCCTAAGGAGCGCGGAATGATTCAAATGGAAATTTGCATGCACCCATGGTTGTTACCCATGGAATTTTCCCATGGTAATTACCCATGGTAATTACCCATGGTATTCGTAACTAAAAAGGCTATAAATAATGAGCCCCGCTTTGTAAAAACATATATGGGTCCTCCATAATGTAGTTGGAAATTATTTTTCCACTTAATAAAGGGTTATCTTACATTGTGAAGCATTCATTAAATGATATGAATGGAAACTCACATGACCCATGGTATTTTCCCATGGCATTTACCCATGATATTCGTAACTCAAAATGCTATAAATAATGAGCCACACTTTGTAAAAGGACAAATGGGTCCTCCATTATGTAGTTGGAAATGATTTTTTCACTTAATAAATGGTTATCGTATGTTGTGAAGAATTCATTATGTATTTTCTCTTTAATATTTTTGTGGATCTGTAAGTTTTCTCTCTTTTCTCTCTATTCATTCATCGTTCTCGGATCTTGGCTCCTGTTGTGGCCACCAACAACCCCCCTCCTTATTTAGGATTAGCAATAACACTAGGTAAGTGGGGATCCTTAGTAAAAATTCAAAAAATTCAATTAAAACTCATGTATTTTACTCCTTAAAAAAAAACATCGCAACGCGCGAAGAAGATAGGATATTTCCTTATGAGTAAAATGATAAACTGTGAAAGTACGACGTGAATTCCATCGCATCGCATACATTAAGAAACACTCATATTGGAATAACCTTAAAAAAATGCCGATGGCCAATATGTAATATCGCATATCGCAATATCGCATAAAAAACACATAACCATTTAACGATTGTAACAATCTACGATCTTGCGATAACGCGACAGTGCAATTTGCGATCTTGCGATCGTGCAATACAACGATCTGCGATTCTGCGATAAGTGCAAACGAGCAACCCTGCGATAACACATCTTAATTGAAAATGCGATAATGTGATACGCGACATTGCGATGCTGTGATGCGAATCGCAGAAATTGTCCATCGCAAATTTTCCCGGCTCAACATTCAAGAAAAGCTGTCCATAAACCAAAAATTGGATATGCGCTTTAATGAAACTTAATGAATGATATGCCAAGTGTTAATGAAAGACAACGTTGTGTTTTTCGAAGAGTTAGTTCACGTCAGGTGGCATGTTTTTGTACATCTGTAGAGCTTAGAGCTTTCTTGTCAACTTTTATTATCATTACTCTCTCCTCATGTGTGAACTGCAGGAACGAAAAATAGAAACAACATGAAGCAATGTGCAGGAAGCGTTAAAGGAAAAGGGTAAAGCTCCAAATGCCTAGAAATAGCGAAGAGATGCCCTCATAAACAGATACCGCATGCAACAGAGCTGCAAATTCACAGAGCGCTGCAGAGCTATCTATTACAGATCTTTCAGTCAGAGCCATGGTTGAATGAGTAGTTGAACAATGCTGATATCAACAGGCGATTTAACGCTCAAGGTCAGAAGCTCACGAAAGCAGTATGTTTACAAAATTTTTAAGCTTATACCTAGTGAAGGAAAAGGTTCTAAAGGCGAAAAACGCACCAGAAAGGCCCGGATCAAAGAACGGAGGCAGTTTCCGATGCGCGATTAGCACCTAGCGCTAATCGTGCATCGCTGAGAAAATTTCTCAAAAAGCAAAGTACCTAACTGCTCAGTCACTCATCAGCCCGGAAAATGCAAGAAAGCAAAGGCAGAGGCAATTTGAGGATTAACCAAGTGGAATTTGGATTATTACTGAGCATACACAATAAATCCACATAGCCAGAGGATGATTCTAAAGTATATCTTCTATTTTGCTGAAAAGATGGTGCCATCTCTTGCCATTTCTATTTTCTTAGCTCAACCAAAAGTGGAAGACAGTTAGCTGACTCTACCCAGGAAAATATTGAATGCTCGCAACATTAAGGAGCAAATGCAGAAATAGTTAGATATTAGATTTAATTTTTAGAAATAGTTTTGCTTAGAAAAAGGGCGATCGTTTAAACCGTATCCTAAATCTGTGTAATTAAGTTATTTAGTTAGTAGTATTTAAACCCTTCTCATGCATTTAGAGAAGGGTCCAGAAATTTATCAAAAACTTGTCCTCAAAACATGCACTTTTGCACCCTCAGAGGAGGTTTTGGTGAATGAATGGATCAAGATATATTGATGTTTGCATTTGATATCTACTACTGATGTTGCACTTTTGTACTCTTAGTAGATGTTAGAGCAAGGAAAGATAAACCATTGTTGCTTGAAGCTTATGAGTAGGACCAATCATAAATGGTACTTTTATCTCTTGACCATTTCTGCTTATATGTTAAAGTGATATATAGTTTTTAGTTATTTATATGTTATTGCATGAATGCTTGAGTTATCATTTGGAACTTTTGTATGGTGGTAGCTATTTATTTATGTTTAATGTGTGAATAGCTTATTATGCGATATGTTGTTCACAACTATTTCGTCTAACTTTTTATGTGAAATAGTTCATCTTATTTGATTTCCTTTCTTATAATCGCTGAATGATCTTTATTACCAGTTGTTATTTGAAATCTCTTTAGATCGCATAATAGAAGAATTACATCTCGGGTTAGCATAGATTTAGATGTGTTGTTTATTAGATTACAATAGCATAGAATTAGATTAAAGTTTGAATTAGAATAGCTTAGATAGGAACTGTTAGATCAAAAACATTCAATTCTACACACACACACCCATAGATTGGGAAATTGGTCCCATTATCCCTAGTCGGACCCGCTATACCAAACGGATAAGGAGCTGCCAACCAAGGTCCGGACCGGGTAGGTATCCCCCTTGTTGTCGACCTGATTTTCGGAGCTTCAACATATTTGGCACTAGGAGGGCCTGAGCTATGAATGGCAAGTAAATACAAATCTGAATATCATTCTGAGAGTAAATCACCCTCATAATCTCTCCTGACTTCCCCATTACATTTAAATCCAGAGTCAGAAGTCGCTCGAATATCAACCACTACTACACACCCTGATATTTCAAAACAATCTACCGTTGAACTTCCTGAAGTCGAATCCCTGATTCACAAACTTCAACGATTTTCCATTTCTCCTCAGAGGTCTGATAAATCTCAAGGCAGTGTGAATTCGCAGTACAACCCTGCTCATCCCCTGACCAGGCTAAAGAGTGAAAATTTTGGCGTCCAGCCAACTGAATTACCCCTTCCCACGAGGAAAAGAGTGAGGAAATAACCGCAAGAGTCTAACAGTGAGAATCTTTTTTCTGCATCATCCATCTCAACTACTTCACCGTGAAGTCAACCATCCACACCTCCACTCCAGATCATTGTCCATCCGTCCACTGGAACCCACACAACCCCTCTTCAATCATCTACAATCATAGTATCCTCATCCTCCCAGCCACAGGGATCATCGTTTGCACTTTCCTCTGTTAGCAGTTCAACAATGGCCCAGTCTCCATGGAATAAACCTAGGGCAGTCTTAATGCTGCACCCATGAGTCAAATACCGACCCATCTTGAGAAATGGCTGCCTAAATTCAATCCCAAGGCAGGCATGCTAGCAGAAGAGAACATAAACAACTTCATGCTTTCCATTAATCTCAATGGAGTTACTAATGAAGATGTTGTTGTTCGGCTTTTTCCCTATACACTACAAGGAACAACTGGGTCATGGTACTTTTCATTACCCTCCGGATCCATCACAAGTTGGGAGATCTTCCAGGACCAATTCCTAACCAAGTTTGGTGATGACACGTTGACGGCAACGTTAATCAATGACCTATCCGATCTTAAAGCTGAAGCTAGAGAGCCTATTAAGGATTTCAATTTACGGTTCAACAAAATTTTCAACAAAATCCCTACTGCTTCCAAGCCTAGTGAAGAAGTACGATGTGAATGGTATATTACCGCTCTACCATCGAACATAGCAATCTTCGTGGACATGGAAAATAAAATAACCTTAGCTGATAACATGAAAGAGGTGATAGCAGTAGAGAAACGAATAATAGCCCTGGAAAAGAGATCCGCGATAGAGGAACGTAAGTCCAAAAAAGTCACCTTCAAGGAAGACTCCAAGAAGAAACAAGCAAAAGATCCTTTTGATTTGGAAGGATTGCAGAAAGTTCTAAAGACCATGTCCAATGAGATGGTCGACATAAAAAAGAAAGTAGCAGAAAATTCTTCGAAAAATCCCTACAGAGCTTTTAAAAGAGGTCCTTCAACGAATGCAAAGCCACCCAATGCCATTTCAAATGTTGAATCCGAGGAAGAGGAAGAGGAAATTGCCACTGAAGGGCAGACCGATGACGAAGAAGTTGTGGAATTACAACGAATGTGGGATTTCATCCTCCCACAAGAAGAAGATCAAGAAGTATTCCTAGTTAGCATACGAGGCAAAAATCAGCTTGATCCTCCCCAAACTACCCCTAAGTCGAAGAGCGCACGCTCTGGAACAAAGGATAAAGTCGCAACAAAGAAAACGCCATCTAAAGCGACTGAAACTAGCCCAGTCCAAGTAGATGAAACGACTCCATCTAAAACACTGATAGTGTCAGATGAAATGGAGTACAATATTATTGATGACATGAAGAAGACTAGGGCTAATGTCACCCTTTACAAACTGAGCAAGTTGAAACATCAACAGAAGATAATGATGAAAGAATTACATGCCGTGCCAATTGCACCTTTGCCTGCCACTGTACTTTCTCAAGCTTCACAGAACATGGGAAGACCTCCAACTAATGCGATCAATAAGATTGATCCAAATGAAATTGCCTTAATTGGAGGAATGTCAAGATCTCACACTCCCTCGTTTCTCCTTACTTATGAAATCTTCAATAAAAATGTGCACAATTGTTTGGTAGATTCTGGTGCTTCATCGAATATTTTACCCAAATCTATATGTGCCAAGTTAAATGTTCAACCAAAGAAATCCGCAGTGCGCATAGTTCAGCTAGATGGATCTCAAATCGAAGTGATTGGCGAACTAAATCAAGTAACCATAAGATTGTCATCCAACCCGAAGGTATGTCAGGTTATTGACATTCTAGTTGTTGATATCCCAGAATTCTATGGCTTAATTATTAGCAGGGATTGGTCAGAGAAACTCCATGGATACTTCGCAACCGACTGGTTGCACATGTGGCTGCCCTACAACGGTAAACCAAATCAAATAAAAGTTGAACGAGAGCTACACCAGAAGTACATAGTAACAGAGTTAGAGGGAGAAAATGAACCAGTAGCGTATAATAGCAGCATCATTGGAAATTACTCGGTAGATTATTTCCTCGGAAATTTCAATGCTCATGCATCACCATATTAGAACACTTTGTTTTGTCCCAATTCAAAATTTTTTCTCAAACTGATAGTTCGAAATGTATCAATTTTTTAGATAAACCTGTAAATAAATCTTTGTTTTGGAAATTATTTTTTGATGGCTCTAGATCTAACGAAGGAGCAGGAGCAGGATGCGTTCTGATTAGTCCAGAAGGAGATAAGATCATGCTCACATGTAGGCCCAAATTCGATTGCACAAACAATACAGCAGAATACGAGGCTTTGGTTCAAGGCCTGTACAAAGCAATCGAGTTAGATTTCATGTATCTACAAGCTTTTGGAGACTATGAGATTGTGGTTAAATAGGTACGTAACACTATACATTGCTTATCAGGTCATTTAAAACACTATCAATCCTTAGTACAAGATCTGACTGAGCATTTCATAGCGTTTAATATTTCTTCAATCCCCAGACTCCAAAACACAAGTGCAGACCTTTCGGCTAACGTAGCTTCTAAGCTTATTCCCTCCGAAGATTTTAGTCCAGATAGATTCTCAATAGAATTAATCTTTAGACCGTCCATTCCTGACAACATCACAAATTGGAGAGTATTCAATGACGATCCTGATATCATAAATTTCCTCATGTCCGAAGGATCCTACTCCAATCAAATAATTGACAAAGACCAGCACGATCAACAATTGCAACAAAATAGCACTAATAATGCTATACCTAAGTCGGTGGTCAAATTAGAAGACTTATATGATTTGAAAGATCGGTTTAAAAGGTATACCAATTCAAAACTCTACATTTCAACCTTGAACTACGAATTAGTAAACCTAGGGACTGATTCTAAACCACAAAACATTAATCTAGGCCTTGGCCTAGCCCCTGAAGAGAAACTAGCGTATATTCGTCTTTTGAGACAATATAAAAATGTTTTTGCCCGGAATTATGATGAGATGAAAACATACAACACTTCTATCATCTAGCATACTATTCCCATGATCGATAACGAAAAACCTGTCCAACAAAAGCTGAGAAAGATCCACCCCAATTTAGAAAATCAGATTAAAACTGAGCTCAATAAGTTACTGAAAGCCAGGATAATATTTCCCATCAGACATTCCAAATGGGTCTCTAATATGGTACCCGTTAGAAAGAAAAATGGAGATATTAGGATTTGCATTGACTTTCGGAACCTTAACAAAGCCTGTCAAAAAGACAATTTTCCTCTTCCACCTATGGAGCAGATACTGTAGGCGGTGGCGAGCTCAGAATTAATGTCTTTCTTGGATGGAATTTCAGGATACAGTCAAGTGTTGGTACATCCTGATGATCAGTTGAAAACCACATTCAGAACTAAATGGGGCACATACGCATATCAGAAGATGCCCTTTGGTTTGATTAATGCTGGTGCCACATTTTAGAGAGCCATGGACATCGCATTCAAAGGTTTAGTCAATAAATCTGCAATAATTTATTTGGATGATATAACAGTGTACTCAAAGAAGCGAAGCGACCATCTCAAAGACCTGAAACAAATCTTTCAACGATGTTTAAGGTATGGAATTTCACTTAACCCAAAGAAATCTTTTTTCGCACTAAGTGAAGGGAAACTTCTAGGATTCATAGTGTCAAAATCCAGTATTCACATTGATCCTGACAGAATCAAAGAAATTTCTGAAATATCCCTACCTCATAACAAAAAATCCATGCAATCTCTCCTTGTTCAAATCAATTTTGTAAAGAGATTCGTTCCAAATTTTTCACGAATCATGTCTCCATTGCAAACCATGATTAAAAAGAATTCAAAATTTAAATGGGGTCAAGATGAACATGAAGCATTCAACCTGATCAAGCAAGCTATTATTAATGCTCCATATTTAGCAACCCTGAATTTTTCAGAACCTTTTATTTTATACACATTTGCCTCAAATAAGTCATATGTTGTGATTCTAACTCAAGCAAATCAAGCAAAAGCGGAAGCTCCAATTGCGTTTTTTAGCTCAAATTTATAGGGTGCTGAACTAAATTATTCAGACGTGGAGAAATAGGCTTATGCTGTTTTCAAAGCGGTCAAATACTTCAGACCTTTCTTACTTAAAACCCATACTAAGATCATAGTACCGTTTCCAATGGTAAGAAATCTTCTAGTACAGAAAGATGTGGGTGAGAAAAGGGCCCATTGGGTTACTACTTTACAGGAATATGACCTTGAGATCAAACCAGCAAACATTGTAAGAGGTCAAGGCTTCTGCAAATGCTGGCCGGAGCATCGCAAATTTCTGAAATTCCATCTGAAGAGGTACAAATGTGTGAGGTAAGCCTAAACGATGCAGAATCATTATACGCTGATGTCATTTATTATCTTAAGAATAGGTATGCTCCTTCACACCTTGATCATACTAAGAAAAGAGCTCTAAGATTGAAAGCTAAACAATATCAGCTCATAAATGATATTATTTTTAGAGAAAATTATAATTCTGTTCTTCTTAGGTGTCTTGAGAAAGCTGAAGCTGAAAAAGTTTTGTAGGAACTCCATGATGGGCCACCAGGTGGAGACTACGCTGGAGATGCTACTGCACATAAAACCTTACGTGCGGGATATTACTGGCCCACGCTGTTCAAAGACTCACACAGTTATGTGAGAAGATGTCAAGTCTGCCAAAATACTGATGGAAGACAAAAGAAGCCATCGCTGCCACTACAACCGGTAAACATCAAGCAACCTTTCAGTCAGTGGGGCTTGGACATAATAGGTGAGATCATTCCTTACTCTTCTAAGCAGCATGGATACATCCTCACAGCAACGGATTATTTTACTAAATGGGTAGAAGTAGTTCCGCTCAAGACAGCTAATTCTAAAAATATTATTGAGTTCATAGATCAATTTATAATCACTAGGTTTGGATTTCCATCCGCTTTAATGTTTGATAATGCATCATACTTTTCTGGAAATGCAATGACTGAATTTGCACTTAAAAGAGGATTCAAACTTAAATATTCGGCCAATTATTATCCGCAAGGTAATGGTTTAGCTGGGTCAACAAATAAAAACCTAATCAGGATTATTAAAAGAACAGTTGACCAGAATAAAAAGAATTGGCACAAGGCTTTGATATATGCTTTATGGGCAGATAGGATAACGCAAAAAGCTTCTATCGACACTTATCCCTTTAATTTATTCTATGGGAAAGAAGTGGTTCTTCCAACTCACTTAGCCATTACCTCTTTGTCTTTAGTACAATACATTGATGACGTACCCGCTTCCTCCTTACAGCTAAGACAAATGGAAATAATTAAATTATAAGAACAACGAGAACAAGCTAAGAAAACGCATGCTCATCATCAAGCACTAGTAAAATCCTCTTTTGATTCAAACATAATGACCAGAAAAGATTTTCAGATGGGAGATTTAGTTTTAAAGTGGGATAAGGCTCATGAAGAAAAGGGAAAACATACAAAATTTCAAAGGATGTAGCTTGGTCCTTTTCAGATTGTTGAAGTCGTAGGTCCATCAACATTTTTATTACAAGATTTAGCAGGAAAGAGGGATCCTTTGACTGTTAATGGAAAAATTCTCAAGAAATATTTTCCATAGAAGATTATTCTTCTATTTTTGTAGAATAGTTTTTCTTTTCATAATAAAACCAGTTGTGAGTGGTTACATTAGGTATTTACGAAAAATACACCAATTCTCTTTCAGATTTTGAACTTTTCGCTTGTATAAATAGCAAATCTTTTTGAAAACTGATCTTTATTATTGACAGATACAGTTAAAAAAAAACTTTAGCCTAGATATGATACTAGTTTCAACTTCAAAAAAATTTGATGAAAGCAACCTTTAGTGAAGAAATTGTTTTATCTCAGTACAATGAAAGGTATCAATAACAAAATAAAGATTCTCTGTAGAACAGTTGTTTCCAAAAACTCTATTATTGTCATCCAGAGCTATCTTAAGGAAACGATGACTTCCTCCCTGCTAAGGAAAATCGCAGATTTTAGAGGGATAATCCAAGGATACGCTATATCTTGAAGAATGAGAGGTCTCATCACGAGCCGGCTTATCATGATCACAGATATTATAACTTGCTGACTTTTCCAATAATGTCTACCACAACAGGGCAATGGCTCAAGATTGTTGCAATCAAAAGAAAAGGGGTCTCATCACGAGCCAGCTTGTTCAGCAAAGTTATGAATCAAGTGAGTGGCTGTGTCATAATTTGGCTACCAAACCAAGACATTGTTCTTTAAGAATAAAAAAAAGAAAATCAAAGCAATAAGTGTGGATATCGATTTTTCTTTGAAAATTGTAGGCCACATTAAGTAGGATACAGGATCATTGTTGGGTAACAGGTAACCCTGTCGAGGCTATAAACGCCTGCTAGCAGCAGAGGCTCTACGTACGACAAATGAGCATATTTAAAACTAGTTTACAGAGGAGACTTTATTTTATTTTTCCAAGACCAAGTAATGGCTGATGTAAACACAAGGACTAGCATGAGGAAGCAAATAATTAGAGTAGAAAGTGGTTGAAACAAAATATCATTGACAGTTTAGAGCATAATGTACTCTATCTTTCCATAACAAATTTTAATTTTCTGAAAAATTTTCTGTTTTGGAAGTTTGAAAAATTCAATAGAAAAATAGAGATAACTGGTTTTTCCAAGTGAATCGCCAATTGTTGTGGCCACCAACAACCCCCCTCCTTATTTAGTATTAGCAATAACACTAGGTAAGTGGGGACCCTTAGTAAAAATTCAAAAAATTCAATTAAAACTCATGTATTTTACTGCTTAAAAAAAAAACATCGCATCGCGCGAAGAAGATAGGATATTTCCTTATGAGTAAAATGATAAACTGTGAAAGTACGATGTGAAATCCATCGCATCGCATACATTAAGAAACACTCATATTGGAATAACCTTAAAAAATCGCCGATGGCCGATATGCGATATCACATAAAAAACACATAACCATCTAACGATTGTAACAATCTGTGATCTTGCGATAACGTGACAGTGCAATCTGCGATCTTGCGATCGCGTGATACAGCGATCTGCGATTCTCCGATAAGCGTGAATGAGCAACCCTGCAATAACACATCTTAATGAAAAATGCGATAATGCGATATGCGACATTGCAATGCTGCGATGCGAATCGCAGAAATTGTCCATCGCAAATTTCCCCAGCTCAACAATCAAGAAACGCTGTCCATAAACCAAAAATTGGATATGCGCTTTAAGGAAAACTAATGAATGATATGCCAAGTGTTAATGAAAGATAGTATTGTGTTTTTCGAAGAGTTAGTTCACGTCAGGTGGCATGTTTTTGTACATCCGTAGAGCTTAGAGCTTTCTTGTCGACTTTTATTATCATTACTCTCCCCTCATGTGTGAACTGTAGGAACGAAAAACAGAAACAACATGAAGCAATGTGCAGGAAGCGTTAAAAGAAAAGGGTAAAGCTCCAAATGCCCAAAAATAGAGAAGAGATGCCCTCATAAACGGATACCGCATGCAACAGAGCCGTAAATTCACAGAGCGCTGCAGAGCTATCCATTACAGATCTTTTAATCAGAGCCATGGTTGAATGAGTAGTTGAACAATGCTGATATCAACAGGTGATTTAACGCTCAAGTTTAGAAGCTCATGAAAGCAGTATGTTTACAAAATTTTGAAGCTTATACCCGGTGAAGGAAAATGCGCAAAAGGCGAAAAACGCACCAGAAAGGCCCGGATCAAAGAACGGAGGTAGTTTTCGATGCGCAATTAGCGCTAGGCGCTAATTGCACATCGCTGAGAAAATTGCTCAAAAATCAATGTCCCTAATTCCTCAGTCACTCATAAGCCCGGAAAACACAAGAAAGCAAAGGCAGAGGCAATTTGAGGATTAACCAAGTGGAATTTGGATTATTACTGAGCATACATAGTAAATCCACATAGCCAGAGGATGATTCTCAAGTATATCTTCTATTTTACTGAAAATATGGTGCTAGCTCTTGCCATTTCTGTTTGCTTAGCTCAACCAAAAGCGGAAGACAGTCAGCCGACTCTACCCAGGCAAATATTGAATGCTCGAAACATTAAGGAGCAAATGCAGAAATAGTTAGATATTAGATTTAATTTTTAGAAATAGTTTTGCTTAGAAAAAGGGAGGTCATTTAAACCGTATCCTGAATCTGTGTAATTAAGTTATTTAGTTAGTAGTATTTAAACCCTTCTCATGCATTTAGAGAAGGGTCCAGAAATTTATCAAAAACTTGTCCTCAGAACATGCACTTTTGGACCCTCAGAGGAGGTTTTGGTGAATGAATGGATCAAGATTTGTTGATGTTTGCATTTGATATCTGCTACTGATGTTGCACTTTTGTACTCTTAGTAGATGTTAGAGCAAGGAAAGATAAATCATTGTTGCTTGAAGCTTATGTGTAGGACCAGTCATAAATGGTACTTTTATCTCTTGACCGTTTCTGCTTATATGTTAAGGTGATATACAATTTTTAGTTGTTTATATGTTATTGCATGAATGCTTGAGTTATCATTTGGCACTTTTGTACGGTGGTAGCTATTTATTTATGTTTAATGTATGAATAGCTTATTATGCGATATGTTGTTCACAACTGTTTCGTCTAACTTTTTATGCGAAATAGTTCGTCTTATTTGATTTCCTTTCTTATAATCGCTGGATGATCTTTATTACTAGTTTTTATTTGAAATCTTTTTAGATCGCATAATAGAAGAATTACATCCCGAGTTAGCATAGATTTAGATGTGTTGTTTATTAGATTACAATAGCATAGAATTAGATTAAAGTTTGAATTATAATAGCTTAGATAGGAACTGTTAGATCAGCAACATCCAATTCTACACACACACACCCATAGATTGGGAAACTGGTCCCATTATCCCCAGTCGGGCCTGCTATACCAAATGGATAAGGAGCTACCAACCAAGGTCCTGACCGAAGGGTATCCCCCTTGTTGTCAACCTGATTTTTGGGGCTCCAACAGCCCCCAAGATTTATATCAGTTATAGAAAATATTTCCTATTACTAGGATTGCTACTACAACAAAGCATGCATCTTCTTATGAACCTAGCTCCCTCTTCTTGCATCTTATACCAATACACATACCTCTGCAAGTTGGTCATTTTCTTCTAATGTAGGAGCATCCCACGTAAATTTTTTCCTTTTAATATGATAAAATGTTTCCTTTACAAGATATTTCCAATATTGGGAATTTGTTACTCAAATGTAGTGTCCCAAGAGGATAGATGTAAGTAATTGTTAGTATAAGGTGGCATGCAATATTATAGAATGAGGACACCTGCAAGAATCTCCAAGAACTCTTTGTTACAACTCCATATTTCCTTGTGGATATATTTTCTTTCAGAAAGGAGAGGCATAAAATGAGGGAAAGGTTAACAATGTGATTAATCTGTGTGTTGATGTCTATATAAAGGAATAAGGGTTACAATCTCTAGTAGGTTTACGTTCACATAAGTTAATAGAGTGAATTGAGTGGTCAAAATCCCTATCGAAGGTTAAATTCGAAAGACAATGGATTCATGTAGCTGAAATCTTATCTCCTAAGCATTGAATAAACTAGGATGAGCCAATCGGATGGCATGAGAACAAAGGAAGCACTGATTTCCATGCATTATTGTTTTGGCATGAGGTCATAGGAATTTAAACAATAGAGAATCAAATAGAGTCAGTGCAAGATTCTAGTGAGAGAGAAATTATGATTGTAGAACTCCCTCCTTACTAATGTTAGGGACCACCCCGCCTCCTCCTGTGAAATCAACTAGAGCTATTGATCCTCCTCTTCTTAATCCCTGTCATCCGATTGATAAGGTGGAAATTGAAGCTAAAACTACAAGTACAGAAGCCACCTCAGCTAACTAAGGCAACCCCCCTCATGTGCCCCATAATCAATGAGAGTCATCAATCCTCCTTTTCCTAATCCCTGTCATCCAACCGATAAGGTGGAACCTTAAGTTGGAACCATGAATGTGGACTCCTCCTCCCCCAAAATTAATTAGGAAATTTCATCTCCATTGTTAATCCTACCCTATTGATTTATTTCACAAGGGCCCCACTACCATTTAACCATAAATATGACAAGGGGAAAGAAAAAGTGCTTTAGGTTGTGTCCCATGGGAATGAAAAAAATTGGGCTATCTAAGAGAGATCAAATGCCACCAGGAGCAAGGAGAAAGGTTTTGGATTAAATTAGAGTCGAGGAAAAGACGAGATTAACCACCACCATTGCACCAACATGGTTTCAAAGCCCAAGGTTTGATAAAATTGGAGAAGAACCAATTGAGAAGATGCAACAAACATGTCACTGATATGAGGAAATTGAGAGTGAATTATGATGGATGAGGAATTATGACTAGAGTTGAGGTGTACCCAGGCAAGGATTGAAGCCATGGAGACATCTTAGAGAAGGTAACTTGATGTGGGAGACATCAATGAGAGTGAAGATATGAGCTTAAAAGAGGAGATGGAGGGATCTATAGGAAGAGGACCAATAGATGAATAACCGCTAAAGTTAGTTACCAAAGTAGGGTCTAGGCCAAAGATGGAGGTGCCACTATATGATGGGATAATACATGTGAAATAATTGCTTGACCCGATCAACACACTGGATAAGTAATTCAAATATGAAGATGTGGAGGATGACCAAAATTCAAATATGCAGTGAAAAAACTAAGGGGTCACATAACATTATGGTGGGAAAAATTGCACACATACCTAAGGAATAAGGGAAAGACAAATATTAAGAGCTAGGAAAGAATTGTCGCCAAGTTTAAAAGAAACTGTATATCCAAGGATTTTTAGCTAAATTTATTTAGGAAACTACAAAATATAAGGCATAAAACTATGATATTGAAGGAGTACATTAAAGAATTGTTAATTTTAGGTATGTTCTATGCTAGAGCAATTTATTTCAATTTCTTTTGCATATTAGCAATCACATCAGCATAAAGTAAACTGCAGATAGAACATAAATATAAATCGCAGAAGAAAAGACAAGACAAGAGGACACAAGATGCAGCGCCAGCTAAGGACAAAATCGAATGTGGGGAAACCCTTGATCAATTCTTCTTTTATGTTCTTCAAAATTCAGTAGAGAAAGTGAGAGAGATAGTACATTTACAATAGAAGTCAACATTTTGACTTTTGATATCTCCCTGAGATCAATTGAAGACATATTGCTTCAACTGATTCTCCAAGGTGACTGCCTCACCTATTGTAGTATGGAATTTCGTCCATTTTCTGCACCTTACCGTGTAACACCATGCTGGACCTAGATGACTCAGCTGCTCGCATCTGCTCTCATCATCATGCTGACCATTTCTTCCATCATCATGCAATCCTATTCATCATCATGTTGCTCCTTAATCATGTTGCCCTTTACATCATCATGATCACGCTTCGCTTTACATTATGATGATCATGTTGCCCTTCACATCATTATGCAGTCCCATTACTGATCATGCTCATATGATGATGACCTATAATTAATGTGATCCTTGTCATGGAGATCATTGATGTCACATCTCTTTTGCACCTTGCTGCATTGAGATCATCACCCTAAGATCACAGGAATACGAGATCATGATTCTAATATTGTGACAACTAGTAAGATTGTATGTCTCCCATCACAAGTATGCTGAGAATCTATCATCAACAAAATCTTAATTTATCTTCAGGTTGTGACAAGTCTGTACCATATATATATATATGAGGTTAAGCTAATGTATGGTCTTCATTAAGCCAGGAGAGTGCTATAGGAGATCAATCGAGATCTAATGCCAAGATGATTCCTTGTTAAGCCGAGATTGGTCTATCATTGTAATTCTGAGTCTAGACCTGCATCATTCATGATACGATGTATTAACCCACTGATCTGCGGCTCCTTAACTATGGCTTACTATGGTTTCTCTTCCTTTTATGACTGTGGTTGCTTAACCCACTGATTTGTAGCTCCTTAACCCTACTGCAACCCACTGATCTACGACTCCTTAACCTTCATTGACTGTGGTTGTTCCTTTTATTACTGCGACTTAGGGTAGCAGATTAGGGCATCGCGTTGACTGTATATGACTGTGTGTAAGGAGTATCTCAGCCTTGTGTATAAATATCTTCTAGAACAGTGTATTAGAGCCTCCATGTTTTGACTGTGTTTAAGTGCTATTGGAGAGCGTATTAGATTTCCTCATAAGCCTGTGGCTTACTACTGCTAGGGCATCACATGGTTGTAGTTTAGGGCTACGTTTAATACCTTCTCCTCTACTGCGTTTAATACCTTCTTCTCTAAGACTTGTAGGCCAATTCATCACTCTTGGTGTCTCTCTCCTTCTCAAAAAACCCAAGACGTGGAGAGGAGGAGATCATCTCAAGGATGTGTGTCCAAAATGACTTCAAGTGCACACCAATTTATACTAAAATGTAGATGATGAATAGACATGACTATTTGGCTTCTAAACCTACTCATGTTGCCGGCCTACTTGAAAATTTGTCTTATAACATAAATAAATTCATAACTCCATGAATACATATAGGAACCAGATGATATTTAGATCAATCCTACACCTCTCGATGATAGGGATCGAATAAAAATATCAGATGCCATAAATAAGATGACCCACATGGATTTTGGCCCTAGTTTCCAATTTTAACACTCCCTCTCAACTAGGGAGAACTCCATCTGGTGATCCATATGTTCGATTGTACTATCTTTGCCATCAGTCCCCTGCACTACTCTGCTCAGCTCTGTTGGCTCTGCTGGCTCTACTCTTCTCTGCTCAACTTTGCTAGCTCTGCTCAGCTTAGCTCTGCTCTACTCTACTAGCTCTGCTCTGCTCTTGTTCAGCTCTGCTAGCTCTGCTGGCTCTGCTTTGCTCTGCTCTGCTCAGCTCTGTTGGCTCTACTCAGCTCTGCTCAACTTTGCTCAACTCTATTCTGCTAGCTCTGCTCTGCCCTTGTTTAGCTCTGCTAGTTCTACTCAGCTCTACTTAGCTCTACTCAGCTCTATTGGCTCTGCTCAGCTCTGTTTAGCTCTACTAAGCTCTGTTGGCTCTGTTCAGCTCTACTCTGCTCTGCTCTTGTTTAGCTCTGCTAGCTCTACTTAGCTCTGCCAGCTCTGCTCAACTTTGTTCAGCTCTGCTCTGCTCTGTTGAACCATGAAGAAGAAGAATTGATCGAGAATGTGTCATACCATTCTCCACTGACCCGAAGTCAGTCTCAGAGTGTGTACCACTTGTCCCAGACCAATCCTCAACCGATCTGAAGTCAATGTCATAGTAGATACAACTCCTACACTGGTCCTAGACTAGTACTTTACTGACTCAAAGTCAGTCTCAGAGTATGTACCATTGGTCCCAGACCAGTCCTCTACTGACCCGAAGTCAGTGTCATAGTGGGTACAACTCCTACCACTGGTCCCAAACCAGTACTTTATTAACTCGAAGTTAGTCTCAGAGTATGTACCACTAGTCCCAGACCAGTCCTCTACTCACCCGAAGTTAGTGTCATAGTGGGTACAACTCCTACCACTTGTCCCAGACCAGTTCTTTACTGACTCAAAGTCAGCATCAAAGTATGTACAACTAGTCCCAGACTAGTCCTCTACTGACCTGAAGGTAGTGTCATAGTGGGTACAACTCCTACCACTAGTCCCAGACCAGTACTTTACTGACTCGAAGTCAGTCTCAAAGTATGTACCATTGGTCCCAAACCATTCCTCTACTGACCCGAAGTCAGTGTCATAGTGGGTACAACTCATACCACTGGTCCCAGACTAGTATCATTGATTCTAGATCAATGAAGGTCATCCTAACATAGGGAGTATGGTAGATACATCGATGCATCCATCAGTACTACTATGGTCCCTATCCTCATTTCTCTACTCATTGATCAGATGAGAGGTACTTCCCATGAGTCCCAGACTGCATGGGTAGGATGCCTTGACAGGAGAACTAATCATCCTGTCCACAGGAGACCGAAGCATCCTGTCAGTGGATGCCACGAAGAACTAATCATCCTGGCCCATAGGATACCAAATCATCATGTTCCACAATTTCCATGGAGAACACATCATCCATGCCTCACAGGAGAACTAATCATCCTGCTACACAATCGTCATGGAGAACATATCATCTAGACCTCATAGGAGAACTAATCATCCTACTACACAATCGTCATGGATAACACATCATCCAGACCTCACAAGAGAACTAATCATCTTGCTACACAATCATCATGGAGAACACATCATCCAGACCTCACAGCAGAACTAATCATCCTGCTACACAATCGTCATGGAGAACACATCATCCAGACTATTGAAGCAGATCCCAAGGAGAACCAACACTAAGAAGTGCTCTAATGATCCTCCATACTGTCAGCCCACTCAGCATTTGAATAATCATGAGCTTTCATATTTTAGTAGTGTATCTCAATCCATGAGAGATTCTGCCCTGAAGATATATCAGAAGATTCTAGGCACCAATCCAGTGAAGCTCAACCAAATATGAGCTCACCATGCTAACTGCAAAACATATGTACAGATGGAGGTTCACCAAGAACATCAATGCAAATGAGTTTATGAAACTCAGAGGCATTTCCAAAATTTGGTCTGACATCACTACCATATAACTTCTGAAAGTTAAGATCCTCGAGGTAGTCACACGCTTGCAATTTATCTTTCCACATTCGAAATCCAACTCCCTCTATCTTCTACAAATGAGAGGTTCTGCACCTATCAGAAAAAGGTGCTGGTATGAGAGGTCTATCATCCACGACCTTCGGGTAATGGTTTGGATCAATTTCACTCCTAGTGAGTCTCAGCTTCATCTGACAGCTATCAATCCTCTCATACTACGCCCAAGGTTTTTTGCTTCAAGCCGTAGAGGGATTTCTTCTACCTGAATATGTGAGATTCTTGATCATCAATCTCAAATTCCTCAGGTTGTTCCAAGCCTATGGACCTGCTTTTCATTGATGAGTGCCACCTTGTAACCTTATACTTCCATTACTGAAATGGACACCAGGTTCTTCTTATGATCAGGTACATAAAAGATATTCTGTAAATGAATTTATTTACCCCCATTCAGTTGAGGGATAACATTCCCAACATCCTTTCTAGGATAGGTGGCATCGGCTCCAAGTATAATCCCACAATTGTTTCCATCTCTACCAAATTAGAGAGTGTACCCATCTATCCGATGGAGAGCCTTGAAGCACTACAATCAATAACCAGATTCCCAAATAATCTAAAGGAGAGGGCCAATACAAGATAACGCTTATTTATCTTACCATAAACAACATTTGGTTCTTTATACCTGGGGTTCCTTGCTTTCTCTGAAGAGTCGGCCATTTCCTTGATGTCCTACATTACTTATCATTCCTCTGATCATTGAAGATGTTCCTGGAATGATTATTATCTTCATCAAGAGATGTGTCTCTGTCATTCGAACACTCCTTCGCATAATGGCCAAACTTATTGCAACCAAGGCATCCGCCTTTCCTTCCACCCTTAGATCTGAACTTCCCAATGAAGTGATCTTTAGGTAGGCCATTAGAAATTTCCGCTGCACCATTCTAATAATATTCTCTGCTTCAACTTCACCCTTGGTGAATTAGAAGAGGGATGAGGAACCCATTGATCTTTTTTTCCTTTCCCAATTATCTTCTATGATTTCTCTTTCACTCTTGCTTGGGCATTGTCTTCACCTCAGCTCTGATACCATGTTAATTTTAGGTATGTTCTATGCTAGAGCAATTTACTTCAATTTCTTTTCCATATTAGCAATCACATCAGCATAAATTAAACTATAGATAGAACATAAATATAAATCACAGAAGACAAGACAAGACAATAGGACACAAGATGTGGCACCTGCCAGGGAGAAAACCCAATGTGGGGAAACCCTTGATCAATTCTTCTTTTATGTTCTTCAAATTTCAGCAGAGAAAGTGAGAGAGATAGTACATTTACAATAGAAGTTAACATTTTGACTTTTGATATCTGCATGAGATCAGTTGAAGACATATTGCTTCAACTGATTCTCCAAGGTGACTGCTTCACCTATCGTAGTATGGCATTTCGTCCATTCGCTGCACCTTACTGTGTAGCACCATGTTGGACCTAGATGACTGAGCTACTCTCATCTAGTCTCATCATCATGCTACCCATTATGTTGCATCTTCCATCATCATGTAGCCCTATCCATCATCATGCTACTCCTTGATCATGCTACCCTTTACATCATTGCGCAGTCCCATTACTGATCATGCTCATATGATGATCTATAATTAATGTGATCCTTGTCACTGAGATCATTGATGTCACATCTCTTCTGCACCTTGCTGCACTGAGATCATCTCCCTGAGATCACAGGAATACCAGATCATTATTCTAATACTGTGAAAACTAGTAATATTGTATGTCTCCCATCACAAACATGTTGAGAATCTATCCTCAATGAAATCTTATTTTATCTTTAGGTTGTGACAAGACTTTACCATATATATATATGTATATATATATATATATATATATGTATATATATATATATATATATATATATGTATATATATATATATATATATATATATATATATATATATATATATATATATATATATATATATATATATATATGAGGTTAAGTTAATGTATTGTCTTCATTAAGCCAAGAGAGAGAGCTACAGGAGATCAACCGAGATCTAATGCCAAGACAGTTCCTTGTTAAGCCAAGATTGGTCTATCACTATTGTTAGTGTCAGTGTCTTCACACTTCCATCGGTGATCAAATTTCTCTTTTGCATGCATATTAGGTGTCTCATTAGATCAGCTGCATTCCATTAGGTCATGGATCAACTGATGGTAGTGATTTAATTTTAGTTTCCCTCATGTCATATACTTGTTGGCTTGTTCAAAACTATTTTCATTCATTTATAGTCATTTCAGTTCATTTCATTTATAAAAACTAGTTTTAGGGTTTAGTTTCACTAGGTCTTAGGGTTTGTCATCATGGTCACCCGAATTGAATAAAAGGGCATGCAGGCACATGAGGAAGATAAAAAAGGTTCATAGAGTCATAAGTTTACTTTTTTTATGCTAAATAAATCTCTTTTACCTCAAAACTTTGTTTTGAGGTGAAATTGAGCATTTGCAGTTAAAGAATCACTTGATGTAATTTTATTTTCCTAATATGTAATTAAATTGTTCCTGGTGACCTGGTGACAAATTCAATTCCTGTCACTGCAAAAAGTCAATGTATAAGTCCACCTGCAAAAAGGCAAAAGTCAAAATGTAAGTGAACAATGGAACAAGATAGGTAAAACAACGGTAAAGACGCTAAAAGCCAAGCTAAAAAGAGCTTTGAGGAGCAAAAAAGAGCAAGATAAAATCAAGATCTTGGCTGAAGCATCATTGGCCCATCAAAGCACCTAACAAGGGTCATTCATGCCAAATCTCAAGAGATTTGGAGAAAATTTTGACATTTTTGAATTTTTGAAATTGAAAAACAGGCTTTTCCAAGTTGGGGACATCCTCTTGCAAAAAGGCTTATATATTTGGAATCAGCATGGAAAAATAAGAAAGCTCACAAACGGCGAGGAATTTTGGACAATTTCTAGGTCTCCAAAAGGGCAAAAAACACCCAAAAAGTGCCCTCTCTACCACTTTTTGGCCACACAGGAAGCAGTCTTGGGAGAATTAATTTTTGGAGGGGCAAATGGACTCCAAATTCAGAAATTCAAGTTGTTCCAGAAAGTAGATTCATCAAGATTTCCAAAAAGATATCCTGCACCTGATTTGGACTCCAGGAAGGCTTCCAAAATTTGCCTATAAAAAGAGATGCACATTAAAATCTTGGCGCTGCACATTAAATGAATTTTGCTAGTTTTGCCTGATTTTCCAGATTTTTCCTAGTTTTCTTGGGAGATCACTTTTTCCTCATTTCTTGGTAAATGTGAACATGGTAAATGATGAATTCGATGTAATATGGTTGAAAATCACTTCATAGGGTAGATACATCAAATTCCAAGTGGTTTTGAGCTGTAATGAATTGGTTTCCTTGGTTTTAGAGGCAAGTTGTTCCACTGCCTATATTCCTGTTCTTATTTTAGATATGGTTGAAACCACCCCTTTTCTCATGGATTCAACCCTGATAGCTAGCTTGAGTAGTTTCCTTGCCTATATCATGTACTTTTTGATTCATTTGTAAAGGTTTGACTTTGGCATAAGTGTTGGACTCACTAAACATTTGTATCCGCTGTTTGGCAAGGAATAAAACCAGGTTTCACAGCTATTTTTGTGGGATTCTTGTGACAGTGAGTTTATGTATTTTTTTTCCTTTGTAATGAGTTTTTTTTATATGTTTTATATGTATCCACATCTCTTTATCTCTTCTAAACTAAATGATTCAAGGTGAATAGATAAAATACACTAATTTACAGTGCTTTGTCTTGGGAATACATTTGGTTTTCAATGTTTTCACTCTTTGAAGAGGATTCATAGTTTCTTATGCCCTCCTCAACTCCTTAGTTGTCTGATCTACCATCTCAAATCCATTGCTAGTACATAAACCCTTGTCTACCTTGCCCCACAGGACATGACTGTATCCCTGAGTTGATTTCTTGGACCCAATCTGCCTTCTCCAATTGATCTAGCAACCAAAATATAAAAGCAAACAAAATCCTTTGATCTACTATACCTAACCTAAAATCAGCATTCATTTCAGTCATCTCAAGCCCTAGTTGCCATATTCTAATTGAGATTGATAATGAGAGAGCCCTCTCCTGACCTAGTAGGGCTAGCTACTAGGTTAAGCGTGGTTTGATGTTACCCTAGACCTACCTTTCTTCAGCCTGAGGTAGATTTACGCACTAACAATTGTAATGCCAAGTCTAGACCTACAATATTCATGATACAATGTCTTAACCCACTGATCTATTACTCCTTAATTGTGGCTTACTATGGTTGCTCTTCCTTTTATGACTGCGGCTCCTGAACCCACTGATCTGCGGCTCCTTAACCCTACTGCGGCCCACTAATCTGCGGCTCCTTAACCTTCATTAACTACGGTTGTTCCTTTTATGACTGCAACTTAGGGTAGCAGATTAGGGCATCACATTGACTGTATATGACTACGTGTAAGGAGTATCTCAACCTTGTGTATAAATGTCTTCTAGAACAGCATATAAGAACAACGTATTAGAGCCTCCATCTTTTGACTGTGTTTAAGTGCTATTGGAGAGCGTATTAGATTTCCTCATAAGCCTATGGCTTACTAATGCTAGGGCATCACGTGGCTATAGTTTAGGGCTGTGTTTGATACATTTCCTCTATTGCGTTTAATACCTTCTTCTCCAAGACTTGTAGGCCAACGTATTACTCTTGGTGTTTCTCTCCTCCTCCAAAAATCCAAAACGAGGAGAGGAGGAGATCATCTCAAGAATGTGTGTCCAAAATGACTTCAATTCCACACCAATTTATACTAAAACATAGATGATGAATAGACACGACTATTGGGCATTTGAGCCTACTCAAGTTGCTGGCCAACTTGACAATTTGTCTTATAACGTAAATAAATTCATAACTCCATGAATGCATATCAGAATCAGATGATCTTTAGATCAATCCTACACCTCTCGATGAGAGGGATCCAATAAAAATATCAGATGCCATAAATAAGATGACCCACATGGAGTTTTGCCCTAATTTCCAATTTTAATAAGAATTTTACAGATTAAACATAAAAGCATTCCACATAGAGGAATATGTTGAGAAGGTGACCAAATATATAAATGACCTGAGGTATGGTATTCAGGATGGGATTGGCCTCTTTCCCTTGAAGATAGTGGGGGGTGCCTATCAAGAAGCCTTAAGAGTAGAAGATAAATCTTCTAAAAATCAAATCAAAAGAAATAGAGGAAGCATTCTATCGAGGGGAAAAGGGTCTTCCAATTGATGAGGATTCTAGACTACAAAATAAGAAGCATGAAATTCTAGCAACCAATCTCCTAGAGGAGGAGAAACGAGGGGAAATATATTATTTTAAGGAAGAGGAAGAAGAAAATAAGTGACTTATTATAATGTGGGAAGATAGGAAATATGTCATGGAATTGTCCTAAAAATAAGACATCCAATCAGAGAGAGGCCCATATTTCAAAGAATGCTGAATGCAGACATAAAGAAATAAACTCTTGATATGGGTGAGTCATTAATGATGAAGAGAATATTGGTTAAAGATGAGAAATAAACTCATGAATAAACATAGAGGAGAAGTATGTTCAGGATAATGTGTAATTTTAAAGGGAAATGCTGCAAAATAGTCATTGACAATGGTAGAATTGACAATTTGTTCTCAACAGAGATGGTGTAGAAGTTAGGAATGAAAAGGATGGTGCATCCTACTCCATATTGAGTGTCTTGGATGTATAAATGACATCATATTATGGTAATTCAAAAAAGTAAAGTAGAATTATAGATTAGTAGCTATAAAGATGAAGTGTTATGTGGCATTATGCCTATGGATGTCTGCCATATTTTGTTGGGAAGATCATGGTAGTATGATAGGAGACCTATCCATGACGGGGGGAGAAATACATATACCCTTGAAAATGATGGTGATAAGCATGTTATGTTACCATTGAATGACGAAAGGAAAAAGGAAGAAGTAGGCCCAAACATGTTGATGATGAGTGGGAAAGAGATACTGTGAGAAGTTAAGGAAGAAAAAGAGGTACAATTTTCTTTAATTGGATACTAGTTTAGGTGATTTTCTTGATGAAATTCAAGCATTATTAATGAATTTTCTGATATTATTATTAATGAGTTTCCTAATGAATTACCACCCATGCGGAGCATTAGTCACGACATAGATGTGGTCCCAAGAGCTAGTGTACCCAATAAGGAGGCCTATAGAATGACACACAAGGAGAATGAGGAAATTAGAAATAAGGTTCAAGAGCCATTAGATAAGTGACTAATTAGAAAAATCTTTGGCCCTTGTCTTGTACCTGCAATTTTGCATTCGAAGAAGGATGGAGGTTGGAGAATGTGCACCAATTCTAGTGCAGTAAATAAGATAACAATCAAGTATATATTTCCCTCACCTTGTATAGATGACGCAATGGACTATTTAAGTGCTGCCAAATTATTTTCAAAAATAGATCTAAAAAGTGGGTATCATTAGATTACAATAAGGGAAGGTGATGAGCGGAAAACAACATCTAAAACTAATGATGGGTTGTATGAGTGGCATATTATGCCTTTTGGCTTAATTAATGCCCCCAATACCTTTATGAGACTTGTGAAAAAGGTTCTTGAGTACGTTATAGGTAATTTTTTGATTGTATATCTTGATGACATTCTTGTTTATAGTAAAACAAGAGAACAACATTTAAGGTTCTTATAAATAGTGTTGAGAAAGCTACAATAGGATAATTCTTTTGATTTTTATGAACAAATGTAATTTCATGAAGACCGAGCAAGTCTACTTGGGTTTTTTGATTTTCACAAAATGCGTGAAGATGGATCCAAAGAAGCTAAAAGCTATTAAGGAGTGTCCTTCTCCAAGAAGAGTTTTCATGGATTAGCTTTTTTAATAGAAAATTTATTTGGAATTTTATCCATATATGTGCATCAACAGTTGAAACTATTAAGAAAGAAAAAAACCATTTACATGGACAACATCAACTGCAAGAGGATTTAATTTGTTGAAAGAAAAGATAACTTGTTCTAACCATACCACATTTCCATAAAAACTTTGAAGTACAATGTGATGCAAGTGGGACAACCATTAGAGTTATTTTGAGTCAAGAAGATAAGCCCATTACTTATTTCAGTGAAAAATTGAATGAGGAAAAGAAAAAATACTCAACCTATGACAAGGAGTTTTATGTAGTTTTGAAAACCTTAAATAAATGGAGACATTACCTATTTCGAAAAGAGTTTGTACTATACACCGGCAACCATGCTCTAAAATCTATAACCAAGCAGGAAAAATTAAATTAGAGACATGCTAAATGGGTAGAATATATGCAAAACTTTACTTTTGCTCACAAACAATATAGTGGAAATGCTAACAAATTTTCATATGCTTTCAATAGGACATGCTTGGCTTGTAGGAATTCAAAGTAAATTCTTTAGGATTTCAACATCTTAAGGAAACGTAAAAGGAGGATATAGAATTTGGAGTATCCTATGAAGCATATGAGAACCTAATGCTACAAGATAGAAGCCCTTGGATGGAGTACATGATTCAAGAAGGTTTTTTGTTCAATGGACAACAAATGTGTATTCATAAATAATCAATGAGGGACAACGTATTGAAATAAAATCATAGTGGAGGATTATCTAGCCACTTAAGGTATGACAAAAATTATGCTCAATGAAGTGCTTGTTATTTTTGGGTTAGGTATGAGTTCTGATGTAAAGAAATTTAGGGAAAGATGTAAAAATTTCCAATATGCAAAAGGGAACTAACAAAATGTTGGTTTATATTATCATGTACCCATATCGAGTAGATCATGGGATGCTATAAGAATGAATTTTTCTCTGGGTTCACCCAGAACTGAAAGGGGAAATGATTCAATTTTTGTAGTGGTAGACAAATTCTCCAAAAAATGGCTCATTTTATACCATATTATAAAATCAATGATGCAACCCAAATTGCAATTTTATTTTTCAAAGAGAATGTGAAGCTACATCTACTTCCCATGAGTATAGTTTCAGATAAGGACATAAAATATATTGGGAATTTCTAGAGGAAGTTATGGAAAATGCTAGTAACTAATATTGCATTCAGCTTAGCCTATCATCCTCAAATTGATGGACATACTAAAGTGGCTAACAAGAGCTCGGGAACTTTGTTGAGGAGTTTGGTAAATGAGAACAACAAACAAAGGATAAAGTCCTTCCACAAATTGAATTTCACTACAATGATTCACGTAATAGGAGCATAGGGATGATTCCATTCCATATTATGTATGTTATGCACCTAAGGGGAATCTCAAAGATTAGAAACTTGTGAAAAGAACAAATTTGAAGTGCTGATGCATAGGAATTTACTATAAAAATGAAAAATTTACTTGAATGGGTTAAGGGGGAGCTTTAGGATAACTACCAGAACTATAAGAAAAGGGCATACATGAGAAAAACATAAGTAAATTTTGAAGTTAGGGATATGTTACTAGCCCATTTGAGAAAAGAGAAATTTCCAAGAAATGAATATAACAAATTGAAGTTGAAGAAGGTAGGACATTGTAAAATTTTAAGGAAATTATTAGCCAATGTGTTGGACATTAGGTTCACTCCTCCCATGTTTTTATGACATGGAATAACCACCTCTTGTGGATCCTAACTCTGGTGATTATAACACTTATCTCCATCTGTTCCGCGACATAGAATAACCACCTTTCATGGATCCTAACTCTGGTGATTATAACATAGACTAATTCCTATAGGTTTTGGTCTGAGGTGAATCATGATTCCAAGAATTGGTATCAGAGTAGGTTTCTTCAGTATTAAATTAACAATTGAAAGAAAAATATCAAAGTACAGAGATGGCAAAATCAAAGAAGCAAGCCGCAAAGCATTCAAATGAATATGAGGAAGTTCCAAGCATTGAAATTGTTTCATGCCCTATTATTGTTGATGAAGAGAAACTGGTGAGTCAAATTCCCTTGTTTAATGAATCAAATTTTGTATTTTGGAAAACTAAAATGGAAGTCTATCTGCAAGCCTATCGATGGGGTGTACTACACTCTATTGTTTTTGGATATATGTCTACCATTGAATCTAGAAGTTACAATACAAAATCCATGGATGTAATTATTAATACTCTGGAAAATGCCATAAAAGTGAAATTTGATCAATTCTCATTTTTCAAACATCTTTGGGAGAACTTCAAGATCTATATGAAGGTCAAAAGTATGTAAGTCAATATGACGATGAAGACTATTCTTATGTCAAAAAATCTGATAATAAATAAGAAGAAGAAGGATTAGTTGATGTAGAGGTGTTGTAGCTGCTACAATGCCACCCAAAATTTTGGGCATATTCAAAATTTTTGGTCCCCCTCCACTCACCTCAAGCCATTAGGTTTTTGGTTAGGTTCTCAACTCGTTACTCTCCCCATGACCCTTCTTATCAAAATGTGCCCACTCACGCATTGCATATTGCATCAACATGTCATGCTATTTTAGCAATGTAGGAGCATGTTGTATCACTAGCCATGGTGTCACCCCATTACATGAGGGTTTATAAATCCATTATCTCCCCGATGCATCCTTGAAATCCTAGATGTTAATAATGAGAGTCTCCTTCATGTTTTAACCTCAACAATTTCTCCCCATTTGTGTTCTCTCATTAGCACCACATTTCCCTAGCTTTGTGTCAAAAGGAACGAACCTTACCTTAGATTAAACCTCACCCTACAAAATGCATACTCAGAAATTATTCTAAGAATCTGCGTTATAACTACATCATCACCTGGGAAAGGCATTTACCGATTCCATTACAACGTCTATGTTTTAGATTTATCTCCAAATTGAAGCTTGATTTGCTAAACCATACGATTTATAACATCTTAATTTGGAATACTTTTGATTCATATTCCTTTAGTGAATTATTTCCATTATTTGGTTGAGCTCCATGCTTTCATATACAAAATATATACATGTGTATATCATTTTGGTAAACTAATTAGTTTTGTTTCATCTTCTCTTCAAGATACAAAATATGTACAAGTGTATATCATTTTGGTAAACTAATTGGTTTTGTTTCATCTTCTCTTCAAGAGATCAAGGGAACATGGCTAAGATACATATCAAATGAGGTAATGCTTGTATTAAATTAATGCCTTGATGTGAAATCACTTAAATGAACTAGAGATGGTATGTTCTTTGGTGAAAGAAAGAAGAAATTTCTATGTTATACATAAAGGGAATTATTAATATGTACATCATAAAAGCGATGGAGTGTGACCACAAGAGGGACAAAGCACATTCTTTATGAATGGCATGGGAAAATGAAAGCACACATTGGACACAATCAAAATATTAGATCTACCATATGTGTGATGGCTATAAAATAAAAGAAATAACCTTTTAATAAGTGACCCTAATTTTGGCCATTGTATATGTGTTGGGGCTTATGAGCATAAAGAAAAATTATTCAAGCATATATCCAAATGAGCACAAAATAATGCTACTTTTAGGGAATATTATGGAAGCATTATATTTTATCCTTGTAGACAGTCAAATTATGGAGATATGGGAAATTTATAAGTACTCATTAAATACTCATATTCCGAAGCCCTTTCGAAGTGCATACGTGGGCATCATAAGGTGACAGTCACAGGATAAGTTGTAAAACACGGGTGGCGTTGTGAAAATCCAACACAATGGACACTCATAGTACAACAATGGGGATGTTTTGCTAGAGGCATTACACTGGAATGACATGTATTGAATATGTGAGTGACCAGGGTTGAGGTAACCTTATGACAAACTAATGCCAAAACTCGCCGAGAAGAGAGATGAGAAGAAAAATAGAAGGCTAATGCATTCGCCCGTTCATCGATTTATTCTGGACACCAAATGACATGACCGCCTTCACGTGCCACTGAGAACATGAAGGTGAGGGCGCCTTCCAAAATGTTGAGTATAGCCACCTAGAAATTCGATGTTCACAATCGCATTTCCTTCAAATATTACTACTGGATTGCTGATAATATGCTCAAAAAGGCTTACATTTTGGATTTTTTCAAAAATTGGCTTCACGTTGATTTTTTTTGGCAAAAATTGACCAACAATTGCAATTTCAAAGCTGTCTAAATTGCAGAGTTACATATGTAATATAATCTTCAATGCCATGTTGAGATGAACATTATAGAGTTATTTCAACTCATAGAGATTGGAATTGCAATGTTCTTATATTTTATTTATCTTCTATTTACACCATAGCGGGGTCCATTTTGTCTTCCGAGATCACAATTAATAGGCTTGAAAATTTTGGTAGGTTCTCAAGGAGAGAGTTTGGGGATATCAACTCTCAATTAAAGCTGGAAAAGATCAGATAAATGTTCCAAAATATGGAATACAATTTTACACATTACTCAATATTTTTAAGTGGGCTTGCAATTCAAAAATATTCGCTACAAAGCCATCCAAATAATCTGATGACATTGTTGATTGACTATTTCATAATATAAGTGCATGAGGTTGTAAATGTGTTAGAAAACCTGCACAAATGAATCTAGCTAGTAAAGGTTGAACAAACAGCTTTGAAGAGCAAAAACACTAAAAAAAATTGAAAGAACAAAAAGAATGATTGATTAATAGAAAATAGGTTTAATACGCATCACTCGGTGAAGATCCCAAGGTAATGTGCCATAGTGGTGATCAATGAGAGAACTCGACATCTACAGCAAGTTCCGGAGAGAACTAGTCAGTTGTGGAGTGAAAGGAAGAGCAAATCAAGGAGTAAATCATGTAGAAAGGATCTTGCATGTAGTCCCATGCATGCATGGAAAATCAAAGGTGCCAATCTGGTGAAGGTTCCAATGTTGAAGCCTTGCATGTCAATGAATGATCTAACTAAGTGTGTGCATGTGCCAATAATGAAGGTCCTAGGTGTGTAGTACCTGCAACACCCCCCTTAAATACCACTCTGAGAAAAACAGAAAATGGGCCCTGGTAACTAAGGCCAAAGGTCACCCAAAATATAGTGAAACTTGTACTAAAATTGAGGAAAGAGGGAAAACCTCGTGGGAAATGCTTTTTCGATGGCTAGATGGCCATATTGGGTGGGTCTTTGCCTCTGGCCCCACCCCATGCTCGAATATCATTGCTTTTAATTCATTGGTTGCAAATGAGTTGTAGTACTACAAGGGAGAGCCTTGTTTTTTCAAGAAGCTGGAAGAAATTCCAAAGGTCAAGGCTTTTTCCCCACATTCAAGAGGAAGAGCCCTACAATTGGTTGAATATGGCTTGCTTGTCCAATTCATGGGGATTTGGACCTCCATGCATTCTATGAGGTAATGGGTTGAAAAAAAATCGAAATCCATGATCAAGGCTTCTCCCACTTTGTATTTATGTGGAAAATATATTTTTGACCATATTTTTCAAGGACAAGGATGATGAGGACCTAATCGTTTGAAGAGGTTCATGAGGGTCCAAGGGTTATATCTAAATTGATGAAGCCCATAATTTAACCATGAAAATGTTGTCCCATCTGTTGTTCCTGTTTCGGTAAAGATCCCCATTTCTCCCATGCAATATTAGAATGATACTACTGCCAATAATATCAATAATCCACTTGGGAAATACATTGATTAATCCAAGCCATGAGAGGGTATCTCCTTGTCTCTAAGGATATGTTTGGAGGTATATCTGGATAAGGGGATCTCAGTAGAAATAACCCTAAATGTGGATAGTTGGACCCATATTCAGGAGGTTGATTAAGATCAAATTTCTTTTAAATGAAAAGTGTCTAAGCGGTATAAGTGCAAGATTTACACCAACATTTAAATTGTCAATCCAGGTTCATAATCCTAGAGGAGTAGTATAGTGAATTCCAAAATACGAACTCATGGATCTGTCAAATAAAAATCAGGCTCTTGCAAGAAATTCAAAAAGGCATCATCAAGAAAAGGAAGAAGACTCTTCAAAGCAAAATAAACACACTCGGAATCTACTTGTGGCTCCTCTTCTAGGTTGAGTTGACTCCTGTAGAAAGTATTCCTCATTTGTATAGGGGGAAAGGGAATGTAGGCCTCATTGAAACTAACAAACCATTCAGGAATTAAAGAATGCAAAACCTCTTAAAAATTTCTACTATGTTGCAAAGATGAAAAGCATGAAATAAAAGTAGGAATCATAAAGCAACTTCATTCCAACTAATCTATTGAATGATTTAAAAATAATCTAGACTATATGTGTATTGCTTCTCTACAAATAATTCAGTATTCAACTATAAGGAATGTGTGAAATAGAAACAAATAAGATAGATACATTTCTGTTTCTTTCAAGCTCACCTTGATCTTATAAAATCATTACATACTTTTCCTTGCAACACATAAATACTCTATATGATATGTGTAATAGTTAAAGCAACATTCAATTATGATGAGAGGAATACTAATCACAAATTTTAGTCTCAAAAGATTCTAAAAAATATGTCAACACTCCACTTTTCCCAAAAACACAAGGTTGCAATTTCTCCTCAACCTGATCCTAGAATTTAGTTATTAAGATTTCGAGGATGAATGTTATTTCTTCCCAAAGTGCGAGAATCGGTTTCATATCATAAATAATAGTTTTTAGGCAGACATGAATGCTCAACATAGTGAGTTAAATCAACCAGAACTATTAATAAGCCAGAGTATCCTTATTATGCAACAATTGAGATCAGGGCAAGTATCACACTTAAGTTGTAATAAAAATGAGAGATGCAGTAAGGAAAAATTAATTACCTATACTCTGTCTTAGTCTTCTTAGATATACATTCCAAGAAAATAATGGAATCATTAATCAAACTCAAATGATCACAACAATGAAAAATAATTGTGGAATGAAATTATAAATATAAAATGATCAAAGCATAGAAAAGGACTGTGAAATGAAATTGTAGAGCTATATTAAACAACACTCGGACCATTCATCTATCAAAATAAAAGGAAGAGAAATCCTAAGAGATATGGGGCAATGGACTGGCTGGTGGGCCCAAATCGCCCAGCTCGTTGCCCTTGCAGTAGTTAAATTACAATGCCAAAATATTTAAAATGATTGAAAACATAAATCGAATATGAGAGCATATTAATTATGAAGTCTTATTACATAGTAACTGAACAATTCAGCGCTGGGCTTCAGTGGTCCCCTCTAGGGATCATCCCACTAGGCATGCATGCTCCTCCCTTTCTTGCACAACAAAATTCATTCCCTGTTCTACAAAAATGTGATTTATAGGATATCATTCAGGGTCCTTTCCAATACGTAGCCCTCATGCTTATAACAACCATCATGCTTATAATAGAAACACCTTCTAATTACTCAGATCACATGCATACAAGTTTAGAATGGACACGGATGTAAACTAATTTAGAACAAAAATAGGGAGATTTTATTTTGACTAGGTTCCAATCGATGCATGACGTATTTGCTGAATGTATTTATATTAATATTGATATGAGCAGATAATTAATGGAGATCAGTATTCATTAACTCCAATGAAATGTACACGTCATCAATGTTTGAAATAATACTGGGGGGTCTGAACCATTGTTAACAAATCAATAACATTTTCATTTCCATAATCAAATTTATATACGCTACTTCAGTTAAGTGAACTCGCGTGTACACGCAACTGTGTTTAATGCAACTAGCGTATATCCAGCAAAATTATGATTCAGTTAATTCATCATATGTTGATCTTTAATTAGTGCATCACAACATCATTAACCATATAAGTAGTAACCAGGTGCAGTAAAAACAAAAAAGATCATCACACATAAGAGACACACATGAACACCATGATATAAGGTGGAAACCCAATGCAGGAAAAAAACCACCTGCTGTTGTTTTCCTTAAGATAAGAAAAACTTGTTTACAATCTTGTACTGGCACAGACTTATACTAGTATGCAAGCACCCACTTGCAGAAGGCTACAACCTTCTCTCGTTTGACAGCTACTATTGGAAGGGAGCTACAACCCCCTAGCTCTTGTACTAGTCAATACGTTTACTAGTATGTAGGTGCCAGTCTACTGAAGGATCCCACCTTCACTCATTTTCCAGCTGCTACTGGAAGGGAGCTCCAACCCTTTGGCTCTTGTACTAGCCAATATGTTTACCAATACGTAGGTGCCAACCTACAGAAGGCTACGACTTTCTCTCCTCCTCCAGGGACTACGTTTCATAAATTTTCAGACTGGATACTCCTGAAGCACAACACCATAGTCTGAAAGGGCACGTTTCATCCAATTTTCATACTGGACACATCAAAAACATTGAAGCACAAAATCACCATTGAAATACAACTATCAACTACACCTGCATCATCAATCTCTGAATCACCCAACACTGAATCGCTGAAACCTTGTCAACAAAACACAATCACCAAAACATAGAGTAGAACACAGAACTCTGCAACAACAACCAGATCCAACTGCAACTTCAAATATCATACTTCATACTATATATGCTACTTTGATGAGCCAAACCAACGTGTATATGCTCTTTTACAAAAGCAAACCCACGTACAGATCTGCAAATATTTACTCATAACTTTCTAGCTATTCCAAAAATCAGTCATACCCAGATCATAACATTTATTCAATAAAACACGCGTCAATGATTCAGATCTAGTCTATCCATGATAAAACCACATAATGATAATACATTCCAAGCCTTATGATCCTGATCCATCATCCATCATCAACCACATGGGTGCATCCTTGGTTCAAATCAAGTAAAGCATTACAAACCCATAACCAACATACTAGATCTCACATTTCATCAGATATTCAATCCTTGCACACTTGCACACCTTGGCCTAATGATCTTCTACTCCTTATATAGGTTTAGGCCTCTCTCAATACCATTGTCCGAAACCACATAGGACGAGTACCTCGGACCCAATACTTGGGGTCAATACCTTGGACTAAATACCATGGACCAATACCAAAATACCATGGACCAAAACTTAGTTTTCCAACATGTACACACCTTTCCTTCTGTCAAAGTGCATGTGTACGTTATACGCGCCTTTGTATATAGTGAACTTGCGTTTATGCGTGACTTGGTATATAGTGAACTTGCGTATATCTTTTCATATACATGACTTTGTATACAGTGAACCTGCCTGTATATGCGGCTTGGTCTATGGTGAACCTATGTATACCTTTATTTCATCATTCTTGTTGTTTACCTACTATACTGTGATCTTTCATCTAAGAGAGTTGCCATCAAGGACAACACTTGTGTCATACCTGTATCATAATGCCAACAATGGAAAGCTTCTTATCGAGGAGATAAAATTTTCATGTTTCATGTGTCAAACCATTGGTTCATGAATTCAATGCTGAGCAGACCACACCATATTTTCCTCTTCCAATGGCGATGCCTCCCAGCTACTCGGATCCATGGTCATCAATACATACGAAATTAGATTTATACAATGATTCTGAACCAACATAAGGAGATATGATTTGCTGGGCTGATTTGAGTTGATATACAGTTTCGCATAAATGCAAAAATCGGTATCGAACCATGAATTATTTGCCATGACACTATTAACAACCTTTTGCTTATAAATGGTATTTTGACCATCTCTCTGCGCGTTATCTGGAAGACCTGTGTGCGATCAAGGGAACACATCCACACATCAACCTTCTACTCTTTGAAGCCCATATGCTCGTTTTCCATCATGACAACCCAAAGTATTAAAAGTGGAGGTGAGAATAGGATTTGCACTGTTGGTATGGGAACTGCACTGTTAAAAGAGGAAATGTTCACCTTCCATAAGGAGAGCCTACCGTTAATGACATTTTCACATTAAATACTTTTAAAATTAACAAAACAAGAAGAACTCATAGATCAATAACTGTTACCTTTGAAAGCCTCTAGTTAGTAGCCCAATGGAGCAAAAAAAGGATAGTAATGACTATAAACACCCAGTACATGCATAGAATTATTCAACATGAAAACATGAAAATATCGAAAAATTGGAGTCTCAAAACTCCCCCACATTGACCTTCTTGCATTTCGTCATGAAATTCAAACCATAAGATTATAAAATCATGGAATAAGGCAAGGGGGATGCTTGAAGATTAACAATCATACTATGCTCCCTGATAAAAGTGTCAAAAAAAATATCCAGCAAGGAAATATTAAGATACTTGGTATGTCATCTTTTCTAAAGCATTCATCAAGTCTGCAAAACCACTATTACACTACCAACTAAACCATTTTAAAACCCTTATGAAAGTATCGAGTGCAGGAATGATAAAATTTCGATGCAACAAGATCAGGTACATGAAAGCAATACTTTGTACAAGACATTTTGAGAAAAAGAGTATTGCACCTTTATGATAGATATTACATACATGTTGTCTTGTCTCTAACGAACTCCTTGCTATCATAGATTTATTTTCATAATTTTATTGTTTGCTCAGATTCTTATTAACATTGATGATAAAAAATCATTTTTTATTGAAAAGGTGCAATTTCAAGAAGACTACCACAAGATTCTTGGACTTATGATAGCAATCATGTACCTAGGTCATGTAGTGATTACTTAGAGACAACCATAGTCAACACACATTGTTTTCAATCAACACCTTGTGAGTAATCATCATTGTGTAATTCATTGCTCTAAATACCATAAAAAATTGAAATGAGTTATGATACCAAAAAAGGGAAATCGAAATAGAACAAGATAACACCTTCCTAGAAAAATCAACAACTTCTTCATTGAACACTCTAATTTTTTTTATCATCTAGATGCAAAACTAAATTTATTTTTAATCTAGTACAGTGAATTACCTTCACTAAGGGTACCACATCATTAAAGATTCCTAGTTTTTGAAAAATAGAACCAAAAGCATCATTCTCAAATTATCTTAAAACCATTGCCCAAGAAATAAAATGATTAGTGTTAGGAAAAGAGAAATATAATCTAGTAAATCATAGTATGCAATTAAGTTCGATACCACAGACATGGCCCTGCTACCCACAGGTGTTTATAGCCTCGACAGGGATGTTTTGTGACACAGTGAAATACTTGTGTCCCACTTACAAGATTCAGATTCAAAGTTATCTTATTTAATTTAAAAAGTAGATGAAGGCCACTGTCTTGGCTTGGTAACTAGATGTTGGAAGTTCCACTCAGAAGAAATAACATGGATGGACATGCTGGCTCGTGATAAGACCTCCAGTCTTCGAGCTTTTTGGTCAAAATTCGTTACTCTAGCTTGGTGACCAGTCGCAGTAATGCCATACATGTTAGATCTCATGATCATGGTAGTTTGGATCATCTTACGACCTCCTATCCTCTAATCAATTGTAAACTCTGAGTATGATGAACTTCAAAGGTTACTTAATAAGAGGGGAGGCAGATCTACTCGAGAGTACGGGATGGCATGAAATTTTTTTAATGACTAATCATTACTGGTGTTCCTCTAACTTAAAGAATTATTTTAATAAGATATGCCATATAATGACTGAAAGATTCTTTGACTTAATAATGCTGTTGTTCTCATGAATATCTCATTATGATCTTTACAATAGTGGTCCCCCATAGGGGGCTCTCTAATAGTATCTTCTAAGGGAAAATGAAAATATATATCCAAGATGACAACTCATTATAGTGGTTAATAATGGTTACTTTCGCAAAATCATGAGGTATTAGGGTGAATCATACTCAACAATATTTGTAACATATGTGTGTGTAACAACCAATGTGGATCAAAAGCAATTTCAGTGGCTATTCTTTGGAAGTCAAAACCCTAATAAAATTGTTGTAACATCTTTATTCATGCCATTGATTTTATTCTTCTACCCTACTCTACCCTAACAAGTGGAAGACTCCCTTTTAAGTATAGGAGTACTTCCAATTCGTCCATGTGTGAAACAAGAGGATAATCCTACTCATGTTCAAATTTTAAAAGCATATTTGAGAAAATACTAGAACATGAGGAACTAGCTGCATTAACTGGTGATGCTACAAATTGTTGAATGATAATGGAGGACTGGATACTAATAGTCATCTGAAACCAAGATTCTATGGGATCCACATACTCTTGGTCGTTTGATTCTTGGAAAACATCTGGTGCATTATGAAAATCCTCCACATTTCTTTGTTTGTCCTCTAAAGTGCAGGCCAGATCAAATGGATGTTCCCTAATCTCTACTTCTAATGGCTTCTCCTTATCAAGCATGATCCATAGCTTCTCAATTTGCCTAGGAATATCTTCTTTCATCTTCATGATTCTTTTCTTCCAGAGGGATAGACCTATCTCTAAGTGATGCCAAAATGTGTTCTTTCTCTGAAGCAAAGACCCCATCTTCTACTAGAATTTCAAATAGCTCTTGGAATAGCATCACACTTCCTGGAATTTCCCTACTAGATGGAAGGTCTTGTCGGCACTTGGATTGAGAGTGGGGGGGTCTTTAAGCACATGAAAAGCATAAAAATAGGAACACACTAACTCAAAAATTCAATTACAGTTAAAGGCACAAGCCAAGATTGTGAAATAAGAAAATCATACTTGCGGAAATTAAATAATCTCAATTGTAGAAAATAAAGAAACCCATCACACTTTGCAGTAAATAAAATCATCCTTAAAAACTAAATTGAAATAAATTAGGCATCAAACTTTGTAGTAAAAGAGATCACTCATAAAAACTCAGTTGCAGTAAAAGAAACAAATCAGGTATCATACTTTGTAGTAAATCAAATAACTAGTTTGTAGTAAAGAAAACCTAGCCTATGAGCTCTCTGGAAATACCATCCAGTATGCTTCAGCAAGAAAGGAGAATCTTCTTAATCTAAAAATTCAATTGCAGAGGAAAGGGAAAAGCATGACAAATCGTGAGGCCTTATCCTACAATGCCTCTCGGTAATGACACCAAAATGTTGGCGATATAAATGAAAGATTTACACCAACATTTAAATTGTCAATCCGGGTTGGTAAGCTTAGAGCCATAGCATAGTGAATTCTAGAATACAACCTTAGGGACCTGTCAAATAAAAATCAATCTCTTGCAAGAAATTCAAAAAGGCATCATTTAGGAAAAAGGAACAAGACACTTCAAAGCAATGTAAACACAATAAAATCTACTTCTAGCTCCTCTTCTGGGTTGGGTTGACTCCTGCAGAATGTCTTCCTCAGTTGTCTAGGGGAGAAGGGAATGTAGGCCCCATTCAAACTGGAAAACCGTTTAGGAAATGAAGAACATGATTAAAGAAATAAAGAATGAAAAACCTCTTAAAAATTACTGCCATGATGCAAAGATGAAAAGCATCAAATAAAACTAGGAAGCATAAATAAACTTCATTCCAACTAATCTATTGAATGATTTAAAAATAATCTAGACTACATGTCTGCTTCTATAGAAATAATTTAGTGTTCAACTGTAAGGAAAGTGTGCAATAGAAACAAATAAGATAGATACATTTCTACTGATTTCAAGCTCACCCTCATATTATAAAATCATTACATACTTTTCCCTGCAACACATAAATACTCTATATGATATGTGTATTGGTTAAAGCAACATTAAATGATGATGAGAGGAATACCAGTCACAAATTTAAGTCCCAAAGCATTTTAAGGATTCTGTGAGAACTCCACTTTTCCCAAAAGCACAAGGTTGCAATTTCTCCTCAAGCTCATCCTAGAATTTGCTTATTAATATTTCAAGGATGAATGCTATTTTTTCCCAAAGTGTAGGAATCGGTTTCATATCTCAAATAATAGTTTTGAGGTAGTCATTGTTATAAACATTTTTGTGCCTTACAGCATTGAGCATGAAATGTCCATAATCTAAGGGATCCAAAGTCCCTAAACATGTTGTTCCTACCCCTAGAGGAACAAGGCTAACAAACCACAACAATTCACAGAAGTTCTCCACCAGAAACTGCTCAAAAACAAGTCAATTCAAGATCATTTCAGTGGCTACACTAGCTGTTTGCGCTGAATGTCAAAGCCAACACTGGCTACCTGCGTTGAATGTCAAAGGGAACACTGGCTACCTGCGCTGAACGAGAGTGGACATGTGGCAAGCTCATTTCTCAAGGTGTCAAAACCCAGGAAGCTTCCAAAATGACACTTGCCTCAGGGAATTCGACTGGTGATTTGTAAGAGGTTCCAAATCTCCAAGTGGAAGCAAGAACCTCCAAGTGGAATCAAGAACTGACAGAGGGAGAGGACACTAGTCAGATCTCAAGCTGACTCATCCTCTCTCCAAACATCTATATATGGATCTCTCCTCCATGAGATCTAGAGGCTGGAATTTTGTTATTACAAGGAATTGCTGTTGGTTTGAGATTGGAATCATTGGGTGCTTAATGCTTTGAAGGGGGTGAAGATAGGAATTCCATTTGCTGGGAAGGAGATGCTAGATTGGAGCCCTCTGGGTTGTATCTCTTCCTGAACCTTGTTATTCATCAATAAAGCTATCTTTGTTTCTCCTATATACTGATGTATTCTTGATGTATGATTGCATTAGTGTATTTGGTTTATTTCTAATCCTAAACTAGTTATGAATGTGAATATCTGTCTTTGTGTAGTGTTCTTCTCTTGTCGCAACTAGCTGTTCTCTTGTGATCTTGCAGGAACCCGTTGAAGCTGGACAAGCAAGAAGGCAATTAGCTGTTCTCTTGTGATCTTGCATGAACCTATTGAAGCTGGGCGAGTGAGAAGGCAAGTAGTTGTGAACTCCCAAAGAGAAGAGAGACCGGATCGAGGGACAAACGGAAGACACCGGTAAGTCTATTTATCTCTCTTCTTTCACATTTCATAAAGGAAGAAACCAGAATAGCTGTCTTTGTTTGTTGCTAAGGCACTGTCACACCTTAGGTGGATAGGATCGTCCTGCATAGGCATTTTTCCCCACAACAAATTGGCAACTCCACTGGGGAGATCTGTTTAGTCATTTTATTTGTGTTTCTATCATTGTTTGTTTCATAGACTCGACAACAACAATCGAACTGCATCTGCTTTTCCCAGATGCAAAGTAGACAGTTGCTGCTTTGATCCAATCACTGGACTTGTCTATGATCTGAGCAATGGACTGACAAATGATTTGATGATCCTTTGTGATAGATCTTAGTACCCCCTCAAAGCATCCCTTTGATTGCACCTTGCTTGTTGCTTTTATTTGGCCTGAAACAGTTGATTAAATAGCAATCTGTGACCCAGAACCAGTGAGAAACGAGAGTTTCTCCTTCAGCGCAGACCCAGTGAAGGGATTCTGCATTTCAACGCAGGTCCCGTGAAGGCTACCTACGGTGAATGTCAAAGCCCCTGTGTTGAGGTTGCGCTGAACCAGTTTGGCCTTGTGCAACTGGGGTTCTCTGCTCTGTTTTGCCTTGTTTTGATCTCTGATTTTTGCAGCCTGTAACCAGCATAGGTACCAGTCTGATAACTCCTTTTCTCTGCTTAGATTCTGCCTCCTTTTGTACAAAAATACTGTGAGTGTTTTTATGTGTTTGTGGCGTCATTTACAGTTTTCCTTTGCATGAGTGAAATAGTCATCCTGTAGCCCTTGATTCAGATCTGTTGATTGTGATCTTAGAAGAGAGTTCATTGGCTATTTGCAGATTGATTATACATTTAATCTTGCTTATTGGTTTGAGTTTGTCTCTTTTAAGTGTCGAAACAAGTATTCATTTCGAAAATCGTTAAGTGTTGTAATCTCTTCTACCCTCTCTGATTTCGAAAAAGTAAACTTGTTTGTATTTGTCATTTAAAAGCAAATTCAAAGTTGTACAAAAAGCTTTCTGTGTAGGCATCAATACTAAGAAAGCGGAAAACAAACACCTGCATTGTGCATTTGCATCTTGATAATTTGCATGTCTGATTTAGGAAAAGTGCATTAGAGTGTGCTGATTGCTCTTTGAGAAAAGATGGTGTCTTTCTTTTCCCTTAGTAGCTAGGATTTTCAAAGTTGAAAAGATATAAAGCTTGCTTATCATCTTTAGACTGCATTTAGGAATTGTATGTTAGGCCCCCATACTACTAGTGTAACCCCTTATTGTTATTAGTATAACCCACTTATTATATTGATGTACCCATGTAGTGCCCATATTGTTACTATTGTGCCCCATAGAAGCCCACTATTGTTATTATTATGCCCTTACATTATTATTGTTATGTCGGCTCTGATTATGTTATAACCCCTTAGACTCCTATATATAGAAAGGAGGTATTTTCATTTGTATCATCCAAGAATTGTTCATTTATGTAATGTAAAGGAGGTTGCCCCCTCGAAGAGGCTGAATTCTAAGGCGTTGATCTTTCTTTTCTATCTTTTCTTGAGCTGGTTTCATAACATTTGGTATCAGAGCTTTGGATTCTAGGGTTTCGCTGCTCCAAACAGGTCATCGTGGAATTTTCGCTATAAATTGTTTTCTGTGACGTTTCAGAAGTCTAAAAAAAAACCCAATGGAGAAGAATTGACGTTGAACCTTGGGTCCGAATTTCATAGATTTTTACGCGATATTTTCGGAGATATGATCTGAGGAAGTTGGTCTCTTTGCAGACTCCGGAATTACACTCAAAACAGGTGACCTGGGGAAAATCGTCATAACTTTCTTTCTGAGCATCGGATTGAAATTTTGTAAGAAGGTACAGAAAGAGGACGGAATGCAGTTTCGGTTTATATATTTTTCAAAGTCAAAGGTTGAAACAGTGACACGTGGCACTTCATACAAGTTCGCTCTACTGAACTAGTCTATAATCAGGTCACTGCGGGAGATTGTGCATAACTCTTTCTTGGAGAATCTAATTTAGATCAGACTTGTGGAATTGGAAAGAGGACACAGAGGGCTACTACAGGTCACAAATTCAGAACTTAAAGATCCTAAAGTACAGAGTTATAGTCGTTTCAAGGTAGAGCTCCTAAAATCAAGAAAAAGCAAGATGAGGAAGTTTGATGGCAAGGATCCGGTAAATTGGATACTTCAGATGGAGCAATATTTTGATATACATGGTGTACAACTGTTACAAAAGGTATGTATTGCATCTTCATATTTAGAACCAGATCATTTTTTATGGTACAAAGGGCTTTGTTCTCGTAAAAAACTTGTTACGTGGTCAATTTTCACGGAGGAAATGATAGCACATTATGAGGATACAAAGAGCAACACCTTCTTTAGAGCAACACCACAACAATTGGAAAGAGTAAAAGGGCTTTGTGACATAATGGAAAGCAAAATTATGGAAACCAGGAAGCATACCCCTCACAACTATAAAGATGGAAGTGTTGTTTCTCCCAGCCTTCCACAACCTACAAGGGTTACACCACAACAATTGGAAGAAAAAAGAGAAAAAGGGCTTTGTTACAATTGTGATAGCAAATGCACTAAAGGTCATAGGTGTGCTGAGAAGAAATTATTTTACATAGAATATGAAGAGGAGGAAGAAAAGGATCAAGAAACATCAAAAGAAGAGGATATACGTCAGGACACCACCCCAGAGAAAGAAGAAATGAATCAGACCATATCTTGTAAAGCATTGGCAAGAATTACCACTCCTCAAACTCTCAAGATAGAAGGACATATCAAGAAGAAAAAGGTGCAAGAAGTGAAAGATCACATCGAGAAAGAAGAAATGAATCCAACCATATCTTGTAATTCAATGGATGAAATTACCACTCCTCAAACTATCAAGATAGAAGGACACATCAAGAAGAAAAATGTTCAAGAAGTGAAAGATCACATCGAGCATCAAGAAATGAATCCGACCATATCTTGTAAGGGACTGGAAGAAATTACCACTCCTCAAAAGATAGAAGGACATATCAAGAAGAAAAAGGTTCAAGCAGAGAAAGATCATATCGAGCATCAACAACAAGTTCTCCAACTTTTAAAGGATAACGCGACTTCGATGCAAAATCAAATGAAACAACAGGTAGATCAACATCGTAGTGAAAAATGTTTTGATGTAAGTGATGGGGTATTTTTACTGCTACAACTCAAGCAAGCTATTTATGAGAAGGAAATGTTGGCAATACTACATGCACTTAAAAAATGGCGACCTTACCGAATGGGAAGACGCTTCAAGGATAAGGATGTGGAAGCATTGTTTTGTGCTATTTATATTATCCAACCAAATTGGATAAACGAAGCAACGGATGAATGGAAGAAGAACGAAGAAGTATGGCCACTTATTCAAAAGTTGCAAAAGATCCCAATTCAAGCAATATTGCCAGAAATTGAAGAGGAAGGAAAAATCATATTGGAACCTGGAGCAGTCACAGAAACAAGAACCCGACAGCTACAAAATCGATCAATTTCAGAGTATCTCATCAAGTGGAAGAACTTACCCGCTGAATATTCCACATGGGAGGACAAGAATTTTATATAGAAGCATCAAGAACTACTCAAGCGTTGAGGACACCGCTTTTTGAAGGACAGGGGCATGTTAGGCCCCTATACTACTAGTGTAACCCCTTATTGTTATTAGTATAACCCACTTATTATATTGATGTACCCATGTAGTGCCCATATTGTTACTATTGTGCCCCATAGAAGCCCACTATTGTTATTATTATGCCCTTACATTATTATTGTTCTGTCGGCTCTGATTATGTTATAACCCCTTAGACTCCTATATATAGAAAGGAGGTCTTTTCATTTGTATCATCCAAGAATTGTTCATTTATGTAATGTAAAGGAGGTTGCCCCCTCGAAGAGGCTGAATTCTAAGGCGTTGATCTTTCTTTTCTATCTTTTCTTGAGCTGGTTTCATAACATTGTATCATACATCTCGTGGTGAACCTTGAAAGGAAAACTTCTAAAATGATCAACCTAAAATAAATTGAATGAACTTAACAATGCTTTGCAACATAACGCACAACATAGAGGTCTAGGCTAGAGACGTGTTCCGGCGTCGTTAAGCCTAGTGACTGTCGATCTCGTGGATGGTGGGTGATTCCTCCTGAGGGACGATAGCGCCAGTACGGATTGTGCTCCCACGTACCGTCGCGTATATATTGGGAGACCCCTATAGGCATAAAACCTTTATCCTTAGGAAGCCGTGTCGGCCGCCCTACTGATCGCAATGCACTGAACACAACATTCAGGAAGATCGACCGCCCGTACCCTAAAAAGTATTCTGCGGTTTTGCGAAAAGTTTGGCACACCCTCTGCCTAGAACTCCAGAGCAGTTCCTTTTGGCCTTTTTCAGACTCTATAACGGAAAAAGTCCATCCGAGCATTTGTCACTTTGGGCTCGTTAAAACATCAAAGGAGACTAGAGTCATCTTTAGCTTTTTCTCAACTCTTTAAAACTGAAAAAGCAAGTTGTGTCTAAAGCGTCGTTAAAAATTTATTTTAAACGGAACAATCACCCTTTAATTCCTGCATTGACCTTTAGGTTGAAAAATGGAGCACACCAACCAAGGAATTCCCCTTGGTGGAAATCCTAGTCCCTTCCCCTCTTGGGGAGATGTTGGTGCGCCCCATATGGCCACATTGTCGCTTCCAGGACTGACAATTGGCCTGCCGGTCTGGCTCTTTTCAACCAATGTCGTTCAGAACACCACCATTCCTGAACAGTCGAGTCAACAGTTAGACCAGACCAGAGTCGCCCACCAGCCTTCTACTTCATCTAACTCTTCCTCTCCTCCTTCCTCTTCGCTTGACGGAACTGGTAAAACAAAAAACCAAGTTCCTAAGGAGAAGAAGGAAAAGAAGAAGAAAGAGAAGAAGAAGAAGGAGCCAAAAGCGACTGGGGGCAAACGAGTGTCGTCTGACAAAAATCCACACACAGCACTGACCAGGCCTAAATCGCCATGTGTCATATGCAAGGGAGACCACTTCCACAGAGATTGTCCCTGCATCCCTCGGATACTAAGGGACTGGTCTCCCCGTTTGCACAATTCGGTAGCATCAACCTCTGATAGCCATGTTGACTGCTCACCGTCGACTAGTGAAAGTGAAGTCCCAGGACAGAGAGGGAAAGCTAGATTTCCCTGTAAACTGTGTGAAGGCAACCATGCCATCCACTGTTGTCCCTTCTTAGACGAGGCTAAAAGAGTTCTGGAAGATCGCCCGATTTTACGAGCGCAACTTCCTCCTGGATATCAAAAACTCCTGCCAAGTCCTTCACTAGTTGAAAACCCGGCTGGCCTGCCCAGGTGGTCAGCCGAAGCACCTATCATTGAAGATGAACCATCTGGATCCATGCCTGACGAAATTCAAAAGGTTGAGATGGCAGTTGACCCGGTTTTGCCTTAAGAGGCTCTATCTTCGAATGATACCATCACAGAGGAGAATAAAGACGACACCATCCAAATTCTCTTCATCAACACAGACTCCAATGAACAAGGGGGCAATTTTCCCATTCCTTTATCGCAGGAAGGAACTTCGTGAGAGTCATATCCGGCCGTCTATTCGGTCCCACCACCAAGCAACCTAGTTGTCTCGTTCGACTGGAACCAACTAGGCAGACCCCGGTTGCCAGCAAGCATACCATTCAGAATTATCGTTCAAATATAAAGAATGGTAATGGCCGGCACTATCATTGATGAGGGGGCATCTGTGAGTATCCTTTCCTCTATTTCTTGGAAAGCGCTTGGTTCGCCAGCACTTTTGCCTGAAATGAGAAATCTATCAGGCTTTGATAAAGGAACCAATCGACCTTTAGGGATCCTCCCCAATGTTCCTATAACATTGAAAGGGAAGACCGTTCAAATGAACGTGATGGTCGTTCAAGGACCCTTGGATTATAACCTACTCCTTGGACGAGACTATATATATTGCATGGGAACTATAGTCTCCTCACTCTTTAGAGTAATGTGTTTTCCGCATGAAGGAAGAATGGTCAAGCTCGTGGACCAACTTTCATTTCCCGGATCACGCATCGCAAATAGTCATGTACCATCCCTAAATGGTCTATTCACGCAAGAAGTGTCTCAACGGACGATCCGTCCTCCTGATGAGCGCGAGTAATCCGGGAGGATATGACTGGAACCCAGGGGGCATGCGTCCTGGTCTACTTCGGCAGGAAAACTTTGGGTATAGGGTAGGTTTCTGCGGGAGAATATGACTAGTCCGTACCCCGTCCATGAGTGGAAGAGAGGTTGTTCTAGAATAAGATTCTTTTGTCAAAGTTATGTGAGTTGGCGGGCATCGTCACTCACCTTTGTCTATTTCGGTAGACATTGCTGAGGAAGTGTTTTGTTTGAAAGATTAACGAGACAATCTTTGGGTAACCTGAAAGAGGTAAGCCTCTCTCATTAAAACAATTATTTTGACGGAAAAGAAGTAGAGGTAACCTTGAAATCGTACTTTATACTTGGGGGCATGCAAACCTTTTGGAGTGCAAGCAAAGAGTGGTTATTTATCTGTTTTTTGGGTTAGCCGTTTCCTAACTTGCATAAAGAAAGGATGCGGGGCAAACCTTTGTGAGATGAAGCTCCATAAAAAATAGAATCTCAATGAGACACTCTTATCATATGAATGGTATATTCGAGCAGTTTTAGCACAAAGTTCATGCTCGTTAAAAAATAAACGCAAGATCCGAGCAGTTTTAGCAGATAGTTCATGCTCGTTAAAAAATAAACATAAGACCGAGCAAATGTTTCCACCCGCGTTTAAGCTCGTTAAAAAATGAACTATCCCGGTAAATAACTACTGTGAATGTAATATTATCAGCCATTAAAGCCTTGGTCGTGTTTGCACCGTCACCTCCACTTTTCATTTGGCCGATCGTTCACCTCCATATGATTGTTTACCCATTTTGAGGAACAGCTGCGGAGAGTGATTTCACCTAGCCATCCTTGTGACACTGCCGTGATTGGAAAATTCCAACCTGTACCTGGAATCAGCTGCTACCCCTGTTTATCACTCGTTCCTCAAAAGACGAGTCTTCTTTAAGCTCTTTTCAACTGACTCGTAAAATATGAGAAGATTGCCGAGTCCTTGGCCTTCCAGCTCGTTAAAGGGACAGGAAGAGCTATCCCTCCTCTAGATTTTAATCTTTTTGGACCTGAGGGATTATTGCACAAAAAGATCAAGCGCTTGTTTTATTCGGCTCGTTAAAACTATCGAAAACTCATCCCTTCTGTATTGTTTTATACTTTTTCGGACTTAAGGGATTAGATGACGAAAAAGGACTTTTGGAGTTAACTTTATGTACCTTTTTAGACTCTCTAAAAATGAAAAGGACCAAGTTATCCTTGTTGTTAGACTCGTTAAAATCATTAAATAGCGACAAACTTGTCTTTAGACGAGAATGAGTTTCAGTATCGCTAGGCTCGTTAAAATATAGCGATGGGCTTGCCCGAAGGGCAGGTTATAGAACAAGCATATGTTATCCTCCTCAAGCTTGACAAAAATAAAGAGGTACTGGTCAGCAATGACTGGGGAAAAATTGGGAGAAACTCAAGAAAACTTTGATGGTAGCAAGTCGCTCTTGAACATGACACTTTTCCTCTGTACCACAATCGGGTTGGGTTGTTTCATTCACCGGTCACATCCATGGTCTCGCCATACCATCCATATTTGGGGTAATGCTACCAATCCATCGCATCAGTTTCACCATATGTTCAAGAGAAGTCGTTCAAAAAATTCAACCGTGTCCCATCCACTGCCATACATTATCCTTCATCCTTTCATGACCGCCACCCTGAATCATATGTCACAGATCGTTTTCACCTCCATTAAAATCATTAGCTCCGTTCCATGTCACTGATGTGGGATTCATTAAGGCCCTCCTTTGACGGATCGCTTCTTGTCGACATCAGCTCATTATCCAAGAAGTTGATCTAGGAACAACCCCTTCGGTACTTTGAAGCTTGCATGCCTCAATGGCAAGTTTCTCACTTCCGGCGACAGGTATACATCAATGACCTTCGACCGAAAGATTTTGCGTGGTGTTCGACGACAAGTCCTTTATTCACACCACATGAATTGTACTGCAGTACCTTGAGGGTCATTATCATTATCGGTGATTCCTCTCGTGCTTGTTAACGGTTTACATCATTGACCGGTAATCAAGCGATGTCTTTCCATGTTCGACCTCATAACATTTCTCACATGGATCGACTTGTACTTAGAGTGAAGATCGAACGAGTTTGAAGACCTCGGATCTAGTTTCATCCATCCGGGCTGCGATATATATATATATTCAGGAAAGATAAAGACATTGACATGTACATCATTGCAGCATATAATCATCCTACTCAAAAATAATTTCATCAAAATTATCCGTCTACCATCAGACGATTGTCTATTCTATTTACAGAAAAATGAATTTATAAAGCTGAGCATGGGAATGCCCGCCTCAGCTAGATCATGAAAGTAGTATGAAAAATAATGTATTGTGTTGTATCTTATTACAGGTCTCCTCCCAGCATTGGATGAACTTCGGATCCCCCTGATAAAGCATTTCACCCGATAAACGGCCTCATACTTTAGGGGGCAACTGTTATAGACATTTTTGTGCCTTACAGCATTGAGCATGAAATGTCCATAATCTAAGGGATCCAAAGTCCCTAAACATGTTGTTCCTACCCCTAGAGGAACAAGGCTAACAAACCACAGCAATTCACAGAAGTTCTCCACCAGAAACTGCTCAAAAACATGTCAATTCAGGATCATTTCAGTGGCTACACTAGCTGTTTGCGCTGAATGTCAAATCCAACACTCGCTACCTGCATTGAATGTCAAAGGGAACACTGGCTACCTGCGCTGAATGAGAGTGGACATGTGGCAAGCTCATTTCTCAAGGTGTCAAAACCCAGGAAGCTTCCAAAATGACACTTGCCTCAGGGAATTCGACTGGTGATGAGTAAGAGGTTCCAAATCTCCAAGTGGAAGCAAGAACCTCCAAGTGGAATCAAGAACTGACAGAGGGAGAGGACACTAGCCAGATCTCAAGCTGACTCATCCTCTCTCCAGACATCTATATATGGATCTCTCCTCCATGAGATCTAGAGGCTGGAATTTTGTTATTGCAAAGAATTGCTGTTGGTTTGAGATTGGAATCATTGGGTGCTTAATGCTTTGAAGGGGGTGAAGATAGGAATTCCATTTGATGGGAAGGAGATGCTGGATTGGAGCCCTCTGGGTTGTATCTCTTCCTGAACCTTGTTATTCATCAATAAAGCTATCTTGGTTTCTCCAATATACTGATGTATTCTTGATGTATGATTGCATTAGTGTATTTGGTTTATTTCTAATCCTAAACTAGTTATGAATGTGAATATCTGTCTTTGTGTAGTGTTCTTCTCTTGTCGAAAGAAGTTGTTCTCTTGTGATCTTGCAGGAACCCGTTGAAGCTGGACAAGCAAGAAGGCAAGTAGTTGTTCTCTTGTGATCTTGCATGAACCTGTTGAAGCTGGGCGAGTGAGAAGGCAAGTAGCTGTGAACTCCCAAAGAGAAGAGAGACCGGATCGAGGGACAAACGGAAGACACCGGTAAGTCTATTTATCTCTCTTCTTTCACATTTCATAAAGGAAGAAACCAGAATAGCTGTCTTTGTTTGTTGCTAAGGCACTGTCACACCTTAGGTGGATAGGATCGTCCTGCATAGGCATTTTTCCCCACAACAGTCATGAATCCTCAACATAATGAGTTAAATCAAAGAGAACTCCTAATAAGATATAATATCCTTATTATGCAGTAATTGAGATCAGGTCAAGTATCACACTTAACTTGTAATAAAAATGAGAGATGTAGTAAGGAAACATTCATTACCTATACTCTATCTTATTATTCATAGAAATACATTCCAAGAAAATACTGACATCATTAATCAAACTGAAATGGTTAGAGCAATGAAAAAGAACCATGGAATGAGATTGTAAATCTCAAATGATCAAAGCATAGGAAAGAACTGTGAAACGAAATTGCAGAGCTATATTAAATCACACTCACACCATGCATCTATCAAAATGAAATCTAGACAAATCCTAAGCGATATGGGGCAATGGACTGGCTGGTGGGCCCAAACCACTCAGCTCATTGCTCTTGCGGTCATTAAATTACACCACCATAAGATTTAGAATGACTGAAAACATAAATCGAGTGCCAAAGTATATTAATTCTGAAGTCTTGTTACATAGTTACTGAACAATGTAGTTTTGGGCTCTAGTGGTCCCCTCCAAGGATCATCACACTGGGCACACTAGCTCCTCCCTTTCCTGCACGATAAAATTAATTTCTTGTTCTACAAAAATGTGATCTACAGGATATCATTCAGGGTCCTTTCCAGTACATAGCCCTCATGCTTATAATAGCAACACTGTCCAATTACTCGGATTACATGCATATAAGTTTAGAATGTAAGTGAATGAAAACTAATTTAGAACCAAAATAGGGAGATTCGATTTTAACTGGGTTCCAATTGATGCAAGACATATTTACTGAATGTATATATATTAATCCTGATTTGAGCAAATAATTGATGGATATCAGTATTCATTAAATCCAATGCAAATATACAGGTCATCAAAATCTTCTTATCGAGGAGACAACATTTTTGTGCTGCATGTGTCAAAGCATTCGTTCATGAATTCAGTGCTAAGAAGACCACACCATATTCTCCTCATCCAATAGCGATACCTCCCAGATACTCAGATCCAAGGTCATCAGCGCATACGAAATTAGAGTTATACAACGATTTTGAACCAACAGAAGGAGATACTATTTTATGGGAAGATTTGAGTTGATATACAGTTTCCCATAAATCAAAAAACCGGTATAGAAGCATGAAGTATTTTCCATGACACTGTTAACAACCTTTGGATTATAAAAGGTAGTTTGACCAAGTATTTTAACCATCGCTCTGTGCATTATCTGGAAGACCTAGGTGAGATCAAGGGAACACATCAGCACATGGACCTTCTGCTCTTGGAAACCCATATGCTTGTTTTCCATCATGACAACCCTAAGTATGAAAATCATGGAGGTGAGGATAGGATTTTCACTGTTGGTATAGGAAATACATTGTTAAAATAACAACAGTTCACTTGCCACAATGAAAGCCTACTATAATGACATTTCCACATTAAATACTTTTCAAATTAACAAAACAAGAATAATTCATAGATCAATAATGGTTACCTCTGAATGCCTCTAGACAATAGCCCAATGGTGCATAAAAATGATAGTAACGACTATAAACACCTAGTACATGCATAGAGTTATTCAGAAAATAAACATGAAAATCTTGACAAAATGGAGGCTTAATACAAAGTTTCCAATGAATATGGATACTTTGTAAGAAGCCACAAAATGAAATAGGAGGAGCAGTAGAAACAAGGGAATGAAAGAGAACAATGCGAGAAAAAAAAGGAGAAGAGGCTCCACTAAACAATAAAACTGTCCACCAAAGTATTGAAGATTAATTAGAAGGAATTAATTGAGAAACATGAGATTTCTCTAGAAACACACATGGATCGACTATGAGATTATCTTAACCATTGATGAATATCTAATCATGGTCATTGGTTCACCAACGAAAGATTGTAAGAGGAGGTCGATGGGTTTGGAGCTACACCGATAGAAGAGTGAGATTCCTTGGTAGATCAAGAACCTAGTTGCAGTTATTTACTAGGGTGAGAATTTCGAGCTAGAAGGGACCTAGAGGCTAAGAGAGAGTAGTAGAAGTGAATCTGGAGGAAGTTTCCAATTCTGTAGAGGCAACAAGAAGAGAAAAGTTATTCAACTAGAGGTTGTACAGGGATTGTGTAGGAAAATTCAGAGTGGTAGATCCATTTAGCTTTGTAGGGGACGATTCATCTTAGAGATTAGGGAAATTTTCAAGAGGCTAGGAGGGACACTTCTAGTAAAAGTAACAGTTAGGATGTCCAACTCAAAGGTAGAATCTAGGAGTGCGAGTTATAGGCTATGCAACATCTGTGTAGGGGTTTTCAATGACCAATTTTCTAAGTGGTGTTGTGTTGGGATTACCCATGAAGGAGGGCGAAATTCCCTAAATTTATTTTTGCCATATTTTCTTGATGAGGATTGCCAGTTTTCAGCATCCATATTGTACTAAGATTATTCAATGATGCATAATAATAAAACCCTCTTTTGCTGCACTAATTTTTCCACATTAGGCTTTTCCAAGGACAATTGTGCTAAAATAATTATGTCAATTTTATTGTGTGTGCTTGATATTTCTTAGTTCCAACATTTTATTTTCCACAACGTTTTACGGTGAATTTTTTTTTGGAGATTTTATTTATTGTTTTTATTAGAAAATAAACTGCACTTAAGATCAATCAATTAGAATAATTTTTAGTTGTTGCAATATAATTAAAAATTTCACATGGTATAAGAGCATGTTTCAAATAGATCAGTGGCTCAATGATGAAGAAAATATTGTAGCTTTAGAGGGATTTTTTAGTAAAATTTCTTGGTTTGTGCAGAGGGTCAGCTAGGTAGTCAAAATTGTTAGGCAGAATGTTGATTTTTAGTTGTAGGTGGAAGAAAAGTTGAAATTTTTCCAGTACCCATACTAGCAAGAAGTGGTGACACTGGATGGGCATAACATAGAACTTATTGAGGAAATTGGGCGCATTTTGTTTGCAACAATATTTGCAGTAGAACATCAATGTCGGGCAGAAGAAAAAATCACACACATAGAGATTTTCTTAGAGGGTTTCTGTTAAAATTGGCAACGAGGGCAAAAATTCATGTGGGTCACCTTATTCATGGCTGATTATATTTTTTCTTGGATTCATCTTGTCGAGAGGTGTAGGATTGATCTAAATATCATCTGATTCCAATAAGTATTTATGGAGATATGAATTTATTTATATTATGGACTAATTGTCAAAGTCGGCCAACAACTTATGTAGGCTCAGAAGCCCAACAATCGCATCTATTCATCATCAATTTTTTTCATATAAATACAAGGAGAATTCTCCTTATTTCTACACTTCATTACTTATCACACATCTCTCTCTTGTGCAGAAAGGTCTCTCTCTCACATGTGGGAAGGAAGGACACAGTTTTCTAGGGTTTACAAGCCGCAGATTGAAACTTTGACCAGCTTTGACCAGCATTCTCGCTCTCTCTCTGATTGCGCAGTAGGTGAAGTTGAATCTCCTTGGAAGGACACATTTTTTGGTTAAGGAATCAAGGTGATCTGACCACCGGTTTGACAGATATTGACTGCCCTACTTTAGGGTTGATGCCGTTGGTGCTGCTGAAATAAATCAGACTTTTGTACTATTTATCTTTACTGAATTATTGAAGATAAAAGAATATTTGATCGAAGGGCTTCCCCATATTGGGGTTGTCCTTAGCTAGCTTCCAGATCTTATGTCTATTCTCTTGGCTTGTTTTTCTATCGATCGTTTAATGTTTTATCTGCACGTTACTTAATGTACATGTGATTGCTAATCTGTGGATAATAATAAGAAAAATAAGTAAACTACTCTAAGCATAGAACATACCATAATTTAACATGGTATCAGAGCTAAGGTGAAGACAAAGCCCAAGCAAGAGCAAGAGCAATCACTAAAGAGAAGGTTGTCAAGGCTATATAAAAAAAGAACTATGGGGTACTCAACACTCTTCCCCGCTAAAGACAAGCTTCGTGAGAAGTCCGACTATCACAGATGGAATATGTCTCTCGATCTGATTGTAGAAGATCAAGGGGTTTTTGTTATGAAACCAGCTCAAGAAAAGATCGAAAAGATAGATCAACGCCTTGGAATTCAGCCTCTTCGAGGGGGCAACCTCCTTTACATTACATAAATGAACAATTCTTGGATGATACAAATGACAAAACCTCCTTTCTATACATAGGAGTCTAAGGAGTCACAATATAATCCAGCCGACCTAACAATAATAATATAAAGCCACAAAAATAACAATAGAGGGATTCTATGGGGCACAGAAATAACAATATGGGGGTAATAGGGGCACAACAATATAAATAAGGGGTATAACTACAATAGTAATGGGGTAATCACTAGTATTATAGGGACCCAACATGCCCCTCTCCTTCAAAAAAGTGTTGTCCTCAACGCTTGAGTAGTTCTGGATACTTCTGCATAAAATTCTCATCCTCCCATGTGGAATCTTCAGCGGATAAGTTCTTCCACTTGATAAGATACTCTGAAATTGATCGATTTCGTAGCTGTCGAGTTCTTGTTTCTGTGACTGCTTCCGGTTCCAATATAATTTTTCCTTCCTCGTCAAGTTCTGGCAATATTGTTTGAATTGGGAGCTTGTCACCTATAACCTTCTTTAAACATGAAACATGGAAAACTGGGTGCAATCGAGAAGCTGCAGGAAGCTCCAATTTGTATGCCATAGTACCAATCTTTTGCAACACCTTGTACGGACCATAATACTTTGGTGATAATTTATTATCCTTCTTAGCTTGCTTTAGGGACATTTGCTTATATGGTTGTAGCCGTAGGAATACCCAATCACCTACATCAAAACTTCTTTCACTGCGATGTTGATCTGCCTGTTGTTTCATTCTATTTTGTGCCAACACGAGGTTATCCTTTAAGAGTTGGAGGACTTGTTGTTGATGTTCGATGTGATGTTCCACTGCCTGAACCTTAGAATTTTCTCTTAAATATGATGTGATGGATGGTGGTTGATACCCATAAAGTGCCATAAATGGGGTCATTTTTGTTGCTGTATGGAAGGAAGTGTTATACCACCATTCAGCCAGAGGCAACCATTTGACCCATTGTGTCTGTTTATCAGATACAAAGCAACGAAGATATCCTTCCAAACATTTGTTTACTATCTCAGTTTGCCCATCAGATTGAGGATGATAAGATGAGCTATGAGCTAACTGAGTACCAAGACAAGAAAATAATTCTGTCCAAAAATTTCCAGTGAAAATGGGATCTCTGTCACTTACAATAATCTTTGGGTTTCCATGTAGCTTTTGAATTGTTTCCATAAATGCAGTAGAAACTGTACTGGCTTTAAATGGATGTGATAATGCACAAAAGTGTGCATACTTGGTAAGTCTGTCAACTACCACCATGATGACACTCTTTCCCTCAGACTTGGGTAAACCTGTGATAAAATCCATTGAAACCTCCTCCCAACGTTGGCTTGGAATGGATAAAGGTTGTAATAGACCCGGTGTCTTAATTGTTTCAACTTTATTTTGTTGGCAAACCAAACATTCCGCCACAAACTTTTGAATATCTGATTTAAGGCCATCCCAAAAAAATTCCTTCTTAACCCTGTGGTAAGTTTTTAAAAATCCTGAGTGCCCTCCTAAGGGAGAAGTGTGCAATTCCATAAGAATCTTTTGTTTTAGCTGGGAATTCTTACAGAGGTATAAGCGATCTTTGTACCATAACGAATCATTTTGCCAGCTAAATGTATCAGAAGTACTGGAATCTTGTTGTAGCTTTCGAATAAGTGCCCACACTTCTTCGTCATTCTTCCATTCCTCCCTTGCTTCGTTTATCCAATCTGGTTGGATAATAGAAATGGCACACAACAATGCTTCCACATCCTCATCCTTTCTTGAGAGTGCATCTGCCACCACATTTTGCTTCCCTTTTTTGTAGATGATTTCAAAGTCATAACCCAACATCTTTGTGACCCACTTTTGTTGCTCTTCAGAGGATAATCTTTGTTCTAAAAAGTATTTAAGGCTATCATGATCCGTTTTTACCTTGAAGTGTCTTCCCATTAGGTAGGGTCGCCATTTCTTAAGTGCATGGAGTATTGCCAACATTTCCTTCTCATAAATAGCTTTGCTTAAAAACTTTCCCTTGATTGGACGACTTTCAAAAGCAATGGGTCTTTCATCTTGCATTAGAACAGCACCAATTCCATTTCCTGAAGCATCACATTCCACAATAAAGGTTTTTGTGAAGTCCGGTGTAGCTAAGACCGGTGCTTGGCACATTGCCTCTTTAAGATGTTCAAAGGCCTTTGTTGCTTCCGGAGTCCATGAAAATGAATCTTTCTTCAATAATGTTGTTAGAGGTGCTGCTATTCTCCCATAATTCTTAACAAACTTGCGATAATACCCTGTCAACCCAAGAAATCCTCGCAGATGCTTTATGGATGTGGGGATTTTCCATTCCTTAATGGCTTTAATTTTGCTAGGGTCTACCTTAACTCCTTCATGAGATACAATATGACCCAAATATTCCACCTCCTGGACTCCAAAGAAACATTTGGATCTTTTTGCATATAATTGTTTCTCCTCCAATAGTTGTAGCACCCTGTCAACATGTTCAACATGATCCTTCCAAGACTTGCTGTAGATTAGTATATCATCAAAAAATACTAACACAAATTTTCTAAGGAATGGTTTGAAAATTGAATTCATCAAACCTTGAAATGTTGAAGGTGCATTGGTAAGGCCAAAAGGCATGACCAAAAATTCATAATGACCCTCATGAGTTCTAAATGCCGTTTTCGGAATGTCTTCAATCTTCATTCTGATTTGATGATATCCCGAACGAAGATCCAACTTGGTGAAGTAAATTGATCCATGCAATTCATCCAGTAATTCATCAATAACAGGAATGGGGAACTTATCTTTAATAGTGAGCTTGTTGAGCTCCCTATAATCTGGACACATGCGCCATGATCCATCCTTCTTGTGCACCAATACTACTGGAGCTGAGAAAGAACTTTGACTTGGTTGAATTATACCAGCCTCTAGCATTTCTGCAACCATACGTTCAATTTCACTTTTTTGGGCATAGGGATATCTGTACGGCCTGATGTTTGGAGGAACACTTCCTGGAATCAGATGAATAGCATGATCATGATCACGCATAGGTGGGAGACCTTTGGGAGTCTCAAATACCTTGGAATGATTGTCCAGGACTTTTTGGAGATCTGGAGAAATAGATGATTCCAATGTGGAAACATCTAGCGAACATAATTGTGCAATTACACCTCTTTGCTCCTTTTTAAGAAGCTTAGTCATGCCATTAGAGTTGATTATCTTTCCTGGTTTCCCTGCAATACCCCTTAATTCAACTTTCTTTCCTTCCGTATAAAATTTGATGAAAACTTCTTGAAAATTATGTTAGAAAATTATATATTACGGAGCAATGGAACACATAAAATATTGCAGAAATATAAACACAGAAAACGCACAAAACAAGAGAGACACAGATATACGTGGTTCACCCAGTTTAGGCTACGTCCACCCCGAGCAGCCAGTCCTTCCTTTTTATTATCCAGCAAAATGAAGAGACACAACCTACAGAAAATCCGCTGTAATATCCTCTGTTTTCTCTCACAGTCTCACCTCTCTGTTTCTCGCACATAGAATATACATCTATCTCACAGCCTCAAATACAATACCCTCATACAAAGATAGGGGTTTCCTTCTAGGGCAAAAAACCCTAAACTAAACATAAGTTCTACCGTCAGATCATCTGCCTAATGAACGGCCCAGATTGACTAGAAATTACTATACTTTTACAAGGCAATTTTACAACTGTTTTTAGCTTCGGGGGCGCTGCCCCCGAAATCCCCCGCCAGGGGGGGCTCCCAAAGGTCGCAGCCGCCCCCCCTTGGACCCCCCCTGCAGTGAATATTTTACGGGGAGCGTTTCCGCCCCCATTTCGAACTGGGGTCCTATGTGGCGATACCTTTGAATATAGAAGATAATCAGGCTCCACACCCAACAATCTCCCACTTGGAGACTGATTGTAGCAACTCCACCGCTGCTCCATTTGCTGGACAATGACTCCTCTTTGGACCTGGCTGTTTCTCATCTTCATCGTCATCCTTGAAGACCAACTGAAACTGAGCATATTCTCAGTTTCTCCCTGGTTACAACTTTTGTTAGCATATCTGCAGGATTCTGGCTAGTGTGTATCTTTTCCAGCTTCAACTCTCCATCTTCCAACACTGATCGTATGAAATGGTACTTGAGCTGTATGTGTTTAGTCCTGGAATGAAATGCTGAGTTCTTTGCAAGATGAATGGCACTTTGGCTATCACTGTATAACGTGCCCATATCATGCTCCTTACCCAATTCACCCATAAACCTTTGTAACCAAATCATTTCTTTACTAGCCTCTGTAGCAGCAACATACTCTGCTTCTGTTGTTGAAAGTGCAACAACACTTTGGATTTTTGAAACCCAACTGACAGTTGTTCCTCCAACAGTAAATACATATCCTGTAGTGCTCCTCCTGTTATCTCTGTCACCTGCCATATCTGCATCAACATATCCTTGTAGGGAGATGTTTGAACCACCAAAGCATAATGCTTGATTTGTGGTACCTTTCAAATATCTGAGAATCCATTTCACTGCCATCCAATGTTCCTTTCCTGGATTGTTCATGTACCTGCTTACAACTCCCACTGCATGTGCAATATCAGGCCTTGTGCAGACCATTGCATACATTAAGCTTCCAACTGCTGATGCATATGGAACTTTAGACATATAATCCATGTCTTCTTGGGTCTTTGGGCACATTTCCTTGCTAAGTTTGAAATGGCTAGCAAAAGGTGTACTAACTGGTTTTGCATTGTGCATGTTAAATCTTTTCAACACCTTTTGTATGTACTCATTCTGAGACAATGTTAATTTACGATTTTTCCTGTCTCTAGTTATTCTCATACCAAGGATTTGTTTTGCAGCTCCCAAATCCTTCATTGCAAATGAATTTGCCAATTTTCTTTTGAGCACATTTATTTCCTGCATGTTAGATCCTGCAACAAGCATGTCATCTACATACAATAACAATATAATATAGCTGCCATCATTTTGCTTTTTCAAATAAACACAATGATCAGAGTGACATCTAGTATAACCTTGTTCAGACATAAACTTGTCAAATTTTAGATACCACTGCCTTGGAGCCTGTTTTAAGCCATACAAGCTCTTCTTCAACCTGCACACTAGTTTCTCCTTCCCTTTCACCTCATATCCTTGTGGCTGCTGCATATATATCTCTTCCTCCAAATCCCCATGGAGAAAGGTTGTCTTTACATCTAACTGCTCAAGATGCAAATCTTCAGCTGCTACAAGACTTAAAATAGTTCTGATTGAAGTCATTTTAACAACAGGAGAAAATATTTCATCAAAATCAATACCTTTCTTCTGTGCAAACCCCTTCACCACAAGTCTAGCTTTATACCTCTGTTTTCCTCCATCTTCTTCCTTCAGCCTGTAAACCCATTTATTCTTCAATGTAGTTTTTCCTACAGGCAACCTGACTAAATCCCAAGTCTGGTTATGCATTAAGGAGTCCATCTCTTCTTCCATGGCTACCTCCCACTTCTTCCTGCTTTCAACCTGCATTGCTTCTTCATAACATTCGGGTTCACCGGAATCAGTCAACAATAAATAATATAATGAAGGAGAGTATCGTTCAGGGGGTCTACTTATCCTGGTAGATCTTCTAACACCACTTTCAGGTGTTTGGGGTGCCTGTTGTTGTTGTGGTGGTTGTTGTTGTTGTGGTTGTTGATTATTATTATTTTCAGGCACCTTTACTTTTTCAGTGATTTCATCAAGAACTGCGTATTCCTTGTTTTCCTTTTCCTGTTTCTTTTCCTGCAACTGATTCTTATACAAGACCTTTTCATTGAATATTACATCTCTGCTCCTAATGATTTTGTGATTTTCGTAATCATATAAGCGATAACCAAAATCATTAACACCATATCCAATAAAGGTACATTTCTTTGACTTTGCCTCAAGCTTTGTTCTATTTTCTTTATCAATATGGACAAAGGCCTCACAACCAAAAGGCTTTAAAATAGAGTAGTTTACCTTTTTACCTGTCCATGCTTCCTCTGGAACACCACCATCCAAGGAACTTGAAGGCCCTCTGTTTATTAGATAAACAGCAGTATCTACAGCATCTGCCCAAAACTGTAAAGGCAATCCTGCATGCAATCTCATGCACCTTGCACGCTCCATGATTGTTCTGTTCATCCTTTCTGACACACCATTTTCTTGTGGTGTTCTTGGAACTGTCTTCTCTCTGCGAATTCCATGCTCTGAACAGTACCTATCAAACTCTTTGCTGCAATATTCACCTCCATTGTCTGATCTAAGACACTTCAATTTCTTTCCTGTCTCAATCTCAACCAAAGCTTTCCATTTCTTGAAAGTATCAAATACATCAGATTTATTCTTAATACAATAAATCCAAGTTTTTCTAGTTGCATCATCAATAAAAGTAACATAATAACGAGAGCCACCGAGAGATGATACCTGAGCAGGTCCCCATACATCTGTATGCACAAGCTCTAATTTTTCATTCTTCTTTTCTTTCCCAACTCTGAGAAATCTGACTCTCTTCTGTTTTCCATAAATGCAATTCTCACAGAAGTCCAAATCAACATTCTTCAAACCCGGCAACAAATTCCTTGAGTGAAGAATCTTCATCCCCTTTTCACTCATGTGTCCGAGCCTATGATGCCATAATGCTGCATCTGCTCCTTTGGAAGTTAAAGCATTAACAGAGTTAGAAATACCATTGCATAAATACAATGTACCAACCTTTTCGCCTTTTGCTATTACCAGGGCTCCTTTGGTGACCTTCCAAGCTTTATCTGTGAAAGTTGTCACACAACCTTCACCGCCTAACTGCCCTGTTGAAATCAGATTTTTCTTTAGATCTGGAACATGCCTTACCTCCTTTAATAGCCATTGGTTTCCATTCTGCTGTTTTACAAGAACCTTACCCATTCCAACGATTTTACAGGGTTTATCATCACCCAGACGAACTTGTCCAAAATCTCCTTGAACATAGTCATGAAAGTATTTCTTATCAGGTGTGGCATGGAATGAAGCCCCTGAATCTACCACCCAGGAATCAGTAATATTTTCGAAAGAAAGAATCAAAGCATCTTGTAACACCTCACCTGTCACATTTGCTTCATGATTGTTTTCTTGCTGTGCATCTCCTTCTTTTCCCTTCCGAGATCTACAGTCTTTCTTTAGGTGTCCTTTCTTTCCACATTTCCAGCACACTATCCCCGATCTGGACTTGGATCTGCCTTTCCTTGATTTACTGCGATATCCTGAGCTCTTTCCTCTTTCCATTTTTCTTCCTCTAGACTCTGCACTCAAAGCATTTCCCGATGTCTCACCGGAGCTTTTCCGTCGCATTTCCTCGCTAAGGATAGCACCGACAACATCATCAAACTTTAAAGTACTAGATCCAGAAACGGAGTTACTAATGGCCATTACCAAACCATTCCAACTTTCTGGTAATGAGCACAAGAATAACAGAGCTCTAACTTCATCATCAAAGTTTACCCCTACAGAACTTAACTGACTTGTAACTGTATTAAAATCATTTAAATGGTTTGCAACAGATCCACCTTCCGACATATTCATATTAAATAACCGTTTCATAAGAAATACCTTGTTTGAGGCCGAGGGTTTTTCATATAGTTTCGACAACGTCTGCATCAAACCCTCTGTCGTGGTTTCCTTCGAAATGTTGAAGGCGACTGACGCAGCAAGGCACAACCGTATTGTTCCGAGTGCCTTTCTATCGAGAAGGTTCCATTCTTCGTCTTTCATACCCGTCGGCATCTTTGTTTTTCCGCCCAATGGTAGGTATAGATCTTTCTGATACAGATAATCTTCCATCTGCATCTTCCACAGCGAGAAGTTTTGGCCGTTAAATTTCTCGACCCTAAACTTACCATCTTCCGCCATTGCTCCCACTCGAACCAGGAACCCTTCTTTCCTGCGAGTTTATCAGCCAAATAGACCTTCGGCTCTGATACCAGTTGTTAGAAAATTATATATTACGGAGCAATGGAACACATAAAATATTGCAGAAATATAAACACAGAAAACGCACAAAACAAGAGAGACACAGATATACGTGGTTCACCCAGTTTGGGCTACGTCCACCCCGAACAGCCAGTCCTTCCTTTCTATTATCCAGCAAAATGAAGAGACACAACCTACAGCAAATCCGCTGTAATATCCTCTGTTTTCTCTCACAGTCTCACCTCTCTGTTTCTCGCTCACAGAATACACATCTATCTCACAGCCTCAAATACAATACCCTCATACAAAGAGAGGGGTTGCCTTCTAGGGCAAAAAACCCTAAACTAAACATAAGTTCTACCGTCAGATCATCCGCCTAATGAACGGCCCAGATTGACTAGAAATTACTATACTTTTACAAGGCAATTTTACAGCTGTTTTTAGCTTCGGGGGCGCTGCCCCCGAAACCCCCCGCCAGGGGGGGCTCCCAAAGGTCGCAGCCGCCCCCCCTGGACCCCCCCTGCAGCGAATATTTTACGGGCGGCGTTGCCGCCCCCATTTCGAACTGGGGTCCTATGTGGCGATACCTTTGAATATAGAAGATAATCACGCTCCACACCCAACAAATTAAAAGCTATTGTACCCAAGGATTGTAGCCATTGGACTCCTAGTACAACATCAGCACCTTCCATTGGAATGGAAAGCATTGTGCTAGTCAATACATATTCTCCCATGGATAGCTTGATATTATGGCACTTTCCCGAGCAATTTATTGTTCCTCCATTTGCAATCATCACTTGACACTCTGGTGCTGGATATAGGAAGCAATTCAATTCTTTTGCTACCCTACAATGAATAAAATTGTGGGTGCTTCCTGAATCAATCAACACTATTACCTTTTTCTTCTTGATTTGTCCTTCTATCTTGATGGTTTGAGGAGTGGTAGTTCCGGCCAATGCATTACAAGATATGGTCGGATTTATTTGTTCTTCATCTAGGCTTTGTTCCTGGAGTATATCTTCTTCTTTTGACCTTTCTTGCTCCTTTTCTTCTTCCTCTTCACAATCTATGTAGAATAATTTCTTTTCAGCACACTTATGACCTTTAGTGTATTTGCTATCACAACTATAACAAAGCCCTTTTGCTCTTTTTTCTTCCAATTGTTGTGGTGTCAACCTTATAGGTTGTGGAAGACTAGGGGCAACAACACTTCCGTCTTTATAGTTGTGAGTGGTATGCTTCCTGGTTGCCATAATTTTGCTTTCCATTTTTCTTGCTAACCTGAATGCCTTCTCTAATGAATCAGGTTCCCAAAGGTGAACATCATGTTGGATATTATCCTTTAAAGACCCTATGAACACATCAATCCTATGCTCCTCTGGAATATCTTTTACCCTTATGTTCAATTTTTGGAACTCCTCAATGTGCTCCATTACTGAACCCTTTTGTTTGAGACTTATCAATTGGCTAAAAAAAGTGTTGCTTTTTGTATCTTCATAATGTGCTATCAATTCTTCCATAAAATTTGCCCAAGTGATAAATTGTTTATGAGAGCAAAGCCATTGATACCATACAAACTGATTTGGTTCCAAATATACAGTTCCCATACGTACCTTTTGTGCGTTTTGCACATTATTGAGATCGAAGAATTGCTCCATCTGTAATATCCATGTGGCGGGATCCTTGCCATCAAACTTCCTCATATCGATTTTTGGAATATGGTGATTCTTCGATCCAACATTAGCATCTATGGAATCATGATTAACATTTCTTTTGTTCTCATAATGAGTTTCCTTTACTACCTTTTCACCATTAGTGACCCTTTCTTGTAGCAACTTCTTCAATTCTTCCATGTCTGTCTTCAAGTCTATCTTCACATCTGCCATTGAATCCTCCATATTAGCTTCCATGCCCTTTATCTTAGATTCCATGCCATTTATCTTAGATTCCACAGCATTTATCTTAGATGCCACGCTACTTATCTTAGCTTCTGTTAGCTTTTGTGAGCGTGACCTTTGTTGCACTTGTTCTTGTAATTTTGATATATCATGTAGCATTTCTTCCTCTTCTTCATGAGTCATGCTAGAGCTTCCAGGTTCCTTACTAGGTGTTTGCATTTTCTTTCCTCGGGGCATCAGTTACCGATAATAATTCTTTACTATGCCCTTTGAATTCCGTTAAACCAAGCTTACACAAAAATTAAAAAAAAACTACACACCTTTTTTCACTTTATAGAAGCCTGATATTGAATCTGATGTATCTCTGTAATTTCGGATCATCCAGTTCTAAAATTGCTACCTGTAGTAGCCTTCTGCGTCCTCTTTCCAATGCCACAAGTCTGAGCCAAATTGGATTCTCCAAGGAAGAGTTATGTGAAATCTCCCACAGTGACTTGCTTTTAGACTGGTTCAGTAGAGCGAACTTGTACATTGTTTCAACCTTTGAATCTAAAACACACACCCAAGAAACCACAATCTGTCCTCTTTCTTTACCTTCTTACGAAATTTCAATCCGATCCCCAGAGAGAAAGTTATGATGATTTTCCCCAGGTCACCTGTTTTGAATGTAATTCAGGAGTCTGCAAAAGACCAACTTCCTCAGATCATATCTCCGCAAATATCACGCAAAAAGCTCTGAAATTTGGACCCAAGGTTTAGCGCGATTTCTTCTCAAATGGGTTTTTTTTGCGACTTCTGAAACTTCACAGAAAAAAAGTTATAGCGAATATGCCACGATGACCTGTTTGGAGCAGCGAAACCCTAGAATCCAAAGCTCTGATACCAAATGTTATGAAACCAACTCAAGAAAAGATAGAAAAGATAGATCAACGCCTTAGAATTCAGCCTCTTCGAGGGGGCAACCTCCTTTACATTACATAAATGAACAATTCTTGGATGATACAAATGACAAAACCTCCTTTCTATATATAGGAGTCTAAGGAGTCACAATATAATCCAGACGACCTAACAATAATAATATAAAGCCACAAAAATAACAATAGAGGGATTCTATGGGGCACAGAAATAACAATATGGGGGTAATAGGGGCACAACAATATAAATAAGGGGTATAACTATAATAGTAATGGGGTAATCACTAGTATTATAGGGACCCAACAGTCTTGGACCATTTGAGAGGCAATATTATTGAGCCTCCATCAAATGCACCCACTTCTACCAGGAACAAATGGAAATCCGTAGAATTCAAAGCAAAGAAGATCATCCGAGACTCTATCGATAAGTGCTTGGTGGCCTATGTTTCTGAGTTGAACACCTCCAAGGAAATATATAATACTCTCGTGAGTTTATTTAAAGTTAATGATGCAAATCAAGTTCTTTTCCTTAGAAATGAGCTGAAGGAAATTAATAAGGGAAAAGATGAAAATATGCAGGAATATTTCTTAAGAATCATTGAGATCAAGAACGATCTCCTATCTATTGGAGAAGTAATTCGTGATAGGAAAATGGCACTCACAACTCTTGGACGACTACCATCTGAATGGTATGTATTCAGAACTACTATCCTCAACAATAATGTAATTCCTATATTTGAGGAATTAATGGCAAGATGCATTCAAGAAGAAGCAAGGATGGAAGAACAGGAAATGCCCAAACTTAAAGGTCTTCTCATGCTAAAAGAAGAAGCAATTCCGAGGCTAAATCCAAAGGAAATGCTCGACCAAAGTGTGGAAGAAAAGGATGATGTTACCATTGCAATAAACCAAGTCACTATGCAAGGGAGTGTCCTCATAAAAGGAACTCACACTGGGATGATGATCAAAATCCCTCTCAAGGCAATCAAAGAAATGGCAAGTCAAATAGTCGAGGTAAAAGGAGTGCTGAAAATCAAGGAAGAGGAGAACCATTCAAGAAGGCAATAAATTCCATGTATGAATATAACACTATTGATAATAAGCAGGATGAATATTATCTACTAGCTTCTCTATCTACCAGTGCTCCTCTAGACTCGCTGGGAAATTGGCTTATTGATAGTGGTGCCTCAAGGCACTTCATTGGTTACAAAGTAGTTCTCCATAATCTGATAGAGAAAGAAACCAACCTGGAAATTGTCCTTGGAGATAATATGAAACATCCCATGAAAGGTGTAGGCAATGTCTCTCTTAAATTGAATCAAGGTAATACAATCCACCTATAGGATTCATTATATGTACCTGATCTAAAAAAGAACCTGGTGTCCATTTTAGCAATGGAAGACAAAGGCTACAAGGTGGCTTTTAGTGATGGCAAGGTACGTGTATGGAAAAAAATATTAAAGATGCCTTCACTCTTGGGTTTCGAGTTGATTCATTATATGAAGTCGGAGGAAGTTTGCCAGGTGTCATGTCTTCTCACACATCTCCTCAGTCCGAACTATGGCATCGGAAGTTTGCTCACCTTCATTATAAAGCTCTACCTGACGTAAGAAAAATCGTGACCGGGATGCCTGAGTTCAGATTAGAGCAAGGTGTATGTCCCGAATGTGCCGAAGGAAAGCTAAAAATGGGACCATTACCCTCAAGCCAAAGCAAGGTCTTCGATATATGGCAGTTATTTCACTCAGACGTATCTGGTATGATGCCTGTGAACTCCTTGGGAGGATATTTATATTACCTCACTTTTATGGATGATTATTCCCGCAAGACTTGGATATATTTCTTGAAAAAGAAGGATGAATTGTTCTCCTGGTTTTGACAATTGAAAGCCTTGATCGAGAATCAAACCGAGAAGAAGATCAAGATCTTAAGCACTGATAATGGGACTGAATATGAATCTAATGAGTTTCATGACTTTTGTAAAGAGGCTAGCATTAAGAGGGAGACTAGTACACCATACACTCGTGAACAAAATGGTGTGGCAGAAAGGAGGAATTGTACGATTGTGGTAGTTGTCCATGCTATGATTCATGATCAAAGGATTTCGAAGTTTCTATGGGCCTAAGCTGCAAACACCGCCGTATATGTACAAAACCGATGCCCCCATCAAGCATTGGGTTCCAAAACTCCTGAAGACATGTTCATTGGTAAGAAACATGATGTATCTCATTTTAGAATTTTTGGAAACCCTGTATATTTTCATGTGCTGAAAGAGAAAAGGAATAAATTGGATGCATCTAGAAAGAAAGGAATCTTCATGGGATATAGTGAAAATACTAAGGGCTATAGAATCTATGTAGCCGGTGAAAGGAAGTCGCGATTAGTCATGATGTCACCTTTGACCAAGACATGGCTCTCAACAAGGTGAACAATCTTCCTACAGTGAGGAGCTCTCAAGAAACTGACACCAGGGAAACGAAAGAAAAAGATGATGAAACAATGCTCGATGTGGAAGAACCCTTAGATCTTATTGATCCTCCTCCACCCGATCCTTCCTCTTCTAGGAAGAGGCCTTCATGGCTTAGGGGGAGACTTGATGATGTTGAAGAACATGCTGCACCCCGAGGAACCTTCCGTGAAAGTAAGAAACCAAATAGGTATCAGGGATACCTGACCATCATGAGCAAGATCATTCAAAATGAGCCTTAATCATTCTTAGATGCTGTCAAGCAACAAGTATGGAAGAATGCTATGACCAAAGAATATGTGTCTATTATGAAGAATGATGTGTGGGAAGTGGTTCCCAGACCCCTGGATAAGACAATTATCACTTTTAAATGGCTTTACAAGATAAAGCATGTAGCTGATGGAAGTACGAAAAAGTATAAGGCTCATTTTTGTAGGAATTTACAGGGTAAGTTCCTCAGAAAGAATACCAAAAGGACACCGCTCACAACCAGATCACAGATCAATACACCAGTATTTTTGACGTGGTTAAAACCCTCAAAGAGGGAAACAGTCCACGGCTTGTCCCAACGTGGGTACTACAAGCAATTTATTAATCAAAGAATGAAAATTTACATAAGCTTCTCTCATGCATGGATTACCCGAACAATGACCCTCCATGCGCTTTAAATAGAACTCATGGACCAATCGGGTGTCAAGCCACGGATCAAGTGTCGGTAATACCGAGGAGAGAATGAACCGTCGGATCACTACATATCGTGACCGTCGGATTGTAAGTTACAAAATGTACAACGGTAAAGAAACACACTTTACCTAACTCTATACCTAACTCTACACTAGACCAAGTTGAACTTAACTATATCCTATGTGTCGGAATATCCTAACATCCCCCCTTAAGAACAACTTGGGATAGGATTGAAGGATTTACAAATATGACACAATAGGAGAAGGAAGGAGGCACTAGAGCCTATCCCCCCTTAGTGACAACTTCCTGAACTCCAAGCATATATCGAAGTTTAGTGAACTTCGCCTCTGTGAGAGCCTTTGTGAAGATGTCTGCAACCTGATCATCTGTTGGACAATATTGCACTTCAAGAACATGGTCATGAATGAGCTTTCTGATGAAGTGCATGTGTAGTTCAATGTGTTTGCTGCGCTGATGCTGGACTGGATCTTTGCATAGCTGAATGGCACTTTGATTATCACACCAAAGTGTGGTTGGATGCTGCTGCTCAAAGCCAAACTCTGATAGGATCTGACGAAGCCACAAGGCTTCCTTACTAGCTTCCACGGCACCACGATACTCTGCTTCTGCTGACGAAAGAGAAATGGCAGCCTGTTTCTTACAAGCCCATGTAATAGGTCCTGAACCAAGAGTGAAGACATAACCGGCAGTAGACTTCCGATCATCAGGGTCACCAGCCCAATCAGAATCAGTGAAACCAACTAACAGAGGAGCTGCTTTGGCACTGTAATGAATCCCAAACTGTACTGTACCTCGAACATAACGAAGTATTCTTTTAGCTGCTTTCCAATGACTTTCACGGGGGTTTTGCATAAAACGAGCAACAAGGCCAACATCAAAGGAAAGATCAGGACGAGTATGGGTTAAATACAAGAGTTTTCCTACAAGTTGACGGTATAAGGTAGCATCAACTTCAGGAGAAGTACAAGAGACTGAAAGTTTGACTCCAGACTGAAAGGGAGAAGGGGCTGGCTTACAGTCTTCCATGTGAAAATGACGAAGAATATCACAAGCATACTTGGACTGGGAAAGGAAAATACCCTCCTTGGATTGCAAGACTTGAAGACCGAGAAAATAGTGTAAGTGTCCTAAGTCTGTCATTTCAAATTTTTTTTAAGGCTGGACTTCACATGGTTTATAAGGTTGGGATCACTACCAGTAAGAATAAGATCATCAACATAAAGAACAAGGATGATAAGAGAGTTGCCCACTTTCTTGGTGTAGACAGTATTGTCAGAATGACACCTAGAAAAGCCAGATTCTAAAAGAAAGCTATCCATTTTGGCATACCAAGCCCGAGGAGCTTGCTTGAGGCCATAAAGGGATTTCTTAAGTCGACAAACAAGGCTGGAGTCTGTTTGTATGAAGCCAATGGGTTGTTCCATATAGATTTCTTCCTGCAAGTCCCCATGCAAGAAGGCAGATTTAACATCCATCTGATGGACTTCCCATTTTAAAGAGGCAGCAAGGGAAAGAACAAGGCGGATAGAGTTCATTTTGGCAACAGGGGAGAAGGTTTCAGTGTAGTCAATGCCTTCAACCTGTGAAAAGCCCTTAGCAACGAGACGAGCTTTATGTTTATCAACTTTCCCATCTGGTCCATACTTGGTTCTGTAAACCCATTTACATCTAACAAGTTTGCGTCCCTTTGGTAGAGGAACAAGATCCCATGTATCATTTGTCATCAATGAATGATATTCTTCATTCATAGCTGCTTCCCAATGTGGATGGCCTGAAGCTTCTGCAAAAGTGTCAGGATCATGATTTACTGGAGCTTGAGCCAGTAAAGAAGAGGCTCTTTCAAACTGAGAACGTGTACGTCGCTGATCTGTAGGATCACCGGCAAGATCACCTGCTGCATCCCGAGTAGCACGGACCCATCTTGGAAGTTGAGGATCCTGAGAAGGTGGGGGAGGATTATCATCCTCGCTTTCATCATCTGAAGAAGAAATGTTTTCAAAAGTAGAAGAGATAGGAAGAGGTGGCACATCCGCCGGACTAGGCTCGCAGGCCGATTTATTTTCATCAAATTTTACATCTCTTCTAATGATAACATTTTTGGACTTAAATGGAATAAGTCTATAACCTTTTACATCTTCAGAATATCCAACAAAAGTACATTTCTCACTCTTAGGTTCTAAAGCTTTATGCTTTTCATCTGGAATATGGGCCCATGCTTCACTTCCAAACACACGAAAGTGACTTACATCTGGTTTAATGGAACTCCAAGCTTCTTCTGGAGTGATATTCTCTAGAACCTTAGTAGGAGTGCGATTGATTATATAATTTGCACAATTAATTGCTTCGGCCCAAAAACTAAGACTGAGTCCTTTAGATTGCAGCATACAATTAGCCATTTCCTTTAAGGTGCGATTTTTCCTTTCAGCTACACCATTTTGTTGTGGAGTGTATGGAACAGTATGTTGCATTTGAATTCCATTTTCGGTGCAAAAGTTGATGAATGTGTTTTTAACATATTCTCCACCATTATCAGTTCTTAGCTTAAGAATTTGATGTCCAGATTGTTTTTCAACAAAGGCTTTGAAGGCCAAAAATGTGTTAAATACTTCGCTCTTGAGTTTTAAGAAGTATACCCAAGTGCGTCTGGAGAAATCATCAATGAAAGTTAAGAAGTACTTGCAGCCAGAGAATGAAGCAACAGGAAGAGGACCACATAAATCACTGTGCACAAGCTGTAAAGGGGCTGAGGCGTGCCAAGAGGCACGTTTGTCAAAACTGTCCCGATGATGTTTTCCGAGTACACATCCGGAACAAACACCATCTTTGCAAGATACCATAGGAAGACCTGTCACCATATTTTCTTTACATAGATGCTGAAGGGAGCGATAGTTTAAGTGACCAAATCGCTCATGCCAAAGTTTGCTCACTTCATCATTATGAGCAACAAATACTGAGGGAAGATTTGATGACCCAAAGTTGTGAAACTTATACAACCTTGTGGAATCATCAGCAAGACCAGTAGCTAGAATCTGTTTAGGATCTTTTAGATCCTTGATTACAACATCATGAGGTGAAAATTCAACAATTTTACCTTCACCTGAATGAGTTATCTGATAGACAGATAGAAGGTTGCAGGATAAGGTTGGAACACATAATACATCATTAAACTGACCATTGTCTAGATGAACAGTTCCAGTCCCTACAACATTAAGAGATCTATCATCACCAACATATATATTTTTGGTGTTACAATCATTTAAAGAAGAAAACATGGCTTGGTTTTTGGCCATGTGATAAGAGGCTCCAGAATCAATGAGCCACTCATGAGAATGAGAAGAAGAAGAAGATACATTTAATGCATAACCAGACTGAGATGATTGACAACGACATGCAGAAAGTGCCATTCCGGAAGTTGAAGTTGAAGTAGGCTCCACATGGATGTTATGTTTCTTCATTGCGGCTTCCAAGGCTTCCATCTTCTTAAAGCATTTAGATTCTAAGTGGCCATCTCGATTACAAAAGTTACAATGTCTATCAGTCTTCTTCCATTTGTTTTTATTGGTCTTATCATTTTGCTGAAATGATCTTTCATTTTGAGGCTGAGTTGGTTTAGGACCATTCTTTTGAGGATATGACTTCTTAGGATTCTTTGAATTTGGTTGCTGCTGGGCGGCTAACGCTTTCGTGGAAGAGTTTCCAAGATTAAGAAGACCAAGGTGTAAGAGTTTTTCTTGTTCTCTTATTAAGGAATCACAAAAGGAGTCAAAGGAAGGGGCCTTGTAGTCTTTTCCTTGACAAATGAAAGCTTCCCTTGTAGAATGGAAAGTGGAAACAAATACAGAGTAGGCTGGTCCCAACTTAGTAAGGATGGAATAAATAAGGTTACCATCTTCTTTCTTAACTTTAACACCTTCCAAGAGATATCTAAGGGTCTTGAATTTGGACAAGAAATCTTCAATGCAAGAAAAATTATTAGGATCCAAAGTAAGCAACTCATTTTCAAGTTGATGGGCTCTAATTTCATTTTTAATCCCAAAAACTTTAGCGAGTTTTTCTAATGCTTCATGAGGAGTCTCAAGTTCTGCAATGTGGAATCTAAGATCAGGAGAAATAGACATCCCTATCAAACCACGTGCTTGATCTTGTCTATTTTCCCATTTTGCAGCCTTGTCTTCATCTTTTGGTTTCTTCTCTTGGTCTGTGGCTATTCTGAAGAGACCTTTACTTCTAAGTAAATCTTCCATGTAGGCTACCCATTGGAAGTAGTTAGTGCTGTCAAGAATGACTTGGCATGGACTTTCCATTTTAAAAAAAAACTGAAGCTAAAGATGCTGAAAGTAAGTGTTCCAATGGATAGATCTCGAAAAAATAGGTGGTTTTAAAAAAAACGGCTCTGAAAAAGGCTTCCGGATGAAGAAGTTATGGCTTTTTGAAAACAAATTGTTGACATTGCTAGCAAAGTGCGCGAATGTGCGGGAATGAAAAAATCCGCTCCCACAAAATGGAGACTTGAACCCAAGACCTCTACTCTCTTAAAATAGCTTTGAACCAATTGATCTATACAAAAAATTTGAGAGAGAGAGAGAGAGAGAGAGAGAGAGAAAGGGGGGGGGGGGGGGGGGGGGGCTTGGTTTGCATGCTTGCCTTGAGAAAGCTCTTTTTCCCTACAAAACACAAAACACAAAACCCAACACGAATATGCAAAGAAAAACGAACCTTGCGGCTCGAAGTTAGCTTTAGCAAAAAAACTAGAAATTTAAAAAAAAAAATCTCAAAGTTAGCTTTAGCCGAAAAACTAAATATTTTTCTCAATGTTTCTGATTTTCCGAGATCACACTAAGGTGCAGGGAAAAGAGCATACGCATGAGAAAAATCCTTCCTTTCTGTTTCTGATTTGCCCAGATCGCACAGAGTCGCAGGGCAAAGAGCATACGCAGAAATGAAAGGTATAGATCCGGTTAAAAAAAAAAGGCTAAATAAACCGAAACCGAAATAAGCAAAGAGAAAATAACAGTAAACTGCAAAAAACACTGTATACCTCCCGATCTGAAAAATGACGCAGCTAGGGCTACCGGAAACCTTTTCGCGTGAAACGAAAGGGGTTCCTCACTGGAACAGATGCTCCGAACGCAACAGAGCAGTCCTCTCGGCCCGAAAGGAGTCAGAAACAGCATATCTAGGAAACGACAGCCGCATGCAGTTCTACCGGCTTCAGATTTGGATCACCAACGGACGCGGCCCTCAAATAGCTCTAATACCATGTAGGAATTTACAGAGTAAGTTCCTCAGAAAGAATACCAAAAGGACACCGCTCACAACCAGATCACAGATCAATACACCAGTATTTTTGATGTGGTTAAAACCCTCAAAGAGGGAAACAGTCCACGGCCTGTCCCAACGTGGGTACTACAGGTAATTTATTAATCAAAGAATGAAAATTTACATAAGCTTCTCTCATGCACGGATTACCCGAACAATGACCCTCCATGCGCTTTAAATAGAACTCATGGACCAATCGGGTGTCAAGCCATGGATCAAGTGTCGGTAATACCGAGGAGAGAATGAACCGTCGGATCACTACATATCGTGACCGTCGGATTGTAAGTTACAAAATGTACAACGGTAAAGAAACACACTTTACCTAACTTTATACCTAACTCTACACTAGACCAAGTTGAACTTAACTATATCCTATGTGTCGGAATATCCTAACAATTTTGTCGCTCGTGGCTTTTCCCAAAAGGAAGGTATAGACTATGACGAGATATTTGCACCTGTTGCCAGATATACCACAATTTGCTCAAGCATAGACCCTGTGGCTTCACAAGGATGGAAACTACATCAGATGGATGTTAAGACCATGTTCTTGCATGGTTCGATCAAAGAAGAGGTCTACATGGAGAAACCTCAAGGATTTGAGATTTATGATCGAAAATCTCATGTGTGTAGGTTGAAGAAGGCCCTCTATGAGCTGAACCAAGCACCACGAGCATGGTATGAGAGGATCGATAAATACTTGATGAAGCTGGGATTCACTAGGAATGAAGTCGGTCCTAACCTTCACTTTAAGGTTGAAAATGAAAAACCTCTCATACTAGTGATATATGTTGACAACCACTTTCTGACAGGTGCAGACCCTCTCATTCACAAATGTAAGAGGGAGTTATTTTCTGAATTTGAAATGAAGGACCTAGGACTGATGCACTATTTCCTAGGACTTGAAGTTTGGAAAAAGTCAGCGAAAACTTTCCTATCTCAAGGAAAATATGTGGTGAATATATTGCAAAGATTTTTTACAGTGGGCTGCAAGCCTGTAACTACCTTGAAGGAGCTTGGCTTGAAAAAGTTAAGCGGTAGTGCTACTAGACCTGTTTTACGAAATTCCACCGAGTATCATCAACTCGTCGGAGCATTAATGTTCTTAGTGAACTCACATCCAGATATATGCTTTGCAGTCAACACATTGAGTCAACACATGGTTCAACCTCACCACATACATTGGATTGGTTCCAAGAATCTGCTAAGATATCTTCATGGCACAATTACTTATGAACTAAGATACACTACCGGAGATGTGAGACTACTTGGATATATTGATGTTGATTGGGCAGGCAGTGTGGGGGATCGTAAGAGCACTTCCAGGTGTTGTTTCTCCTTGGGATCTGCTTCGATATCCTAGATGAGTAGGAAGCAGAAGTCGGTGGATTTGAGAAATACCGAGGCAAAGTATATAGCTACTAGCATGAGCTCCTGTGAGTCACCCTCATTGTGAAATCTCTTCATTGAGCTGTTTGGATTTACATTGGATACCATCGTGATTCTATGTGATAACCAGAGCAGGACCCATTTATCATAAAATCCTGTATTTCATGATCGCTCCAAGCATATCAATATTAGGTACCACTATATTCGAGATATGGTGCAGCAAGGAGCAATAAGGCTCCAACATATTGATACAGATGAATAGGTTGCTGACATTCTAACAAAGCCTGTAGGAAAGTCCGAATTCCTGACTTTCCAAGAATGACTTGGTGTCATTCAAATACCTTGGATGAGGGTCAAGGTACTGAGCTCTGGGAGCTCCATGGGGGGCGTGGGGTACTTCTTGGAGCGACATATGACCACAGGGTGACTCATCATCCCCTGTTGGTGCACTTTCTACAGGATAAAAGGTTCAACCTTCTCCCGTGACACCCCGTGGCGACTATGGAACTGGACGATTAGTTCTCCTATGGGCTAGGATGATTTGTTCTCCATGGAAACTATGGAACAAGATGATTAGTTCTCCTGTGGGCCAGGATGATTCGTTCTCCGTAGCAACTATCGAACAGGATGATTAGTTTTCTTGTGGGCCCGAATGATGTGTTCTCCATGGTGATTGAGGAACATGATGATTCGTTCTCCTATAGGCCAGTATGATTAGTTCTCCATGGCATCGACTGGACAGGATGATTTTCTCTCATGTGGATAGGATGATTCAGTCTCTTTTGGACAAGATGATTTTCTCTCTCATTGTTGTGGGGAAAAATGCCTATGCAGGACGATCCTATCCACCTAAGGTGTGACAGTGCCTTAGCAACAAATAGAGACAGCTATTCTAGTATTCTTCCTTTATGAATTAAGAATTAAGAGAGATGGATGGACTAACCGGTGTCTTCCGTTTGTCCCTCGATCCAGTTTCCCTTCTCTTTGAGAGTTCCCAGCTACTTGCCTTCTCACTCGCCCAGCTTCAAGAGGTTTCTGCAAGATCACAAGAAGAGAACACTACAAAAGACATGGATTCATATTCATAACTAGTTCAGGATTAGAAATAAACTAAACATACTAATGCAATCATACATCAAAGATACATCAGTATATAGGAGAAACCAAGATAGCTTTATTGATGAATAACAAGGTTCAGGAAGAGATACAAACTAGAGGGCTCCAATCCAGCATCTCCTTCCCAGCAAATGGAATTCCTATCTTCACCCCCTTCAAAGCATTAAGCACCCAATGATTCCAATCTCAAACCAACAGCAATTCTTTGCAATAACAAAATTCCAGCCTCAAGATCTCATGGAGGAGAGATCCATATATAGATGTTTGGAGAGAGGATGAGTCAGCTTGAGATCTGACTAGTGTCCTCTCCCTCTGTCAGTTCTTGATTCCACTTGGAGGTTCTTGCTTCCACTTGGAAATTAGGAACCTCTTACTCATCACCAGTCGAATTCACTGAGGCAAGTGTCATTGAGGAAGATTCTGGAAGCTTCCTGGGTCTTGACACCTCTTGGAATGAACTTGCCATTTGTCAAATCTCGCTCAGCGCACCCTGGTAGTGCTTCTACATGCGTTGCAGTGCAGGTAGCCAGTGTTGGCTTTGACATTCAGCGCAGACAGCTAGTGGAGCCACTGAATTGATCCTGAATTGACTTGTTTTTGAGTAGTTTCTGGTGGAGAACTTCTGTGAATTGCTGTGGTTTGTTAGCCTTGTTCCTCTAGGGGTAGGAACAACATGTTTAGGGACTTTGGATCCCTTAGATTATGGACATCTCATGCTCAATGCTGTGAGGCACAAAAATGTCTATAACAGTTGCCCCCTAAAGTATGAGGTTGTTTATCGGGTGAAATGCTTTATCAGGAGAATCTGAAGTTCATCCAATGCTGGGAGGAGACCTGTAATAAGATACAATACAATACATTATTTTTCATACTGCTTTCATGATCTAGCTGAGGCGGGCATTCCAATGCTTAGCTTTATAAATTCATTTTTCTGTACATAGAACAGACAATCGTCTGATGGTAGACTGATAATTTTGATGAAATTATCATCCCTTGGGTAGGATGATTATCTGCTGCAATGATGTACATGTTAATGTCTTTATCTTTCCTGAATATATATCGCAGCCCGGATGGATGAAACTAGATCCGGGGTCTTCAAACTCGTTCGATCTTCACTCTAAGTACAAGTCGATCCATGTGAGAAATGTTCTGAAGTCAAACATGGAAAGACATCGCTTGATTACCGGTCAATGAGGTAAACCGTTAACAAGCGCGAGAGGAATCACCGATAATGATAATGACCCTCAAGGTACTGCAGTACAATTCACGTGGTGTGAATAAAGGACTTGGCATCGAACACCACGCAAAATCTTTCGGTCAAAGGTCATTGATGTATACCTGTCGCCGGAAGTGAGAAACTTGCCATTGAGGCATGCAAGCTTCAAAGTACTGAAGGGGTTGTTCCTAGATCAACTTCTTAGATAATGAGCTGATGTCGACAAGAAGCGATCCGTCAAAGGAGGGCCTTAATGAATCCCACATCAGTGACATGGAACGGAGCAAACGATTTTGATGGAGGTGAAAACGATCTGATGAAATATGATTCAGGGTGGCGGTCATGAAAGGATGAAGGATAATGTATGGCAGTGGATGGGACATGGTTGACTTCTCTGAACGACTTCTCTTGAACAGATGGCGACACTTATGTAATGGATCGGTAGCATTACCCCAAATATGGATGGTATGGCGTGACCATGGTGATGTGACCGGTGAATGAAACAACCCAACCCGATTGTGGTACGGAGGAAAAGTGTCATGTTCAAGAGCGACTTGCTACCATCAAAGTTTTCTTGAGTTTCTCCCAATTTTTCCCCAGTCATTTCTGACCAGTACCTATTTATTTTTGTCAAGCTTGAGGAGGATAACATATGCTTGTTCTATAACTTGCCCTTCGGGCAAGCCCATCGCTATGTTTTAACGAGCCTAGCGATAGTGAAACTCGTTCTCGTCTAAAGACAAGTTTGTCGCTATTTAATGCATTTAACGAGTCTAACGACAAGGATAACTCGGTCCTTTTCATTTTTAGAGAGTCTGAAAAGGTACGTAAAGTCAACTCCGGAATTCCTTTTTCGTCATCTAATCCCTTAAGTCCGAAAAAGTATAAAACAATACAGAAGGGATGATTTTTCGATAGTTTTAACGAGCCGAACAAAACAAGCGCTCGATCTTTTTGTGCAATAATCCCTCAGGTCCAAAAAGATTAAAATCTAGAGGAGGGATAGCTCTTCTGGTCGCTTTAACGAGATGGAAGGCCAAAACTCGGCAATCTTTTCATATTTTACGAGTCAGATGAAAAGAGCTTAAAGAAGACTCGTCTTTTGAGGAACGAGTGATGAAACGGGTTAGCAGCTGATTCCAGGTAAGGGTTGGAATTTTCCAATCACGGCAGTGTTACAAGGATGGCTAGCAAAATCACTCTTTGCAGTTGTTCCTCAAAATGGGTAAACAATCATATTGAGGTGAACGATCGGCCAATGGAAAAGTGGAGGTGATGGGCAAACACGACCAAGGCTTTAATGGCTGATGATATTACATTCACGGTGGTTATTTACCGGAATAGTTCATTTTTTAACGAGCTTAAACGCGGGTGGAAACATTTGCTCGATCTTATGTTTATTTTTTAACGAGCATGAACTATGTGTTAAAACTGCTCAATGCGGGTTTATTTTTTAACGAGCTTGAACCCTGCGGTAACACTGCTCATGGCGGGTTTATTTTTTAACGAGCTTGAACCCTACAGTAACACTGCTCGTGATAAGTTTGCATGCCCCCAGAATAACAATGCAAATCGAGGTGCATCTTGTAGCCAGCATAGTCCCCCCCAAGCTTCATTGCATTCAACTCGGTGGTTGGAATGAAGGTTTACCTTTGATATTTGGAATGGGGATTGTTTCATTTTTTAATGAGGTTGACACAGTAAAAGAACTATCCTCATGACTCCTTGTTTCATTTTTTAACGAGGTTGACACGAGATTAGAACCGTCCTCGGAGCCCACTGTATTTACAGTATTTATATTAGGGCGATGATTCACGCTGACAAAATGTTTAGGAATCTTTTGAATCCATTAGATATAGAATATTTCATATTGTAGGTTTCCACTGTGGCCACTTCCGCCAGATTACTTGCAGGTGGTAGGGCAAAAGTACCCATTAAGGTAGGGTCTTTTAGGAGATCTACTCCAATATTTTGAAGCGAATGATTGCTTCCATGGATCATTGGAATGCTTCCCGTAACTTGTGAACTGTCGAGGTGGAAAGTTTGTTGGTCGACGACTGTAATTCCTCCTTGAAAGGGAAATGCAATCTTCCTGAAGTAGGTCAACACAACTGCGGCCATGGCATATATCCAGGGCCTTCCCAGTAGGATGTTGTAATCGAGGTTTCCATCAATTACTTCAACATCAATTCCTACTGTTTTGCCCCCTAGTTCAACTTGCAAGTTACTTAAAATCCCGTATGGAGTGTATGATCGTCCATCAAATGCTTTTAACGTCGTTGACGATCTCAACAAGGGTGGTGAGCCTAAATTCTTCTAGAAACTCATCGACATAATACACGTAGATTCCCCCTCATCAATAATTGTTCGATGAACAATTTTGTTGAGGGCTTTCACTTGAATAAGGAAAGCTAGTTGAGCTGGTAACTGAGGGTCATATCCTTTATGATCAAAGGCCACAAGATTGGAGTCCATTGGGTCGATTTCACCTATTGTTGATAATAAATCTTGCTCTTGGGAGACGTAATTTTGCGATACCTCAAGCGTCGACATAGCGGACGGCGATTGGGCCAGGTCCTCTATTATATTATAATTCTGTGCTATTTTTGCACGAGGATTAAATGTCAACCTGTACACTACTCCCTTTGGCGACTTTATCATTTGTTCAGGAATGGTGGGTGGCACAACTTTGGTCAAAGTTGTTGTCGAACTACTAGGTTGTTCATTAGCCTTCTTATTCGACACCTGTGGATTCCCGTAATCTTTATTCCTTGCGAAAGCATCATTTTTCTGTTTTGAGATAGACAACATAAGCACTTGGGATCGGGAAGCATTTTGATTAGCAACCAGTTTGGTACCCGGGCTTGGAAACAGATCAGTCAATACTACTGAGGTTTTTGAACTCTTAAAGAGTTTCTTAACTTCAGCTATATGTGGACAATCTCTCGTCCAATGATCCTCATCGCATATATGACACCCCGCAGGGGGTTTCCTTTTTCTCCCTTTCTTTTTCTTCTTGCCCCCTGGTTGCTTCAGTTGTTTGCCCTTGTCGGTCGACGCGACATTTACTTCCGAGGCAAGAAGTTCCTCATTTGCATTTTGACTGGAAATCTTACGGGCCCTTTAGATGTAGCCTTTGTCGATTTCGTGTCTGTTGTGCCAATCACGCTATCGATGGCATGAGAGTCATTGTTTGATTTAGGAGGAGGAGGAATTGAGAATTTCGGTCTAGGGGCGTTAGGTATTTTGTCGTAGAGCGTGCCAGACTGAGTATAGACCAAGTCCAGATATTGCGCACGAGCGATGACTTGCTCTTCCGTTACGACTCCCCCCTTTGCCACATCTTCCGTGATTGTAGGAAGTAAGGATTTGATAAACCATTCAGCTAATAGCTGATCGGGAATGTACGTTTTTACCATCCTATGACGACGTCGCCACTCATGTATATGATCAGATATGTGAGTGGCCGTTGTCTGTTTGATGTTGGTTAGGAGTTCTGTTCCCGTTTCATACCTTATCGGTAATTGAAAATGGGTTAAGAAAGTCGTGGCTAAGGTATTGAAGTTGTTGAACGAAGCTCTAGGCAATTCAATATACCATTTTGCCGCTGGACCAGTTAACGTCCTCTGAAAAAGGCGAAGCCTAATCGAATCATCGTTTAGGGTGTTTGATGAACACCACAGATGAAATGTCATCACATGATTCGACGGATCTTCACCCGGATTTCCATTAAATTTAGGAATATCTGACAGAAGTTTATGCAGAATTGCTGGCCACCAAGGGGCATAAGCAATTGGATCATTCGTCAGCCGGTTTAGATCTAGTAATTCTAGGGTTGCTACAAAGGGCAACTGTTGATTCAGGTTAGGCGAAGCATACCCAGGATAAGATGGAATCGCCTGAGCAGTGGGCCTTTGCATACCAGCATAATGTATTTGATGCTGGCAACTTTAACAATGTTGATGGGCATAACCATTATAATATGGTTGTTGATTACCGCTTTGGAAATGCGATTGCCCATTACTTACAAAGACTTGTTGCTCAGGTCCTTGATATGATTGCTGGAATGGGGGTTGTTGAGTTTGAACCAGCTCTGGTTGTTGAACCATTTGCTGTTGACCAATACTGGATGATTGACCAAGATGAGGAGTCACAGTACTTGTTTGATCCTGAGTCGCTCCAGATAAGGAGGCACTAACCTGAGGTTGTGATTGAGTCGTTGAGACAAGAGGCTGTTGTATTGCAACTTGAGGCTGTTGGGGTTGACATACAACAGGTAGCACTTGTACTTGCGACGCAGTAACCATAGCAGGTATAGTGGGAATATTCGACACAGGGTGGACTGGTTGCATTAAATATACAACCCTTGGTTGCTGAGGCAGTATTGGTACCCAACCGCTGGATGTAATTCCAGTTTGACCTGAACTTTGTTGTAAACTCCCATATGGTTATTCTCCGAGAGGGAACAATGAAAAGGCATACTGCCCTCCATATGGTGGCAATCCAGTACTTAAAGGGCAGATTGGCCTTTGAAGACACATTGGATCAATTTGTTGAGTTTCAACATAAGAAACACCAGATGATAATCCGGATAAAGAAATAGGAACTAACCATGTCGTCGAAGCAGTCCCTGATGGGACTCCGGCTTGTTGTTGATAACTTGCCAGGACAGATGGTATGCCATCGAACATCGTTGGGGTAGCAACAGGAGGCTCTTCCGCTGCTGTGTCGGATGACAAAGTCCTGGATGTCGACGGTTGTTCAGACATATCTAGTCTATCTAAAAGATTTTCTAACGATTCTACAAGAACTTACGATGAAAAGAGACTAACTTCGAAGATCAACGAGGGAATGGTGATGATTATTCCGTTTAAAATAAATTTTAATGACGCTTAGACACAACCTGCTTTTTCAATTTTAAAGAGTCGAGAAAAAGCAAAAGGTGACTCTAGTCTCCTTCGATGTTTTAACGAGCCCGAAGTGACAAATGATCGGATGGACTTTTTCCGTTATAGAGTCTGAAAAAGGCCAAAAGGAACTGCTCTGGAGTTCTAGGTAGAGGGTGTGCCAAACTTTTCACAAAACCACAGAATACTTTTTAAGGTACGGGTGGCCAATCTTCCTGAATGTTGTGTTCAGTGCATTGCGATCAGTAGGGCGGCCGACACGGCTTCCTAAGGATAAAGGTTTTATGCCTATAGGGGTCTCCCAATATATACTCGATGGTATGTGGGAGCACAATCCGTACTGGCGCTATCGTCCCTCAGGAGGAATCACCCACCATCAGCGAGATCGACAGTCACCAGGCTTTACGACACCGGAACATGTCTCTAGCCTAGACCTCTATGTTGTGCGTTAAGTTACAAAGCGTTGTTAAGTTCATTCAATTTATTTTAGGTTGATCTTTTTAGAAGTTTGCCTTTTGAGGTTCACCACGAGATGTATGATACAATTCCTAAATGCAGTCTAAAGATGATAAGCAAGCTTTATATCTTTTCAACTTATGAAAATCCTAGCTACTAAGGGAAAAGAAAGACACCATCTTTTCTCAAAGAGCAATCAACACACTCTAATGCACTTTTCCTAAATCAAACATGCAAACTATCAAGATGCAAATGCACAATGAAGGTGTTTGTTTTCCACTCTCTTAGAATTGATGCCTACAAAGAAAGCTTTTTGTACAACTTTGAATTTGCTTTTAAATGACAAATACAAACAAGTTTACTTTTTCGAAATCAGAGAGGGTAGAAGAGATTACAACACTTAACGATTTTCGAAATGAACACTTGTTTCGACACTTAAAAGAGACAAACTCAAACCAAAAGCAAAAGTAAATGTATAATCAACTGTAAACAGCCAATGAACTCTCTCCTAAGATCACAATCAACAGATCTGAATCAAGGGCTACAGGATGACTATTTAACTCTTACAAAGGAAAACTGTAAATGACGCCACAAACACATAAAAACACTCACAGTCTTTTTGTACTAAAGGAGGCGGAATTTAAGCAGAGAAAAGGAGTTATCAGACTGGTACCTATGTTGGTTACAGGCTGCAAAAATCAGAGATCAAAACAAGGCAAAACAGAGCAGAGAACCCCATCTGCACAAGGCCTAACTGGATCAGCGCAACCTCAACACAGGGGTTTTGAAATTCAGCGTAGGTAGCCTTCACGAGACCTGCGTTGAAATGCAGAACCTCTTCACAGGGTCTGCGTTGAAAGAGAAACGAGAGTTTCTCACTGGGTTCTGGGTCACAGATTGCTATTTAATCTACAGTTTCAGGCCAAATCAAAGCAACAAGCAAGGTACAATCAAAGGGATGCTTTGAGGGGGTACTAAGATCTATCACAAAGGATCATCAAATCATTTGTGATTCCATTGTTCAAATCATAGACAAATCCAGTGATTGGATCAAAGCAACAGCTGTCTACTTTGCATCTGAGAATAGCAGATGCAGTTCGATTGTTGCTGTTGAGTCTATGAAACAAACAATGATAGAAACACAAATAAAATGAATAAACAGATCTCCCCAGTGGAGTCGCCAATTTGTTGTGGGGAAAAATGCCTATGCAGGACGATCCTATCCACCTAAGGTGTGACAGTGCCTTAGCAACAAACAGAGACAGCTATTCTAGTATTCTTCCTTTATGAATTAAGAATGAAGAGAGATGGATGGACTAACCGGTGTCTTCCGTTTGTCCCTCGATCCAGTTTCCCTTCTCTTTGAGAGTTCCCAGCTACTTGCCTTCTCGCTCGCCCAGCTTCAAGAGGTTTCTGCAAGATCACAAGAAGAGAACACTACACAAGACATGGATTCATATTCATAACTAGTTCAGGATTAGAAATAAACTAAACATACTAATGCAATCATACATCAAAGATACATCAGTATATAGGAGAAACCAAGATAGCTTTATTGATGAATAACAAGGTTCAGGAAGAGATACAAACTAGAGGGCTCTAATCCAGCATCTCCTTCCCAGCAAATGGAATTCCTATCTTCACCCCCTTCAAAGCATTAAGCACCCAATGATTCCAATCTCAAACTAACATCAATTATTTGCAATAACAAAATTCCAGCCTCAAGATCTCATGGAGGAGAGATCCATATATAGATGTTTGGAGAGAGGATGAGTCAGCTTGAGATCTGACTAGTGTCCTCTCCCTCTGTCAGTCCTTGATTCCACTTGGAGGTTCTTGCTTCCACTTGGAGATTAGGAACCTCTTACTCATCACCAGTCAAATTCACTGAGGCAAGTGTCATTGAGGAAGATTCTGGAAGCTTCCTGGGTCTTGACACCTCTTGGAATGAACTTTCCATTTTTCAACTCTCGCTTAGCGTACCCTGGTAGTGCTTCTACCTGCGTTGCTGTGCAGGTAGCCAGTGTTGGCTTTGACATTCAGCGCAGACAGCTAGTGGAGCCACTGAATTGATCCTGAATTGACTTGTTTTTGAGCAGTTTCTGGTGGAGAACTTCTGTGAATTGCTGTGGTTTGTTAGCCTTGTTCCTCTAGGGGTAGGAACAACATTTTTAGGGACTTTGGATCCCTTAGATTATGGACATCTCATGCTCAATGCTGTGAGGCACAAAAATGTCGATAACACTTGTGGACAGGATGATTAGTTCTCTTGTCGAGGCATCTTACCCATGTAGTCAGGGACTCATGGGAATTACCTCTAATCTGATCAATGAGAAGGGAAATGAGGATAGGGACCATAGTAGTACCGATGGATGCATCATTGTATCTACCCTACTCCCTATGCTAGGATGACCTTCATTGATCTGGGATTAATGATACTGGTCTGGGACCAGTGAGAGTGGTACACACTCTGAGACTGACTTTGGGTCAATGGAGGATGGGATGATACATCCTCAATCATTTATTCTTCTTCATAATTCGAGCAAAGTAGAGTGGAGCAAAGAAGAGCAGAATCGAGTAGAACAAAGAAAAATGGAGTAGAGAAAGTAGGGTTAAGTCATACCGGACAGTGCATTTGATTGATGGACAACACTGACAGTCCAATAGATTGCAGATGAAGTTCTCCCTAGTTTAGAGGGAGTGTTAAAATTTGCAACTAGGGCGCAACTTCATGTGGGTCACCTTATTCATGGTTGATTATATTTTTTCTTGGATTCCCCTCCTCAAGAGGTGTAGGATTGATCTAAAGATCATCCGATTCCGATAAGTATTTATGGAGATATGAATTTATTTAGATTATGGACTAATTGTCAACGTCAACCAGCAACTTATGTAGGCTCAGAAGCCCAAAAATCACATGTATTCATCCTCAACGTTTTTCATATAAATACAAGGAGCATTCTCCTCATTTGCACACTTCACTACTCATCACACATCTCTCTCTCTTGCGTAGAAAAGGAGTCTCTTCTCTCTCCTGTGTAGAAAGGTCTCTCTCTCACACATGGGAAGGAGGGATGCAATTTTCTAGGTTTTACAAGCTACAGATTGAAACTTTGACCAGCGTTGACCAGCATTCTCTCTCTCTCTCTCTCTCTCTCTCTCTCTCTCTCTCTCTCTCTCTCTGACTGCATAGTAGGTGAAGTTGACTCTCCTTGGAAGGCCGCATTTTTTGGTGAAGGAATCAAGGTGATCTGATCGCCAGTTTGACAGAAATTAACTGCCCTAGTTTAGGGATAATGTTGTTGATGCTACTGATATAAATCAGACTTTTGTACTATTTCTCTCTACTGAATTATTGAAGATAAAATAAGATTTGATCAAAGGGTTTCCCCATATTAGGGTTTGTCCCTGGCTAGCCACCACATCTTGTGTCTCTTGTCTTGGCTTGTTTTTCTGTTGATCGTTTAATGTTGTATCTGCAATTTACTTAATGTACATGTGATTGCTAATCTATGGATAATAATAAGAAAAATAAGTAAACTGCTCTAAGCATAGAACATACCATAATTTAACAGTTTGTAGAGTCGGTTTTCTAGAGGAACTATGTGATTTTGAGTAATAGCTAAAATAACTACGCATTCTAGGAGGAAGTGTGAGTAATATAGAAAAAACCAAGAAGAAGATGGAAGAGACTCCTATTTATTTCCCAGTTGTGACTTTTGCAGAAAATGGTCTCAAAATGACTTCGAGATTAGGATAGGCTAGATGAAGCAGCTAATTTTTGTATCTGGAAAGATGAGATGTATTTCATGCTAGATGATCATAGTTTGAAGATATATGAAGAGAGAGTTGTAGCCATACCTACAAGCCTACAACAGCTAGATAATTACAAAAGGTAGATGGCCAAGGAAAATATATTAATCCTTGATGATGTTCGAGATCATATAGTATCATACTTAGTGGCCAAGAATATAGCCAAAGAAATTTTGGATGCTATTGCTACGCTTTTCCAGGATCCTTACGAGAATCAAAAGATGTTCTTGAAGGATAAACTGAGGCCAATCAAGATGAATAAGGGTGAAGGAGTTACTCCTTATCTGACCATGATTTTGGACATCCATGATGAACTTGACACAACTAAAGAACTACCTCAAGACAGTGAGCTGGTACATACAACTTTGAAATTTTTTTACCTGAGAGTGGGCCACTTCCATCCAAGTTACTACTATATGAGATAATCTACTTTGTTGGGATCGATTGTGGGGGGAATTTTTGTAGGAGGAAATGAGGCTCGCTCTAGTAAAGAGAAATATTAGTGGCACCAACAAAAAAGGACTGAAGGGCATGTAGGAAGAACAGAATGTTTCCCTTGTATCAAAGGGGAAGGCAAGGAAAGGTCCAAGTCAGGGATAAAGCTCATTAGAAGGAGAAAAGAAAAATGATATTTCAAAGATAAAGTGTTCTAAATATGGTGCGTTTGGTCACTGTAGTACGCAACATCCGAAGAGGAAGAAGGACAAGAAGAAGAAGCAGAATCAGGCAACAACTTCAACCAAGATTGATAATTTGTCTTCCAGGTTGGAGGATGAATTTTCATGGTATGTAGCCATGCCTCTAGGAGAGAGGTGGGGAGATATAAAGCTCTAGTTCCCAAAGTTGTAGAGATTTGGGTAGGGTCCAAGGAAGACTAAATCAAAGTGTTTTTTCTTGGGATCATTACCTTGGCTACGAGGGCCCATAATATTCAGTAGCAGATGGATCAGTGTCAGATGACACGATCATATCTTGAGTGACAGTTGTAGTACTAGTTGTAGTCAAATGTTGAGGGGCGTAAAGTAGTTGCAGGATAGATAGTTATTCAGTAGACAATGTAGAGGCTAGTATCAATAGATTTGTGGGACATATGTGGAGCCATCGAAGAGATAATTGACTCAATTTTTTCAGTTCTCAATTATAGTAGTTGCAGCAACAACAACATGAGATCATTTTTAGCGTAAAGAAAAGTTGGAAATAGTACAAGTGGTACAATTTAGTGTCAGAAACAACATAGATATGGTATGTTTTATTCCTAAGCACCAAACAAATGAAAGTTGAGCAGTGCCTTGGTGGGAAGTGGCAGGTTGTCAAAGTTTTCAAATATTAATAATGCATATGGGAGGATGTTATGAGATTGTAGAACACCTTCCTCGCTAGGAGGGAGTGTTAGTTTTTGTAGCATCAAACAAGTGTTCTAGTATCAAATTTGGTGAGAGATTCTAAGGAAAAAAATGTCCAAAACCTAGAAAACATTTCAGGAGAAAACACCTGAATACAACTCAATTAAATTAATTAATCAATAATTAAATATTTCCTAAGTCTAACTTAGGAAAATTGATTAAATAACAAGAATTAATTGATAATGTTGATATTTATATAAAACACACACATGGAGCAACTCAGAGATGATATTAATCATTCATCAAGAACTAATCATGGTTGTTGGTTCACTAATGAGAGATTACAAAAGGAGGTAATTGGGGTTGGAGCTAGACAAATAAAAGAGTGAGTTTCCTTGGTGGGTCGAGGTACGTGGTTGAAGTGATTAAGCAGGGATAAAAGTTTGATCCAGAGGGGATGAAAAGGTTGATAAGCATCATAAGTGAATCCAGAGGAAGTTTCTAGTTTTGGAGAGGTAGAAACAAGAGGAAAACGTATTCCACTAGAGGTTGTGTAGGGGTTGTGCAAGGAGCTTCAAAGTCACAATCAATTTAGTTGAGAAAAGGGTTGATTCAACTTCCAGAGGTCAAGAATTTATAGAGGGCTATATGGACACTTCTAGTAGTAGAAACAAGCAGAGAGTCTAACTGAGAGGCATATTCCAAGAGTGAGAGTTAAAGGCTACACAACATCTATGTAGAAGTTTATGTAGTGATTTTTGACAACTGATTTTCTAACTATTATTGTGCTAGGATTTCCTGTGGAGGAGGGAGGAATTCCCTCAATTAAGTTTTGTCATATTTTCTTGCTGAGGATTGCCAATTTTCAACATGAAGATTGCACTCAGATTATTCACTACTGCATAATAATAAAACCTTGATCTGTTGCACTGATTTTCCCACTTTGGATTTTTCTCGGGACAATTATCTAAAAATATCTTTATTAATTTAAGTTTGTGTGTGGTTGATATTTATCAGATTGAGAATTTTGTTTTCCACAACATTCTTATGGTGACAATTGCAGTAATGATTTTATTATTTTTTTTAAAGAAAATAAAATGCACTTAATATTAATCAGTTAGAAGAATAATTTCCAATTGTTGGAATATAATTGAAAATTTCATAAGCCCATTAGCAAGGGGCTACTCATATGACAAGGAAATCTTGAGGGTTCTCTCCTAGAATTGCAGGGTTTTGGGGTAAGGAGAAAGGATGGAGGAAGTGAAATCTTTGATCAAGAAAAAGAGACCCTTAGTTGTAACACATTAGTAGATAAAAATGTGGGATCAAGAGGTCATCCAAAATCAACACAAAATTTGGAATGATAGTGGGATGCTTTCTACTAGTGCAAGAGGAGCTTCAGGTAGGATATTGACCAGATGGTCTTAACTTTTTTTTTTCTACATATTCCTTTAAATTAGGTGTTCTTCATTGTCAATATTTACATGCCTATTCGATTCAGACAGAAACATGATTGTTGGAATTCCTTAATGGCCCTTAGGGTAACAATTTTTAGATCATAATGCATATTTGGTGGAGACTTCAATATAAAACCTACATCACTGGGAGGAAAAATGGGGATTTCACATTTGAAATCAAATCCAAGAGAATTTAGAAGAACATATACATAAATTAATTTATATATATATATATATATATATATATATATATATATATATATATATATATATATATATATATATATATATATATATATATATATATATATATATATATATATATATATATATATATATATATATATATATATATATAAATCCTTCCACTAACAAATTCACTTGGAGCAATAAGTAGACTAAGCCCGGCCATATTGTTGCATAGTTAAACAAATTTTTAATTTGAGATTCATTCTTATCTCAAACATTATTGGTCAGTTCTAGGATCTTCCCTTGGATCAGCTCCTGGATCACATGTCAATGGATTTTGATATATCATAAAATATTGACATAAGGACACTACCCTTTTTATATTGCTTGATTTGAGAAAACTTGCCAAACTTCAAGGATTTGGTGAATAATGTTTGGAGCGAGTGGGTACTGGGAAGCCTAGTTACGAAATGGGAGAGAAATATCAAGCTCTTGAAGCTCACATTAAACAAATGGGCTTGAGACCAATAATAAAAAAAGTAGGAAAAGATACATGCACATGGAAAAGGAATGGAAATTAACAAGATAAGATTGAAAATGGGTTAGTGAGACATGGTTTGTGTAGGTTTTAACCATGTACATAAATCACCTGCATATGAATTCTAAAAAATAGAAAATAAGCAATGGTGAGAGAATAAAACATAAAACATATATACACAAATATTTTCCCCTAGATCCCAAAACCGAGACTACTAGATTGATTTTTCATTATATTCCTTCCAATGTTACAATACACCTATACATGCTAAAGTGTCCATAAAACCTAATCCATTAACCTTGTATTAGAACATAACCATAGTTCCCTTGATTGGATCTACAAAATAACAATGGGCAAAATACCATCATGCCCAAAGATATGCACAAAACCATAGGTAGGTCTGCCTACCTAATATAGGATCCAAAAAAAATTTCATGGGGCATTTCCCCAGACCCCCATGCAGGGGGGCTACCGCCCTCCCCTATGACCCACCCGTTGTGCCTAACATAATGAAGGGAGGGCTAGCCACCCCGAAACTAATCCCCCAACTTTGGGCATGGGGCTAGTCATGGAAAGAATATAACACACACCCTACATTATTCCACTTTTTGTTTTATTTCCACAGGGGGCCACAAGAGAGCTTAGTCATTGGTCCAACCTTGCAATGCCCATTGTTTCTATACACCAAGAAAATTTCTCAGTTTTCATAGACTTATTCAATGCATTTGTAGTATTCTTTAATCTGTTGCAAGAAGAAATAAAAGAATATGCAGCATATAAAAAATATCTCAAAGAAGAAGAAGAAGAAGAAGATATTTTATGTTTAAAATCATAGAAAATTTGGTTAAAGGTTGGAGATATGAAAACAATTTTTTTTACAAGTAAGAAAAGAAGTAAGTCTGGAAAAACAATATCAAAGAAAATGTTGCAAGAGATATAAAACATTCAAATTTTATATTACTCAAAGAGGGCATGGTCTGTCACTTGAGTGATTTGTATGGTGCCATAAGCCTTGGAAGCCTTTAAGTGGAACAATTAATGTTGGAACATATTCTTGAGTCTATTTCACGTGAATACAATGATGCATTGATGAAAGAAGAATAAATTCACCAAGTTGTATTTTCCTTTAATCTAAGCAAAGCACTAGGACTATATGGATTCGCTATTCACTTTTACCAAAAAATTTGGGATGTAATAAAATATTATTTCTGTAGAATGATCGGTAATACTTTATAAAACAATTTTATGAGGGGCGGAATTAATTATTATTTTTAATCTCCAATCCCAAAATTTCTAATCCTGCTTCATTTTCAAAATTTCAGCCAATTTCACTCTGTAATGTCTCATATAAAGTGATCTTAAAAATTATGGAAAATATTCTTAAGCCTATTCTACCCAAAATTATATTAGAAGATCATGTAGGATTCATTAATCATAGATAAATATTTCTTAATATCATCTTAGTTCAAGAGGATATCAACTCTATCCAAAATAAAAAAGACAAAGGCATGATCATGAAGTAAGATATGGCAAATTGATTTGATAGAGTAAGACTCGTGAATTCCTCTTCAAAGTAATGGATTATTTAAATTGATTCTAAATTTACTTGATGGTTTCTTTATGTATCAAGGTGCCATGGATTCCACCTTGATTAATGGAAGAGAGGATGGTTTCTTCCATGCCTCTTGAGGGATTCATTAAGGCTACCCTCTATCTCCTTTCTTATATATTATCTTGACAGATTCTCTTAGTTGTAAGCTAGAATATGAAAGGAGATGTGTGAGCCTTTCAATAATTATATTTTCCAAAGGTATAGAAAGCATCAATCGCTCTCAATTTAATGTTGGCACTCTCTTGTTGGGGTTTCCTCCACAGTAATAACTTGAAGGTTTAAAAAGAATGATTCTTTTCCTCAAGCCTCTAGAGGTAAAAAAAACTAAAGGAAATCTCATATTTATACATGGAATGTATCATTAAGGAAGAAAGACAAATTTTAAGAATTTTGGGTTTTCAAACAATTGAATAATGGAAGTGTTAGAGTCCTATAATATAGGTAATCAAAGTTTGTATGTCTAGTTATCTTTTTTGGGAATCTGCTGGTAAAGTTTAGCCTATAAATTCACCAAGTCTTAGTACAAAGGTCTCAAATTGGTCAAGTCATTGAAAATATGTGTGTCAAAAGTGGTCCATTAGTCTTGATTTGAGTTGTAAGGCCCCTAAGGGGTCATGAGTGAGGTGTCATGAGGTCGTTGTCAATAACCCTCTCCATTGATAAAGGATGAAATGTCTCTAAGTTATTTTTAATAGGTTTTACCTGAAATCATATTTAATTTTATAAAATATATATCATTATATTTTTTATAAAATTATTTATTTAAAATATTAAAATTAATTTAAAAATAAAATCAACCCTATCTCTAAACTATAGGAACCACATTTATTATCATTATAAATACATCATCCAATAATAAATTCTCAAGTCAAAATCCAAAAGTCAAATTAAATTTATGACCCCACCCCACACTTCATACATTAAAATTCGCTAATATAAATCCATCGAGATGTGTGAATAGTTAAATCAATGGTTATTGATGGATTTGGGAGGGGGGTGGGTTGGGGGGTGGGGGGGGGGAGAGGGGGTGTGGAGTTGCTAAATTTCCTTTGCGGACTTAGGTGATCCCTCTTGCCCAAGAATGGGTCTAGCCGCAAACAAGACAATCTAATGTAATTTTCCTTAGATTAGAATCGAATGAGAAGACCTACCTCTTATAACGCTAATCCACTTGATGTTGATATTGCTTTCTTGCTCTAGTTTCCTTTTGTTACTTTCATTCAAATAACTTAAACGAACATGCAAGAAACAACAACAAATGTGATAACATAAAATCGAATTCAATATAATTAAAAGGTCAAGGAGTTTTAAGCTATCAAATGTAATATTACACACCCAAAGAGTGTGCCTAGCCACAAAGAAGACAATCTAATGTAAATTTCCTTAGATTAGAATCGAATAAGAAGGCCTACCTCTTATAGTGCTAATCCACTTGATGTTGAGCTTGCTTCATTGCTCCAACTTCCTTTCGTTCCTTTCATTCAAATATCTTAAACAAACATGCAAGAAACAACATCAAACATGATAGCATAAAATCAAATTCAATCTACTTAAAAGGTCAAGGCGTTTTAAGCTATCAAATACGATATTACACACGATATAGGAAATAAACCATTAGTTGTATTAATATAAAGTTCAAAGAGAAATACAACTGGTGCCTTGACATTGTAGGTTCCCTTTGTCACGTCTGGGTTCCAGCACCACTATAAGCATCTCATGATTCACCCTAAAAAAATGGAAGTTCAAGGCCTCTTCCATTTTTCTCCAAACAAAACCAAACACTATAAGGTTATTCTCCCTTCACACACAAACTAGAGGCCTAAGGTTGTAAATATGGCTCTCAAGATTTGCAGAATACTTCAGCCCTTTCAGTAGTTAGCTGAGGGTGTGAAATGAGGATTTTATATAGCTTTGATGGAGGGGAAATGGATCCTCTTATGGTGGGAGAGACCTTATCCATTTTAGTTTGTTCCATTTTAATAGGGGAAGGGAGCCCAAACAATCTCCCTCGAATCTATCTAACTCAACCATTTACCAGACTTTTGTTCATGAAGCTTCTAGACTTGGAAGATTCGACTCCATTTTTAAAAACTTTCCAAAAGAGGGTTGAGCGGGTGATGAATGGTTCACTTGCGCCATTCGGCGCTAGTCCTAATTTTAAACTCAACAAATTGGCACAGGGGAGGAACTGAGCACTAGCGTTGGTATTGAAAGATGAGCTTGAATGAAGATTCATGGGAAATCATGTAAGAGGGAAATGTTTTGCAGATGAAGAAGGATGTAGGGACATGTTCTCCATGGTAGGGAAACATGTGAGGGTCATTGTAGAGGTTCTCTAGGATCAAAATATGAGGAGTACAGGGATAGTGACAAAATGTGTGTAACATATGCCCATTAAAGCATGAAGGCTGAACAAGAGTGAGGGGTGATATGCTTTATGAGTAGATGCATGGAACTAGAGGCTACCATCAGAAAACCTGCAAGCAAGCATAGATATGTATACATCACGGAAATCTATGATACATAAATCGTGGTATGGATACAAACATCCAGAAAAAGATCATATAAATGGATCCAAGGTATGGACGTAGCCATCTAGTAAGAAGGATCACATCAAAACCAAGGTATGGTTGCATCCACCCAATAAGGAGAAGGATCAAATATAACAGACTCACGGTATGGTCGCAACCATCCATCTAAAAAAGACATGTATATAAGCATGATCATGTCACATTGCCTTGCAACCTGGACTTGTGTAATCTGAGCCCAGGGTCTTGTGCTCCAAGATGACCTGACCAAAGTACAAATTCTAGCATGCGAATAGATGTGTTGATGTCAAACATGCTAAAAAATCACTTGATTACCATCCAATGAGGTGAACTGTTAACAAGCGCAAGAGAAACCACCAATAATGACAATGGCTCTCAAGTTACCAACAACACAATTCACGGAGTGTGAATAGGGAACTGATGTTGAACATCTGTGAAGTCACCCGATCGAAGGCCAATGAGGTGAACCTGTCCTCGAGTGTGAAGAACTTTACATTAGGGAATGCAAGCTATAAGGTACTGGAAGGGAGTCTCTCGGCCATCTTCCTGGATAATGAGTGGAAGTCAATAGGAAGTGACCATGTTGAAGGAGGGACATGATGTATCCCACATCATCGACATGAAACAAGGGATGCAATGATTACGAATGATACAAAGAATCAGTAATGAGTGTAAACTGTAGAAGGATTAACTCTTGAACATATCGGTGACATGACTCTGGAGTTTTGTAGCATTTGGATCCATAGGATTAGAGGTCATGATGATGGGGCAGAGATCAAATGTAAAGGAAAAAGTGGCGGTCCAAACCTAGGAATTTCAATGATTAAGTGGGCATGTCCCAACTTGACACAAAGTAGAAGAGTGTCATGTTCAAGAGTGACTAGCTGCCGTCACAACTTGTAAAAATTTCCCATTTTTCCCCACCATTTCTGGTAGGTACCCCAATTATTTTTAATCGCAAGCTTGAAGGAGATAACATAATCTTGCATTGTAATTCCGTCCTTCAGATGAATTTGACCTAGAAAGATTAATGAGCCTTATCAAGGAAAATCTCATTTATGTCATGGTGACGAATCTGATGTCACTTAATCTTTTAAAGAGTCCAGCAAAGGTGAAACTCGGTATCTTTTTCATGTTTAGGGAGTTTGAAAAAGACACAAAAAGAAAACTCCAAAAGGTCCCTTTTCGTAAAGTTGTCTCTCGAGCCTAAACAGGTAGAAAACAATACTTGAGAGAACTTCTTGACCATGTCAACCAATGAGTACCATTTTCGTAAATATTTTATCCCAATCCGAAAAAGGGGTAAATGTATATTGGGTAAACAATGTTTCACAGCCTTTAACGAGTTCAAAATGATAAGAGCTCTACAATATTTTTGTGTTTTAAGAGTCATACAAGAGCTTAAAGGAGAGCCCTTGTTTTTATTCTCTTTAACGAGTCAAAAAGGGAAAAATACTCAACGATATTTTCATTTGAGTTTTTATGAGTCGAGAAAAGAGCTTAAACACGACTCTAGTTTTGTATCATCTGCTAAGCATCACCTATCATTGCACGAGAAGAAAACCTATTATCCATTTGGTAAAAATAGCGAAAAATTGCTTTTAAAACCCTAAAACATGATGAAAAATTTATAAAAAGTGAAAAATTAAAACATTTTTTACCACTTACCTCTTTTACCTCTTTTGGAGCAAAATTTACCCATTTGTGCCCAAAATATTCAGGAGCAGATTGCAGCAGATCTAGGAGGCTGATTGACAAACCATCTATTGCAGGTAAGAGTTGAGGCCCTAACTTTGCTTTCATACCCGTTTCCCTGTTTTTAACTATTTTCCCAGTTGTTGAGGGACTTTCTACAAACAAAAAAAAATCCCTCGGTCGACGCAAGATCTAGGCACGGGATCGCGTTGATCAAGGGTTTATAAGTAGGGAACTTGTGCCATCAGTGCTGCTATTTTTGAAACAGTCACGCTGGCACAACAAATATAATTTTTTCCATTTTTGTCTAATTTAACTGCTTTTTATCTGAATAACCTCTTACAAAAACTGATATTTGGTTAAATGCATGGTGTTTGCAGGAAAATTATAGCAGGAAAGATGATGATCAAATGGAAAGAACGTGAACACGTAGTAGTTGATGGATTGGCATTGGAAGATCAAAGTCACACGGATGCATTGACGAACTGTAGGCTCCTTAAGTTATTTCTTACTAAGCCTTCAGGCTCAACCTAAGCTTCTACAATACTTGGTCAATCTGTGTGACGTTGGATGGGAAGTCTTTGTGATCCATGATCAAGAGCTAGAGCTAAAGACTTCAAGCGTCTACTTCATTATCGGACTATCCCATAGAGGGGAACCAGTCCAATTATATGGAGCTAGGCCCATTGAGGCGAGTGTGAACACACTCCTCGCAGAGCATTGTCCAGAGGCTCTAAAATATAAAAGAGGCAAGGTTGACATCATGACCATAAATGACCTTTTACTGAAGGTGCTTCTCTTGACCATTAACAGGGTAGCTAGGGCTCAGGCATTGCATGAGTCTAATAATTCTAAGTTCTAGTATGCCATAGACTGCACGACACCCAATTTCTTTAACTAGGTGGAAGCCATAAAAGTGAATATGAAATGCCAATTATCCAAATGCAAGGTGGGAAACCTGAGGCAATTTGGATATGGTTCCATGTTGGTGACTTTCTTCTTGGAATGAATCCCATTGTTCCACTATCAGCTAGTAGAGGTAAATCCCCCAATGCTACGAGATCCATGGATGGTACGATGGAGTGAATTGATGCCTAGAAATGGAGGTGGCCAACACATGTCGTACAAGCCCTCTTTCTTTGTGTGGTTGAGGAATCAGCTGATTGTGGTAGAGGATTGGCCATATAGCGGGACTGACTTCTGCGGCGATCCTGACATGCTACTCCCAGAAGGGGGGGATTTAGATGATGGAGGTGAGCAAAATAGTTTTTGGTTTTTGATTTTTTATTGTTTTTGAAATATATTTATTTGTGACACGTTTGTAATTGCAGATGTGTGACTAGACTGACCATCCGAGATGTCCACAATCGCTAGACACATTTCGTGATAGTTTGAGATCGCTCCTTATTATGAAAGAGTCAATAATGAGGAGGAGATTGAGCAAAATCTCGATAACTGAACCAAAGGCATCCCAGAGTATGCTCAGATGGATTAAATTCCACGTCGTTATTAGTAAAAGATAGTGAGAGTGTCAGATTGGATCCACTGATTGCTGACTCACGTAGTACAAGCAACAACGTGCTACCATGAGCATAATGTCGAGCAATCCATAGTTTTAGCATTTACAATTTTGAGGCTTTCGAGACATGGATGCACTTGGAACACATTATTTTTTTGGTTTTTATGTATGACACTCAAAAATTATCGACATATATATATGCTACATTTCTTGTTTACTATGATACAATGCCTTGTTTTTTCACATATTGCGTAAATGTCTCTCTAACACATATTTAGCTAATGCATCTGTTAATATATCCGTATGTCTAGGAATGCGATGATATGTGATAAAATCAAAATTTCTTTCCAATAGATGAATACAAAAATACATTCTCAATATCTGAGGGTTTCTAACGAAATATTTCCCATCGAGCAGAAGAAAAACAAGTTGTGAATCAAGGTTAACAACCATTTCTCAAATATCAAGAGCAATGGCTTGTGACAAGAGTTTGATAAATGCACTATATTCAACAATGCTATTAGTTGTTTGACCCAAACAAATACCTTGAAGATTAATTAACTCACCATTAGGGGTGTAAATAACCCATGCCATAGAGGATAGATTTTAGGTACTACGGCAAGCACCATTAGCGAAATAGACGTAAGGAGTCATAGACATCTGCAAAGCTTGGAAAACACACCAAACCAAACTGCACAAAAATGAATATCACACTTAGGTACAAATGTAACCATCTGATATGACTTACGCATAGTAATTTTTGAGACACAACCCATTGTGGGGATTGTTCAAGGGGCTTCCCTCATAATCAATCAGCTCATAGACCCCTTTTTGTAACACACATTTGACAATATAGGGCCCATGCCACATGGGTTTGAATTTACCTGCCCCCAGCTTATCATTATCTTGGTCATATAGTAGGACATGATCACCCTCAGAAAAAGCATGAGGAGAGACCAACTCATCAAAATGGGATTTAAGCCACTTTTTCAATGCTTCAATGACTAAAGTAGTGAGATGACAGGTTTCATCGAGTCATTCTAAATATAGGAGATGCTCTTCTTGATGTGAGGCTTCAGGGAGTCATTCGTCAACTAATTTGAGCAAGGGAATTTCACACTCAATCAGTAAGCTTTCTTCTAGACCATAGATGTGCTAGAAAGGTGCGAATCTAGTTTCATCTTTAGTTGAGGTTCGGTAGGCCCGCATTGCTGAAAAAAGCATGAGATGCCAATTTCTTTGTGCATCCCAATGTGCATCGAAGCATAGTGACTAACACTTTGTCAACAACTTTAACTTGCCTATTGGCCTGAGGGTAGTATGGAGTTGAGCTGTTGTCATGCAATCCCAATGTAAAAGTCAGCTCAGCCATTGTTGTGTGTGGAGCATGATTGTTCAGAGGTCTTTGTTTCAGCTGGATGTATACCCCAGGAAGTTTGTACACCCCTCCACGCGGGGGGGTGTGGGGGGGGACTTGTCCCCCCCCGCGGGGGTCCGGGGGTGCCGATCCCCCCTGGCTGGGGGGTCTGGGGGCCAGCGGTCCCTCCGGCGAGGGCTCGGGGGCAGCGCCCCCAAAGCTAAAAACAAATGTAAAATTGCCTTGTAAAAGTATAGTAATTTCTAGTCAATCTGGGTCGTTCATTAGGCGGATGATCTGACGGTAGAACTTGTGTTTAGTTTATGGTTTTTTGCCCTAGAAGGCAACCCCTCTCTTTGTATGAGGGTATTGTATTTGAGGCTGTGAAATAGATGTGTATTCTGTGAGCGAGAAACAGAGACGTGAGACTGTGAGAGAAAACAGAGGATATTACAACGGATTTGCTGTAGGTTGTGTCTCTTCATTTTGCTGGATAATAGAAAGGAAGGACTGGATGTTCGGGGTGGACGTAGCCCAAACTGGGTGAACCACGTATATCTGTGTCTCTCTTGTTTTGTGCGTTCTCTGTGTTTATATTTCTGCAATATTTTATGTGTTCCATTGCTCCATAATATATAATTTTCTAACAACTGGTATCAGAGTCGAAGGTCTATTTGGCTGATAAACTCACAGGAAAGAAGGGTTCCTGGTTCGAGCGGGAGCAATGGCAGAAGATGGTAAGTTTAGGGTCGAGAAATTTAATGGCCAAAACTTCTCGCTGTGGAAGATGCAAATGGAAGATTATCTGTATCAGAAAGATCTATACCTACCATTGGGAGGAAAATCAAAGATGCCAACGGGTATGAAAGATGAAGAATGGAACCTTCTGGATAGAAAGGCAATCGGAACAATATGGTTGTGCCTTGCTGCGTCAATCGCCTTCAACATTTCGAAGGAAACCACGACAGAGGGTTTGATGCAGACGTTGTCGAAACTATATGAAAAACCCTCAGCCTCAAACAAGGTATTTCTTATGAAACGATTATTTAATATGAATATGACGGAAGGTGGATCTGTTGCAAGCCATTTAAATGATTTTAATACAGTTACAAGTCAGTTAAGTTCTATAGGGGTAAACTTTGATGATGAAGTTAGAGCTCTGTTATTCTTGTGCTCATTACCATAAAATTGGAATGGCTTGGTAATGCCCATTAGTAACTCCGTTTCTGTATCTAGTACTTTAAAGTTTGATGATGTTGTCGGTGCTATCCTTAGCGAGGAAATGTGACGGAAAAGCTCCGGTGAGACATCAGGAAATGCTTTGAGTGCAGAGTCTAGAGGAAGAAAAATGGAAAGAGGAAAGAGCTCAGGATATCATAGTAAATCAAGGAAAGGAAAATCCAAGTCCAGATCGGGGATAGTGTGCTGGAAATGTGGAAAGAAAGGACACCTAAAGTAAGACTGTAGATCTCGGAAGGGAAAAGAAGGAGATGCACAACAAGAAAACAATCATGAAGCAAATGTCACAGGTGAGGTGTTACAAGATGCTTTGATTCTTTCTTTTGAAAATATTACTGATTCCTGGGTGGTAGATTCAGGGGCTTCATTCCATGCCACACCTGATAAGAAATACTTTCATGAGTATGTTCAAGGAGATTTTGGACAAGTTCGTCTGGGTGATGATAAACCCTGTAAAATCATTGGAATGGGTAAGGTTCTTGTAAAACAGTAGAATGGAAACCAATGGCTATTAAAGGAGGTAAGGCATGTTCCAGATCTAAAGAAAAATCTGATTTCAACAGGGCAATTAGGCGGTGAAGGTTGTGTGACAACTTTCACAGATAAAGCTTGGAAGGTCACCAAAGGAGCCCTGGTAATAGCAAAAGGCGAAAAGGTTGGTACATTGCATTTATGCAATGATATTTCTAACTCTGTTAATGCTTTAACTTCCAAAGGAGTAGATGCAGCATTATGGCATCATAGGCTCGGACACATGAGTGAAAAGGGGATGAAGATTCTTCACTCAAGGAATTTGTTGCCGGGTTTGAATAATGTTGATTTGGACTTCTGTGAGAATTGCATTTATGGAAAACAGAAGAGAGTCAGATTTCTCAGAGTTGGGAAAGAAAAGAAGAATGAAAAATTAGAGCTTGTGCATACAGATGTATGTGGACCTGCTCAGGTATCATCTCTCGGTGGCTCTCGTTATTATGTTACTTTTATTGATGATGCAACTAGAAAAACTTGGATTTATTGTATTAAGAATAAATCTGATGTATTTGATACTTTCAAGAAATGGAAAGCTTTGGTTGAGATTGAGACATGAAAGAAATTGAAGTGTCTTAGATCAGACAATGGAGGTGAATATTGTAGCAAAGAGTTTGATAGGTACTGTGCAGAGCATGGAATTCGCAGAGAGAAGACAGTTCCAAGAACACCACAAGAAATGGTGTGTCATAAAGGATGAACAGAATAATCATGGAGCGTGCAAGGTGCATGAGATTGCATGTAGGATTGCCTTTACAGTTTTGGGCAGATGTTGTAGATACTCCTGTTTATCTAATAAACAGAGGGCCTTCAAGTTCCTTGGATGGTGGTGTTCCAGAGGAAGCATGGAAAGGTAAAAAGGTAAACTACTCCTTTTTAAATCCTTTTGGTTGTGAGGCCTTTGTCCATATTGATAAAGAAAATAGAACAAAGCTTGAGGCAAAGTCAAAGAAATGTACCTTTATTGGATATGGTGTTAATGATTTTGGTTATTGCTTATATGATTACGAAAATCACAAAATCATTAGGAGTAGAGATGTAATATTCAATGAAAAGGTCTTGTATAAGAATCAGTTGCAGGAAAAGAAACAAGAAAAGGAAAACAAGGAATACGCAGTTCTTGATGAAATCACTGAAAAAGGAAAGGTGCCTGAAAATAATAATAATTAACAACCACAACAACAGCAACCACCACAACAACAACAGGAACTCAAACACCTGAAGGTGGTGTTAGAAGATCTACCAGGATAAGTAGACCCCCTGAACGATACTCTCATTCATTATATTATTTATTGTTGATTGATTCCGGTGAACCTGAATGTTATGAAGAAGCAATGCAGGTTGAAAGCAGGAAGAAGTGGGAGGTAGCCATGGAAGAAGAGATGGACTCCTTAATGCATAACCAGACTTGGGATTTAGTTAGGTTGCCTGTAGGAAAAACTACATTGAAGAATAAATGGGTTTACAGGCTGAAGGAAGAAGATGGAGGAAAACAGAAGTATAAAGCTAGACTTGTGGTGAAGGGGTTTGCACAGAAGAAAGGTATTGATTTTGATGAAATATTTTCTCCTTTTGTTAAAATGACTTCAATCAGAACCATTTTAAGTCTTGTAGCAGCTGAAGATTTGCATCTTGAGCAGTTAGATGTAAAGACAACCTTTCTCCATGGGGATTTGGAGGAAGAGATATATATGCAGCAGCCACAAGGATATGAGGTGAAAGGGAAGGAGAAACTAGTGTGCAGGTTGAAGAAGAGCTTGTATGGCTTAAAACAGGCTCCAAGGCAGTGGTATCTAAAATTTGACAAGTTTATGTCTGAACAAGGTTATACTAGATGTCACTCTGATCATTGCGTTTATTTGAAAAAGCAAAATGATGGCAGCTATATTATATTGCTATTGTATGTAGATGACATGCTTGTTGCAGGATCTAGCATGTAGGAAATAAATGTGCTCAAAAGAAAATTGGCAAATTCATTTGCAATGAAGGATTTGGGAGCTGCAAAACAAATCCTTGGTATGAGAATAACTAGAGATAGGAAAAATCGTAAATTAACATTGTCTCAGAATCAGTACATACAAAAGGTGTTGAAAAGATTTAACATGCACAATGCAAAACCAGTTAGTACACCTTTTGCTAGCCATTTCAAACTTAGCAAGGAAATGTGCCCAAAGACCCAAGAAGAAATGCATTATATGTCTAAAGTTCCATATGCATCAGCAGTTGGAAGCTTAATGTATGCAATGGTATACACAAGGCCTGATATTGCACATGCAGTGGGAGTTGTAAGCAGGTACATGAACAATCCAGGAAAGGAACATTGGATGGCAGTGAAATGGATTCTCAGATATTTGAAAGGTACCACAAATAAAGCATTATGCTTTGGTGGTTCAAACATCTCCCTACAAGGATATGTTGATGCAGATATGGTAGGTGACAGAGATAACAGGAGGAGCACTACAGGATATGTATTTACTGTTGGAGGAACAACTGTCAGTTGGGTTTCAAAAATAAAAAGTGTTGTTGCACTTTCAACAACAGAAGCAGAGTATGTTGCTGCTACAGAGGCTAGTAAAGAAATGATTTGGTTACAAAGGTTTATGGGTGAATTGCGTAAGTAGCATGATATGGGCACGTTATACAGTGATAGTCAAAGTGCCATTCATCTTGCAAAGAACTCAGCATTTCATTCAAGTACCATTTCATACAATCAATGTTGGAAGATGGAGAGTTGAAGCTGGAAAAGATACACACTAGCCAAAATCCTACAGATATGCTAACAAAAGTTGTAACCAGGGAGAAACTGAGAATATGCTCAGTTTCAATTGGTCCTCAAGGATGACGATGAAGATGAGAAACAGCTAGGTCCAAAGAGGAGCCATTTTCCAGCAAATGAAGTAGCGGTGAAGTTTCTACAATCATTCTCCAAGTGGGAGATTGTTGTGTGTGGAGCATGATTGTTCAGAGGTCTTTGTTTCAGCTGGATGTATACCGCAGGAAGTTTGTACACCCCTCCATGCGAGGGGGTGCGGGGGGGGGGGGGCTTGTCCCCCCCGCGGGGGTCCGGGGGGGCTGATCCCCCCCGGCTGGGGGGTCCTGGGGCTAGCCGTCCCCTGGCGGGGGCTCGGGGCAACGCCCTAGAAGCTAAAAACAAATGTAAAATTGCCTTATAAAAGTATAGTAATTTCTAGTCAATCTGGGCCGTTCATTAGGCGGATGATCTGACGTAGAACTTATGTTTAGTTAAGGGATTTTTGCCCTAGAAGGCAACCCCTCTCTTTGTATGAGGGTATTGTATTTGAGGCTGTGAAATACATGTGTATTCTGTGAGCGAGAAACAGAGAGGTGAGACTGTGAGAGAAAACAGAGGATATTACAGCGGATTTGCTGTAGGTTGTGTCTCTTTATTTTGCTGGATAATAGGAAGGAAGGACTGGCTGTTCGGGTTGGACGTAGCCCAAACTGGGTGAACCACATACATCTGTGTCTCTCTTGTTTTGTGCGTTCTCTGTGTTTATATTTTTGCAATATTTTATGTGTTCCATTGCTCCGTAATATATAATTTTATAACAGCCATCATGTAATTTTGAAAATGGGAGCCATCGTCAGTGAAAATGGCTTGAGGTGCTCCAAACCTAGAAATAACATGATTGAACAATAAGGATGCAATCCTTAAATATGGAGGGATAGAATAACCACCACGGAGGATATTTTGAGTAGTGACATAGCTAGAGAGGTTAACACCACATGTGCCATAATGGAATTTGTTTAAGACTCTTTCAGTCTCACCGAGAGTTAAACATTGGTGAAGAATTGAATCAACACCAATGCAGTATAAAGTATCCTAAATGATGCGGTAAGGGTGGGCTTGATGCTGAATGCGTCGGCGATCATCCTTGGACAATGCAGACCAGAAAGTATATGTTTCGAGATACACGATGATATCACCATACCAAGGGTCGAGAGTGCTAATTAGAAAGAGAGTCTCATTGGGGAGTTTCTCATCATCACCAGTAGGAAGAGAAGTGGAGGGAAGATAGAAAATAAACTTAGCAAATACAAGTGGTTTCTTGGATTTGGAAGTAGTGAACACCAAATCAAATTCTTGGAGGATGACAATCCACTTAGAATATTTCCCCCCAAGTAACTAACGAGTCATAATATAAGTCATGGTGTTACACTCGGAAATCATAGTTGTAGTGCGAAGGAGAATATAATGCTGAAAGAGTTGAATAGCCTGAACAATAGAAAAAGCCAACTTCATGACATGAGAATAATAGGTCTTGGTATCAAGGAGATTGTGACTAAGTTAATAAATGACATGTTCATGACCTTTTTCATCATCTTGCACCAACACCAAGGAAATAGTGCTAGAAGTTGTAGCTAGATAGAGGAAATAATTGCGATGATAGTTAGGAGGATACAACAAAAGAGCATTAATGAGGACAACTTTCAAGTCATCAAAACACTTTTGGGTAGCCTCATCCCAAATGAATGGAGTTCCTTTCTTAAGAAATCGGGTGAACCCTAAAGCTAGCTCAACATAATTAAGCACAAAGCAATGAAGGAAATTTTCTTTCCCTTGCAAACTCTGTAATTAATGCAATGAAGAGGGAGGGGGTAGATTAAAAATTCCCTTGACTTTGAGAGGATCAAGATGAATTCCATCTTTCAAAACAATAAAACTGAGGAGTCATCCGGATTCGACATGGAGGACACATTTATGCAGATTCAGCCTAATGTTAAAGTGTCTACAATCAATAAATATTTGTTGAAGATGATCGAGATGGTCATGGCACTTACTTGAATGAGTAGGAAGATCATCCAAATAAGGTTGAATGATTTTTTCAATGTCATCGAAAGCATAGGACATTACTTGTTGAAACATAGCCCCAACATTATTAAGGCCAAAAGGGAGCTTTTTATATGCAAAATTCCCCCATGGACAGATATATGCAGTCTTATCATGATCAGATAGTGCAATGTTTATCTCTTTATAACCCAAAAAATCACCCATAGAGGAGAAAATCTCACTCCCAGCACATTCATTGATGATTTGGTCTATAAAGAGAGTGGGATAATTGTCCTTTGAGTAGGCATGATTAAGATCATGGTAATCAACACAGACCCGAATGGTGCCCTGCTTCTTAGTCACTATTATGATATTGGACACCCAATCTGTCAGACGAATAGGATAAATAAATCCAACTTTAAGAAGTTTTTCAACTTCCCCTTTAATGGTGGTCACTTTTCTAGAGTGTATTGGATGTAGTTGTTGATGAACAGGATTTGCATTAGGATAAGTCATAATTTCATGCATGACTATACTTGGGTCAGTGTCGGGAATTTCTTCATATAACCATGCAAAAACATCTCGAAACTCTTGAAAAAGATGAGTATAGAGCTTGATCTCATCAGAAGAACAAGTCATGCCAATATGAATGTTTTCAACGATACCCAGTTCAATAGAAATGTCAATAGACATCATTTGGGTAATATTACCCATGTTCCCTTTTGACCAAACTTCATGGATCATGATAGGTGTCTGAAATGGCTGGGTTGGGAAACAAGAAGAGAACTTCTCAAGACAATCAGATATGATCGCTGAGCTAGGAAAGAATGAGGAACGATGGTGAGTATCATTCCACAGTGCTTCCTCCAGAGACATAATTTCCATGATACTTTTGTTAGAAGGAAAAGTATCGGTTAAGGGATAAGGTGAATCTAAAATACCAAGCCACAGGGATTGAGAATACATGTCAATAGAGGTACTCGAAGCAGTATGATTAGTAGGTACCAAAGATGAAGCCGAAACAATATCCACATAATTGATCTTAGGAGGGCTTAACGCATGATATCACCCCATGTATCAAAAAGATCAGGAGAGGGAATGATGCAAGAACTAGATTTAACCAAGATCATGTTGACTAAGGCAACATGCAGAGGTGGGAGAGGAAAAATACCCTTCAAAGTGGGGTCTTTAAAAAGTACAACTTGCACACTCTCATAAGGAGCACTGGTATGCTTCACGTAAGGAACATTTCCATCTGAGGAAGAAGAGGCAAAGATAGATAATTGGTTGACCGTGACGATATTCCCTTGATGAGGAAAATGGAGCACGTGGAATAAAGAGGAGGCTACAACATGCATAGCATGGGCCTAACTCCGTCCAAGTAGAAGATTATAGTTAAGATTCACATCCACAATTTCTACTTCGACATTGATTGTCTTGCCTTCTAAGGTAATCGTAAGATTAGGAAGGACACCAAATGGTCGAGAATTGCGTGCATCAAAGGCTTCCAATGTGTTAGGTGATTCGTTTAGGGTAGGAGAACCATTTTCCTTCCAATAACAGACAGACATGATGCTGGTGGAAGCACCTTCATCAATGATGGTCCTGTTAAATGTCTTCTCATTAATGATCACCTAAATGAGAAAGCAAATTTGATGAGGTAAGTGCGGAACATGATTTTGCAGATCAAAATAAATGAGATTGGAATTAGATGGATCAATACCTCTAATAGTGGATAGCAATTCTTTCTATTGAGAAGGACAGCTTTGAAGGACCTCGAGAGTAGGCATAGCTCGAGCATTTAGATTGTACGAGGAATTTCGCAGCACACCCCGAGAGGGTGGTCGAATAACAGAATCTAGTTTAGGTCACTCTATATGGAGAGGACTAGAGGTAGATGGGATAGAGGAGGAAGGGGTACCTTCTTTCTCTTTCCCTACTATCAAAGTAGGTGTTTGATAATATTTTGATATGGTAGCCACATTTATAGGCATATTCATCATAAACACTTGGGAACCTATGGAAGCAGAAGATTGAGGTTGGTCTACCATTTGGGTCTGTTGGGATGGAAAGGGCTCTTTCAAGATAGCTCAGGTCCCTTTCAGTAAGCGACTAACTTCAGATCATTGGGGAAAATATTTAGTATAGTGATCCTCCTCACAGATGAGGCATGGATACTTGGGATTTCTTTGAGAAGCATCACCAACAGACGACTTAGGAGGGCCCTATTTCGGGGCATCGACTTTGGCCTTGCCTTTGCCATTATTTTATCTGCTATGGTAGACTAGATAGTGTGAACCTTAGAGGTTTTATCAGGACGAAGTGAATTTTGAGAGGGATCATTGGAGCCAGTGTTTGAGACCGTCTTCTACTTGGAAGGAGATTTTGCAGGGGTCTAGGACATAGAACCAATCACTCCATCAATCAGTGGGGTAGCCAGAGACTTTGATCTTGTTATATCTGATGATGTTATTGGAGCATCAAGTAACATATTATATAATGTGCTAGATTGTGAATAGACGAGGTCTAAATACTAGGCACGAGCAATGGCTTCCACCTCAGTAACACACCCACCCATAACTATGTCCTCAACAATTTTTTTGTTGAATGATTTGGTAAACCATTTTGTCAACAACTGATCAGCAATTTCAAACTTGGTTAGGTGATTCCAATGAGTCCATTCATGGATGTGACTGGAGATATGGGTTGAAGTGTCTTGCTTAAGTGATGTAAGCATCTGGGTGCCAATTTCATAGTGAATCAACAACTGGAAATGACTGAGGAAATCCATAGCGAGAGTGTTGAAGTTATTGTAGGTACCTCGAGCCAATTCGATGTACCACTTTGCTGCAACACCTGTGAGAGTTCGCTGAAAAAGTCGGAGATGAATGGAATCATCAAGGTACAAATTGGTGGAGCGGCAGAGGTGATATGTCATCACACAGGCTTATGGATCCTCGTTAGCTTTTGTCTCAAACTTTGGACAATCACTCGTAATCTTGGATGGAACTGGAGGCCAATATGGCGAATTAAGAATGGGATCATTCGTGAGTCTAGAAACATCTGGCAACTCCAATGTGGCCAAGAATGGTAATTGCGTATTAAAAGGAATTTGGGGCCTCTAAGTAGGCCCAGACTTCCGAACCCATCCTTGTTGGTAAGTATTTTTCCCCCACAATGGAGGAATTTTTCCATATGGCATCTGTTTTTCCCCACTGTAGGTTACCTTTCCTATAGGGAGCATTATTCCCTAGGTAGCCTTGATACTGTCCTACCATAGGCTACTAATAAGCAACATACAAGTTAAAAGGATGTTGAGCCTGTTGACCTTGGACATACGAATTTTGCACTTGTTTCCCTTGGACATAAATATTGTGAACCTATTGCCTCTAGACATAAGGATTTTTCACCTGCTACCCCTGGAGATAAGGATTCTGAACCTGTTTCCCTTGGACATAAGAATTTTGAGCCTATTGCTGCAGGACTTGACCATGACCTTACAAAGGATGACCTTGATTATATGAATACAAGGGTTGCTACTGCCTGGGTTGACCTTGTTGCTGATAAGGTTGGAGTTGTTGCTGCAAAGGTTGTCCCTGCGATTGGAGAGATTGACCTTGTGAGGACATAGGTTGGGAGGACTAGTCAACAAATTGAGTATGTGACTGCAAAGTTTGTGCGACTGTTCTGAGGTTTTCCCCTACGGTTGTTGCAGTTGTCCTTGCTACTGCCCTACATGCCCTTGCTACTGCAAAGGTATTGTATATCTCCTAGGGTGACACCTTGAGGGTACTGAAAGTGTTAGAATTGGATCTAACCATATCCGCCAGGCACATCAGATGGACCAGGTTGAACATAGGGCCCATCTTGAGAGATCTAAGGCAAATTTACCACTTTTTGTGAACCATATGGAACATAAGGAGGTTGGAATGGAACCCAAGCCACATATGGCTACTGCTACTGAATGTTACTTGACCTAGAAGGACCAATAGGGTTTGACTATTGGTATTGGACATTACTCGATCCAGATGGAACAATGGGGTTTAGAATAGTATCGTAAGAGTGATGGTTCATTCCAACCATGTGAGTTTGTGATCCACTCACATTGGTTGCACCAGACATCATGGAGATATTCGGATCTTTCCCCCCAGGCAGTGGTACAACCTATCCACTTACTGGAGGGGTTGAAGAAATTATCGAGACTTGACTCGAGACTATTGATTGAATCAGAAGAGTCAATTGAAAGGACAAAATAGATGGAGTTGGAATGGTGGGTTGTACCGAAACTGAAGTGACTGCAATTTGCAAAATTGGTTGAGAGGTCAGGTTCTGAATGAATGGACCTGAGGTAGGCATAGCACTGGAAGACCAAATAGGGTTGTTATACAATGATGAGGCACTGAGAGTCCTCGAAACCATCCGAGCTAGAGAAGTATAACCATGCGGTAATAAAGGCTCACTATACCCAGGGTAGATGCTAGTCAGAATGCTTCTTGTATAAGGGAAACCTTCTGGAGGGAATAGATATCCATACTCATCAACTACGTGAGGTGTCTATGTAGTAGAAACCTTTGAGTGACCTGAAGAGCAGACTAGGATCTTGCCTTCTGATTGTATGAGCAGAAACAAACGATGATGGACAACTGAAGATGTTCGAAGAGATAATTCCAAAGGTATGCCAGGTCAATCATACAACTGTGTAGATGGTATGGTGATATCATAATAGGATCGAGCAAAGGATTTGAAGGGTAAACAACCAATCCTTGCTGATATTCAGGAGTTGATGGACTCTCAAGAGTCTGGATAGGATTATCTAGAGATTTTGAGCCATATTTGTAAGTTGACCTAGTATCTGATGGAGGAGGACGAGATGGTAATGGTTGAATACTCGGAACAATCCCAAGTTCAGAACCTTGATCCTCCAGTGACTATTGGACATCAGGGAGAGTCTCCTTAGATGATCTTTCAGATGGAGGAGTGGAAGAGGAACTAGGCGAACCTAATGGTTCTACCACGATGACTTTGTCTCAGACAACAAGAGAAAAGAGATTAATTTCAGGGCTTCTTTAATATATATTAAAGATATACTGATGATGTGGTCTAGAATAATACTATCAGGAATGTGATGTGATCATGGGTGAAAACAATTTTAAGACTGTAAAACAGACTGATGCATTTTCATGTTTTAAGAGTCGAGAAAATGGAAAAGATGACTCTAGTCACTTTTGGTTTGAACAAGCTCAAAAGGACAAGTGCTTGATGATATTTTAAATTTAAAGAGTCAAAAAGACCAAAATGACTGCACAGGATAATCTAGTCAAAAGGATTACCAGGTAACCATGATCTACAGGATACCTCCTGGCGAACCAAGAAGTATGGGTAGGCAATCTTCCCGAATGATGTGTTCGGTGTATCATGTTTACATGGTAGTAGACTCAACTTCCTACGATAAAGGATTGCCAACCTAGTGGGGTCTCCCTTTATATACACGATGGTACGGGGAGCACAAGTACGTACTACCGCTGTCTAGTGCTGAAGCGAATGACAACTGCTAGGTTTAAATACATTGGAACACGTCTCTAGCCTAGACCTCTAAATGTGAGTGTTTAGTTTCAAATGTGCCTTACGTTAATTGAATACATTTTAACAGTTTATCTTGAAAGTAAGTCTTAGTTTTCAGGCCCTATTGATGTCACTTGAAAAACTCCTATATGCGACTATATGATAGAAAACCCTTTCAATTTAATGAACGTTTACACTAATTGAGAGTAGAGAAAACAATCAATGCAACAAATAAGCAACTGAAAGCAAGATGACTCTTCACTACTTCACTTTCAAAATAGAATAATGAAAATTCTTTCCACTCCCTATCCTCCCTATCAAGTTCACTTCAAATAGTCCTTTCAATAGTAAAAAAAATTCCTTTCATTTCAAATTCCCATAATGATGCAATTCTAAATTTCAATGGTTCTACTTAATGCAACATATCAATTTAAAAAACAATAATGATGTATTTTTTCAATGGAATGATAAAATGAATCTTTCACATAAGCATTTCAATGAAAAATTTTCAAACAACCAACATCAATCATATGCCAAGCAAGGTAAGAAGAAATCCTGTCAAACCAAACATGCAAAGACTCAACTGAAACAAAAACGAGCATTGCAATCTATGCTAAAAAAGAAATGTTCAATCAAGAGAAGAGAAAAAAAAACTTTTTCAATTGTTCAATTGAAAACAAAACAATACAATAACTAAAACATGAAATACATGGGGAAGCTAACCAACAAGTTGACTTGATGAGTAGACAAAAAACTCAATGGACAATGACCTAGATGCCCTGGGGAAACAAACCATCCAAAAACTCAAAAAATCAAGGAAAACTCAAACCAATAAAGAAAACAAATCAAGCTAATGAACCCTTCTAGCCAAGGGAGAGTACAGGGAAACAAGCCAAGAAACAGAACTTATGAGGGCATGACCCACTGGCAATGATTTAGGAGAAACCTTGATTTTAACCTACAGGAATCGACGTGACTACTCAACTGACAACAATTGCCACTGTGGGATATGTCACAACTGTTAAAGAGTAAATCATGTTGGTCAGCACAACTATTAAAAAATAAACATCGTTGATCGAGGATCTCAAAGAAAAAATAAAAAAATTCAGAAATCAAAACCAGACCTATTAGTCTAAATTCAAGACTCTATGTAGCAGAAAATGTAAAACACAGAAAACCGAAAAGAAATAGTGATATGGAAAAATGTCAACACAAATCATGAAATGCAAACAATCCAAAGAGAGGGATGGCTTCCCAATGGAGTCACCAATTTCTGGAGTAGGTAAATATCCTTTGCGTATAGAGGTGATCCCTCTAGCCCAAGAGCGGGTCTAGCCACAAACAAGACAATATAATGTAAATTTCCTTAGATTAGAATCGAATAAGAAGGCATAACTCTTATAGCGCTAATCCACTTGATGTTGATCTTTCTTCCTTGCTCCAACTTCCTTTTGTTCCTTTCGTTCAAATACCTGAAACAAACATGCAAGAAACAACAACAAACATGATAACATAAAATCAAATTCAATATACTTAAAAGGTCAAGGAGTTTTAAGCTATCAAATGTAATATTACACACAATATAGGAAATAAACCATTAGTTGTATTAATATAAACTTCAAAGAGAAATACAACTGGAGCATTGACGTTGCAGGTTCCCTTTTGCATGTCTGGGTTCCAAGACCACTATAAGAATCTTATGGTTCACCATCAAAATAATGGAAGTTTAAGTTCTATTTCCTTTTGCTCTAAACCAAACACTATAATCTTATACTCCCTTCACACACAAACTAGAAGGCTAAGGTTCTCAATATGGCTCTCAATATTCGCAGATTATTTCAACCCTTTCATTATCTAGCTAAGGGTGTGAAATGAGGAGTTTATATATCTTTGATGGAGTGGAAATTGATCCTCTTATGGTAGGAGAGGCCTTATCCATTTTGGTTTGTTCATTTTAATAAGGGAAAGGAACCCAAACAATCTCCCTCGACTCTATCTTTCTCAACCATTTACCAGAATTCCGTTCACGAAGCTTCTAGACCTGGAATCTTCGATGCCATTTTTAAAAACTTTTCAAAAGAGGGTTTGTGCGGGTGATGAATGGTTCACTTGCATCATTCAGCACTAGTTCTAGTTTTAAAATCTGAAAATTGGCAGAGGGGAGAAACTAAGCACTAATGTCGGTCTTGAAAACTGAGCTTGAAGGAAGTTTCTTGGGAAAGATGTAAGAGGGAAATGTTTTGTAGATGAAGAGGAACGTAGTGACATGTTCTTCATGGTAGGGAAACATGTGAGGGTCACTGTAGAGGTCCTCTAATATCAAGGAACAGGGAGTATAGGGACAGTGACAAAATTTTATGTAACAGGGGAGGTTTCCTATTCGAATTTTAACATACCCCGCCACCCACCCCCATCTAAAAAAGGTTGTTTCACTTTACCCCTTTTTACAGTTGTCATCCTCTTGTTCATTTTGGAAATCCCCCCCACCCCCTTTCCTAAAACATTTACTACCTACCCCCAAGAAACCGTTATTTATATTGATTTAAATCTTATGAATATATGGCAGGAGAAGTGTGTAAGAAAGATTATATATTATAAAGTTCATACAAAAGGAGATAAAGGAAATGAGACTTTTATAGTCATATGTTTATGAAATGAGTTTACAGGTGAGAGATTGAGGTGAAAGGAGGCTGAGTAAAATGAGGTAAAATGAAATTTTATAGAGAAGAGAAATATTGGTATTGCTATGGTATAAAGAGGAGAAATGAATGGAACATAAAATTTGGATAAATACTTATCCAAATATTTTGTGGGATTAAAAGGGGGAAGTAAAAAAAATACTTTACCAACCATGGAAAAACAAGACATGGTTTTTAAAAAACCATGGGAAGGAAATCAGTCCATGGTTTTTATAAAATGTCTTTATGAATTAATAAATAAATAAATCTAGGGAAACAAGACATGGATTTAAATACATGAAATGGATTTCAAAACAAGAGGATGCTTTATAGAATCTTTTAAAGAAATATTTTGAGACTTTATTTATAAATTCATTTACAGGTTTAAGCAAAATATTTGGAAATATTTATCAAAATATTTTGTTTCCAAATATTTTGCTACAATGATGAATTATTTAAAATATGATGAAGGAAAAGACTATGGGCAAAAATCTCAACACATAAGTTTGGTTTAACTTGAAAATACAAATCATTTATTGATCAACTAGGTAGAAAACATAAATGGAGATGTAATTATTTTGATATTTTTTACTCAGAAAATAGCAGTCAAAGAGACACTTAGTTGATAGAGATTGCATAGTTAACCAAGTTTCAAATGGAAGATAATAGGTTTTATGAAAACAATTTCAACCACTTCAAACAGCAAGGCATAGGATCAACAATAATGAACAATTCTCCTTCTCTGAAGGCTGAAGATTTTCCAAGAGTTCTAGATTTCCTGCAGCTTCACAGTGATTGTTTTTATATTTAGTTTATTGTTAAGATTTATTCTAGAAATAAAGCCACAATCAACAACAACTTCCTTTAAAGATTCAACAAAAAAACTGAATTTGTCCATAATTCCTGTTTTCTAGTTTTGTTTAAGAAATATCCATAACTTTGTTAGAGATTATTTTGTAATCAATTCCTTTTTGTAATCCAAACTTAGTTCAATACAAAGTCTATAAATATTTTGTAATAAGACTTTGGAAGGGTTGGATTACGTATGAAGAAAAGATATCTAACTTGATGTAGGTTGTGGATTGTACTCAAAGTAATCAATTTTCAAAAATATAGAGACAGTTTTGTTCCAGGATTCTTGTCTCAAACAAATGGTGATGTTTTTCTCATGTTAAAATGTTGTTTTTATTAGTTTCCATATGGATTTCTCTCTTGATTGTTGCAAGAAGATTAAGATTTGAATTTACTTAAGTGTACTTTGTTTTGGCTTGTTATAAACAATCTTAATTTTTTCCTCATGAGATTAAATATAAAATTCATTTAAATATTCTTTATATTTAATTGATCATCTACTTTTTCATCTCAACCACACCATAAATATCTTAATATCCAATATTTTTCCTACCTTTCCTTGTTACAACTACTTTGTCAAGTTGTAATTGATTACCCAAATGTTTATGACTCCATGTCCAATGGACTTTTCCAGCATCATTCAACCAAGATTTTGAAAAACCCACTTCGAACTTCGATACCTAGCCTAAAATCTTGAAATAAGACATTAAATCATACAAAGAGAGCCGTCTCTGAAGTTGGAAGGGCTATATACCAGCTTTAAAAGTGGTTTGTGGTTACCCTTGTAGTTTTCTTCCTCAACCTACGAAAATTACATATTGCTAACACAAAGGAATTCAAATATCTAGGAATTCCAATATGCTCGAAAGCACATTCATCTAAACCATGGGAAGTAATCAAAGGAAAATTTCCTCTTGGTGAGCTTAATGGCTAACCATTTTTGGGTGTGTTTTTCTTATCAAGTTAGTTCTCTCTACTCTACCATTATACCATTTTTCAACTCTCCTTGCTCCATAGAATATCCCTTTGGCTTTAGCAAATAAAATCACAAATTCATATAGGAAGGTGGTAAGGCAAGCTCAAAAAAATTCCATTTGATCAAATCAACTCTAGTGGGCTCATGGGGGCTTTCAAATATGAAATCCATTGATACTGAATAATGCAATGGTAACAAAAATAGTTTGAATATTTATCACCCAAGAATCCTAGCGGAAAGTAGTCTTGAACGAAGCATATGTTCAAGGTGAAAGATCTTGATGCATGAAACCCTTCCAGATAATGAAATGATGTTACTCAATCTAGAAACTATTTTTTTTAGCATCCTTCTCATTTTCTGAGAGCTATATTGTAATCCAAGAAATGATAACAATATTAATCTACTAACTAATAAGATTATGGACCAATGACTTCTTGAGTTGTGTATAAACAAAAGGAGGCTTCTTCTTGTTGATTCTGTTATCACTCAGAGTTTCCTTGAAGTTGTTGGAAGAGGAAAGGGGTCAGAGGTAACCACAAACTGACTTTTAGGTACATAATATAGCTAATTTGTACCTAGAGAGGGCTCTCTCTTTATGATTTAGCTTGGTTTTGAAATATTTTAGGCTAGTTGTGAAGTTTAGGAGTTTTGTTTGAGTTTGGTGGTGAGATTCAATAGCAGAGGTGTAAAACTGAGTAACTCGGGCCATTGGGCTAATGGAGTCAAAGAAGATGGCTTAACTGGACTTGGTTTCTTAACAAAAGATGGCTTCATAGGGCAAGATGGTCAAACAGGGAACAAATGGCAACTTCAGATAAATGGAATGGGTTTCAAATGGGTGAAGGGCAATTAAGAATCCTTCAACACATTTAAGAGGGAAATTGAATGATTACTACTGAAAAGCAGTTAAGAATTATTTAATAAAAAATCAAAATGAATGAACTAGAAAACATGAGCAATTAAGATTTCACTGTTTATACTAATTCAGAAGAAAACATGGAGAATAATAACAATTGAAAACAGAGTGCAATCAAGCATATTCTGAATTATTCTTTTCCGTTTACCATTCAAATGTGAAACATAGATGATATAATAAACAAGGAAAACTTTAAAACATGAGGTATAGAGGACTTATTGATCTGGTGTTTGCTTCAAGAAATCTGTGAAAAGTCCTTTGCTCAATTCTTTATCCAGCAAGCCATACAAAAGTTGGTCCAACAACACTTTATTCCAAAATAGTCAATATTACAGCAATGTCTAAGAATCCACACTGAATACTCCAATTGAGGGGGTATTTATACAAAAAATCTTTACAAATATCTCATAACAAAGTGAGATATATTCTAGGGTGACTAAGAGTAGGTTTCAAGAAAATAGAGACAATTAGTCTCGAAGATAGGAGAAAGGTAAACTGATGTTGTGTTGTTCCTTTTCTCGTTGAGTGTGCTGGATGCAAACCCTAAGGTTTGGCCTATTTATGTCTTCTTTAGTAACTCTATGATGGCTGCCCTGTTTTGACTGATACTCTTTACCTGTTCTGATACACTTCAACCTCTTTGACCTTTGTTCATCTCTACTCAGCTTTATTCATCTTAGCACAGTAAATAGCTCAAAATTTACATTTTACCAGGGATAAATTTTCAAAACTTCCTACATGTCTTCCCACCATTTTTGCACTGGCAATGTGTGTTTCTAAAGTTTCCTCAGAGTTTCATCAGTTTTTGTATATCTGAAAAAGGTAGGTTGGATTGGGAATAAGTGCTTTATCTCATGCTCAACATAGAATAAGTTCTCTAATATGTCATAGAGAACTCGGCCTGTGGGGAGTACTTTCATTCCTGATGCACTTGTTGATGAACTAGTTTGATTTCCAACATAATTATTCAATTTGTCTACATAATCTATATGCTTCATTAATCTATCATTAATCACCAAAGGACTTGGTAGCCCTTTATTCTGCAAAATAGTGAACTTCTCCATAAAAGAATTAATTTCCACCTGCATATCTTGACATCTTCTCTCTAAATTCTGCATCAAAGTTTTCTTGGTTAGCACCCTTTTGATTTCCAAAATAGTGTCTATCCTGTCTAGGATGCCAAGTTCTTCTAGTTGTTCCTTATTTCTGTTATTCAACAAATGTGTGAGCCGATTGGCTTGATCAGACATTTGTCCTAACAGAGCTTTTCTCTTTTGAATTTCTCCCTCTGCTGCTTTCACTAGATCAATATATTCATGGATCACTTGGATGGATGGCCAAACATCATTTATGGATTGTGTTATCACTTAGAACTAAAAATTTGATGCCTATCATTGTCTGTCTTAGTCCGATGACAAAGGTCTGTGTTCAGTTGATTTCGTTTTATTTTTTCTCACTTAGGATTTGGAGTTTTCAAAACTTTTTAATCTAAACCATACTCAACTCACATTGGTTCTCCTCCACCATCATTGTTCTATAGTCATATCTCGTCTTATCTGAGTCACCATGTCTTTTAGTAATTTCGCAGCGTAATCCCATTCGCCAGTTTCGCAGCGCAATCATGGTTAAGCAATTTCGCAGCGCGTCATGATTAGGCTGTTTCGCAGCGCATCATTAGAATTTGAAACTAACAGCGTTGCGAAATCATGGATTCGTGCATTTCGCAGCGAATCTTTCCCGAAATGTCAAGTCCGTTAGGTGAGTCATCAGTCATGTCCTCTCATGTCAGTTTATGTACCTCTCGTATCACGTTTGAACGCTCACTTGCCACTATCACCACCACTAAGTCGATTGATATGCACGAAGTATCATTCCAAAAAATCATACCGTGCATAAACCTTAATGATGGTCGTAAGTTCTGCATGAGTGACAAATCCGCAGGATTATGTATTGAAAGGTTTTAAATGAAAGAGTTTAAATTTCAAGCGAGGCTGATTTCAAGCGAGGCTGAATTAAAAAGAAGTTGAATCACAGTTTTAACCGGAACTGTTAGTCTTTGTGTGTGAAGATCTCGAAGAAAGAATGGAGAAAAAAGAGCACAGATCTGGTAAATGTCAGAGGACTGAACCTGAGGGCCTGGACATAACGCTGAGAGATGAAGGGGTGAAGAAAGCATTTAAAGATGCTGGGTGCTGGAACTTTTGCAAGAAGCTACAAGGAGGACATGCGCAGGTAACTAAGGAATTTGCACTAAACTTCACTGGTTTAAATTCAAAGATAGCCATGTTAGAAGTGCAGGTTTCTCCATAAGCAATATCTGCTGTGACAGAGATCCCAAGAGGACAAGAGGAGTGGTTTAAAAATTTTAAGTTTGACCTGAATCTTTGTAAGGAGTTTTTAAAGGAGGCGTATGTAAATGAAGATTTAACTAAAGCAGTGCCCAGGAGTTATGTCAAGGAACATTATGCTCTTCTACTCACCTGCATACAGAAATATCTGACCTGTGAAGGAAGGTATACCAAGGTTTATTCTTACCATTTCAAACTGCTTCTGCATTTCACTGGGAAAGTCTCCATAGACCTTCCTTTTTATTTGTTTCGCAACTTGAGTAAAATGTGTGATAAGGTGCAGCTGAGGAAAGAGGACTGTGAAACCTCTTTGTTTCATCATGGTTTGATTAAATTGTTGGTTTTAGATGGCCTCCAGAAGATAAAGAGAGACTGGAATTCTTTTATTTTCATGGCTGGATTCCAAAGCAAGACTGGCCTCACTCCACAACTAGCTAGAGAATTCACAATAGCTGAGCTCCAAAAAGAAGCAAGAGCTAAAAAGCAAACCAAGTCACAGCTAAGAAAACCAGTGAAGCCAATAATCATTCAAGATCAACCTCAGCAATCAACAAAGGAAAAACCTCATGATAAGAAGACTATACCTGAAACAAGCACATCTGAAGCAGTTTCAAGGGTAAGGACAAGAAGTCAGATAAATAAGGAAAAAGGTAAAGCCATAGCAGTTGAAGAGAGCCCAGTGTCTAAGGCAAGTTTGAATGATTTATTACAAGCCATTGAATTCAAGCAGTCTGAACCAGTCCAAATTGATTTGACACAGTCACCGCAAGAAGGTACCAAGAAGCCTAAGGGCTCAAAAAGGCTTAAATTCGATGAGCCAGCTGAAGGATTCATTTTTAAGCCCAGAAGACCTATAACAAGGAAATTCCAGCAAGTAAAGGAAGCACTGCCAAGAACAGAGGAAACAGGGAAAGGAACACAAAAGGACATAAGCAAAACAGTCATAAGATCTCAAGGAGATAATATAGCAGCCATAAAGAGCCAATTAGAAGCAGCTAAATATGAGATTGCCAAATTGAAGAAAGCTACTAGAAAGCATGCAGTCATATACGCAAAGTATCGTAAAGCTCTATGGAAAGGAAGTGAAACCCTAGAAAACCAGTTGAATTCAGTGGTTGATGGCCATGCACAATTTCACACATGGACAGTACCAGCAATCAGAGAGGCCAGGTATATCAGAAGGATCAATATGCAATTGAGAGCTGGGAATAAAGCTATGAAGAGACAAATTGAAGATCTGAAGGTATAGCTAGGTCAGCTACCTGCTAAATGACTTTTGAGGCCAAGTAAGATTTTGTTTCAAATTTTTGTCAAATTTGCTTAGTCTTATGGTTCTGAAGAAATATAAATCCCTATTCTACATATGAAAAGTCGAAGGGAGTTTTTGGCAATCAAATGTTTGGGTAATAAAGATCTCGGGTCAAAGGCAAACTATTTTAAATAATTCAGCAGTTTCGTAGCGCGCTACGAAAATGCTGTAGGTGATGATTTTAACGCAAATAGGTAGTTTTGAATTATGAGCGGGAATTTTGAAAGAGAAACACCTAAAGGGTATGCAAAACATCAGCTGGAGCAACAATAGTCAATCAGATCAAGACAGGTGGATGCTTTAAAAAGGTGGAATATTTCAACCCAATTTTAAATTTCTGTTGTAAAGCCCCTTTATCACCGTTCAAGAGGTATCAAACGATTTGTATACAAGGAACTTTTTCCTGCACACATGTCCATCGTTGAAGCTTACAACACATCAAGAACGTGGCAGTGTTCCATGTTTTGGGTAATTAAAGGCTAAAGACATGCTTCTATACATTCGAACTTTTTGAGGAAAACGGAAGCCGAGAAGCAAGGGAAATCTCCTAATACTTCTAAGCAGTTAAAAGATTCAGCGTTCAAGGTCAATATGGAGCATTAAACATCCAGCTCACCCAAATCGAAAGAAGACCAGGTGTCAAAGAACAAGGAGAAGCCATCATGCATATAATATGGAGTTAGAGTCATAGTAGATTTAGAACTCCTAAAAAGCTCCAGTCAGCACTTTATTGTATTTATTAGTTAGTTAAATAGTTGATAGGTGTCATTAGAGGTAGTTATCGAATTCCCCTCATGCTGGAGGAGGAATTTTGATCAGTTAGAATAAGAATTCTATATATAGCTGAAACAGCAATGTAACCAGGGTTGGAAAACTTTATGACAGAGCATTGTATTTGACTTATGTAAAGACAGAGTTTCAGTAATAGAATTTGGGCTTTACTTCTCAGGATTCATGAAGGATTTCTATGTTCAGAATGTGTAATCTTGTCCTTTCCTAATTTCTTTTTACAGTTGTATAAATGTATAATCACTCAGAATTCACTGATTGTGCTCTGATTTCCTGTATTCATTTATAAGCTGTGGTTTCATATGAGTTATGTTCTGAATATTCAAATGCAGAATGCCCTGACTTCTATGTAAAGTCAAGATCCTAGTTTATTGAGGTACTGTTGACTCCATAGGCCCAATGGATACATGTTTAATGTATTTCCAGCATATATATTTGTCACAGTTATTTCACAAAGAGTTAGCCATCTTATCTTAATCAAAATCATTAACCCATCTAGAGAGAGCCCTCTCAGGTTGAGGAGGCTAAGCCTCAGCCTAAAGTAGGTTTGAAATAGTTACTTGAAGTCTTCCTGGTCTGCAGCCTTCCAGGGCCTGATTTTGAGATAACATTTTGGTGCATCTGCCGGGAGTCGAAGATTATTCTTTCCCGAAATGATGAAGCTGAACTTCTGAAGGTAGCAGGATCTCAGAAGGTTTTTGAGGCTGCAAATCTACCTTGGCGACTCCATTGTTGAAGAATTCGAAATTCATAGATTCATGGTGATTCCACTGGAGTTATGAAGGACCCAGATGCTACCATTCTTATTTCAAGGTATGCATGCATAAATTTTTCAGGAATTCATGGTTTCCCAAATCATTTTCCCAAGGATGCATATTTTCTAAGGAATGGTCCAAAATTCAACGGAGAAGATTTGAGTTTAACTTTGAAGCATATATCAGATTTTTGTGATTTTACAGAGCTTCTTAGAGTTAAACATGAGGATGTTTGCATTATGTTGTTCTATGATTCATTTCAAGGGAAATGTAAACGGTGGATTGAAAGCTTTCCTGCCAAATCCATTAAGTCATTTGAAGACTTTTGGCTTATGTTTTTGGAGGAATGGATCGATAGATCAGATGTGGTGGCAAACTCGCCTTCAATTCAAGGTTTCAAACAATGGAATAATGATCATAGTAATGGAGATACAAATGAAAGTTTTTCTTTGTCCTTGTCCTCGTATCTAAAATCATTTGAGTGTAAGGCAGAGGATAAGATGAAATTTTTGGATGAAGTTGCTAAAGACATTGAGAAATACATTGAAGGTTTACAAGGTCAAATTCAGGCATATAGTTTTCATAATCATGATCATTATTTTCATAAGCTTTCTATGGCAGAACACAAGGAGAGAGCATTGCTTCCTTTCTCTTTCACGATTGAGGAACTGTACACTGTTGTTGAAGATCAGTTTGCACAACCAGAAAGTTACAAGAATCATCAAGTTGATCATGCATTCTGGGATCCTATAGCTAAATACATGGAAGAGTTTTACTCTCTAGTGTTTCAGTTTTTCTATGAAGATCAGAGGCAATTTCAGTGGCAGTGGTCATCACAATATCATATTGGCTCTGAACTCCGATGCAGTCAAAGAAATCAAATATCAGATAAGACAAATGATTGGCTACATTGGAAATTTCACATTGATTGAGCTGAAAGAAATTTGGATTGTTAGGGTAGGTAGGTAGGAAAATGCAAATAAGCTCAAGGCTGACTGAGCATTTTTTCAGTAGATGTAGATTTCTTTCTCCTACAATGATCATCAAGCTTAAGCCCGAGGTGAAGGCCCAAGACGCTGAAAAGGGATGCTTGTCAACTCTGTTTATGTTTTCAGAAATTGGACAAAGCACTGGACCTATGAGTTCTTAGTGTACTACAGGAGCACAATATCCCAAGTGGAGCCACTGTTATCACTTAGAACTAAAAATTTGATGCCTATCATTGTCTGTCCTAGTCCGATGACAAAGTTCTGTGTTCAGTTGATTTCGTTTTATTTTTTCTCACTTAGGATTTGGAGTTTTCAAAAGTTTTTAATCCAAACCATACTCAACTCACATTGGTTCTCCTCCACCATCATTGTTCTATAGTCATATCTCGTCTTATCTGAGTCACCGTGTCTTTTAGTAATTTCACAGCGTAATCCCATTCGCCAGTTTCGCAGCGCAATCATGGTTAAGCAATTTCGCAGCGCGTCATGATTAGGCCGTTTCGCAGCGCATCATTAGAATTTAAAACTAACAGCGCTGCGAAATCATGGATTCGTGCATTTCGCAGTGAATCTTTCCCGAAATGTCAAGTCCGTTAGGTGAGTCATCAGTCATGTCCTCTCATGTCAGTTTATGTACCTCTCGTATCACATTTGAACGTTCACTTGCCACTATCACCACCACTAAGTCGATTGATATGCACGAAGTATCATTCCAAAAAATCATACCGTGCATAAACCTTAATGATGGTCATAAGTTCTGCATGAATGACAAATCCGCAGGATTATGTATTGAAAGGTTTTAAATGAAAGAGTTTAAATTTCAAGCGAGGCTGATTTCAAGCAAGGCTGATTTAAAAAGAAGCTGATTTCAAGCGAGGCTGAATTAAAAAGAAGTTGAATCACAGTTTTAACCGGAACTGTTAGTCTTTTTGTGTGAAGATATCGAAGAAAGAATGGAGAAAAAAGAGCACAGATCTGGTAAATGTCAGAGGACTGAACCTGAGGGCCTGGACATAACGCTGAGAGATGAAGGGGTGAGGAAAGCATTTAAAGATGCTGGGTGCTGGAACTTTTGCAAGAAGCTACAAGGAGGACATGCGCAGGTAACTAAGGAATTTGCGCTAAACTTCACTGGTTTAAATTCAAAGATAGCCATGTTAGAAGTGCAGGTTTCTCCAGAAGCAATATCTACTGTGACACAGATCCCAAGAGGACGAGAGGAGTGGTTTAAAAATTTTAAGTTTGACCTGAATCCTTGTAAGGAGTTTTTAAAGGAGGCGTATGTAAATGAAGATTTAACTAAAGCAGTGCCCAGGAGTTATGTCAAGGAACATTATGCTCTTCTACTCACCTGCATACAGAAATATCTGACCTGTGAAGGAAGGTATAACAAGGTTTATTCTTACCATTTCAAACTGCTTCTGCATTTCACTGGGAAAGTCTCCATAGACCTTCCTTTTTATTTGTTTCGCAGCTTGAGTAAAATGTGTGATAAGGTGCAGCTGAGGAAAGAGGACTGTGAAACCTCTTTGTTTCATCATGGTTTGATTAAATTGCTGGTTTTAGATGGCCTCCAGAAGATAAACAGAGACTGGAATTCTTTTATTTTCATGGCTGGATTCCAAAGAAAGACTGGCCTCACTCCACAACCAGCCAGAGAATTCACAATAGCTGAGCTCCATAAAGAAGCAAGAGCTAAAAAGCAAACCAAGTCACAGCTAAGAAAACCAGTGAAGCCACTAATCATTCAAGATCAACCTCAGCAATCAACAAAGGAAAAAACTCATGATAAGAAGACTATACCTGAAACAAGCACATCTGAAGCAGTTTCAAGGGTAAGGACAAGAAGTCAGATAAATAAGGAAAAAGGTAAAGCCATAGCAGTTGAAGAGAGCCCAGTGTCTAAGGCAAGTTTGAATGATTTATTACAAGCCATTGAATTCGAGCAGTCTGAACCAGTCCAAATTGATTTGACACAATCACCGCAAGAAGGTACCAAGAAGTCTAAGGCCTCAAAAAGGCTTAAATTCGATGAGCCAGCTGAAGGATTCATTTTTAAGCCCAGAAGACCTATAACAAGAAAATTCCAGCAAGTAAAGGAAGCACTGCCAAGAACAGAGGAAACAGGGAAAGGAACGCAAAAGGACATAATCAAAACAGTCATCACATCTCAAGGAGATAATATAGCAGCCATAAAGAGCCAATTAGAAGCAGCTAAATATGAGATTGCCAAATTGAAGAAAGCTGCTAGAAAGCATGCAGTCATATACGCAAAGTATCGTAAATCTCTATGGAAAGGAAGTGAAACCCTAGAAAACCAGTTGAATTCAGTGGTTGATAGCCATGCACAATTTCACACATGGACAGTACCAACAATCAGAGAGGCCAGGTATATCAGAAGGATCAATATGCAACTGAGAGCTGGGAATAAAGCTATGAAGAGACAAATTGAAGATCTGAAGGTACAGCTAGGTCAGTGACCTGCTAAATGACTTTTGAGGCCAAGTAAGATTTTGTTTCAAATTTTTGTCAAATTTGCTTAGTCTTATGGTTCTGAAGAAATATAAATCCCTGTTCTACATATGAAAAGTCGAAGGGAGTTTTTGGCAATCAAATGTTTGGGTAATAAAGATCTCGAGTCAAAGGCAAACTGTTTTAAGTAATTCAGCAGTTTCGTAGCGCGCTACGAAAATGCTGTAGGTGATGATTTTAATGGAAACAGGTAGTTTTGAATTATGAGCGGGAATTTTGAAAGAGAAACACCTAAAGGGTATGCAAAACATCAGCTGGAGCAACAATAGTCAATCAGATCAAGACAGGTGGATGCTTTAAAAAGGTGGAATATTTCAACCCAATTTTAAATTTCTGTTGTAAATCCCCTTTATCACCGTTCAAGAGGTATCAAACGATTTGTATACAAGGAACTTTTGCCTGCACACATGTCCATCGTTGAAGCTTACAACACATCAAGAACGTGGTAGTGTTCCATGTTTTGGGTAATTAAAGGCTAAAGACATGCTTCTATACATTCGAACTTTTTGAGGAAAACTGAAGCCGAGAAGCAAGGGAAATCTCCTAATACTTCTGAGCAGTTAAAAGATTCAGCGTTCAAGGTCAATATGGAGCATTAAACATCCAGCTCACCCAAATCGAAAGAAGACCAGGTGTCAAAGAACAAGGAGAAGCCATCATGCATATAATATGGAGTTAGAGTCATAGTAGATTTAAACTCTTAAAAAGCTCCAGTCAGCACTTTATTGTATTTATTAGTTAGTTAAATAGTTGATAGGTGTCATTAGAGGTAGTTATCGAATTCCCCTCATGCTGGAGGAGGAATTTCGATCAGTTAGAATAAGAATTCTATATATAGCTGAAACAGCAATGTAACCAGGGTTGGAAAACTTTATGACAGAGCATTGTATTTGACTTATGTAAAGACAGAGTTTCAGTAATAGAATTTGGGCTTTACTTCTCAGGATTCATGAAGGATTTCTATGTTCAGAATGTGTAATCTTGTCCTTTCCTAATTTCTTTTTACATTTGTATAAATGTATAATCACTCAGAATTCACTGATTGTGCTCTGATTTCCTGTATGCATTTATAAGTTGTGGTTTCATATGAGTTATGTTCTGAATATTCAAATGCAGAATGCCCTGACTTCTATGTAAAGTCAAGATCCTAGTTTATTGAGGTACTTTTGACTCCATAGGCCCAATGGATACCTTTTTAATGTATTTCCAACATCTATATTTGTCACAGTTATTTCACAAAGAGTTAGCCATCGTATCTTAATCAAAATCATTAACCCATCTAGAGAGAGCCCTCTCAGGTTGAGGAGGCTAAGCCTCAGCCTAAAGTAGGTTTGAAATAGTTACTTGAAGTCTTCCTGGTCTGCAGCCTTCCAGGGCCTGATTTTGAGATCACAGATTGGTTGACATTGGTCAAAAGAATATTCTTGATCTCTGCAAGAGGGTTGTCAAAAGTGAGATCTTTTTCTAATGTTTTCACTTTATTTTCTAATCCTTTGATCTCCCTTGTTTTTTCCACAACATTTATTTTGGAGATATCATAATTTCTTTCTACCTTAGCCAACAACTCTTTTACTTGTTTTAATTTTGAAACTTGTAGTCTCATTTCTTCCATTGCCTTTATCAACTCTTCAGTGCTAAAATTAGCACTGCTACCTTGTTTTGTTCTTGCTGTTGTTGTACCTGTGACCACCTGTGTTGTGGCTGCTGGGATATTTAGAGCTAATGCTATTCGAAGTGTAGAAGGGAATGCTGTTGAGACTATGGGGATTACATCAGGAGGCTAAGAGGTCGACTCTCCCTACATGTCCTTCAGTGCTTTTCTAATGGCTTCTCTGTGTCATTCAATTTTTCATTGACTTTCAAGAGGAGATCCATCATATCTTCTTCAGATTTCTGCTTTATAACCTCAGCAGTTTGTGGATGCCTTGAAGGAGGCAGCCTTAGCTACTTCTCCAAGGCAGCAATGTCTTCTTATTTCTTCTTGATTAATGCTTCTACACCTTTTACATCTTTGGGATCATGTCCCAATCCAATGATGATTTCTTGTAATGATTTTATTCTATTAGCCTTGGCCAGGGAGGGGGATTTTTCTAAGTTCAGCTGGGCAGTTGTATTATCAATGCTTTACTGGTTAAGGTTGAATAAACCATTTCTCCAGTTTGCTTGTGAATTTCAATCTGATCCAAAGGATTAATATCCTTAGCCAAGAATTCCAGATTTGTCCTGATATAATCTGTTGCTATTTGAGGTTTCTAAACCTTTCATTTGAAGTAGCTCATTATCATCTTGCCCTCTTGAATGTCATAGGCTTACATCAATCTCTTCTGGTTTGTGGGGGCCATTTTCAAATACAGATTGTAAATTTGAAGTCTTACTGGATCATTTTTGGCTTTTATTTCTATGAATGTCTTCTTGATATCTGATGCCTCTTTACTTTGTGGCTTGGTGGATGATACTTCTACATTGTGTTGTCTTTCTAGCTCCTGCCTCTGTAAGCCCGTGGATGTTCCTCCCAATGGGGAAGTTTACTAGCTAACTACCCTTTCTACTCTTTGACTATTTGTAGTTTCTTCAATAATTTCCTCTTCTGAAAGAGGATTTAATCTTTGCCTCTTTGTCACAAGCCGTCATGTAGGTCCACTGGTGGGGGTAGTGGTTTCCCTTTCCCTCTTTTTATTTCTTTCCTCATTTAGAGGAGTTGACAAAATTGGACTTTCTGCTACTTTGGTTTGAGCTGGAGGAGTTGGTACTTGACCCTGTTCTTTGGAAATTCCAGGCTGATCTGTCATTGTAGGCTGTTCTATGGTCTCTACTTCCTTACCTTTGGATGTTCCTATGGCTGGTATGTTGACTTCCTGTGGAGGCTATTGAGAAGTTCCAGTAGTGGATGTACTAATTGCTGATTTTTGAGAGAACTTGAATGATACCTACCCAAAAGAATCCAATTCAAAGGTTTTATCAAGATCTCTCATAGCATTTTCCATATTTACCTACTCATTAACCTATTCTACTAAGGTCCCCTCTATCCATTCATCCAAGTTTACAAGCTACTCAATTTTTGGGATCTTATGATGTATATAAGGTGACAGCCTATTTTTTTTCCTTTTGTCACATATGAAGCTATTGGGATCATATGGCACCCACCTAAAACTATTTCATAATTTAAGGTGGTATTCTAATATTTTTTCAGCTTCTTTCCATGCATCCCTAGCGTTGATGACAAAAGGGCCTAGCTAGTTCCTAATTCTTAGCTGAGCTTTCTTCTTGGCACCACAAAAATGGACTAAATATGCATTTATGATCTGCCTGAAATATTCCAATGCAAATAATCTCATGGGAACATACTTGGGTAACTTAAAAGGGCAAAGTTCACACCCATACATCCTGATTTCTGTGTGATCTTTATATAGGTACCAATCACCTATCTTGTACTGATTAAGAAGCTAGAGAATTTTCTTCATATCACCATTGATCCTAGGAGGGGAAACTCATGGCAACAGAGTGGTTATTGGATGTACAAATAAGTCAATAAATTCACTATAAGTGTAAGGGGACTCACTGGTATTATGAAAGATTGGACTCCAAAAGATAACAGACCTTGGATTTCCTTTGGAGTCAAGTTTCTTGATAGGGAAAGGAAAGCTATCTGATTGATAATATAACATAAGATGGTATATGAAAGAGGTGTATTTGAAAACTACTTCCCTTTCCAAATTCAGGAATTGGTCATGGATTCTGTTGGCAATATAGGAGCCATAGTCATATCTGACAGCAGAGGGCTGTCCTAGAGTAAAGATTGATAGTAACACTAGGGTGATATCATCGACATATTCACTAGAGATAAATCCCATAATCAGGGATATTATATCTGTTATCACTCAGGTTGTTCCCTAAGCCTCTAAGGAAATATGGCTGAGGTAACCACAAACCAATCTTTTAGCTATAGATTCTATCCAATCTGCAACTAGAGAGGGCTCTCTCTTTATGATTTAGATTTGTTTGTTTAGTGTTAGGCTAGCTATGAGGCATAGATTTTTGTTTGGTGTTTGGAAGATGACATTCAGTAAATCAGGGCTGCAAGATGAGATAATTTCAGACCATTGGGTTGATGGAGTCCATAGAAAGATAAATTTCTAGGTATGATCTCTCTGGCCAAAGAAATATTACAGAGCAAGATACTCACACTTGGAGTCAATTATCAACTGGAATAGGGTGAGATGAAGTTAGGGAATGAAAGACAGTTAAGAATCTTTCATTATACTAACAGAGGGAATGGTGGGTAAATATTATCAAGGATTAGTTTAAGAATTCCTTAATTACATTTAATTTTGAAAGTACCAGAGAGACAAAATCATTAAGAATTTTTGCCTATACTAGTCCTGTAGAAAACATAGAAAGCTACAAGAAATGAACACAGAGTACAACGAAGTAAATTCTATGTTATTCTTTCTTCCTGTAACTTAGAATGCGATATTCAGATGGTAAATAAAACTTAAATATAGTAAGCTAAGTTGAGGAAAACTTATTGATCCATGCAATAACACGGGAATTCTGTAATCTTATCGTTAGCCATTGATTTCATAACCAGTGCGTTCACCAGCAAAGCATTCCAACAATTTTATTCAGAAGTTTTCTCAGAATATACAACGCAAGTTCAGAATGATATTCATCATTCAACAAAAATACATATCTTTAGAGAGTATTTATAAAGTTTTTTTACAAAATATTTCGTAGGAAAATATCAAGTAATAAATTTATCCATCTACTTTTCCAAGAGAAATAACTGCTCTGGAAAGCCGTGCAGGATGAGGGAGTAACTATGTTGTACTGGCCGCCCTAGGTGTTCCGCTTTTGTTGATTTTTAGGCTCCACTAATTCAGTTGGAAGCTGCTTCTTTGATTTACACTCCTGATGTGCTGTCACTAGCCACTTGTGCTTGATTTTTTCTTAATGCCCTTAAGTGCATATTCCCTTGTTATAGACATTTTTGTGCCTTACAACTCCAAGCATGAAATGTCCATAAACCAAGGGCTCCTAAGTCCCTAAAAGTGTTGTTCTAACCCCTAAAGGAACAAGGTCAACAGATTACAGCTTCTCCCAGAAGTTCTCCACCAGAAACTGCTCAGAATTGGTCAAAACAGGATCATTTCAGATGCTCCACTGGCTAAGTGCGTTGCATTGCAACTAAATACACTGTGAGGGTGCGTTGCATTTCAAAGCTCCCTTCTGTAGGGTGCGATGGGTGAGAAATGACAAATGGCAATGTCATTCCGCGAGGTGGAGAGGCAATGGAAGCTTCCAGAATCTTCTCCTATGACACTTGCCTCACTGAATTCGACCAAAGATGAGTAAGAGGCCCTTAGTATCCAAGCGGAAGCAAGAACTGAAAGAGAGAAGACACTAATCAAATCACAAGCTGACTCATCCTCCTTACACATATCTATATATGGATCCCTCATCCTAGAGATCCAGAGGCTGGAATTTTGCATATTGTAAGGAATTGCTGTTGGTTTCTAGAGACATACATCAGATTGCTGGGTGATTTATGCTTTGTTTGAGGTGAAGAGGGGCTTCTTTGCTCGGAGGTTGATGCTGGGTCAGAATCACTGGTTGTAACTCCTCCTAGATCTTTTCTTGCTTATCAATAAAAACTATTTGAGTTTTCCTCCATGTTTTTTGTATCATTGATGCTTGTTACATTTTGTGTGGTTAACTTAAATCTGATCCTAAGTTGTTTATGAATATAGATCCTTGTATTTGTATAATGCTCTTCTTCTGTGATCTTATAGGTACTTTGTGAAGCTAGGCAAGCAAGGGAGCAGGTAGCTGGAGACTATCAAAGAAGAGAGGAATTGGTTCAAAGGATTAGCGCAAGACACAGGTTGGTTCTTTCTATTCCCCTTTGTCTATAATTCATAAAGGAAATACAAAAGTAGTTTTTCTCTGTTTGTTTCTAAGGCAGCTGTCACACCTTAGTGGGATAGAGTAGTTCTAAATAGACACTTTTCCCTGTAACAAAATGGTGACTCCACTGGGGAATGTCTAATTAGTTTGTTTGTGTATCATTCTTTGTTGTTTGGTTCATAAACTTATAAGTAGCTCTCGAACTGCATTTGCCACAACAAATGCAAAGTAGATAACTGCTGCTTCAATCCATTCACTGGATCTGTTTATGATTTGAACTGCTGATTCACAGACTATCTGATTGCCCTTGTGATAGCTCTTAGATCCTCCTTAGATCTACCCCTGATTGTTGCATTACTGATTGCTTTTTACTCGGCCAAAAACCAAGGACTGAAATGCAAACTGTGACCGAGAACCCGGACAGAGTCTCATTTCTGGCCCAGCGCAGGTACTGTTCAGAGATCCTGAATTTCAGCGCACTTCCCAAAGGGGCAACCTGCGCTGCATTTCAGATTCTCTGTGTTACAGGTGCGCTGATCAGACTAGCTCTGTGCAGCTGTGGTTCCTGTGCTTCATTCTTTCCAGTTCTATCCTTGAATTTTGCTGCCTTTGACCAGTATATGTCTGTTTGAAGCATCTTTTCCTTACTGTTATTCCGCCTCCTTTGTACAAAAGAACTGTAGATGTTTTTGTGTGTTTGTTGAGTCGTTTATAGTTTTCCATTACAAAAGTAGAATATTTGTACTGTCATCCTGTCGATTATGCTGTTACTATTGCTTTTGGTCTGAATTTGTGATTTTCTAGTGTCAAGAACAAGTGTTCATTTCAAAATCGTAAGGTGTCGTAATCATATCTGTTTTTTGATTTCGAAAAAGAACTTGTTTATATTTGTCGCTTGAAAAGAAATTCAGATTTGTACATCAAGTTTCTTTTTAGCATCAATACTAAGAAAGTCGAAAAGCAAATACATGCATGTGCATTTGCATATAGACAGTCTGTTTGGCTTGATTTAGGAAAGTGCATTTACGGTGTGCTCTTTGCTCTTTGCGAAAAGATTGTGTCTTCCTTTTCCCTTAGTAGCTAGGATTTTCATTGCACAAAAGAGATAAAAGTTCGTTTATCATCTTTAGATTGCATTTTAGGAATTACATCTACATCTCGTGGTGAACCCGAAAGGCAAACTTTGTAAACAAGATCAACTTAAAATAAATTCAATGAACCTAACAATGCTTTGGAACTTAACGCACAGCATTTAGAGGTCTAGGCTAGAGACGTATTCCGGCGTCGTAAAGCCTGGTAACTGTTGTCCTCACTGGTGGTTGGGTGATTCCTCCACTTTGAGACGATAAGTGCTAGTATGGACTTGTGCTCCCACGTACCATCGAGTATATTTTGGGAGACCCCTATAGGCTTAAATCCTTTATCCTTAGGAAGCCATGTCTACCGCCCTATCGATCGCAATGCACTGAACACAGCATTCGGGAGGATTGACTGCCGTACCGTAAAAAGTATTCTGCAGTTTTGCGATTGGTTTGGTACTCCCTCTACCTAGATCTCCAGAGTAGTCCCTTTCATTCCTTTTCAGACTCCTTAACGGAAAAGGTCCATCTGAGCACTTGTCACTTCAGGCTCATTAAAAATCGAAGGCGACTAGAGTCATCTTTTGTTTTTTCTCGACTCTTAAAAACTGAAAAAACAAGTTGTGTCAAAGCGTCTAAAATTCATTTAATTCGGAAACATACTTCCCCTTTATTTTAGTTGATCGAGTAATCCGCAATCGTGGAAGAAAGTCAATTGAAACCCCGTCATTCACGGAGGCTTACGAGTCAACCGTCTTTGTCTCCGGAATCGAAACCAGTATGGACAAAGCGAACTCGTTTAACCGGTTCCAAATCTCCTATTAAAGTTAGAACAAGTGTTCCAACGACATCAGAGACTCTGGTTACTCCAAACATTTATGGAATCCCTGCCTCTACAGAAGAATTTCTACAGCCACAGAAGGACATTGATATTGATCCTAGTCTGAGAGTAAACACTTGTGTTACTGAACCATTTCCATCTACAACCGGTTCGGAGAGTCTTACTCTTCAAACATCTGTAGCTGCCGATTTCACACCTTCTTCGGCACCAGAAATATTTTACAGACCTGACGGTATTCCCCTTCCACCTGGTCTGATTGCAATAGAAGAAATTGTAGAAGATCCTCAAACAAGTACTCCAATGCACTTCGGAGTAGGGATCACTCTATATCCTTGCTCGTCAGAAGTTAGTCTACCACTAGTGGAAGCTTCTATAGAATCACTAGGTAATCTTTTGGATAGACTACAAATGTCTGAACAACCGTCAACATCTAGGACTGTGTCGTCTGACACAGCGACGGCAGAACTTCCTGCTATCACTCCGACAATGTTCGTCGGTATACCATCTGTCCCGACTAGCTCTCAGCAGCTAGAAGGAGCCCACTCAGGGGCTATTTCGACAGTATGGTCTATTCCTGTTTGTTCATCTGGAATAATATCCGGAAACTATTATGTTGAGTCTCAACAAATTGATCCATTTGGAGGTCAATTTGGGCAGTCCGGCCCCCAAGGGCAAACAATTCCCTTGAGTTATGGATTACCACCGTATGGGGTGCAGTATACCCTTTCATTATCCCCTCCGGGAGGATATCCATACAGGAGTTCACAACAACATTCAGGTTATACTGGAATTACCTCAAGTGGTTGGGTACCTATACTACCTCAACAACCAAGAGTTGTGTACTCAATGCAACAATGCGTACCTATGTCGAATATCCCGACTACGCCAGCTATTGTGATGGTGTCGCAAGTTCAAGCGCTGCCTATTGTATGCCAACCTCAGGTTTCTCAGGTTGTAATGCAACAGCCCCTTGACCCTGCAACTCAACCACAATCGCCAACTGGTGGAGCGGCACAGGTTCAGACGGGTACAATTACCCCTCATCTTAGTCAAACCGTTAGTATCAGGCAACAACACATGGCTTCACAACCATGGCTGGTGCAATACCAACAACCGCAATTCCAACAAGTATACCAAGGTTCTGAGCAGCAAATCTTTGCTAACGGTGGACAGCCGTACATTCAAAACGGTCAAAATCAACCATTTTATAATGGTCATGTCCATCAACCTTACCAAACATACCAGCAACAAATGCATTATGTCGGTATGCGAAGACCAACTGCTCAGGCAATCCCATCTTACCGTGGGTATGCTTCACCAAACCTGAACCAATAGTTACCCTTTGTGGCAACTTTAGAGTTACCTGATTTAAATCGGCTAACAAACGATCCAATTGCTTACGCCCCTTGGTGGCCAGCGATTCCGCATAAACTTCCATTAGATATTCCTAAGTTTAACGAAAATCCGGGTGAAGATCCATCGAATCACGTGATGACCTTTCATCTATGGTGTTCATCGAACACCCTAAATGATGATTCGATAAGACTTCGCCTCTTTCAGAGGACGTTAACGGGTCCGGCGGAAAAATGGTACATCGAATTGCCTAGAGCTTCGTTCGACAACTTCAGTACCTTAGCCACAACATTTTTAACCCATTTTCAATTACCGATAAGGTATGAAACGGGAACAGAACTTCTTACCAATTTCAAACAAAAAACGGCCACTCACATATCTGATCATTGTAGAGCGATAACTAGGGTCTCTCACACCACCAATTATTCCACATTATTAAGTCAATCCGGGATCGTTTTGTTCTTTCAAGGAGTAACTCAATCCGAGGCTGTTCTGTCCAAGTAGTGCTCGGTAGTATAGCGTTCTAATGACTTGAAAGGAAACAAACACTAAGCTGTAACTAAACCAATTCAGAAAATGAAATCACACAAGGCAGATGATCAGTCAAGGGTACGGAACCAATAACCCTTCCCTTTAGAAACTGATAAAGAAAGAAAACCAAAGCATGGGCTTATAGGTCAGGGAGCTAGGCAGCGTCTTGCTGGGCTCACGACAGCCTTAGGCCTGCTATCACGCGAAAGCAATAAAGGCAAATTAGCGAAAGTAAAATGGAACACCAGTAATCAACGGAACAGCAGTAATGAAATGGAACAGCAAACTATCATAAACAGGAAACGTCAATCATATAAATTGGAACAGCAACTCAAATAGAATAGCAAACCAAAATGGAATAGCAAACCCAAATGGAACATCAAACCCAAATGGAACAGAAAATCCAAATGGAACAGCAAACCCCGAAGTATGTACACGGTCTATACTACTGCAGCGATCCGAGAGTAATGTGTGATGTGACTATGTTTCTGACCAAAGTGATATTATCTTCAAGCCTCACAAATACTTATTTCATATGAATCCAATAATGATAACATTCATACCAATAACTTGGTGTAGAAATGGATGCAATTCAAATAGATTCAGTTTGTGTAATACAGAGACGTGAATTACAGAACGTATTCAGATTCAGATATTAATTAAGAAGCATAGTCTATCATATAAAAGATGTATCGGATTACTGAAACAAGAGAAATAAGCAAACCACACAAATCACCGTATGATACAACAGCAAGTGACCGTCGGAGCTGGGCCCTTGGCTACGATGGTACACTGCTTAGAGTTACTTCAGATGCAGAAACGGAGTGAACACCAAATCCTTTATATTGATTGCATTAACAAAAGTATACAAAATCAGATCTTACAAAAGCTCAGTGATCAAAATCGCTCTGAGTTTATAATTATAACAACAGTCGTCCCCCCACGCTCGATGGCGTGGTACCTTTATATAACAGAAATGATGGAGATGTCTAGATACAAAAGATAAGCTTAAGCTAATCGTTCAGGTCTTCTCTTTCCTTCTTGCATTCTCCATCACGGTATCCTGCGTTCTTTTCCTGGATTATTCGGCTCCAATTTTACTTGATCTTGTCCGCATCCGGTTCCCTGTTGTCGGGACAGCAGTTACTTTCCTTTCGCTTCTCGTTTTTACTCGATAATTCCCTATTTCCGCGTCCTTCTGCATAGAAAACATCAATTATTAGTGATTGAGCTTTGTTTGTCCATTTTCACACAATTTACCAAAACCCTTATATTTTTAGACTCATAATGCAGAAAAGATTAGAAATAGTATTGAAAAACCACTAGATTGCTTATCAAAAAGCATACCTTCCAGGTGCTCCACACACCCCCCTGCTTACCCTGTTTCATGTCCTCATGAAAACGTTGTAATTGACATGCAGGGCTGTGAGAGAGTAGGCCGGAGAATGGATCTCACGAAGAGGCCGACAACCATGATTAGCAACTAGATGGTCAAAGAACTGATCTAATTGATCTGCAGGCATCTCATATAGGGCCTGATATCCAGGTGCAGGATGCCAAACAATTGGGCTGCGAAACCGATACCCCAACCAAAATGGTCCTGCTCGCAGAATCCGTTCCCCATAGAGACTAAATCGACTGGCAGCCAATTCAAAATTCTCAAAGTTAAAGGGTTCCCTGAGCTGGATGTTTGGGTTAGAGGTTCAGTAGCGAAACTTTGCAGCATGGAAGGCCTGGTCTTTAATAGTCAGGAAATACTCCAGACCATTTCGGATCAAGTCTCCATGCATGGGACCTAATATCTTCATGACACCTGGGATCCTCATCATACTCCTATGCTCTCTCCATAATGCTGCTGGGTCCCTAGGTTCAGCTCGTACCCAAAGATCTAAACTATTTTCTTGCCTCTGAAAGATGTTGTAAGCTTTAAGCCATTTTAACTGATTCACCCCAGATGAGATAAAGGCTTGAAATTGTATATCGCCAACGAAAGGGCCAGGATTCAAATCAGTTTCCTGGTCTAAGACAAGATTGTGCAAGTAGAATTCACATAACAACCTTTGAACTTTAACTCCATAGTGCTTGCAGCAATCTATAAAATCATTAACAGTGTTGATATGGATAGGTGCTCCTGCCCTAACAACTTTTATTTTTAATCTCAAATAACGTTCAAGCAAAAACAAAGCATAATTTTTAGCAGGGGCTCTACAAGTCAAAACATCAGTATACAAGGAACACAAGGTGTCCATCTGCTTAACAACACTATCTAGTCGACGAGTTACCTTAGCAACCTTTTCCTGCTCCTTCTGCCATCCTTCAAAGGCCTGGCTCTCAGACTGACTGATGTTTCGAAGTTGCTGTTGGAGCTCTTCGTATTTTTCCTTGGGGACCGTCTGTTCTCGCAACTGCTCGGCCTCCTGCTGGGCTTCCTTCATCATTTTATGCAAGGTTCTGGTTTTCGGGTCTTTCTTCCACACAGCCGTAGAAGCTGGAAGTTTAACCTGGACCTTCCTATTGCGTTGTTTGGAATTTTGGACCCGAATTACACCCGAGGGGGGTGCTTCTGTTTGAACCTCTTTGCTATCCGTTTCCTTTTTAATGCGAACAAAGGGTTGCTGCGTTCTTCCTACCATCGGAGCCTCTTGCTGTTCCATTGGAATGTCCATTCGTTCCTCCGGGCCAAATGGAACAGCAGTTTCTATTGGAACAGCACCCTGTTCCTCATTATCATTCGGAACAGCGGACTGTTCCTCAACAGTAGGTCTCCTGATGGGGTTTCGTCCATCAAAACGAACCCTAACCCTCGGGGTTCTTGGTGCCGTGGTCCTTTTCCTCTTCCTTGCAGTTTTTTGTATTCTCAGACTGGCTTTCAACATTCTAATTTGTTGCCGAAGTCTGGCTATCGTGCCCAGCATCCTCTGGTGCTTCTTTCTCAATTTTTCAATTTCCCTAGCCTCAGCAGAGGGTTTGGCCTTCAGTCTTACTTCTTCTTCCTCTCCTGGAACATCTTCCGGCGCCCTGGGGACAGATTGTCCCAAATTGATGTCTTCTGCTTCATTACCAGGCGGGTTTTCTTCCCCTGCTTCTTCTGCATGCCCTTCCTTAGGTAATTCTTCTTCTGCGGGACCATCAAGGATGCCTCCTGGACTGGAGGCTTGGCCGTATTCTCCCATATTGGCCAGAACTGCTGCCAATTCCTCTTCTCCTGGATGGTCTTGCAACGGACTACCCATGGATTGTGCGTTTTCTTCTTCAATTCCTCCTTCTGGCTGGTTAGTTCCAGCCTCTAATTGCTCAGCATTTCCTTCGGGTAATTCACCTTCCTCTTCCGAAGGTTCGTCCTCGATTTCAATTGGTTGGGCCGCAGTTTTCTGAATCTTTTCCAACCTTCCCCGTATTTGAACCAATCGAGCTGACTTCCTGGGTATTTCAGGCAGGTTGGGAGTGCCAACAAGTTCTCTAGGTTCCTCTGGTCGTTCTGGCGTATCGGAGGATCGCTTCCGTTCCGAAACAGCATGCTTTTCTGCCGCCGATTTCTTACGTTTCTCTGATTGTTCCGGCGTGCTGGAGGACTGCTTTCGTTTTGAAACAACATGCTTTCCTGCTGCTGGCTCCTTGTGTTCTTCTGAACGTTCCAGTGTGCTGGAGGTTCGTGGTAAAGCCAGTCCCTTTTTAACTGTTTCGACCAATTCCTCCCAGGTGTCTTGCTGTTGGGCAAGACTGTGGCTTATTATTAGCCGAATCAGTCCGTGGTGGCTAACAACCGTCTCACATCTTTTCTTCCTTCGCAGGTGATATAGCTCTGCACTATCTTCGCCAGCTCGGTCCAGGGTTCCCCCAGTGTTGTCGGCAGAACTCCTTTCCCTTTGACTGTCAGACTTTGGCCTTCGCTTTGGAAAATTTCCATTGCTTTCTGCAGTCTTTCCTTCTTCAGCTCCCATCTAGGTCCAACAGCTGGCAATCCTGAGGTTTCTGCAATAATGTCCTCCGTGACTTCTATCCGCTTTCCTCCGACTATAGAGTGGCTTTCCTGCAGATTTTGCAGGAATTCCAACGCTACAGCCTCGTTCGATTCTTGCAGGCGGTTGAAGTAATTCAACCATCCTGCATTTTCCAGAATTTCGCGGGCAGCAGCAGACGCGATCAGCTTGTGCGGTTCGCTTCGGATTGTCTTCCCGCCCATGGCTTACTCTCAAAAACAAACTCGGGAATGACACAGCAACTGTCCACAGTATTTACCGAACAGAGAGGATACTCGATGCTATTTTTAGGAAGGATTTTCGCAGAGCATGCAGCAAAGAGAAAGATCGTGGATGGCAGTCCGTAGAATGAGATCATCATACCGTTAAATCGTGTTATTATTTTGCCCGAATGGTGTGCAGCCACGTAACCATTGGAGTAATGAGGTCACCTCCCCCCCCGCGATCTGATAGGCTGCCCCCAGCCGTCAAAGAGAGGAGCAGCAGCCCGTCGGGAGTCAAATCATAAAGTACAGCAGGTGGAAATTATGCCATATTGTAAAAAGACAATGAAGTACCGAAACCGAGGTAGAAAAATGGATCGCTTTTAAGATAAGCCAGTTTGATATAATGAGGAACCAAGGGTTGGACGTCTGTCAACTGTACCAAGTCTCCAGTAGTCATTGTCAATTCCGTTGCCATGATTGGTGATAATGTTCATGCGATAATTATATCGGGGTGTGACATATGATACATGCAAATGATATAAAAGACAAACAGACTTAATATCATACCTGTTGGTGTAAATATTACGACTCCAATGCCATTAACAGAGCTCTGCTGCCAACAGGTGTTCATAACCTTGGCAAAGTTGTTTATCTCACCCTCCGGAACCATTATACTTTGTGTATCTACTGAAGAGTGCTTCGTCAAAATGCAGGCCATTATGCTGGCTTGGTGACTAGATAACCATAATGCCATTCACAAGGTAGGCACGAAACGTGGTCAGGCCGGCTCGTGATGAGACCTCCTGTTCCAAGGTTTGCTTGTTATTTTACCTTTGGACCATATCCCTGGTGTGGTGGCCATAATGGGAATGCCACTTTGCTTCCATCCTTATGAACATGGTAGGCTGGCTCTGAATGAGACCCCCTATCCTGCATTTGACAATTTGATATCTTGTTTTTATTGTTTTCTTTTATTCTTCTTTTGCAACACACTTCTTTTTCTTTGTTCAATTACACATAAGGGTGGTTCCGCACTCCTTAAGAGCGGGGAATGGTGGAAGAAGTCTTACAATCCCAACAGACAGATATAAATCGTTTGCTCATATTCCTCAGTAATGATCAAGAAAGTTTTTAGGGAAATCGACATGATAAAAATTACCAAACCATGGTTCGGGAACAAGATAATGACAGTAAAGACGAAAGTTAATGTCCTTCCTCTTGTCTTCTTATATATGCTGACTGTTAAAATAATAGCGATTTATGATATGCAGGTTTCGGTGTATCATGCTTTTATGTTCATTGCATAATGTCATTGCTATATCTAAAGGATTTAGGAGAGCATAATCGCAAAACGTCCAAATAGAAGCAGAAAGGTTCTGATGGTGTCTTCTCTGAGCGAAGCATGCGAATGACTCATCTTGCGGAAAAGAAATAGCGGAATTAACCAAATTCTGCATCTTGAAAAAAGAAATATGCGAGTGCTGTTCCTTTTCGCAAAGGAACAACAAAGCACAAAGAGTGCTGTTCCTTTTCGCAAAGGAACAGCAAAGCACAAAGAGTGTTGTTCCTTTTCGCAAAGGAACAGCGAAAATCCTCACGGGCTATTCCTTTTCGCAAAGGAACAGCAAAAATCCACACGGGCTGTTCCTTTTCGCAAAGGAACAGCAAAAATCCACACGGGCTGTTCCTTTTCGCAAAGGAACAACAAAAATCCACACGGGCTGTTCCTTTTCGCAAAGGAACAGCAAAGCCAAAAAGTGCTGTTCCTTTTCGTAAAGGAACAGCAAAACCAAAAAGTGCTGTTCCTTTTCGCAAAGGAACAGCAGAACAAAAGTGCTGTTCCTTTTCGCAAAGGAACAGCAAAAATTCCAAAACGCCAAAGTGCTGTTCCTTTTCGCAAAGGAACAGCAAAAATTCCAAAACACAAACGTGTTGTTCCTTTTCGCAAAGGGACAACAAAAATTCCAAAACACAAACTTGTTGTTTCGCAAAGGAACAGCAAAGCAAAAAGTGTTGTTCCTTTTCGCAAAGGAACAGCAAAGCAACAAGTGCTGTTCCTTTTTGCAAAGGAACAACAAAACACCAAAAGTGTTGTTCCTTTTGAAAAGGAACCGCAGAATCACACGAGTGTTGTTCCTTTTGAAAAGGAACAGCAAAATCAAACCAGTGCTGTGCAAAATAAGGTAACCAAAGTGCTACAAACAAAGATGAAAAAACATATGTACAGGATGTTATGTACAAATTATGAAAAACAAATTGCTTAAGTTATGGGTGAGGAAGATTTCACTTCCTCTGCTAGGATCTCCAAATCAGTATCTTGCTGAAGCTGTTGACAAAAGGATTCCTGAGTAAGAGGTCTTCGATAGAGACGAACTCGGTGGCCATTTACTTTGAACGTATGTCTAGAACCGTCAATCGTGATCAGAGTGAGGGTCCCATTGTCGTGCACCTTCTGGATCTCATATGGTCCTAGCCAGTGAGTCTGGAGTTTCCTCGGGAAGTCCTGGAACCGAGAATCGTATAACAGAGCCCAGTCTCCTTCATGGAAGACTTTATTCTTTATAAGTGCATCGTGCCACTTAGCTCGCTGCTGTTGGATTAATGCTGTGTTTTGTAATGCAGAGAGCCTAATCTCATCCAATTCGTTGATTTGTCGTAGTCGATTGATCTGTGCCTCATTCAGATCTAGGCCGACCTCTTGTGCAGTTCGTAGTGTTTGGATCTCAAATTCGATAGGAAAGATTGGTTGTTTCCCAAACACCAATTGATAAGGTGAATAGCCTGTCGTACTTCTCCATGTGGTTCTATAAGCCCACAGTGCTTCAGGTAGCCGAGCAGCCCAATCACGCCTGTGTGATGCGATGGTCTTTGTTAAGATTGACTCAATTATCTTGTTACTGTTTTCTACTTGTCCATTTGCCTGCGGATGGTAGGGGGTAGTAATCTTATGTTGGAAACTTGGATATGATAATTATTAAATGTTGCAGCTAGTTTGTTTCCAACAAATTGTGGTCCACCATCTGTAATTACTTCTCTCGGAAGTCCATAACGTACAAACAAATGGAACAAAAATTGTATTACCGAGTCTTCTGTAGCCCTAGCTAATGATTCAGCCTCAACCCATTTAGTAACATAGTCTGTTGCTACCAGGATGTATGTCCTTTGGTTTGATGGTGGATTAATGGGCCCGACGAAATCAAGAGCCCATCGTTCAAATGGCTCAATAACCACTTGTGGTCTCAGAGGCATTTCATCAGCTTGACCAGGTTTTCCTGCTCGCTGGCAGCTATCACAGGCCTGCACAAACTTTTTCGCGTCCTTAAAAATTGTAGGCCAATAGTACCCTGCCTGTAGTATTTTATGTGCTGTTCTCTTGTCGGCAAAGTGCCCCCCGCATGGTCCACTATGACAAGCCTTTAAGATGTCTAGGATCTCATCCTCCCGAATACACCTTCTGATTTGCATGTCTGCTCCTGTATGGAATAAATGGTCTCCAATCCACGAAAATCGAGTGCTTTTTTGAACAATTTGCTTTCGTTCCTGAGGGGTTAGGTGTTTTGGTAACTTACCCACTGCAAGATAATTGGCGACGTCAGCATACCAGGGTGTTCGAATGGCAATGGCAAACAGATGTTCGTCAGGGAATTGATCTTCCACGGCTGCTGCTTCGATTGATTTGGGTATTCTTGAGAGGAAGTCGGCTACAGGGTTCTCCTTGCCGGGTCGATCCTTAATTGTGATGTCAAACTCCTGCAACAGGATCAACCATCGAGTTACTCTAGCATTCGTGACAGGTTTGTTTGCTAGATATTTAATAGCAGAATGATCTGTATATAACACAACAGGGTAACCTGTAATATAATGCCTAAATTTATTAACAGCATGAATTACAGCCAGAAATTCCTTTTCAGTAACAGTATAATTGAGTTCGGCAGAGGATAAATTTTTGCTAATATAGTAAATAGCGTATGGTTTCTTATCCTCTTCTTGTCCTAGGACTACACCGATTGTTGTATCTGAGGCATCCGATGAGATCTTGAATGGCAAATTCCAATTTGGTCCTCGAAGGACTGGAGCTATTGACAACAACTTTTTCAATTCTTTAAAAGCCTGGTCACATTTATCTGTCCACAAAAAATCGACATTACCTGTCAAAGCATATAGAGGTGCTGCAATTCGTGAATAATGCTCTATAAAGCGTCTGTAATATCCAGAAAATCCAAGGAAACTACGTACCTCTGTTTGAGTAGTGGGGGTAGGGATGAGCAAAAGAATCTGAATTTTAGCAGGGTCTACCTGGATGCCAGCTGCTGAAATGTAGTGCCCTAGAATGAGCCCTTCCGTCATCATCATGTAGCACTTCTCGTGGCTCAGGCAGAGTCTGGTAGCAATGCAGCGTTGTAGAACTTTTTCCAAGGTATCCAGAGCTGGATCAAATTCATCCCCATACGGTGTGAAGTCGTCCATATACACCTCAAGTCCATCGTTTATTAGATCTGCAAAAATACTAAGAATAGCCCTTTGAAATGTAGCAGGGGCGTTACATAGGCCGAAGGGTAATACACGATAGGCAAACGTTCCCCAGGGGCACGTAAAGGTAGTTTTATCCTGGTCTTCAGGGGCAATTTGGATTTGGTTATATCCACTGAAGCCATCCAAAAAGGAGAAAAATTTCTTCCCTGCTAACGTGTCCAACACTTGATCTATAAATGGGAGGGGAAAGTGATCCTTTTGTGTAGCCTTGTTTAACTCCCTGTAATCGACGCAAATCCTCCATTTTCCATTTTCCTTTGGTACCACCACAAGGGGAGAGACCCATTTACTGTCAGAGATAGGGTAAATAAAGTTAACATCTAAGAGCTTCTGAAGTTCGTCTTTTACTATCTCTTTTAGGTGAGGGTTGAGTCTTCTTTGTGGTTGACGGACAGGTCTTGCATCTTTCTCTATATAGATGTGATGGGTGCATAATTGAGGATCAATCCCCTTCATGTCGGGGTAATCCCATGCAAATGCATCCTTGTATTTTTGTAACAGATTAACAAGTTTTATTTCTTGATCTGGTGTAAGATTGGCGTTAATATTCAAAGTTTTACCAGGTTCAATTTCCACTACTTTACTATTGGCAACAACAGTTACTGGTATTGTCTGGTCATGTGGATCTTTTAAGGGATCTTCTTCTAGTTCCCTGTCAAATGCTGCCTCTATCATAAGACACTGCATATGTGTTCTAGCTTCAGCTTGACTAATAAAATTGTTAATGGCGTCGTCTTCTGTTTGATCCTTGAAGTCTAACGCCTTCTGTATAGTTAATGGAGATCTGATGTTGTTAGCAAGATATGATACAGGATAAGAGTTAGTTTTAATCATTGGCAGGCTTGGCTGAGCTGGAGGATATAGAATTAAATTTTTAACATCGGGTCCTTTAGCTATAGTCATGTTTCCCTGCCGGCAGCCAATGTAGGCATCGGCAGTAGCAAGCCAGGGTCTGCCTAGGATTAACGGATGTCCATCTAGTCGGGTTTTAGGATTAATTACCAGGAAGTCTGTGGGATACTCCCATGAATCTACGGAAACCATGACATCATTCAGAGTACCTTCTGGTCGAACTACAGATCGATCTGCCAATTCTAACAGAGTAGAGGTAGGTTCTACTGACGTAATGCCAAGCTTTTGGCAGGTGGAGGTTGTCAAAATGTTGATTGCAGCTCCCAGGTCGACTAGAGCGTTAGTCAGGGTTTGGCCATAGATTTGAACGGTTACAATTGGGTTCCCGGGATCTTCATATTTGATAGGTGTCTCTTTTCCTGATAATAGGTCGGATAAGGTACCAACTACTTGGACTCTAGGGTTAGTATTTGGATTCCTCCTTGATTTTTTGATGCATAATTCCTTTATGGTTTTCGCATATATAGGAATATCTTGTATAGCTTGGAGGAATGGAATCTTTATATACAAATTTTGTAATTCTCCCAAAATGTCAAAGTCTGGAGGTTGTATAGGTCGAGATATGACTAATCGTTCTGGGAAAGGAGGAGAGGATGTATTTGTTTGTTTATTGTTTTTCTCTTTGTTTTCATCCTCCCGTTGTGGGGGTTGTTCTATTGGTAACTGATTTTCAATATGAACCGTTTTGTCTCCCTCTGTTTCTATTATTCGCCCAGATCTTAACTGAAGATCATTGCACTCCCTTAGGTCAGACTCAATCTCTGATGTGTCTATGATTTGGATGGATTGGACTGGCCTACTGTTAGGATTGGGATTGGGTTGGGCTGGGAGTTGCGGTCTCAGATTAGGCTGGGGATTTTGTTGTAAGGCTGGCAGAGTTGGTTGAGGGAGTGGGATTGATCCTGCTGGCTGATATGTCGACCTTGGCCAGCTTGTCTGCCAGGATGAGCTTTGCGAAGTGGAAGGGGTCCAATGTGGAGGATAGGAACTATTCTTCCAATATGGTGGAGGATAAGGGCAGTTTGGCCAACCAAATTGGGACATCCAAGGATTCGGAGTAGGAAACATCTGAGGTGACCAATTTGAAAATGGGGGTTGGGACTGATTTTGCCACATGTTCTGCTGCTGAGTATTGAACTGCGGGGGTTGAAAAGAAGAGGAGGGGTCTGAAAACATACCTGATTGCCTAGGCTGCCATTCACGACGCTGGTTAACAAAATATGCTGGTTCTGACTCCTCTTCTGCTTCTTTGTATACTGCCTTCAAACCAGGAAGTGAAGGGCAACTTTCGGTCAGGTGGTCCTTGGTGCAGATAGCACATATTTGGACTGTATCCAGTGGGCATTCCTTGTGACTGTGTTTCTTCCTGCATCGTGGGCAAAAGATGGCTAGATTCTGCTCTGCCTCCGCTTGCTTCTGTTTAGCCTGCACAATGTCAAGTTGTGTAGTTAATGTTCCCAGGATATCAGTTTTAAAATTTTCTAGCAAATTTCCAAGTTCCACCCGAGTTACTCCCTCTGTTAATGTTCTGTTATCTCTGGGGAAGCGATCATATTCCGCTGGTTTTATCCTCGTGCTGCCTCTTGAGCTCCTGATACACAGATCAATGATATCAGCAAAGTTTTCCTGATAAATGTCTCCTTTCCCCATAATGTTTAACGTTTCGATCCATTGTTCTTTCATACCTCTAATTAATGCAGTTTTCAACACGTTATCAGGCAGAGGTAGCGATGCATAAGGGGATCTTTGCAAGTTATATTGGAAACGTTCCACATATTCTTCTAAGGTTTCGTTTGGTCTGGCTGACATTTGAAAGATTTCATCTTTTAGTTCCCTCGATCTACAGTAATCTTGGTATTTCTTTAAAAAGGCTTCTTTCATTTGATCCCAATTGTTAATAACCCCACCACCTAAGCCCATAAACCATCTTAACGCAGCCCCTTTTAATGTAGAGGGGAACAATTTCAGTTTCTGGGGATCGGTGGTGTAATCGTATCCTCTACATAATACATCAAATTCGAACCAGAATGTGTCCGGATCTTCTGATGTAAGGCCATGAAATGTGGGAATATGCTGGAGAGGGATGGCTTTCATGGGCGCATTTGCTGGAGAATCTACTATCGGATATTGCAATGTGGAGGTCTGGGTGTTTGGCTGATTCTGCGCCATGGGATCGAATATATGCCAGTAATCTTCAGGAATTTCCAAGAGAGTGTTCCTTGGTTGAGGAGGGGTAGTCTTAACAGGGATTGTCTTGACACCACTCCCTTGATCAGGGATGATAATGGCCCCAACTGTCTGCGGTGAATGAATTCCTTCAACAAGGATTTTTACAGCGCTTCCCTTGTCCGGGCTATTTAAAGGCTGGTTTAATTCAATAGGAGATCTAGGTTCCTCAATTTCCCCTGTTTCTCCTTCTCCTTCACAAAGGTTACTTTGGGTCCCTTCGTGCAATGGTCCAGGAGTCAAATTTTCAATTTCTTGAAAATCCTGCTCCTCTGTTCGACTGTGCACCTCAGCAAAGGCTTCGGATGGTGATCCCGAGGCCTGAAGGGAACTAGTAGGCTGCTTAGAATTGACTTTCTTATAACCTACTGATGGCTGAGAGTCGACTTTCTTATAGATTTCGTCTATAAAGGTCGTTCATCCAAGGGTCACCGGCCCCTTAGCTTTGGATGGAGGCTTTTGATCTTTCTCTAACTTTTTCTGCTTAGTCATGCACTCCAATTAAACTGCTTTTTTAAAATCCAACTCCCTCCTAGCAGATTTGCGCACTACTCTATAAAGGACAAATGGCTATTACCCGTTCCTCGGCAACGACGCCAAAATGTAGAGCGATAACTAGGGTCTCTCACACCACCAATTATTCCACATTATTAAGTCAATCCAGGATCGTTTTGTTCTTTCAAGGAGTAACTCAATCCGAGGCTGTTTTGTCCAAGTAGTGCTCGGTAGTATAGCGTTCTAATGACTTGAAAGGAAACAAACACTAAGCTGTAACTAAACCAATTCAGAAAATGAAATCACACAAGGTCGATGATCAGTCAAGGGTACGGAACCAATAACCCTTCCCTTTAGAAACTGATAAAGAAAGAAAACCAAAGCATGGGCTTATAGGTCAGGGAGCTAGGCAGCGTCTTGCTGGGCTCACGACAGCCTTAGGCCTGCTATCACGCAAAAGCAATAAAGGAAAATTAGCGAAAGTAAAATGGAACAGCAGTAATCAACGGAACAGCAGTAATGAAATGGAACAGCAAACTATCATAAACAGGAAACGTCAATCATATAAATTGGAACAGCAACTCAAATAGAACAGCAAACCCAAATGGAACAGCAAACCCAAATGGAACAACAAACCCAAATGGAACAGCAAATCCAAATGGAACAGCAAACCCCGAAGTATGTACACGGTCTATACTACTGCAGCGATCCGAGAGTAATGTGTGATGTGACTATGTTTCTGAACAAAGTGATATTATCTTCAAGCCTCACAAATACTTATTTCATATGAATCCAATAATGATAACATTCATACCAATAACTTGTTGTAGAAATGGATGCAATTCAAATAGATTCAGTTTGTGTAATACAGAGACGTAAATGACAGAACGTATTCAGATTCAGATATTAATTAAGAAGCATAGTCTATCATATAAAAGATGTATCGGATTAATGAAACAAGAGAAATAAGCAAACCACACAAATCACCGTATGATACAATAGCAAGTGACCATCGGAGCTGGGCCCTTGGCTACGATGGTACACTGCTTAGAGTTACTTCAGATGCAGAAACGAAGTGAACACCAAGTCCTTTATATTGATTGCATTAACAAAAGTATACAAAATCAGATCTTACAAAGCTCAGTGATCAAAATCGCTCTGAGTTTATAATTATAACAACAGTCGTCCCCCCACGCTCGATGGCGTGGTACCTTTATATAACAGCAATGACGGAGATGTCTAGATACAAAAGATAAGCTTAAAGCAGCGATCCCTCAAGATCGAGGATCCTGAGGGATTCGCTAATCGTTCAGGTCTTCTCTTTCCTTCTTGCGTTCTCCATCACGGTATCTTGCGTTCTTTTCCTGGATTATTCGGCTCCAATTTTACTTGATCTTGTCCGCATCCGGTTCCCTGTTGTCCGGACAACAGTTACTTTCCTTTCGCTTCTCGTTTTTACTCGATAATTCCCTATTTCCGCGTCCTTCTGCATACAAAACATCAATTATTAGTGATTGAGCTTTGTTTGTCCATTTTCACACAATTTACCAAAACCCTTATATTTTTAGACTCATAATGCAGAAAAGATTAGAAATAGTATTGAAAAACCACTAGATTGCTTATCAAAAAGCATACCTTCCAGGTGCTCCACAATCATATACATGAGTGGCAACGTCGTCGTAGAATGGTAAAAACGTATGTCCCCGATCAGATGTTAGTTGAATGGTTTATCAAGTCATTACTGCCTTCCATCACGGAAGATGTGGCAAAGGGGGGAGTCGTAACAGAAGAGCAAGTTATCGCTCGTGCGCAATATCTAGACTTGATTTACACTCAGTCCGGCATGCTATACGATAAAATACCTGACGCCCCTAGACCAGAATTCTCAATTCCTCCTCCTCCTAAATCAAACAATGACTCTCATGCCGACGATGGCGTGATTGGCACGACAGACACGAAATCGAAAAAGGCTACATCCAAAAAGGCCCATAAGATTTCAAGTCAAAATGCAAAAGACGAACTTCTTGCTTCGGAAGTAAATGTCGTATCGACAGACAAAGGCAAAGAAACCAAAAAACCAGGAAGAAAGAAGAAAGGCAAAGGGAAGAAGAAGAAACAGGAGGAATCATCACCTGAAAGATCTTATTCAAACCCTCCTGCAGATAGGAAACCAAAAAATCCATGCTTTATATGTGATGAAGATCATTGGACCGCAAATTGTCCACACAGGGCTGAGCTTAAGAAATTATTTAAGAATTTGAAAACCTCAGCAGTGTTAACTGATCAGTTTCCAAATCTAGGAACAAATCTGGTTGAAAATGGAAATGCTTCCCCGTCTCAAGTGCTAATGTTGTCGGTTTCAAAACAGAAAAATGATGCTTTGATATCGACAAGGAAGAAGGATTATGGGAATCCACAGCTGTCAAACAACAAGGATAAAGATCAACCAAGTAGTTCGACAACGACTTCGACAGAAGTTGTGCCACCCACCATTCCTGAATTGACGATAAAACTGCTAAAGGGAGTAGTACACAAGTCAACATTTAATCGCCGCGCTAGAGCGGCACAGCATTATAACATAGTGGAAGATTTGGCCCAATCGCCATCCGCTATGTCGACTCTTGAAGTACTGCAAAATTGCCCATCCCAAAGGCAGGCTTTATTATCAGCCATTGGTGGGATTGACCCAAAGGATTCCAATCTTGTATCCTTCGATCATAAAGGATACGATCCTCAATTACCAGCTCAACTAGCTTTCCTTGTTCAAGTGAAAGCCCTCAACAAAACTGTTCATCGAACGATTATTGATGAGGGGGATCTACATGCATTATGTCGATGAGTTGCTGGAAAACTTTAGGATCTCCAACCTTGTCGCAATCTTCAACGACATTGAAAGCATTCGACGGAAGGACATATACCCCATATGGTATCCTAAGTAATTTTAAAGTTGAACTAGGGGGGAAAACAGTAGAAATAGATGTTGAAGTCATTGATGGAAATCTTGATTACAACATCGTACTAGGAAGACCATGGATATATGCCATGGCAGCTGTTGTGTCGACTTATTTTAGAAAGATTGAATTTCCCTTTCAAGGAGGGATTACATTCGTCGATCAACAAAACTTCCTCCCCAATGGTTCTCAAGTTACTAGAAGCATTCCCATGATCCATGGAAGCCCCCATTCGCTTCAGAATATCAGAGTAGGCCTACTAAAAGATCCTATACTAATGGGAACTTTTGCTCTTCCACCTCCAATCAATCTGGCGGAAGTAGCGTCGATAGGAACCTGCAACATGATATCTTCTAAGAAGATCTCAGAAAACGATATCGACATGGATCATGCAGTGGTTTTGCCCCCAAGCCCAACGGAAATATTGTAGCAATCAATGTTCCTAACATGGGAGGCAAACCCAAATCAACGATCATCAAGCGTTTGGATAGATAGGTCTAGAGAATATGGTACCCCTTCAAATCCTTGGTCACGAGTGCATGTCACCGACGAAGGAATTGTCCAATCTATGGTAATTGAAGGGACACCATGGAATGATTCCCACCATCGTTCCCTTGTTTCGGATTGTGGAGAAGTTAATAAAGATGACCTGTATCATCCTTCAGTTTTTGAATTCCTATCAAATATTGTAAACACGGTGGATTCCGAGTGAAAATTGTCCAATATTGAAGAGACTATCGCCATAAATATCTCGACCAAAACAGATGTTGTAGAGAATATTTATGTCGGCAAATGTTGTTCTCCTTCATAACTAGAGATATATAATGCTCTTTTTCACGAATTTAGAGATGTCTTTGCTTGGTCATATGATGAAATGCCAGGCATTGACTTGAGTATCGTTGAACACGAAATTAAGATGTATCCAGATGTCAAACTAGTACGACAACAACTACGGCAGGTGCACCCCAAGAAAGCCGCTGCCATTAAGGCAGAAGTTGAAAAACTTCTCCACGCTGGTTTCATCTACCCGATTCCTCTAACTGATTGGGTATCGAATATTGTCCCTGTCATGAGAAACAAGGAACAATTAGAGTGTGCGTCGATTATAGGAATGTAAATCAAGCTTGTCCAAAGGACAACTACCCTACACCCTTCATTGACCAGATAATTGATGAATGCGCCGGATGCGAAATCTTTTCATTTATGGATGGATTCTCCAGGTATAATCAAATAAATATCCGCCCACAGGACCAGTCAAAGACTGCATTTATTTGTCCGTGGGGTACATTCGCATATCCAAAATTACCCTTTGGTTTAAAGAATGTGGGGGCGAAATTTCAGAGGGCAATGAATTATGCCTTCCATGACATCAAAAACATCGTTCAACCATACCTAGATGACCTTCCAGCTCATTCACGAAAGCGGACTGATCACCCGCAGCATTTAAGAGCGATATTTCTACGTTGCCAACACTACAAGATACGACTCAATCCACACAAATGTGTATTTTGCGTCAGTTCTGGTCGTTTACATGGTTTTATAGTCTCGAAGGACGGGATTCGTCTCGACCCATGTAAGGTCCAGGCAATCATAAATTTGCCTCCACCTTCGAATTTGCTTCAGATTCATAAACTCCAAGGGAAAGCGAACTTTCTGAGGAGGTTCATTCCAAATTACGCCGAACTTGCTAAAGGTTATATGCACCTTTTGAAAAAGGAGGTTCCCTTTGTCTGTGATTAGGTTGCGCAAGCTTCCTTTGATGCTTTAAAAGATTCCCTTATGAAAGCATCATTAATGTACGCCCTCGATTTTCAAAAAGATTTAACCTGTATCTGGCTACAGTGGATACGACCATCGCAATGGTTTTAGTTCAAGAAATCGATGGAATTGAACATCCTATATATTATTTAAGAAAAAACTTAAATGATACAGAAAGCAAATATTCTTACATTGAAAAGCTAGCACTCGCAGTTGTTCAAGCGATACAGAGATTTCGACACTATATCCTCTTTCGGAAAACTACCATTCTGTCATATTGTAACCCCATGACTTATATATTGTCGCAACAGTTGCTGGGGGGAAAATATTCAAAATGGATAGCAATCCTACAAGAGTTTGATCTGGAATTTGTAAAATCCAAGTCAAAGAAAGCTCTGGTTTTGGCAGAATTATTGTGCAATCTCCCATTGTCGTCCAACGATGAAACATCAGAAGAAACAATCGTGGATGAAAGTTTGTTTCTGATATCTGCAAGCAATGAGTGGTATGGAGATATAATCATTTATCTCCAAACTCAAAAATACAGGCCAAACACCTCCCACTCCGAACAAAAACGTATTCGATACCAAGCAAAAGACTACATGATCGTCGGTGATACACTTTACCGTCGTGGTATCGATATAGTTCTGAGAAGGTGCCTCACACATGAGGAGGCCGAAAAAGTCCTGAATGATTGTCATTCAGGCGCGTGTGGGGGGCATCAATCTGGATATGCTATAGCGCAAAAAATCTTATGAGCAGGATACTTTTGGTCAACAATGTTCAAAGATTGCATAACCGCAGTCAAAAGTTGCCATGCTTGTCAAATTTTCGATAGCAAAACCAGAAAACCACCCACACCTCTACAACCGATAGTTGTTGTTGGGCCATTTGCCAAATGGGGCATCGATTTCATGACATGTAACCCCACCTCGACCAGGGGGCATGGGTATATCATAGTCGCAATTGACTATTTTACCAAATGGGCCGAGGCGATGCCTACATTAGATAATACTGGTGAAACAGCTGCCCTCTTCTTTTTCAATCATGTAGTCGCCAGATTCGGCGTGCCGCAAGCTATAGTCACAGATCATGGATCGCATTTTCGCAATAACATGATGGTCGAATTAGCTGCCAAACTAGGGTTGTCTCATGACAGCTCTACTCCATATTATCCGCAAGCCAATGGACAAGTTGAAGCAATCAACAAGGTCCTCAAACGCATGCTACAAAGGATGATTGGAGTTCACAAAAGAAAATGGCACCTAATCCTGTACTCAGCTTTGTGGGCTTACCGAACATCGGTAAAGAATGCAACCGGGTTCACACCTTTCCAACTGGTATATGGCCTGGAAGCAGTCTTACCAATCCAGTGTGAAATCTCGTCTCTCAAACTCGCAATTGATCTCCTCCCCGGAACTTCAGAAGAAGAAGCTTGTTTCTTGGAATTAATCCAATTGGATGAAACCCGTCGTGATGCCGCTTTGGCTAACGAAGCCCATAAGAAACGAGTCAAAGCGCAGTTCGAAAAAAATGTCAAACCCCGTGTCTTCTCAGAAGGTGACTTGGTCTTGCTTTACAACCAAGAATCCGATAAATTGGGAGCAGGTAAATTTAAGTCTTTATGGATGGGCCCCTATATTGTTAAATGAGTGTTAGCAAAAGGAGCCTACGAGTTAATGGATTATGATGGAATTCCGCTGGCACAACCTCGTAATGGGTTGTACCTCAAGCGTTACTATGCGTAATGGTAACCTGTGTGCTTTTGTTATATTTTTGTTTTCGCTAAAGTGTTTATTTTGGTCAAGTAATCCACTTTTTACATTTGTTGCAGATGTCAAACCTATTGGAGTCATGTGTTGGATATGTCGACGGAGCAAGTCGTAGTTTGCGGAAACTATCCTCCGCAGCCTGGGCCATTTTTGATCCAAGCGGCGAGTTAGTAAGTTTCAGAGGTGTATGTATTGGTCGATCAATGAATAACATCGCTGAATATAGCGCGTTGATAGAACTTCTCTCTGATGCCATCACACATGGTATACGCCGACTAATTGTCAGGCTAGACTCACAACTTGTAATACTACAACTCAATGGTATATATTCCGTCCGAAACCCAGCTATTTATCGCATGTTCCTAAGGGTTAAAATTTTGGAAAGACAATTTGATTTTATTCAATATCAACATATTTCCAGAAACTTAAACACATTAACTGATTCATTAGCAAATTATGTGTTAGATAGACATTTGCAACATTTATAAAAAGAAACATACCATCAATGTTTGCATTTGGATCATGTAACTTAGCCAAGGTAAAACTCCGAAAATCAAAAATATATATAACTATTTATGGTTTACACATAATGTTCTGTAACCAAGACAAAATCGGTCAAATGACCCAAAAACTCGAAATGCTAGGGGGCACCTAGTCTAATGATGCTCGTGATAGCAAGGCATAGCCTGTGCGATCATGCGTAAGAGACGAGTCCATCATCTAGGCACACCAGTAGTATGCCGCTGTAACCGCAAAGGTAGCTCGTCGGTCCTCACATCTGGAATACCGAGAGTGAGGCCCTCAACCTGCTCCTGTAATGCTGTGAGAGTCTCGGCCACATCAAGGTCATGAAGAATAGCCCTTCTGACGGTCTCTCCTGCTGGGGCAGCAACTGGTACTCTCAGGCAAAATACTGGATGAACAGGACCAACATCTGCATGTACACATGAGTTTGATTAAAGTCTTGATAGAATAAAGCACAAGGAAATTATAAACAAAAAATGATAAACAAGAATATGGTCAAATATTTTACCAATGGCGCCCCACTGCTCGCCATCCGGCAGTACTAAATCTGGATCACCCCAGAAATCCATGCCAGCGTATGGATACTCAGAATAAACCATCTCCTGACGATCAAACCACCTGAAGAAGGTATCAGAAAATGAAATCTGAGACTGGCCAGCATGCCTAGACATATGGTCAACCCATCTCTGCATACGTGGTTCAGTAAGAGAAGGTAAATCGAGTGCAATGTACTGCAGCTGCATCAGTGGTATCTTCTCCAAGGCAAAGGCAGTCAAAATAGAACCATACCCAAAGTTCTTCAACCTCCCGCTCTTTATCTTGGTCAACTGTTCTTTCATCACAAGAAGTACTGCTTCGCACCAGTTGAACACCTTCGGTTGGAGGCATTCCAAGGCATGCTGGATATAAGATCGGTTGGCTACATGAAGAGCCGCACCACTGGCCATCCTACCAAAAGTAAACAGAATAGTCCTGAGGGACCTGTCAGTGACATCATGAATGATGATCTTGCCGTCTTTACTCGGCTGAGATCCTTCTCTGCAATACCGGCGAACATAATCTGTCACAGAGTTGCCTCCTTGGGCCGAACCTGACAAAGAGATGGGGGCACCCCGCCTCGACAAGCCAGTCAAGAAATAGATGTCTACTACATTCAAGGGGATGGATTTTCCCCTGATCTGGAAAACCTGATTGGTAGGATCCCAAACATCAAGCAAATACTGCAGTAATTTGATCTGTTGTCTCATGCTAGAAATGCGGAAGAACTTCAGCAAGCCACAATTCCGTAGCATGTTCACTGTAACTGGATCATGTAGGGCAAGCATGTCCTCTTCTTCATGCTCACATTCTCGCCATGTAATGGTCATCTTACTCCAAAGATATCTGAAAAACAAACAAGAGAGGAGTTAGGTCCTGATTTTGATGAGAAACAGGCAAAAAATTCCATAAAAAATTGTGCATCAAATTCCCTTTTTGCGTCCAACGCACCTGCAGCAGTGTTCTAGGTGCGTTGAATGTTAGATAGCCTTTAGACAGGCCAACATTCAACGCAGGTTTCGATACACTAAGGGTGCATTGATGGCAGAACGAGTTCTTTAAAACCCAGGGACTCAGAAAAGCTAGGAATCAACCTCAAAATGCAAAATAGAAACCATGAAATGAAAGAGCTTAGGTTTAGCTGCTACCTCATCTAGACGGCGCCGAGAATCGTCCACAGAATCTCCCGAAATCAACTGATGAAAATCGATGGGGAAAAGCACCTCCAAAGCTCCAACAAACCAAGTTCAAATAAAATGGTAAAATGATAGGTAAAAAACACTTTTTCATTACTTTTACGCAGTTCAAAGTAAAAGATTGGTGTTCTAACTTGTTTTCAAACATATATTGTTCATTTCTGACTAGTTTGACGAAGCAGTTGAAAATACAGTACAATCCTTGAAAGGACAAAGCTATTTATGGTAAAATCAAAACGAGACCATCTAATCGAGCCGTTTTAGCACATAGTTCAAGCTCGTTAAAAAATAAACATAAGACATGAGCAAATGTTTCCACCCGCGTTTAAGCTCATTAAAAAATGAACTATCCCCCCCGGTAAATAATCATCGTGAATGTAGTACTTCAGTCGTTAAAGCCTTGGTCGTGTTTGCACCATCACCTCCACTTTTCATTGGCCGATCATTCACCTCCATTTGATTGTTTACCCATTTTGAGGAACAGCTGCAAAGAGTGATCTCACTAGCCATCCTTGTGACACTGCCATGATTGGAAAATTCCAAACCTTACCTGGAATTAGCTACTACCCGTTTTATCACTCGTTCCTCAAAAGACGAGTCTCCTTTAAGCTCTTTTCAACTGACTAGTAAAATATGAAAAGATTGCCGAGCCATTGGCCTCTCCAGCTCGTTAAAGGGACAGGAAGTTCTATCCCTCCTCTAGATTTTAATCTTTTTGGACCTGAGGGATTATTACGCAAAATGATCCAGCGCTTGTTTTCTTCGGCTCATTAAAGCTATCGAAAATTCATCCCTTCTGTATTGTTTTATACTTTTTCGGACTTAAGGGATTAGATGACGAAAAAGGAATTTTGGAGTTACCTTTACGTTCCTTTTTAGACTATCTAAAATTGAAAAGGACCGAGTTATCTTTGTCGTTAAACTCATTAAAAAGATTAATAGCGACAAACTTGTCTTTAGACGAGAACGAGTTTCGCTATCGCTAGGCTCGTTAAAACATAGCGATGGGTTTGCCCGAAGGGCAAATATAGAACAAGCATATGTTATCCTCCTCAAGCTTGACAAAAATAAAGAGGTACTGGTCAGCAATGACTGGGGAAAAATTGGGAAGAAAACTCAAAGAAACGTTGTTGGTAGCAAGTCGCTCTTGAACATGACACTTCCACTTCGTGTCCAAGTCGAGTTGGGTTGTTTCATTCACCGGTCACATCACCATGGTCACACCATACCATCCACATTTGGGGTTAATGCTACCAATCCATCACATTAGTGTCGCCAATATGTTCAAGAGAATTCATCTAGAGAAGTCACCTGTGTCTCACCCACTACCATACATTATATTCCATTCTTTCATGACCACCACCCTGAACCTTATATCACCAGATCGTTTTCACCTCCATCAAAATCATTTGCTCCGTTCGGTGTCATTGGTGTGGGATTCATTAAGGCCCTCCTGTGACGGATCACTTCTTTTCGACATCAGCTCATTATCCAAGAAGTTTATCTAGGGACACCCCATTCAGTACTTTGAAGCTTGCATGCCTCAATGGCAAGTTTCTCACTTCCGGCGATAGGTTTACATCAATGGCCTTCAACCGAAATATTTTGCATGGTGTTCGACGCCAAGTCCTTTATTCATACCACGTGAATTGTACTGCAGTACCTTGAGGATCATTATCATTATCGGTGATTCCTCTCGCACTTGTTAACAGTTTACATCATTGACTGGTAATCAAGCGATGTCTTTCCATGTTCGACTTCAAAACATTTCTCACATGGATCGACTTGTACTTCGAGTGAAGATCGGACGCGATTGAAGGCCCTGGATCTAGTTTCATCCATCCGGGCTGCAATATATATTCAGGGAAATAAAGACATCAAATGTACATCATTGCAGCACAGATAATCGTCCTACCAAAACGATGATGGCTCTATCAGAATCATCAGTCTACACTCAGACGATTTTCTATCCTATGTACATGAAAATGAATTTATAAAGATGAGCATGGGAATGCCAGCCTCAGCTAGATCATGAAAACAGTATGAAGATAATGTATTGTATTGTATCTTATTACAGGTCTCCTCCCAGCATTGAAAGAACTTCGGATCCTCATAATAAAGCATTTCACCCGACACCAAAAGGTTAACGGCCTCATACTTTAGAGGGCAACTGTTATAGACATTTTTGTGCCTTACAACTCCAAGCATGAAATTTCCGTAAACCAAGGGCTCCTAAGTCCCTAAAAGTGTTGTTCTAACCCCTAAAGGAACAAGGTCAACAGATTACAACTTCTCCCAGAAGTTCTCCACCAGAAACTTCTCAGAATTGGTCAAAACAGGATCATTTCAGCTGCTCCACTAGTTAAGTGCGTTGCATTGCACCTAAATACACTGTGAGGGTGCGTTGCATTTCAAAACTCCCTTTTGTAGGGTGCGATGGGCGAGAAATGACAAATGGCAGTGTCATTCCGCGAGGTGGAGAGGCAATGGAAGCTTCCAGAATCTTCTCCTGAGACACTTGCCTCACTGAATTCGACCAAACATGAGTAAGAGGCCCTCAGTCTCCAAGTGGAAGCAAGAACTGACAGAGAGAAGACACTAATTAAATCATAAGCTGACTCATCCTCCTTACACATATCTATATATGGATCCCTCATCCCAGAGATCCAGAGGCTGGAATTTTGCATATTATAAGGAATTGTTGTTGGTTTCTAGAGACATACATCAGATTGCTGGGTGATTTATGCTTTGTTTGAGGTGAAGAGGGGCTTCTTTGCTGGGAGGTTGATGCTGGGTCAGAATCACTGGTTGTAACTCCTCCTAGATCTTTTCTTGCTTATCAATAAAAACTATTTGAGTTTTCCTCCATGCTTTTTGTATCATTGATGCTTGTTACATTTTGTGTGGTTAACTTAAATCTGACCCTAAGTTGTTTATGAATATAGATCCTTGTCTTTATATAGTGCTCTTCTTTTGTGATCTTACAGGTACTTTGTGAAGCTGGGCAAGCAAGGGAGCAGGTAGCTGGAGACTATCAAAGACGAGAGGAATTGGATCAAAGGATTAGCGCAAGACACAGGTTGGTTCTTTCTATTCCTCTCTGTCTATAATTCATAAAGGAAAAACAAAAGTAGTTTTTCTCTGTTTGTTTCTAAGGCAGCTGTCACACCTTAGTGGGATAGAGCAGTTCTAAATAGACACTTTTCCCTGTAACATCCCTCCTTTTTTGATTTGATTTCTGATAGGTGGCACTTTGTATTTGAATTTGTTGATGTACTGCTGTTTCAAAAAAGATAATCAAAATTACCTTGGAAAAACCTCCATCATGCTGTCCCACCATTGATCTGTTGGTAATTGGTGTCTCTGTAGTTTTATCAATGTCTCATCAGCTTTAGTGTAGGCGTAGTAGTTTGGTTGGACTTCAAAAATGTGTGCCATTTAATGCTCAATATAGAACAGATTCTCTAATTTATCATATAAAACTTGTCCAGAGGGAATCCCTGTGTCTTCTGAGCTGCTGGATGATGCTGTAATTTGGTTTGAAACATAAGTATTCACCCTGTGAGCATATTGTTCATGTGTGAGCAGTCTTCCACTGCTGGCCAACAAACTGGGCAAGCCTTTGCTCTGCAACATTCAAAACTTCTCCTTAAAGATGTTTATTTTTGCTTGCATTTGTTGGCATTTTATTTCTAGGGTATGCACAAAATTCCTCATGGTCAGCACTTTCTTAACTCTCAAAATTGTATCAGTCCTATTCTGAATGTCTAAAGCTGCCAACTGCTCTCTAGTGTGAGTATTTAAAAAGTGAATTAATCTGTTGGCCTGTTCTGGCTTGTTTGCCAACAATGCTCTGGCTTTCTGAGTCTCAAATTGAGCTATCCCTATTAACTCAATTTGGTCATGAATGGTTTGAATTGATTGCCATTGATCAGTGATAGACTGGCCAATTTTGGTCCACAAAATGATTTTGATCTCAGCCAAAGGCTTATGGAGAGCAAGGTCTTTCTATAATTCCTTTATTCTTTTCTCCAACATCTTAACTTCTCTGTTTTTTTTCTGCCACAACAACCTTGGACTTGTCATAACTAACTTCTATTTTGGCCAGTTTTTCCTTGGCCTCTTTCAACTCTTCCTTTTGGAGTTCAAGAGCCTTTATCTCTTTCATCATATCCTCCATACTTAGGCTGGTATCCGATGCTGCTGTAACTTTTGGTGTTGTTGTTGTTGTTGCCGAAGTTGAAGAACCTATTGTTGATGGCTTCTCAAGAGGAAGAGTTGTTGTGGTGACTGTAGGAGGAGCAGGTGCAATGATTGGAGCTGTTTCTAGTGGCTGAGATACCACTTCACCTTGCTTTTGTTGTAGCGCTACCACCAGGGCTTTCTCTGCTTGGAGGAGCCTTTCATTCATCCTCATCAATAGACTTACTACATCCTCTTCTTCTTTCTGTTGTGCAACTTCAGTTGTCTGTGGATGTATTGTAATTGGAAACCTGAATTGCCTTCTGAGAGCTGCTATATCATCTTCCTTCTTTTTCATTAACGCCTATATGCCCTTGGGATCCTTGGGATCATGTCCCAATTCTATGATGATTTCATCCAAGGACTTAATTCTATTGTCCTTGGCCAATGAAGATGCTTTCTCCAATTCTAACTGGGTAGAAGTATTATAAAGTGAATTCTGTAGTATGTGTGCCAATATTGCCTTATATGCCAGGGTGGAGTATACCATTTCTCTAGTTTGTTTGTGTAACTCAATCTGGTCTATTGGACAGATATCTTTGGTGAGAACTTCTAGATTGGTTCTGATATAGTCAGCAGCTGATTGTGGTTGCTGCGTCATAGGCTTGAAATGACTAAGGGTCATCTTCCCTTCTTGGATGTCATAGGTTGCCATCAGCCTTTACTGATTAGTGGGGGCCATCCTTAACAATTGATTATACAGCTGCATTCTTACTGGCTCATTTCTAGCCTTGATTTCAGTGAATGCTTTCTTGATATCAGAGCCCTATTTGCCCTGCTGCCTGGTGGATGTAACCTCCACACCAGGTTGCCTTTCTTGCTCTTGCTATAAGGAGCTAGCTGAAGCCTCTATGAATGAGGGAGCTTGCTGTCCAGGTGTCCCCTTTGGTAATTATTCTTCTGCAAAAGGATTTAACCTTTGTCTTTTTTCTCCTGGCTGTTCAATTGACTCCCCTGTGGGTGTCTCTTCCTGTCTATCTCTTTTCTTGGCCCTTTCCTCATTTATAGGAGTTTGTAGCACGTGTATCTCCAGTGCTTTTGCTTTTGTTGATGGGCCTTGTTCTTGACTTTGCTCTTCTGCTGAAACTGGCCGATCTTCCATTGTATCTTGCTGCTCGGAATGTTGTACCTCCTTGCCTTTGGATGTCCCTGCAGGTGGAGCACTTTCTTGGGCAGGCTGCTGAGAAGTTGTGGCAGATGATGTGCCCGCTCCAATATGTTGAGGCAATGTGAAAGTGACCTGTCCAAAAGAATCCAGGTCAAGTGTCTTTTCAAGGTCTTTGATTTCTTTTTCTGTTTTCTCTTCTTGAGTAAGCTCCTCAACTAATGTGCCCTCTACCCATTCTTGTTGATTGGCATATTGTTCAATTTCAGGGATTTTGTGGTGCACATACCCTGTGAGCTTGTTTTTGACTCTTTTAAAGATTATGAAATGTTGAGGGTCATATGGTGACCAATGGAAACTTAGTTTGAGTTTGAGTTTGTCTCTCAGAATGGTGTCAGCTTCCTTCCATGCTTCTTCCCTTTTATTAAAGATAAAAGGACCCAATTGATGTCTTATCTTAAGCTGTGCCTTCTTCCTAGCACCATAAAAATGGGACAAATCTGCACTGTTGAATTGCCGGTAGTACTCTAAGGAAAATAATCTCATGGGAACATATTTTGGAAATCTGCAAGGGGCCAGTTCACAGCCATAAATCTTGATAACTGTGTGGTTTTGGTGGAAATACCAATCACCAATGTTGTATTCCTTTGAGAGATGGAGCATTTTCTGCATTTCAGTAGATAGCCTGGGAGGAGGAGTTGTTGACAATAAGCAAGTAGCTGGATAGATGAAGAGGTCAATAAACTCACAATATGTGTAGGGGGAGTCTGAAACTAGATGGAATACTGGGGTCCAAAATATCACAGACCTTCGCTCCCCCTTAGCATCCAATTTCTTAAGGACAACTGGGAAACTATCAGACTGATAGTACAGCAGCAAATGATATATATATAGATATATAGATATATATATATATATATATATATATATATATATATATATATATATATATATATATATATATATATATATATATATATATATATATATATAGATATGAACTGTATTTGAACACTCTCTGTCTGTCCAGATTCATGAACTGCTCATGGATTTTGTTAGCTATGTAGGTGGCATAATCATACTTGACAGCAGGGGGTTGTCCTGGAGAAAACATGGACATTAGAGCAAAGACAGTTTCATCCACAACTTCACTTGTTCTGAACCCCAGGATGTAAGAAATCATGTCTATGATTAGTCTTCCAGGCTCATCAAACCAGGCATGGTGGTAAGGCAGTGTGTATCTGGCAAAAAATTCTGGAGACATGAACATTTTGGCAATCCTGCTAATCTCTGCAGAGGACAACTTTGAGGCTTGATCCAACAGCTGTTTCATAGAGAGAGGGACCAAAGGCTGAGTTGGTTTGAAGTGCAGCATTTCATTTATAGACTGAGGGGTGATGTAAAAGAGAACATTTCCTGAAGGTTTCATCACTACCCTTTGAGAAGGCTCATAGTTGGCACAACATTGGTGGATGAGGTTAGAGAAGACATTCACTGAAGGAAAATAGTAAATAGGCATATTTTTTTTTTATTTTTTTTTTTATTTTTTATTTTTTTTCTGAATAAGACTAAGCTATTATATTACAAAAAAGCAAAAATTACATCAGCAGTATTACAACAGAGCCGAAGCCCTGTGATTCCTGTCGTAGGACTGACAGTAAGCTCAGGAATAATCATCTCCAGAATTACAAAAGACTGACACTTGAACCAAATCGACATTCATGAGACCGACATACATATTTGGCCGAGACTGAAACACATGGAGTCTGACACAGCTATAGATAGCCGACACTGTAACAGAGAAGGACAGAATTATATAATGACATAGAACAGACACATATAAGATAGCGGTGAGAGCAGACAGTGAAAAAATTCCTTGCTTAGAAACCTGTAGCGAAATGTTGGGCGAACTATTCATCATCTGTGGTGTGCGGGTCGTCCTCCATTTTGCATCTGGGAGGCTGGTGGATGTTCGGTTCGGTGGGAACGTTGCGCAGCACAGGTTCACTTGGGCCTGCCCCAGGATCTGGGGAGAAGCTATCTTGAACAGGGCGCAGCATGTCAATGGCGGGAAGTTGCATATCAACTGTGGGAGCCAACCCAGGAATCCGCGGAGGGCTGGCATGAGGAGCCTCTTCTTGACCCCGAGGATTGCTGCAGTGCTCCACCGAAACCGTTACAAAGAAAGTGGAATTTGACAGTGTACATGGAATGCGGTATCTTACCATTGGATGCTCAGAGTGCCCACATTCCATCCGTTCTTGGTGTTCCGCTGCTCTTCCTCTGCCCACAGCCCTTCCCCTGGTTCGTCTGCGTTCAGAAGAAACCTCGATTGAAGAGGAGGGGGAGGGGGCTTGCCTCTGAGACGAGGCCCTGCCTCTATAACTCCCGCGCCTACTGATCCCTCGTTGGCGCTCTCGCTGCATCCTTGAATTGGGCGGGTAGCAGGTATACTCTTGCGTAGCCTCCCTCGGAACCAGACTCCCAATCCTTATACCAGACTGCGGGTAGCAGGTATACACCACCGCCGAGTTCCCAATCCTTATACCAGACTGCGGGTGAATGACAGGGATGTCATACTTCCCCGAATTGCTCGAATTGAAGGAATACCCCCTCGCTGCCTCAGAACCTCCACATCCGCTCTCAGAACCCGAACAGGAGCCCACACAGTGAGCCACCACCACCTCCCTCAGGACCAGAGCATGAGCAAACGCGAATTGCGGGAGAATGTCCGAGAAGCTGTGGCTTTGAAGCGCCATGTTCCAGTTACCAAGACGTGCAGTTAATGCCGAAGGGACTCGTCTGCCATGAACCATTACCTGCGTTCTTAAATGTTGCATGCTGCTACAACTAATGCGAATCCTTCTGGTATACGTGGCTCGTCCGGGCGGACACATGCCCTTATGACGAGCCACAAACCTGCTATGCCGTATAACCACCCGCATCCGGGAGGGAGAGGTCCTTTTGCACCAAGGCGATGCAGTCCTTTTTGAGTTGTTCATCCTCAACCATGTCCAAGGAGCCGGAAAAGTATGGTGAAGTCTGAGAAACACCTTGGTTAGCCATTCTGTCGGCTACCTGATTTGCTGTTCTTCGCACATGCTGGAAGGTAATGCTATGTGGATTCTTAAGCTTCGCCTCCAGGGATTCCAACCTGCTCAGTAGTCTCCAGCTGGTTGCTAATTTGACCGCTGTCGCCCCTGCCTGAATTTTCTTGGCTGCAGTGATTAGGATGAGAGAGTCGCCCTCCACCTCAAGAGGGAAGAAGTGTTTTTGCTCTGCTAAACAGATCCCTTGCCAAAGTCCTTCCATCTCCGCTACATTGTTGGTGTCTTTGCCTAATGAGCCATAATAGATATGCAGAAGTGCTCCTGTATGACTCCTGATGATTCCTCCGAATCCTGCCGGACCGGGATTACCTTTAGCTGCCCCATCAAAATTGAGCTTGAAAGAGTTGAAAGCTGGTGGGGACCAGGAGGACGGGGAGGTGGAGCTGCGAGGGGGACGGGTAATGACCTTTGCAAAGGCTGAAAGGTCAAGATTCCATTCTTTAAAAATATCCCTCTCTTGTTGCACTTCTGGCATGTCTGTGTCATACCAGGTTCTTATGGCTAAGGTTTCCTGGATATTTCTTTTGTAGATAAGCCACAGAGCGTCTATTGTCCGGGAGGTGTTGTTGAAGATTCGAGAGTTGCGCTCTTTCCAGAGAAGCCAGTACAAAAAGCCTGGAATTAGACCCCATAAAGTATTGAGAAGTTGGCTTTTGAATGGGTTCTTGTCCCAGTTCCTGATATTTTCCGTTACATCCTCGCCCCTAGGTGCTGTTCTTTTATTGCATTTCTCCACTTTCTCCCAAAGTTGCTTTGCTAACGGACATGTCTCCATTAAATGGCTGATTGTCTCAGCGTGGAGATTGCAATTCGGGCATCTAGAAGGCCCAATGAATCCCCGTTTTATCAAATTATCCCAAGTAAGAATGCGCTTTTTACTGAGCAGCCATAGGAAGGTTGAAATTTCAGGCCATAGCCCTGGTAGCCAAACTTGTGCCCAAATTTGATCTTGATCTGCTTGGGTATTTGAATAGCGCAGCTGATGTGATTCTTTAGTGGTGAATGTGCCTTTGTGCGTATGTCCCCATCTGAGCTTATCTTGCTGGTTGGAGTGGCGGATTCTGCGATGAGAGAGTTCCTGATCCATTTCTGAGTATGTTTCACCTTCCCAGTCCCTTTGCCAGCTGCTTGCGGGTTTCCATAGTTGGTACCCATGATGCTGTGTTTGTTGCCAGAACTGTTGAACCTGAATGAGGTTTTCTTGCTGCATATAAGATTGCCAGAGTGGCATTTGGAATAGATTTGCAAGTTTAGGGAGCTGCTGCCACGAATCCTCCCAGAACTTGGCTGACGTGCCTGAGTGGATTTCCCAGAAACTGTGTTCCTGAATGAAGCAGCTGTGTATCTTTGCAGCATTCCAGATTGGTGAGCCTTGGGCTGTGGAGTTAATTCTGATGAGATCGTGCCATTGACTTCCCAGAGCATATTTTGCTTGCCATAAACGTGCCCAAGGTGAATGAGGCTTGGAGATCCAGTTCCACCACATTCGGGCTCCCATAGTGTTGTTACTTTGAAGTGGATCTCGAAGCCCTAGTCCTCCATCTGTTTTGCTTTTGCACACTTCTTTCCAATTAACGAGAGCCCATTTTCGATTCCTACCAGTGGAGCCCCATAGGAAGTTGCGCTGAAGGTTACGAATGGCTTTAAGGACCCATTTTGGAGCTGCCAAGGTGGAGAAGAGGTACAGCGGCATTGCTTGAAGGACAGACTTGATCAGGACCAATCTGCCTGCCATGTTGAGAGCACGAAAGGTCCACGATGAGAGTTTTGATTCCAGCCTATCAAGGAGAGACCGCCATGAAGCATGTTTGATAGCTGAGTCTGAGAGGGGAGCTCCAAGGTATTTAGATGGCAAATGGGAGATGGTGAATCCCAGGATTCTGGCAATATTCCTTTGCGTGGAGGGGGGGGTGTTAAAAAAGAAGAGTTGAGACTTCGAGGCATTGATGGAGGTGCCGGAGGCATCAGAGTAAAGGGAGAGGAGAGACTTAAACACAGAGGCTTCTTTCGAGGATGGATGACCGAATAGCATGGTGTCATCAACGAACTGCTGATGGGACAGAGGATTGAGACCATGGATAGAAATACCTTTAAGCTCTTGGGAGGCAATAGCTGATTTGAGAAGTCTGCTGAGACCCTCTGCCATTAGAACAAAGAGAAAAGGAGAGAGAGGATCCCCTTGTCTAATGCCGCGGGAGGGTCGAAAGGGGGAAGAGGGAGAGCCATTCAAAAGAACAGAGAAGCTGGGAGAGGTAATGAGATTCATAATCCACCTGGTCCAGGTTGCACTGAAACCAAAGGCTAAAAGCATTTTATGAATAAAATTCCAACTAAGCTTATCAAAAGCTTTGGAGAGGTCGAGTTTGAGGATCATACCTGGTTTCTTAAGAATCTTTAAGGAGTGTATTACCTCATTTGATAGTATGATTCCATCCATGATCTGCCGTCCTTCCACATATCCTGTTTGTTCCGGAGATATGAGTAAGGGTAAGAGAGGTTTGAGCGTATTTGCAATGACCTTTGAGATTAGCTTGTCTATAACATTGCATAATGCGATTGGTTTGAAGTTTTCTGGCCTGTTGGGTTCTTCGCCTTTGGGAACCAGAGCTAGGAAGGTGGTATTGAGGGCCGGGAGGATCCAGTGCATACTTCTGGATTCTTCAACAAGGTCCCAAACTTCATTTTTGATGAGGTCCCAGAATTCATCGAAGAAATTGGACATAAAGCCATCAGGTCCAGGCGCTTTTCCGTCTTTGAGTTGAGCCATGGCTTCTTCAACTTCTTGCAAGGTCGTGGGCTGGAGTAATCTGTTGTTGTGATCCTCAGTTATGATGCTTGGAATATGCTGCGTGATGGCTCTGATTGCTGCATCCCTGTTCTCAATGGGTTCTGTTAAAATTTCCTTGAAATACCCTGTGAATTCCTTTTCCATGTCCTCATGTTCCTCAATTCTTTCACCTTGTTGGTTGTTTATGAACGCGATATTATTGTGCATTCGCCTTTGAATTGTGGCCTTGTGGAAGAATTTTGTATTCTTCTCCCCCTCTTTGAGCCAATTGATTCTAGATTTTTGCCGCCAGAGTATTTCCTCTTGCTTCCCGCGTTCCTCGATTTGGTTCCAGAGTACCTGTTCCTATTGAGCTTCTTCTTCTGATCTGCCTTGAAGAATGAGAGTTTGTTGGAGCTTGCGCATTTGCTGTTCCAATTGTGAGCGCTGCTCCTGAATGTTACCAAAATTTGTTCCATTCCACACTTTGAGGACATATGTCAGATTTTTCAACTTTTGTTGGAATTGATACATTTTGGCTGCCTCTGGCGGAATGTAAGTTTCCCATGCATCGTTGACTACCGTCTTGAAAGTGGTATTTGTTAGCCAGAATGCTTCGAATCTGAAGGGTCTGTTGCATCGGTTACCTGGTCTGGTCCATTGTAGCAAAATTGGCCAGTGATCAGAGCCGCTTTGGGGGATGATGGAAGCATTGAAATCCCCTCCCAGATGGATTGCATTGTCAGAGAGAAGGAATCTATCAAGCCTAGAGGCAATGTGGTGAATACCTCGTCGCTTGTTAGTCCAGGTGAAAATTCCATTAGAGGTTGGTATGTCCATAAGTTGATTGTTTTGAATGAATTCTTTGAGGCCTTCACTGTCACTGTCGAGCCTGATTCTGCCTCCCTGCTTCTCTGCCATGGAAGTTATTATGTTGAAGTCGCCGCCCCCAATCCATAGCGGGAATTGCCTATTTTCATTGAGGATAGAGATCGTTTCCAGCAGTTCTAGTTTTTGCTGAATGATTTGAGGAAAATATACATTTGTGAGATGACCATGGATTCCAGTGCCAACGAGGTGGAAGGAGGCTTGAATAAGATGGAGGGTGGCGTGGAAGTCATATAGTGTGATGATCTGTGGGTTCCATAAAATAGCTAAACCACCTGAGGCTCCAGAGGCGTCTACAGAGATGGCTCTGCTTCCTGCCCAGACTTTGCCGCGAATTCGTTCAATATCATCAGTGCTGCTTTTTGTTTCTTGCAGAAAAACTATGGTTTGTTTTTCTTGTTGAATCAAGTTTTTGATCATTCTATGTTTTGAGGGGCTGTTGAGTACTCTCACATTCCATGATATTAACTTCATGTAAACTGAGATTTGGTTTTGTAGAACTTTGTCAACTTAGGGAATCGCCCCGACTCCATAAGTATTTCACCTATTGCTATGGTACGTTGAAGGTCTGTCTTTCTTCCTCGTTTCTTGAGATCTTTGAGTACCTTTTTTCCGTCCCAAAGGTTGCCTCCCTGTATGCCAAGGCTTTTATTATGCTGCGTGGTGAGCTCCAGTATTGTAGCAATAATGTTACAACTCCTGGGGCTTCCTGTCTCTTAATTTTATCAACCCGGTAGTTCGTACAAACTTGGAAGCGACGGTGCTATATGCACAAGTACTAGCTCTTGTTGCAGCTGTCACTTGGTCAGCTGGCACAAGTCCGCTAGGGCTCAAGCCAAATTCTATAGGCTCTCAGAAGAAGCTTGCTAATTGATGGACGAAAGCTATTCTCAAAGGAAAGTTACTCTACTTGACAAAATGGACTGAAAGCAAATCAAAGCATGTAAACCTAGGAAACCCTAATTTAACTAGTCTAACCTCTATAATGCAAAGAATGTGAATGAAACTTCTACCAATGCTGTTGTTACCTCTAATAAGTGAAAATGCATGGATCTAAGCTGCTTGCATCATAAAAGACATGTTTTTGTATTTTTCCTTTAAGTGGATGGAATGATTGTGATCTTGTGCTAATTAGGGTTTGGTTGTGCAGATGGGATGGAGAAGGAAGGAAATCGTGGGAAAGGTTGGGGAGGCTAGGAGAGGTCCCTAGGGATCCTTAGCATCCATCCACAGAGGTTCCTCATGTTCAGAAGCTCAGCAACTGAGTGAATGGCCTCCTACAGGATGTCTGCAGGGGATCCTACAGGATACTCTGGTTTCTACAGGATGTCTACAAACTGCTACAGGATGACCTACCGTGGGTGTTTGAAGTGATGGAGGAGTGATGGAATGGTAGGGGGAGATGTGTAAGGTAGGAATAAGGCGGGTGATGGCTTTAGAAGTGGAGGAGTAGGATAGGGAGTGAATGTAGGGAGTAGGTTGGAAGATAGAGGGCTAGGTCAACGAAAGGGCTAGAGAATGGAAGTACGTGAGGAGTGAAAGACTTTGGGAGATAACAGAGCGGAGCAGAGGTCAAAGATGTGTTTGCATGCGTGATCAAGATGGAGGACGAGGTAATGGAATGAGAGAGAGCAGTGTAAATGAAACAAATGCTTATGACTGTCACCAAACCGAAAATGCATTAACCTAAACTACCTGTGCTTGTAAATTCAATGAACAGCAATCCAAAACGCGAAGGAGAATGTGCATGAAGCTGTGGTAAAGGTGTGTGGTGCAGGTGTGAATCATGTGGAAGCATCTAACATAACGTGACTGTGTTTGCAGCAATCATGAAATAAAGAAATGCGTATTTTTGGTGGTTAGTCATGGACTGCACCCCAATCCCAAATGAGATGGCAGTGAGCCTTAACAACCTTTTTGCTGGAGCTCCAATAGATTATATCTATCCTCTGCTAACCTAAACAACTGGAAACAAATTCACCATAAGTAAATCCTATCTAAACTCATGAAAGACAACTAAATTAACAACCTGTAATTCAAATTGCATGTGAAAATGAAAACTCAAAGTGCTGAAACGAAATGGAAACAACACTACAGCAGAGGGGATCTATGGCTCTCAAGTTGGGCCCTAACCTGAGAGCTATAGTCTCCTTAAGAAAACTCAGAGCTAGATCAAAATCTGCCTTCTTTATTCATAATCTGATGTTATGCCAAAACTGGCTTACAACAAGAACTAACACCGAGCTGTGCTCAAAAATTACAATAGTAATGCGAAAGTTTCAACAACCTATCAAAGGCTACGGCCTCCATACTTATGCAAAAACGATCACCCAACAGGTGTCCTTGATTTTAGGAGCTCGGCTGTCCAACTAAAGTTTAACTGCTGATCCTGTAGGACAGTCATAACTACTGTTCCTGTAGAACAGTTATAACTGTTGTTCCTGTAGAACAGCTGGCTGCTTCTAAGCTCGGTGGGGAGATGGATTGGAGCTCGGAGTTCTTGGTGGGAATCACGAGGAAGGTCCCAAGACTGTGGACATCCTCTCCTAAAAACCAGCAGTGCCACCTCATTGTCTCCTTGTCTCCTTTTTCGTGTCTTTTCTCCCTTTAAATGCAAAAAACCTGAAAGCATCATGCATTAGTCACGTAGATAATATGTCTACCCTTCTTCCTACAAACAACACGAACAAACTAAGAAATGCATACATAAGCAATAAAAAATGAATGGTTTGAGCAAGTAGAATAGGCCAAAATGAGCCCAAATTGTACCAAAATTGGGGCTCATCATCACCCCCCAGCTGAACCATTTGCTCATCCTTGAGCAACCTTGCTCCTACTCCTTGTCCTTGGCCGAGGACTCGGGACCGGAACAGGCTCTCTCTTTTCTGCTTTTGATGGCCCTGCCTTCTCTGCCCCTGGTGGTGACGAGGGTGGAACTTCTCCCCTCTTTCCTGTTTCTTTGAGCTGGGCTTCGGAAGGCGATTGGCCTATCTTTCGAGTCCAGGAGGTGACCTTCGGGCTTCCTTTCTCAGGGGTGGCCGGTGTCTTAGAGGGAGTTTTCTCACTGGGTGAAGTAGGAACATTCCCTAAAGTGGTTTGGCTGCTGGGAGGAGGCTGCGACTTGTCTGTCTTCATTCTCTGACTTCTCCTGGTCTCGGAAGGTAGAGGGATCTCCCTCTCCCTCTTTTCTTTTGGTTTTGCGGGTGTGCTGAGGGTGGCCAGCGCAGCTGCCGCCTCCCTCTCGAGAACATCAGCCTTTTCTCTCTTGCTTTGTGCTTTCCCGGTGCTCCTTGTGGAAGGCCCTTCCCTTTCTATTTTCGGGCTTCCTGTAGAAGACCCGGTTTTGACCACTGCCGGGCTTCCTGTAGAAGGCCCCTTCTCTGTTTTTGGGCTTCCTGTAGAAGCCTTTGTCTGCTTTCCTGTAGGTGTTGTTCTGGGGCTTCCTGTAGAAGCCTGCGTTTGTTTTCCTGTAGGTGTTGTTCTGGGGCTTCCTGTAGAAGCCTGCTTTTGTTTTCCTGCAGATGCAACTGTCACCACCTTTTCTCGCTTGACGGCATGGATTTTGCTTTTGGTTTTGGCTGCAGGAGATGGCGAGGTGCTTGGGCTGACGGGGACCACCTCAGTTTTGACCGTCCTACTTTTCAACCTCTTTTCTCTTGCCGAAAGGATGGGGGTGTCCTCTTTTGCTCTGTCATCCTTTCCCTCCTCCTTCTCCTTTCGTTCTTTCTTCTGTTTTGGAGTCGGGATCTTTTGGCTTTTCCCTTTCTTACTCTTGGCTACTGGCTCTTCTTCCTCACCGCTAGAGGACCCCGTTTCTTCAAGCAACATCTTTATGTCCCCGTCTCTTGTTAAATTCCTAAATGATTCCCATGCGAGGGGGACCTTATATGAGTGGAGAGCATCCTCCACCAAAAGCTTAATTAACCCATGGTGGGCTATCTGATCCGGAATGCCGTCCTTAAGCTTTGTAGCGCACTCCATCAAGGACTGTAGTAAAAAGTAAGGAATGCTCAGTCTCTGTTCTGCGGGAAGATCAATCCGGTGTCTTAGCTCACTGAGCAGCCGGAAGTGATATGCATACACGATGCTGTAGCGACCCTCACAGGTGATATATTTCATGACTTGCAAACTGACTTCGTTCCAGGGTGGCAACAGGCTTGTCCTTCTCACCCCATTTTTGTCCTCTGTGAATGATTCTTCAGGTGGGAAGAACTCTTTCTTGGCTTGCTGGCTGAGCTTGCGTTCTTCTTTATCCCACGGGAGACCCATAGGAAGCTCAGTGATTCTGCTGATAGACTCCGGGGTGATCGTGAGGCTTAAGCCTCTGAATTTGACTGTGGCCAGCACCTTGGATTTTGGCCTCAGGGCCTGCAAGAATTCCTCGGCCACTTCCTCATCGTACCCTTGCAACTTATCACAAAAAGACATCCACTGTGCTCGTGTAAAGAGCTCTACCACTGCCTGATTTCTCCTCAGCTTATCTGAATCCGTGGGTTCTCGCCTGATAAATCCACCCGGCATGATGCACAATTTTCTTAACCGGAGGTGGTGATGGTGGAAGAGAGTTTGGTTTCGGTGACAGAGTGTAGAACAATGCGTATAATCCACAGAATTTCAAAACACAGTCTAACTACTCAACAATCCTGTAGAATTGCAGTATAGGCACACAGACAGCAATTTGTCTACTTTCTCATTTACCCAGACAGTGACCTGACAATTCTACCACCTTAAATGACCATTTGCATGAGAAGTCCAGGGTTACCTCGTTACTCGGCCACCTTTTTCGTGAGCACCCGCGTTCCTGTAGAAGACTGCGTTCCTGTAGAGACTGCTTCCTGTAGGACTGCGTTCCTGTAGAAACTGTTCCTGTAGGAGCAGTGTGCAAACTTCGGGGAGGACTGCAATTGGACTGCGGTTGAGGTGCGCTTCACCGGTGTTCTGGTAGCCAACAGCTCGGCGTATCAAAGTGCAGAGGCGATCAGAAGAGCCACTCGAGTTTTGAAGTGGAGGTTGATGAATACGTGCGCATAATCTAGCCGGTTAGATTTTGAATCGGCGCAGCTCGTGGCGCGGGGGGTGATCTGTCCCCGCCGGACCGTTGGGCGACGTCACCCATCATTCGCCTGCATATTCACTTGCTGCCGCATTCATTCCCACAGATCTGCCGCCGCCCTTTTCGGTTAAACTCGTTTCTCGGTTAACGGGACTATCCTCACGTGCGTGCTGCGTATTTTCTTTGTCGTGGCCGCCACCCGAACATTCAACTATACCATAACTAGCCGACGTGGCCAGTCTACTTGGCCATATGGCTGCTCAACCATTCACTTTTACACCATGCAAACAAATCAAAGTAATATTCATGCGATTTGATGGAAGGAAGGGGTTAGACGCTTACCTGCGTGGCTGCACACGATTTTCTCAGTTTTTCGATGATGGTGAGCGGATCTACCTGCTGCATGCGCGCTTACACAGACCCGGAAGCTCATGGTTACAGGTTGCTGACGATGGAGGGGATGCTGTGGTTGCATGCGCGCGCATTACCTTGGAGATGGCGGTGTTGTGGATGGTATCCACTCCAGCAGGTTGAACTGTTACAGGATGCCCGCGGGTGTCTCGTGACAGTCCTTTCTCCTTGGGTGCATGCTGCACGACGGAAGATCTGGCTTTTCAATCACAGTTCCGAAGCTGCTACTGCCTGTGGTATAAGATCTCCGCGCTTGTTTATCTTTTGAAAATGCCTTTTCCCGCGAGAACTTATTGCTCTGATTTGCTGGTGCAGGGGACTTGGATGCATGTTGACGAGGATGGTGGAGCAAGGTAACAGCGTCGTGCATGGGCCCAAAAGAGGCTTGCATGCGTCCACACCAATCCGTAGTCATCAGATCTGCTCATGAAAATGCATTCTGGCTGTTCGGAGCTTCTACAGGAAGTTTCCTGTAGGAATACAGAGCTTCCTGTAGACAGGCAGCTCTTCCTGTAGAAACTGGCGCCTTCCTGTAGAAACTGGCACCTTCCTGTAGAAAATCGCACCTTCCTGTAGAAAATCTGCGTCTTCCTGTAGAAGACTCAATCTATGATGAAAGTGCACATACCTTGAAGAACATAAGCATTCTTGGAGGAGGAGCTGGTGAGGTGTCCTGGCTGCATGATGAGGACCTTTGACTTTGAGTTGAGAGGCTTCCTCTCCTCCATAGAACACCTGCAATCTGCATGGAAATTTCACATAATAACTTATTGATCTTGTTTTTTCTTTTTGTTTTTTTTTTTTTTTTTTTTTTGAAAGATAGCAGGGGCGCCTCAATGAGGTTTTCACCCCTACCACCTGCCTTAAGCGCCTCAGAGAGGTTTTCACTCAAGGATCTTTATCTCTTTTTTCTCTTTTTTTTTTGAAAGATAGCAGGGGCGCCTCAAATGAGGTTTTCACCCTTACCACCTGCCTTGGGCGCCTCAGAAAGGTTTTCACCCAAGGATCTTTATTATTTATTTATTATTTTATTTATTATTTTTTTTTAGATGCTTCAGGGTGTGCCCAAAGCAGGGGCAGAACCCTTCTCTATGACCAATACTGCCTTCTCCATAGTTTTGATGAACTCTTGTCTTGATGGAGGCTTCCTGTAGATTTTCAATCGATGCCCATTGACAAGCATGGGGATGGCTTCCTCATCAATGGTCCGAATGAGAACAGATCCATTGTCATGACATTTTTCCACTGAATATGGCCCTAGCCATCTGGTTCTCAGCTTTCCCTTGAAATCTTTGTATCTGGAATCATACAACAAAGCCCAATCTCCCGGCTGAAATTGCTTGTCATGGAGATGTTGGTCATGCCACATCTTCCTGTGAAGTTGAACCACTTCTGAGTGAAGGAGGGCCTGCATGCGGTGCTCATCCAGTCCATTCAGCTGCAATAGCCTTTCTTGTTGTGCATGGCTGAGATCTAGATCCAGCTGAGCTGCCATCCTCAAAGTGTTGTATTCGAACTCAATGGACAGCAAAGCCTTCTTCCCATAGACCAGCTCATAAGGGGTGAAGCCGGTGGTGGTCTTCCAAGTGGTGTTGTAAGCCCATGTGGCTTCAACCAGGCGATCTGCCCAGTCCTTTCTGCTGTTGCTCACCACCTTGGTCAAGATCCCTTCTAATGCTCTATTAGTGACTTCCACCTGCCCATTTGCTTGAGGATGATAGGGGGTGGAAGTCCTATGCTTGATCTTGTGATGAGCTAGTAGATCTTCGACCATGTTGGAGGTGAACTGGCTCCCTTGATCGGTGACCAGCTCTCTCGGATAGCCAAACTTATAGAAGATGTTCTCTCTTAGGAACTCGACCACCTTCTCTTCTGTTGCTGCTTTGATTGCTTTAGTCTCTGCCCACTTTGTCAAGTAGTCAGTACACACAATGATGTAGGATCTTTTCCTCGAAGAGGGATTGATTGGACCCACAAAGTCCATGCCCCACTTCTCAAATGGCTCAAGAGTCACTTGAGGTTGGAGAGGCATCTCATCCCTTTGGGTCGGTTTCCCCATTCTTTGGCATTGGTCACACTGGCCGACATATCTTCTGACATCTTGATGAAGGGTTGGCCAATAGTAGCCTGCCTGCAGGATCTTGAAGGCAGTTCTCTTTGCTGCAAAATGCCCTCCACTAGGCCCATCATGACAAGTGAGGAGGATATCAAAGAATTTCTCCTCCCTTACACAACGCCTTAAGATCTGATCGGGGCCAAGCTTGAACAGGTTGCCCCCGATCCAAGTAAATGAGGCACTTTTTCTGATAATTCTGCTCTTCTCTTTTGAAGAGAGGTGCGGAGGGAACTGAGCTGAAACAAGGTAGTTTTCTATATCAGCAAACCATGGAGAGAGTACTGAGATAGCAAACAGATGCTCATCAGGCATCTGGTCATCCACCGTCCCATCTTCGTCTGCAGACAAATCCAATCTAGACAAAAAGTCAGCAACAACATTTTCTCTACCTGGTTTATCAAAAATGGTTAGATCAAACTGCTGCAATAAAAGTAACCATCTAATAATACGAGCATTCACATCTGGTTTATTCATCAAATATCTAATAGCAGCATGGTCAGTATGTACAAAGGTCTGGTAACCAGTAATATAATGTCGGAACTTGTTCAATGCATGGACCACAGCAAAGAATTCCTTCTCGGTTATAGTTTAATTTAGCTCAGCTTTGGACAAGTTTTTGCTAACAAAGTAAATGGCATATGGAAGCTTGTGCTCAACTTGTCCTAAGGCTGCACCTATGGCTTTGTTCGAGGCATCAGTGTGGATGTGGAAAGGTAGGGCCCAGTTTGGACCTCTCAAGATTGGTGCTGACACCAACTTGTCCTTTAACTCATTCAAACTCTTCTGACAATCGTCAGTCCACTTAAACTCCACATCTTTTGCCAACAGACCAAACAATGGCGAGGCTAACTTGCTGAAGTCCTTAATGAATCTTCGGTAATATCCTGCTAATCCCAAGAAACTCCGGACATCCCTTACCTTTTGAGGAGGTGGAACCCTCTTGATGAGAGCAATTTTGTTAGGATCCACCTGTAACCCTTGGCGAGAGATGGTATGGCCTAGCACGGTCCCTTCAGTCATTAGGAATTCACATTTTTCAGGGCTGAGGGACAAGTTCATCTCAATGCACTTGGTTAGGACTTTTCCCAAGTTGGACAATGCTTCCTGGAAGTTAGCCCCGTAAGGAGTAAAGTCATCCATATAGATTTCTACTGCATCATGGACCAACTCCGAGAAGATGCTCAAGACAGCTCTCTGGAAGGTAGCAGGAGCATTGCATAGCCCAAAGGGAAGGACACGGTAGGCAAAGGTACCCCAAGGACAAGTGAAGGTGGTCTTATCTTGGTCTTCCGGGCTGATTTGAATCTGGTTGTACCCGCTAAACCCATCCACGAAAGAGAAGAACTTCTTTCCTGCCAGTCCATCCAACACTTGATCTATGAAAGGTAGAGGGAAATGGTCTTTCTTGGTAGCTTTGTTCAGCTCTTGGTAGTCCACACAGATTCTCCATTTCCCATTTTTCTTGGGAACCCAGACCAGAGGGGACACCCATTCACTATCTAAGATGGGGTAGATGAATCCGGCATCCAACAGTTTCTGCAATTCTTCCTTGAAAATGTCCTTAAGGGCTAGATTCATTCTGCTCTGGGGTTACCTAACTGGTTTACAATCCTCTTTGATGTATATATGATGGGTACAGACCGAGGGATGGACTCCTTTCATCTCCTTATAGCTCCAAGCAAAAGCATCTAGGTGGCTGGCCAACAGGCTACACAACTCCTTCTCCTGGGAAGGAGATAGGGAGGAGCTGATCTTTAATGCTCTCTCAGGGCCGAACTCTACGTTTTTGACTCTGGGAGTGACAGGGTTGGTTGTACAAAGGTCCACTAAGGTGCTAGCTTGGGCATCCTCCACCAACTTCTCTAAAGATAGTGCACTGGAAGGTGGATTCTGGATCAGAGTCTCAATCAAGTCATCCTCGGTAGGAGGGTCTTTTCTAGTGGTATCTAGGGTGCACAGAGGTGCTGAGTACACCTCGTCTTCCTCTCCTTCTTCTAGCCAAAGTGGTAAGTCATGCTCTAAGGAGGGTTGGGCAGGAGGGTATAGGACTAGCTGCTTGGACATGGGACCATTTTTGATGGTCATATTTCCTGCACGACAACTTATGTAACCATCTGCAGTGGCTAACCAAGGCCTTCCCAAAATGAGAGGATATCCAGTAAGCTTTGCCTTTGGTTGCAGGACCAGGAAGTCTGCAGGGTATTCCCAAGAATCAATAGAGACCAAGACATCCTCCATAATCCCTTCGGGAGTCACGGTGGAGCGATCTGCTAGTTGCAGTACTGTCGAGGTCTTCCTCAAGGAATCTTGAAGATTGAGTTTGAGCATGGTATCCCTGGTCATCACATTAATGGCAGCCCCCAGATCAATCAAGGTGTGAGGTATGATGGTGCCATTGATGTGAACATCTACTACAGGACTTCCAGGATCTAGATACTTGGGGCAGATGACTTGTCCTAACATAAGATCAGACAGTTGTCCTATGACATTGATAGTTGAGGCATCTTTCTTTCTCCTGCCTGGGTGTTTAAAGCACTTTTCCTTAACCAGTTTGTTGTATATGGGCACATCCTTGATGGCTTGGAGAAGTGGTATTTTCACACACAACTGCTTGAGCTCACCCAGAAGCTCATCTTCCTCAGGGTTGGGTTGTGTGGTGGCAGTTAGTCTCTCAGGAAAGGGTGGAATAGCTTTTGGTTCACTTTCCTGTAGATCTTCCTCATCCTCTGGGGGAGGAGGTTGGCGATCTGGAAGGATCTTTCCAGATCGAAGATTGATCTCCTGGATCTCCACAGCATAGGTAGGACATGATGTTTCCCCAGTGTATACCTGCTGAGCCTGTCTATTGTTGGGGTTCGGGTTCGGTTGAGCAGGCATTTGAGGTTGCCTTGGAGGAGCAAGAGGTAAAGGTTGAGATTGAACTGGTGGTGGAGGCAAAATGGCAGGAGGAGTGTTGTATTGGGGCCTCCACCCCGACTGAGGAGCACTCCATTGAGGCTGTGACTAGGCATGTGAATGATATGGATGAGAAGTAGGTGGAGTAGGGTACTGAGGTGGATAAGACCATGGAGGAGGTATGGACCAAGAAGGATGAGTAGGGGGACCCCAAGAAGGCATGGGAGTCGATTGGTTGGGGTTATAATAAGCTTGTGGTGCCCCTTGCATTCCCTGCTGATAAGGTCTAGATCCTTGAGGCCTCCTTTGGTTGATGAAGTAGAGAGGTTCAGTGGGAGCTTCGGTTCCTTAGTACATGGCTTTAAACCCAGGTAAGGTTGGACACTGATTTGTTGGGTGGTCCTCCTCACAAACGAAACACACTTCAACCGAATGCAATGGGCATTCGTTCTTAGGGTGTCTTCTGGTGCACCTAGGACAGAAGACAACCAAGGCTCTCTCAGCTTCTTCTTTCTTCTGCTGGATCCTGAATGTGTCCAGCTGCATGGCAATGGTCTGTCTCACCTCACTCTTAAGATCTTCTAATTGGTTTGTAAACTCAAGTTTGGAGAAAGGGACACCAGTGGAGAGGAGATTTCCTCTACCTCGTTTTCTAGCTGCCCTGGAATGATTTCTAAACACAGTCTTGATGTCCTCATAAGGCAGTTGGTAAATGTCCCCCCCAGCTAACATGTGAAGGGTGTCTAAGAGATCTTTAGGGACTCCTCGGAGTAGAACCAACTTGAGGGATTCAGGGTCAAGTGTGCACCTGGCCCGCTTATAGCTAAGTTGGAACCTCTCCTCATAATCCTCTAAAGACTCATCATTCCCCATGGTCATCCGAAAGATCTCTCCCTTGGTTTCCTTAGACCTACAGTAATCCCTATACTTGGTATTGAAGGCTTGCTGCATCTAAGCCCAAGTAGCGATACTATTCCCAGGTAATCCCATGAACCAGCGTAGTGCTGCATCCTTAAGAGTGGAAGAGAAAAGCTTCAGCTTTTGCTCATCTTCAGTATAGTCATAGGTTCTACAAAGGACAACAAACTCAAACAAGAAGGTATCAGGATCCTCAGTGGCCAGTCCATGGAAGTGAGGCAAGGCGGAGGGGCTAATGTTCTTCATTTTCATCTCTCCATTGGTCTCTCGGATGGGGAAAGCTCCTTCTATTCTCTCATCTTCTCTTCTATTATCAGCCATGGTTTCAGATGGAGTGGTCTCTAACTCTTCTTCTTCTGTAGGGTCTTGGTATATCTCAGGATGTTCACCTATAGGTTCCTCTGGGTCACTGTCACCAAAGAAGAGAGAAGGGTGACTTAGTGATATGGTGGGGGTGTTGGGTAGGAATTTGCCTGATTTATCTTGGTTCCTACGAGGCATGAAATGGAAAGGACTTTTCTTTTTTTGAGTGCTTTTGCTTTTTCTTTGGTACCTGCAAAACTGAAACAAAGTGATCTACAACTAACTATATTGCTCAAATGAAATTGCAGAATTGGAAAGCTAATCTAGGAAAGCAAGAAATATTAATCTAGGAAAGCAGGAAATGCTAATCTATGAAAGTAGGAAATGCTAATCTATGAAAGCAGGAAATGCTAATCTATGAAAGCAGGAAATACTAATCTATGAAAGCAGGAAATACTAAGCTAGGAAAGCAGGAAACATTAAGCTACTTTTGCAGAATGGAAATGAAATAAACTACTGAGCAGAAGTAAGAGTACGAAAGTAGAAGAAAAGCAACAATTACTAATACTATGACGCTTCCCCGGCAACGGCGCCAAAAAGATGGTGAGCTCCAGTATTGTAGCAATAATGCTACAACTCCTGGGGCTTCCTGTCTCTTAATTTTATCAACCCGGTAGTTCGTACAAACTTGGAAGCGACGGTGCTATATGCACAAGTACTAGCTCTTGTCGCAGCTGTCACTTGGTCAGCTGGCACAAGTCCGCTAGGGCTCAAGCCAACTTCTATAGGCTCTCAAAAGAAGCTTGCTAATTGATGGACGAAAGCTATTCTCAAAGGAAAGTTACTCTACTTGACAAAATGGACTGAAAGCAAATCAAAGCATGTAAACCTAGGAAACCCTAATTTAACTAGTCTAACCTCTATAATGCAAAGAATGTGAATGAAACTTCTACCAATGCTGTTGTTACCTCTAATAAGTGAAAATGCATGGATCTAAGCTGTTTGCATCATAAAAGACATGTTTTTGTATTTTTCCTTTAAGTGGATGGAATGATTGTGACCTTGTGCTAATTAGGGTTTGGTTGTGCAGATGGGATGGAGAAGGAAGGAAATTGTGGGAAAGGTTGGGGAGGCTAGGAGAGGTCCCTAGGGATCCTTAGCATCCATCCACAGAGGTTCCTCGCGTTCAGGAGCTCAGCAACTGAGTGAATGGCCTCCTACAGGATGTCTGCAGGGGCTCCTACAGGATACTCTGGTTTCTACAGGATGTCTACAAACTGCTACAGGATGACCTACCGTGGGTGTTTGAAGTGATGGAGGAGTGATGGAATGGTAGGGGGAGATGTGTAAGGTAGGAATAAGGCGGGTGATGGCTTTAGAAGTGGAGGAGTAGGATAGGGAGTGAATGTAGGGAGTAGGTTGGAAGATAGAGGGCTAGGTCAACAAAAGGGCTAGAGAATGGAAGTACGTGAGGAGTGAAAGACTTTGGGAGATAACAGAGTGGAGCAGAGGTCAAAAATGTGTTTGCATGCGTGATCAAGATGGAGGACGAGGTAATGGAACGAGAGAGAGCAGTGTAAATGAAACAAATGCTTATGACTGTCACCAAACCGAAAATGCATTAACCTAAACTACTTGTGCTTGTAAATTCAATGAACAACAATCCAAAACGCGAAGGAGAATGTGCATGAAGCTGTGGTAAAGGTGTGTGGTGCAGGTGTGAATCATGTGGAAGCATCTAACATAACGTGACTGTGTTTGCAGCAATCATGAAATAAGGAAATGCGTATTTTTGGTGGTTAGTCATGGACTGCACCCCAATCCCAAATGAGATGGCAGTGAGCCTTAACAACCTTTTTGTTGGAGCTCTAATGGATTATATCTATCCTCCGCTAACCTAAACAACTGGAAACAAATATTAACTTCCATGATATTAACTTCATGTAAACTGAGATTTGGTTTTGTAGAACTTTGTCAACTTAGGGAATCGCCCCGACTCCATAAGTATTTCACCTATTGCTATGGTACGTTGAAGGTCTGTCTTTCTTCCTCGTTTCTTGAGATCTTTGAGTACCTTTTTTCCGTCCCAAAGGTTGCCTCCCTGTATGCCAAGGCTTTTATTATGCTGCGTGGTGAGCTCCAGTATTGTAGCAATAATGTTACAACTCCTGGGGCTTCCTGTCTCTTAATTTTATCAACCCGGTAGTTCGTACAAACTTGGAAGCGACGGTGCTATATGCACAAGTACTAGCTCTTGTTGCAGCTGTCACTTGGTCAGCTGGCACAAGTCCGCTAGGGCTCAAGCCAAATTCTATAGGCTCTCAGAAGAAGCTTGCTGATTGATGGACGAAAGCTATTCTCAAAGGAAAGTTACTCTACTTGACAAAATGGACTGAAAGCAAATCAAAGCATGTAAACCTAGGAAACCCTAATTTAACTAGTCTAACCTCTATAATGCAAAGAATGTGAATGAAACTTCTACCAATGCTGTTGTTACCTCTAATAAGTGAAAATGCATGGATCTAAGCTGCTTGCATCATAAAAGACATGTTTTTGTATTTTTCCTTTAAGTGGATGGAATGATTGTGATCTTGTGCTAATTACGGTTTGGTTGTGCAGATGGGATGGAGAAGGAAGGAAATCGTGGGAAAGGTTGGGGAGGCTAGGAGAGGTCCCTAGGGATCCTTATCATCCATCCACAGAGGTTCCTCATGCTCAGGAGCTTAGCAACTGAGTGAATGGCCTCCTACAGGATGTCTGCAGGGGATCCTACAGGATACTCTGGTTTCTACAGGATGTCTACAAACTGCTACAGGATGACCTACCGTGGGTGTTTGAAGTGATGGAGGAGTGATGGAATGGTAGGGGGAGATGTGTAAGGTATGAATAAGGCGGGTGATGGCTTTAGAAGTGGAGGAGTAGGATAGGGAGTGAATGTAGGGAGTAGGTTGGAAGATAGAGGGCTAGGTCAACGAAAGGGCTAGAGAATGGAAGTACGTGAGGAGTGAAAGACTTTGGGAGATAACAGAGCGGAGCAGAGGTCAAAAATGTGTTTGCATGCGTGATCAAGATGGAGGACGAGGTAATGGAATGAGAGAGAGCAGTGTAAATGAAACAAATGCTTATGACTGTCACCAAACCGAAAATGCATTAACCTAAACTACCTGTGCTTGTAAATTCAATGAACAGCAATCCAAAACGCGAAGGAGAATGTGCATGAAGCTGTGGTAAAGGTGTGTGGTGCAGGTGTGAATCATGTGGAAGCATCTAACATAACGTGACTGTGTTTGCAGCAATCATGAAATAAGGAAATGCGTATTTTTGGTGGTTAGTCATGGACTGCACCCCAATCCCAAATGAGATGGCAGTGAGCCTTAACAACCTTTTTGCTGGAGCTCCAATGGATTATATCTATCCTCCGCTAACCTAAACAACTGGAAACAAATTCACCATAAGTAAATCCTATCTAAACTCATGAAAACAACTAAATTAACAACCTGCAATTCAAATTGCATGTGAAAATGAAAACTCCAAAGTGCTGAAACGAAATGGAAACAACACTACAGCAGAGGGGATCTATGGCTCTCAGGTTGGGCCCTAACCTGAGAGCTATAGTCTCCTTAAGAAAACTCAGAGCTAGATCAAAATCTGCCTTCTTTATTCATAATCTGATGTTATGCCAAAACTGGCTTAAAACAAGAACTAACACCGAGTTGTGCTCAAAAATTACAATAGTAATGCAAAAGTTTCAACAACCTATCAAAGCCTACGACCTCCATACTTATGCAAAAACGATCACCCAACAGGTGTCCTTGATTTTAGGAGCTCGGCTGTCCAACTAAAGTTTAACTGCTGATCCTGTAGGACAGTCATAACTACTGTTCCTGTAGAACAGTTATAACTGATGTTCCTGTAGAACAGCTGGCTGCTTCTAAGCTCGGTGGGGAGATGGATTGGAGCTCGGAGTTCTTGGTGGGAATCACGAGGAAGGTCCCAAGACTGTGGACATCCTCTCCTAAAAACTAGCAATGCCACCTCATTGTCTCCTTGTCTCCTTTTTCGTGTCTTTTCTCCCTTTAAATGCAAAAAAACTGAAAGCATCATGCATTAGTCACGTAGATAATATGTCTACCCTTCTTCCTACAAACAACACGAACAAACTAAAAAATGCATACATAAGCAATAAAAAATGAATGGTTTGAGCAAGTAGAATAGGCCAAAATGAGCCCAAATTGTACCAAAATTGGGGCTCATCACTGCGCCTTGGCTAAGACCCCTTCCAGCTTGTCTATTTGCCAGGGTTGAATAGAGTTGTATTCTTTCTGTTTGCATGCCGTTTCAAGTGTGAAGATGTCTAATCCATCTATATTAACATCCGCCTGATCTTCTTCCATGACAGTGGTTTCTCCTAGTACTTCCTCATCCGCTTCTTGCTGAAGACTGAGAGCCAGGGTAGCATCGGTTTCCATATCATAGTCTTGCTGCTTATTATCCAATGTGGGCTTCTCTTGAGAGAATGAGAAGGGACTGAGACTTGACACCGATTTTCCTTTCTCCACAGAAGGGTTTGGATTGGGATTCGATGGAACAGGGTCAGAGGGCTGCAAGGGGTCTGAGTGAAGGAGGGAGGAAGAGGGCGAAGAGGGATTGAGTGGGGGTTCAGAACTGGGATGATCTTGCTTATCATGCGTTGCAAGAACAGAGAATTTGTTCTGGTGGTCCGCTTTGAGAGCGTTTTCCATGACTGGCTGACTCTTTTTGGCATGCCTACGGCGGTTGGGGATCTTGATAAAACCTTCAGAGTCTTTATCAGAGACAGCAGCAGCTGCTTTGGACTGAGAATTTAAAGGACAGTCACGGAAGAGGTGGCCGTGCTCATGACACTTACGACAGCGGAAGGGAATATGCTCATAATCTAAAGGTTGTGTCCATTCATAATCATCGTGATAGAGTTTTACCGTATCAGCTAGAGCTTTGGTCAGATGCATCTGGACGCAGATCCTGGCGTATGAGGTATATTTGCGAGTTTTTGTCTCAGCCGCGACTCGGATGAAGGTGCCAAGTTTGTTGCCTATATCCGCCAGCGTTTCTTCTTTCCAGTACTCCGCTGGGAGGGAGTACATCCTGATCCAGACTGGTGCCCAGCTGAAATCTTCCTTGTCGGGATTGAATCTGGGTTTCCATTCTGTGAGATAGAGGCCTGAAGAGTTGAAGAAGTAAGGACCTCCTTCGAATATCCGCACTCTGTCCTCCACACAGTGAAAGATTGCTGTGAAAAAGCCCTTTGGTCCTAGTTGCAGAGTAATATGTCCTTTGGGCTTCCATTTTGAAGCTATCCAACCTTGTAAGGCTTTTTCCGTAGGCCAGAAGCCTAGAAACTTTCCGATTAGTGCATGATCTTGCATGTACTGGATCTCACCATTGATGCGGTGGCTGGGCAGGTCAACCTTGATGGGTTCAGCAGCTTTTGGGATACAAGTGGCTGAGGTTGCCTTTGGCTGAGACGCCTTAGCTTTATTGTGGATCTCTTTGTCAGCATCATCTTCTTCTGTCGGGACCGTATGTATCCTTGCTTCATTCTTCTGATGTCCGTCTTGACCTGCGACTGGGCCTGCGCCAGAGGGGTGCAGAGGCTGAGCGTATTTGGTATTGTCAGAATTTGTGGAGTTTTTTGGAGGGGAAGCAGAGCTTTCCCCTCCTACCGCCATTTCCATTGCGATCGACCAACAGATGTGCGGCGGCTGCAACAGTGAGAGCAGTCAGGGGTGGCTACTGGCTAGGGTTTGGTTGCGTTGGGCAGAGCTTTGCATCAGAGCAGTTTTTTGTCAGTAAATAGGCATATTAGACTCCCATATTCCAAATAGGTTAGCTTTGTTCTTGTAGCTATTCCTTATTTCACAGAAATCCTGAAGGTGAGGCTTGTATCACTCCATATCAGCAATCTGAAAGTCTCTGTCAGCAAAAGGTTGCCACTCCAACTCCTTATGTGGTGCATTTAGGGGTGCAATGTTTAGGGCTACTGGAGCCTCCATGATTCACTATGTTTATAATTGGATTTTGAGTCTGTGTCTCAACAGGAAACAAAGCACTGGCACTGAGTCTTTTCACAGAGATTTTGTAGTTTGAATTTTATAAGGAAATGTCCTCACTAGGTGAAATTCAATGGAGAAACGAGGTCTGCAGAGTTGAGTTAGGGACCTAAAGGAATGGTGGAGAAGGTGCTTCTTCTGCAAGTGTTTTTGAATGGTTTTGCTGGCGGAAATGAGCTCAACTTTAATTTCAATGGGCAATTTGCAGAGGGCCACAGAATTAGCAGGTCTTCTTTGGAAATAATGGTGAGACTGTGACTTAGAATGTCAGGTTTGCAGAGGGTAGTGTATTTCACACAAAATACAATTCTTTTGGTAATTGCAATAACTGAGTTTCGAAAAAACAGGGTTTATGGGTATCTATCGGGTAAATACCTGTTGTTCAAGCGATTGAAGTGAATTGCAATTGTAGAGTGAGCTGGGGGCGTCCAATTCACAAGTTGAATTTGCTTGGGTGGCGGATTCAACGTAAATCGCATGCACAGTCTCCAGCAAAGAACGAATAGGAAATAAACAAAAAACATGACTTTTCACGACTTTTGATGAATTTTCAGACTTTTGGTGCTTTTTTATGCTGACGTCATCATGACGTAATTTTGTCGTATGGCAGAGTACGGGCAGTGACGTGGCTGATGCCGTGGAGGGGTGACAAGGCCGACACGGTGGACACAACCATGGTGGGGGCGCTAACGCAAGAGATGAAGTGGGGATGACGTGCGTGGCGGGGAGAGCAGGCGGTAAGCGGTTTCCATCGGACCGCTTTTGGTACGGGGGAAGTTTCTGTCAGAGTGGGCCCAATGCAATAGGAATGGGACACATGTCCCAATGTACGACGACAAAACTGCTTTCGATTGGGAGCTAACGTCTGGATGCAGGGGCGACTCCGATATCGACGAGAGCCGTTGGATCTGGAGCGTCGAATCGGATGGTTGACGGGAGAGGTAGGTGGTGGGAGGCTTATGACGGGGGACCCGCACAATATTTTAATGCTTAATAAAGTTTGGCAGGTTTTAAACTTAGGGTTATGGGTTTTAATAATTGCGGTTATTTGACTAATCAAATATCAATCAAACTCCAATGTTTTTGCACGGTGATTATGGTTATTCGCTCAACCAGAGGTCAACGAATCCCAGGGTGACAAGTGGCAGGTTTTTATTGGTCCCAGGTGGACCAATGACTCCCGAGAAACAATTTATGGCCATAGAAGGCTGGGGCGGGGTATTTACACTATTTTTGGGGTTTTTGTGTGTTTTTATACATAAATAAGGGAGGGGAAATATAAGGGATTTACATAATAAAGTTAGAATATTAATGTGAATGTGAGGGGATGTTGGAAATAATACTGAGAGGGGGGGTGAATCAGTATTATCAAGTCAATTATTCCTTTTTCAAAATCAAATGATATATGCTACTTTAGTTAATTGAACCTGCGTATATATGCAACTATACAGAAGGAAACCTGCGTATACAATGCAAACCCTTTAATTTACTTTATCTTTCTGATGTTGATTGTTAATCTGTATTTAAGCATCAACTAACCAGTAACCAGAAAAGTAAAATAGAGAGGAAAGACAATCGCACAAAAGAACACAAGATATAAGGTGGAAACCCAATGTGGGTGAAAACCACCTGCTGCGATTCGTCTCTATCTTTTCTTTAATTAGAAACTTCTTTTTACAATTGTACTGGTGCAGTCCTTTACCAGTACGCAGGCTGCAACCTGCAGAGAGCTACAACCCTCTCTCATTTTCTAGCTTCTCCTAGAAGGGAGCTACAACCCCCTTAGCTCTTGCACTAGCCAAGATACTAGTACGTAGGTGCTAGCCTACAGAAGGCTACAACCTTCTCTTTCTTTCAGGGACCACGTTTCATGAATTTTCAGACTGGATCCAAAAATAACATCAATCAAACATCAATAATTTATGCATCAACCAATCACCTTTTCACCAATCAAAACTGAATCAAAATAAACACTTCTCTGACGACTGTACCTAGATCACAGTAACAGTAACCACACACCAAATCTGAACCCAGAACACTGCAGCAATAAACAGAAGTAGCGAGATCACAACTCAAAATATATATGCTACTTTAATAGCCTGAAACATGCGTGCATACGCTTCTGTGTATGGAACAACCTACGTATACATTGTTTTACTTCACTGAGACAGTGTGTATATGCATCGTCACTTCACTGAACCTGTGTACAGATCTATAAAGGATAATTTGCTCTTTCAGATATTCAAACACTAATTCACCCAGATTATCAGTGTTATAGATCAAGCAAGCGCCACATATAACAAATCAAAATCATACCAAAAATACTATCATTCAAGCTTAAGGATTATCATCCATCAAGAGAACTTATCCTTCTATTTGCGCTGAGGTTCCTCCTTCATTCAGATCTAGATCTGCACCATAACCCAATTACCAGTATTCCATATCTAGCACATTATCAGATATTCAACAATAATTCAGATTATCTTTTGCCACATGATCTCCTTCCTCTTTTATAGTTTTAGGCCTTCCACAGTACCACAGTCCAAAACCATAATAAACCAATACCACAGACCCAATACATGGGATCAACACTTCTGACGAGGTACCATGGTCCAAAACCATAGGTTAAAATACCAAGGACTAACTACCATGGACCAAAGGTAAGTTCTGCAACATATACGCGCTTTTCCTTGCATGAAAGTGCGTGTATACACATACGTGCCTTTGAAACGTCTAACCCGCGTGTATACGCGTCTTCGTCTAGATGAACATGTGTATATGTCTTTTCCTTCATTCTGAAAGCCTGAACTGAGATCTGTTACAGAAGAGAGTTGCCATCAAGGACAACACCTGTGCCATAACTCCAATCCTATGCCATACTGCCAACAATCTCCCCCTTTGAACTTGATGGCAACCGAAAATCCTCAAATTCATTCTCCCCGTTTGACATCAATGGCAAAGGGTTGTGCTCCCCCTGAGTACAGGCTCAAAAATTCTGCCCTGCTGTGCTGACAATGCTCCCTTGACTATAGGCAAGATCTGTAAAAGATGTTCTTCAAGAATAACCAAGACATATACATCATGAAAGACCTTCCTATCACCAAAAGACTCAATACATACATCCATCACCCAACCAAGTGGGGATCATCCACCCAACCAAGTGGGGATACTTCAGAAATTTACAGATGACAACCAAGTTCATTACATGTTCATCCCAGGGATAGTGGGGAAACCAAAATAGGCCGTTACATGACCTTGACACCATAAAGAGATACCACAGAAGAGATACATGACATAGAGACGAAATATCGAGAACAAGACTTATGAAAGTCACCAATAACTGATAGCAGCAGCATCTGTTAATCACCATTCAGACCAGCAACCAAGATTTCCTTTTTTTCTCCCTCTGCCTCTGTTCCATATGAAACCAACAACAGCTGTGAACTAGAACCAAACGCTTCTAAGATAATGCCAACAATGAATTATTAGAAGATTATATGCTTCCCCTGAACCTGTGCCGGATGGTCTCTGTCAGACCCATATCAGAATATCTTCAACCAGAGCCTATCCCTACTGATATCCATCAAACCTCCATATACGCGGCTGCCTCTGCACAAACCTGCGTATGTACGTGGATCCTCCTCAGGAAACTCGCGTACACCCATTTTTCTCTGAAACAGACGAGTTTTAACAGCAAGATGATGCATCAACTACTCCCAGCTTCTGTATGAGGTATTCAAATGTCTCCCTGGGCAGTGGTTTGGTGAGAATATCAGTAACTTGTTTCTTAGAAGGAACATACTCCAATTTGACCTTTTGTTCCAACACTTGTTCCTGGAGAAAGTGATACTTGATCGGTATGTGCTTGGTCTTTGAATGCATGACTGGGTTCTTTGAAATGGTGATTGCACTTGTATTATCACACAAGATGGAGATAGGTGGTGTACAAGTGATTTGAAAGTCTTGCAAGGTTTGCATCATCCAAAGAAGTTGAGTGCAACAAGATGCAACAACCACATATTCCGCTTCAGCTGTAGATAAAGCGATCGAACTCTGTTTCTTGTTGAACCAAGATACTAATCTGGAACCCATAAAGAATGCACCACCACTTGTGCTCTTCCTATCATCCACGCTTCCAGCCCAATCTACATCTGTATAAGCATGAAGAGTGAGATCTGTATCTCTAGGATACCATAAGCCATAGTTTTGAGTTCCTTGAAGATACTTGAAAATTCTCTTCACTGCCTGAAGATGAGTTTCCTTTGGATTTGCCTAAAATCTTCCAACTATTCCCACTGCATGCATGATGTCTGGTCGGGTACCTGTCAAATAAAGTAGACTTCCAACCATAGATCTATAGGTTGGTTGATGTACTCCTACTGATTCATCATTTGCACTGAGACTGCATCCTGTAACCATAGGGGTACATACTGGTTTCGAATCTTCCATGCCATACTTCTTCAGAATCTGCTTAAGGTACTTGGTTTGAGACAAGAAGATACCGCCTTCATTTTGTTGGATTTGCAATCCAAGAAAGTATGTCAGTTCTCCAAGCAAGGACATTTCGAATTCTTTCTGCATTACCAAGGCAAATCTTTGACTCGTAGCTTCTTCATTGCTTCCAAAGATAATATCATCTACATACACAACAAGTATTAGCAACTTGTCATTTTCAATTTTTATATAGAGATTGCTATCTGCTGATCCTTTTGAAAAACCTTGTTGATGAAGATATTTGTCCAAATGGTAGTACCAAGCCCTTGGAGCCTGTTTAAGACCATAGAGTGCCTTTTTCAGTCTGCATACAAGATTTGGATCATTCCCAAGAATCAAACCATCTTGCTGCTCAATGTATACTTCTTCTTCTAAATCTCCATTCAGAAAGGCTGATTTCACATCCATTTGAAATACTTTGGACTTTTGAAAGCTTCAGAGAGCGAGGAACATTCGGATGGCCTCAAGTCTTGCAACAGTAGCAAAAGTTTCTTCAAAGTCTATTCCTTCTTGTTGAGCATACCCTTTACACACAAGTCTAGCCTTGTTTCTGATTACTTCTCCATTTTCATTCAACTTATTTTTAAAGATCCATTTTGTCCCTATGACATTCTTATCTTTTGGTCTAGGAACCAACTCCCAAGTGTTGTTATTTTTGATCTGTTCAAGTTCTTCATCCATTGCCTTGACCCAGCATTCATCTTTGCATGCCTCTTTTACATTTTGTGGCTCAGTGGAGGAGAGCAATGCCAAATAGCTTGAGGCTTCTGCAATTGTTCTTCTTGTTTGTACACCTGCCTCTTTCTGCCCCAAAATCTGAAATTCTGGATGATTCTTCTGAATGTACCTGGATGGAGTTTTTTCTTCTATCCTTATCTATTCCTCTTATGCCTCTTGAGGTTCTTCTTCATCATCATTCTGATTTGGAGAGTAGTCTTCATCCTCTTCGATATTTTCATAATTTACTTGCCTAGGAATGTATCCTTTTTCATCAACCACTACATCAATGTTGTCAACAATTCTTCCAAGTCTTTCATTGTAACACTTATATGCCTTGCTGTGGGGAGAATAACCAAGGAGAATGCCTTCATCTACTCTAGGTTCAAGTTTGCCAAGTGGTTCATCATTGTTCTTAATATAGCATTTGCTTCCAAAAATTTTGAAATGCTTTACCGAAGGAGTCTCACCATACCAGAGCTCATGAGGAGTTTGAGTGCTGCTCACTCGGACATTTGTTTTGTTGAGAATAACAACAGTAGCAAATGCAGCTTCACCCCAGAAGGTTGTAGGAGTTCCAGATTCATCAAGCATAGCACGAGCCATTTCTTGGACCGTTCTATTCATCCTTTCCAACACTCCATTTTGCTAAGGAGTCCTAGCTGTAGAAAATTCCCTTCTTATTCCATGTTCTTTACAGAAATTGAAAAATTCATTTGAGGTAAACTCCCCACCTCTGTCAAACCTGAGACACTTAATTTTATGATTTGATTCATTTTCAGCCAAGGCTTTGAAAGATTTGAATTTTTCGAATGCTTCGTCCTTGTGTTTCATACGTCCTAACCAAACCATCCTGGAGAAGTCGTCAATGAATAATATAAAGTATTCTTCTCCTCGAGGTGACCTTGTCCTAAATGGACCATATACATCTGTATGGAATAGTTCCAGATGCCTGCTGGCTGAGCCTTCCTTCTCAGGGAAGTTGGTCCTGGTTTGGTTACCAAACTGACATGATTTGCATATGGTGTTGTCTAGAATTTTGATATCTAGGAGACCACGAACTGCTTGATATTTGCATGCTTTCCTTATTTGTGAAAAACTTAGATGCCCCAACCTCCAGTGCCATAACCAGTGTTCATCATCCTTTTTCAACTAGCATTGTTGTTGTCCTTCTTCAAATATGTATAAGTTATTTGGAGTTCTTCTGCCTTTGATCACTGTTTTTCCTATATCAAGATCACGAACACTACATCCATTTGATCGAAATATTACCTTGGTTCATTGATCGCACATCTGACTGACACTCAGGAGATTATGCTTCAAGCCATCAACATACAAAACTTTCCCAGCTTTGACCCTTTCTTTCAAATGAGCAGTGCCTTTTCCTTTTATGACTGCAGGGGTATCATTTCCAAAAGAGACTTTCTTTCCCTTTTCTAAAACACTATATGATTCAAGTTTTTATTATCACCTGTCATATGCTTCAAACATCCACTGTTGATGTACCATAGATTTTCCTGTCCTTCTGCATAAAAAGCTATCCCACATCTTTCTGGTTGTGGTTCCTTCATTCTCCATGTTCTGGCATTCGGGGTTTGTTCCTTCTGAGTTGTCTTCCAAAACCTGCTCCTGCATTCAGACTTTTCATGACCGAAATTATTACAAATAGAACATTCAATTTCACTTTCAAGGGCGGAAAAATTGTTATAGGTCCTCTTCGTGATTCCTGACATACTTCTTTGTTTTTGAGCTTCTCTAGTCATGATTTTCTTATAGGAAACACATTGAGCTGCTTTGTGACCAAATTTATGGCAAGAGAAACATTGCCCATTGAAGAAACTTCTGCGATTATCAAATCTATCATCCAACCGATTGTAGTTTCTACCAACATCCATTCTTGAGGAAAATTGGGAAGATTTTACGTGTGGCTGGTTGTAGCTTCTATTTGTCCTTAAGGTAGTTTGCCCCCGATTTTCTTGATATTATTTGTTCGTTCTTGAGGTAAACTGTCCCTGATTTACTTGATGATTTCTATTAGGCCTTTGCTCGCTCCTCCTTGCTACATCAAGATAACTTTTTGAGGTGGATGCTTGAGATGCTTCTCCATTATATCCCAGACCTGTCTTGATTAGTGGAGAACACTGCACATTGATGATCTCATCTAGAGTTTCAGATCCTTTAACAAATTTAAGATTAAGAGATTTTGTTTTCTCAATCTCTTTTCTAAGACCAACAATTTCACATTCCAATTTTTCAAGATGTTTTCCCTTTCAGCCAGTTGACATTACAGAGAATCAATAATCACATTTTCCTCTTCTAAGAAAATTTTGAGATTAGAAATCTCTTCATAAAAACCTTCTTCATCTATAGCATCCATGTAATCATCATCTTCAAAATCCATTAAAAGTTTATAATCATTACCTCGTTCATCTTCGTCACTATTTGAAAGTCCATCACTATCTTCATGAGTGTAATAGCTTTTCTTATTTGCATTCTGTTTCTTGTTCCATCTAATAGGTTCCTTCCCCTTGTCAATCTTATCCTTATGAGGACATTTGGCAGCATAGTGACCGACTCTTCCACAAGCAAAGCATTTGAAAGGTAACTTACCTCGGAATCGTCCAACACCCCGTTGAATATTTTTGACAAAATTTGATTCTTGTTCTTCTTCTGACATGTGTCCCAACTCATAGTAATCTCCTTTGCCGGAAGCCTTGAAGGCGGCTTCTCTCCTGTCCGATGGACCTCCTTTTCTCATTTCATAAGCAGTTATAATTCCATGCAACTGTGACATTTTAAGGTTTTGTAGATTCTCTTTTTCTTCTATTGCAGAAACTTTAGATTCAAACCTAGGGGATAAAGATCTTAGAACTTTTTCAACCACAACAGCCTCTTTTATTTCTTCACCCAAGTTTTTCATACAATTAACAATCTCATCTACACGAAGAAAATAGTTAGCCACACTTTCATCATTGTACATTCTAAGATTTTCATACTGAATTCTGAGGGTTTGAAGTTTTGCTCGTTTTACCTGATCATCTCCTTCATAGCTCAATACAATCTTGTCCCATATTTCTTTTGCGGGTTTAAACTGCATAACCTTGACAAATTCTGATTGAGATAGGCATCCTAATAGAGTATTGACCGCCTTTGCATTTGTTTCATATTTCTTCTTCTCAGCCGGATCTGTAGGAGTTGCTAATGGAAAAGTATACCCTGTTTCTATGATATCCCAGACTTCTGTACCAAGATATTGAAGATAGGCAGTAACTCTTACCTTCCAATATACGAAGTTTGTCCCATCAAAAATCAGTGGCCTGGTTGATGCTTCCCTCTCGTAGTTGCTCATGATGAATGATCTTCCTTCAAGCGATCAAGCTTCTTCTGAAGGACTGGCTCTGATACCAATTTTTGGAAATAATACTGAGAGGCGGGGTGAATCAGCGTTATCAAGTCAATTATTCCTTTTTCAAAATCAAATGATATACGCTACTTTAGTTAATTGAACCTGCGTATATACGCAACTATACAGAAGGAAACCCACGTATACAATGCAAACCCTTTAATTTACTTTATCTTTCTGATGTTGATTGTTAATCTGTATTTAAGCATCAACTAACCAGTAACAAGAAACAATAAAACAGAGAAGAAAGACAATCGCACACAAGAACACAAGATATAAGGTGGAAACCCAATGTGGGTAAAAACCACCTGCTGCAATTCGTCTCTATCTTTTCTTTAATTAGAAACTTCTTTTTACAATTGTACTGGTGCAGTCCTTTACCAGTACGCAAGCTGCAACCTGCAAAGAGATACAACCCTCTCTCGTTTTCCAGCTTCTCCTGGAAGGGATCTACAACCCCCTTAGCTCTTGCACTAGCCAAGATACTAGTACATAGGTGCTGGCCTACAGAAGGCTACAACCTTCTCTTTCTTTCAGGGACCACGTTTCATGAATTTTCCGACTGGATCCACAAATAGCATCAATCAAACATCAAGAATTTCTGCATCAACCAATCACCTTTTCACCAATTAAAACTGAATCAAAATAAACAATTCTCTGACGACTGTACCCAGATCATAGTAACAGTAACCACACAACAAATCTAAACCCAGAACACTGTAGCAATAAACAGAAGTAACAAGATCACAACTCAAAATGTATACGCTACTTTAATAGCCTGAAACCTGCGTGCATACGCTTCTGCGTATATAACAACCCGCGTATACTCTGTTTTACTTCACTGAGACAACGTGTATATGCACCTTCGCTTCACTGAACTTGCATACAGATCTATAAAGGATAATTTGCTCTTTCAGATATTCAAACACTAATTCACCCAGATTGTCAGTTTTAGAGATCAAGCAAGCGCCACATATAACAGATCAAAATAATACCAAAAATACTATCATTCAAGCTTAAGGATTATGATCCATCAAGAGAACTTATCCTTCTCTTTGCACTGAGGTTCCTCCTTCATTCAGATCTAGATCTGCACCATAACCCAATTACCAGTATTCCAGATTTAGCACATTATCAGATATTCAACAATAATTCAGATTATCTTTTGCCACATGATCTCCTTCCTCTTTTATAGTTTTAGGCCTTCCACAGTACCACGGTCCAAAACCATAATAAACCAATACCACGGACCCAATACCTGGGATCAACACTTCTGACGAGGTACCATGGTCCAAAACCATAGGTTAAAATACCAAGGACTAACTACCATGGACCAAAGGTAAGTTCTGCAACATATACACGCTTTTCCTTGCATGAAAGTGCATGTATACGCATACACGCCTTTGAAATGTCTAACCCACGTGTATACGCGTCTTCATCTAGATGAACCTACGTATATGTCTTTTCCTTCATTCTAAAAGCCTGAACTGAGATCTGTTACCAAAGAGAGTTGCCATCAAGGACAACACCTATGCCATAACTCCAATCCTATGCCATACTGCCAATAGGGGAAGCGTTAGGTGGATGAAGTTGAATCACCTACGCTTTGGGGTATTAAGGAAAACAAAACTTTACACAAGAAATGTGGCTTGTGGATCTTAAACAAATTTGCAAATTTCACTTAAGCTTTGATGAAAATGGAGTGGAGTTAAGAGTTTTTGAGCAGATCTCAATCTCTTTATGGGATGTTAGTGAATGCTTGTTTGAAAGGGGAAAGAGGGGAAGTTAGACATGCAACATCTGATCTGTCATCAAATCTTTACCTTGATACTTTGAGATCTCCATGAAAATAGACCATGTTGGAGAAGAGGGTACTGGTAATAACTTGTTTCTGCAACCTCAATCTACCTACCCATCCTACAAATCCTAACATTTTTTCTTCATTTCGATTGGGTGCACTTGAACTAGCAGACCCTAACTTTCCTCTTTCCTTTTGGGTGCCTCCCTATCTAGGTCTACCCTTATCTCTTCCAAGGGTTTAGATTAAGTAGTTGAGACCCTTTATTTCTCTACCTAGCTAATGATCTTCCAAGCTACTGTTTGGAAAGATATTCATTCTCTATTCTATAACAAGAAATTGAGATATGGACTGGTCCAGATTGAACTATTGGACCATCCATCCTTTTCTTTTGTTGAGAAATTTATTGCTCTTTGAATTTTTTGCTTTTGGGGCACAACCTTTTTGCATCTTTTAGATCTTTGTTCTTTTGTGGAAATATGGAACCTTTGCAGCATAAAAAGATGATCATATTTAGAACTTCCATAGTCAATCATGAGAAATGAAACCTATTGGTATAGGAACCTAACAATATCAACAATAATTCTTCCATTTTCAGTGAAGAAAGCCTACAGATAAGGAGGTGGACCTTTGGGCTAGTGCTTTGGTAACATGAAGGTTTTAGCAATATGAGTCACTTCTGATTTGGATAAATGAGATGCTTTTTCAAGTAAATATGCCATGGAAATACGAGTGAGGGGCTGACTGGAGTGGAACTGCAACATTTCATTGATGGATTGAGCAGCTATGGGAAAAAGGACTATCTGGCTTGGGGACATAACAACTCTATGATTGGGATCATAATTAACACAGCATTGATGAATTATGTCTCGGAAAACATGGACTAAGGGGAGGAAATACATGGGAAGGTTAGATTCCCACAGTCCAAAAATGTCAGACTTATTCAGATAATTATCTCTAGCTTGGTAGAAGGCCTGAAGATGATTTTTAACAATAGATAGGTCTTTTATCTGAAAATCTTTATCGACTAGAGGTAGATAATCTAAGTCTCTACGAGGATCGTTCATGGGTGCGACATTTAGGGCTATATGGGTTTCCTTCTTTGGTTCTTGTGGATTCAAAATGGAATTTAGACTTTCTGTGAGAAAATAGACCAGATAGCATGTTTGGGAACTTTTTATGGCAACCACAGACTATCCTAGAACTGAATTTGGCCCTTTCTTGTAGCATTTTCAGTAGGAAACCGAAATTACAGGGTTTCAAGGTAGACTCGATAAATACTTGTATCAAGGAAGTAAGCAGTACAATGGCAGGTTGGATGACAGGTTGCGGAGTGCGTCGCTGTAGATTTTCTGATCAGGTGGCGGTTGGGAAGCTGGAACAGCTGACTTGGACGTTGTTTTGCATGGGAACACTGGTCGGAGCATAGAATAGTGAAAATCACACTTATTTTTTTTATTTAACAAAAATGAGGTTGGCGGGTTTTTTTGGATTTATCAGGTGGATGACGCAAATGGAGATGGGACATTTTGTCGTCTGTGGAGGGTGGAAAATGGTACGTGTTCGCACCGCTTTTGGGGCTGGGTAGTTTTGAACCGAGGGCGAGTGATAATATGGACTGCACAACACGTGGTGGACGTATGGGTGGAAAACCGCTCGGTGATCACGCGTTAAAGTGCAGTCACCAGGGGGGTGTGTTACACAGACACCATCCCTGCTACCCCTCTCCCGCATCTTGGAGGACTCATTTCGAGACCTATGAGAAGTGACATGGCCTCCAAACACTTGCATTTCATTCCTCTGAACATGAGCTTTATTTGCCCTGAAGACATCTCCTGCTGAAAAACCCTAAAAATAGCCCTTTTTCTATTGGCGCAGTTCCATAGTGTAACACTCGCGCTAATGGGGGAGATCCTGCAAAGAGGGCGCGCTAGTTGGCGCACTATCAGAGAGTCGCACCCGTGCCAACCATAATCGGTGATGTTTTTTAACAAACGAACGACGGAAGCTTCATCCTAACAAATTCTTGGGTTGAATCTATCTTGAGCTGGGTGGGTTGGCTACAGATTTCCATAGAGAGGAAGTGGTTTGCCACCTCTCATGGAAGCTTCCTTGAAGATAGAGCCAATCCCATGATTATAGTGATCCCAAATCCCCTTCCTCCATCTATAAAAGCTTGTCCATTTTCCTTGGTAGGCTAGTTGGCCAGTTGGAGAGTTCCACTAGTTCCAGTAGTTTTTGGGGATATTTCCATAGTCCAAGAGATTGATGTTGCAAGAGCCTTCTTAATTCCCATAAGGCAAAATCCAAGCAAGGAGATTCTTGTCCAACAACCAAAGAGAGAGAGGCTTGTCCCTATTCCCAACAAGCTTTGCAAGATATGTGTTGCTGTACCCACCAAAGGAGAATCTAGCGTCAGAACTTTGGTTGTATTCTTCTTTGATTGATTATTAATGGATGACTATTGGTTATGGTTCCACTCTTATTATTGATTATGATAATGATGAGTTATGTCCTTACTAACTGACATATAGTTGCATATGCTATATTTTATGTTTGTGTTTGTGTCATTTCTTGTATATGCAGGTGTCTATTCACAAAGATCATGAGGATTGTGATCTGCCGGAGCAAAGGAACGGGAGAAGCACCTCTTCTACAAGCACTAGCGTTGGAATCCAGGTAGGCCTTCAGCACTGGTCTATTAATTTGCAATTAGGAACTTGCACTGTAGGGTTGTATGATTGTTTCTAGACCCAGTCTGGGCTAGTAGGGATTGCCTCTATCTACAGAGGGGATTTACCTCCACAACAATTTGGTGACTCCACTGGGGAGCTTGTCTTGCCTCTTTGGTTGTTTTCTTGTTTCGCTTGCCTGGTCAGCTTTCTGGGTTGAATCGTTTTGTTGTTTCTTGCTTCTTGGTCTGCCTGGTTATTGTTGGCCTAGTCTTGGATTGCTTATTTTTTACTTTTGCATAGAAAACTCGACTGGCGCGCTTTTTAATGTAATAGTTGCGCCAATTGGCGCAAGTTTCTCATATACAACCTGTGCCAATCCTTAAAAGGTGCTAATTTCAGCTTGATAGTCGCACCAGGCCTGGGAACTATTAAAGTTTGCTTGGTTTTAACCCTTCTGAGCTTGATCTTTGTTTGACTAGAGTCTTGGAGTCTTCTCGACTACTTGAGTGTGTTGGAGTCTTGTTTGACGGGTTTTGAGTCTCTTTTTTGAGAAATTCTTAATTTGATTTCCTTTGGTCATTACTTGGAGGTTTGTCTCAATCTTTTCACAATTTTGCATCTTTTTGCTTTTGTTTTTGTAAAAACAAATTCCCCCTTCGCCTTTGAATGTTAATCGCCTTTGAGTGTTTTTATTTTTTGATCTTTGGAAATCTCACCCAATTTTCTTGATTTGCACTTGATTGGTTCTTAGATTACATTAGAATCATCTTGTGTTTGAGAATTCTCTTGCATAGATCACACTTGCATAATTAGAATTCTCATTTTCAGAATATGAATGAAAAATGTGCATAGATTACATTTGCATACTTTTCAAGTGAATTGTGCATAGATTACAATTGCATAGTTTACATTCTGAAAAATCAATCCTAGATTTAGATCAGTTTTCTTTGATTTGAATTTACATATTTTTATGCTTTTTTTAAACACACAAAAATAAAAATAAAAACTGTTTTGGAATTGATTTGCATTAGTTTTTCTTGATGAAATTAGTGCATTAGAGAATTTGTTATATTTTCTCTTAGTGATCAATTTTTTGCATTGTTGGAAGTGAATGGAAACTCTCTCCTTACTTTAGTTAGCATTCATCGAATGAAATGATATATTGTGGCATACAGTTTTCATTTAGTAAATTTTGAGACATTACATACGGTAAGGCCTGAAAACTAAAACATAATACAAGATCAGCTTTAAAGTAAACTGAATGAATCTAACAATGCATTAGAATTTAACGAAACATATTTAGAGGTCTAGGCTAGAGACGTGCTCTGGCATCGTTAAACCTAGTCACTTTTGTTTCCACTCAAGGTTGGGTGATTCCTCCTTCTGTGACTCAATAGTGGTCTATTACAGAATTGTGCTCCCACGTACCGTCGAGTATATGGGGAGACCCCATTAGGTTATCATCCTTTATCCAAAGGAAGCCGAGTCTACCACCCTATACCTGTGATACACCGAACACAACATTCGGGGAGATTGCCTGCATGTAAGTTCCTTGGTTGATTTCTCTTTCATTTATAAAACGAAGGTATATATTGCAGTTCACGGTTATTTGGTACACCCTCTTTGCTTAGTGTCCCTAAGCAATCATTTGATATTTTCTGACTCCCTAAACTTGAAAGGATCACCAAGCACTTGTCCTTTCACGCTTGTTTCAAATTTGGAAGTGATAGAGTCACCTTTTATCCATTTCTTGACTCTTAAAACATGAAACGGTGAAGTTTCTTAATTTCAATGTGGTAAAAATTAAATCACCCGCGATCAGACGCCCTGTTAGATTCTACTTGTTAGCCATTTGATTGTGTGTCTTGACACTTTTTCAACCCCTTGTGCGATTTTCAGTTTTTGATGGCAACTTTTCCAGAGTTCACCATCCCAGGAATTCCCTCTGATGGGAATCCTGGTCATTTTCCTCCTTTTGGGAATATTGGTGCTCCTTACATGGCAACGTTGTCCCTTCCTGGGTTAACTATTGGGTTGCCTGTTTGGCTTTTCTCAACCTCTGTGGTCTCTAATGTCTCAACTCCTGGTCAATCAGTTCCTCCGACCGAACAACATCATGTTGATTCCAAGGTGGACTGTTATAGACATTTTTGTGCCTTACAGCTCTAAGCATGAAATGTCCATAAACCAAGGGCTCCTAAGTCCCTAAAAGTGTTGTTCTAACTCCTAAAGGAACAAGGTCAACAAATTACAGCTTCTCCCAGAAGTTCTCCACCAGAAACTGCTCAGAATCAGTCAAATCAGGATCATTTCAGCTGCTCCACTAGCCAAGTGCGTTGCATAGCACCCAAGTCCACTAGCTAGGTGCATTGCAACGCACCTAAATGCACTACCAGGGTGCGTTGAGCGGGAAATGACAAGTGGCAGAGTCATTCCACGAGGTGGAGAGACAATGGAAGCTTCCAGAATCTTCTCCAATGACACTTGCCTCACTGAATTCGACCAAGGATGAGTAAGAGGCTCTCAGTCTCCAAGTGGAAGCAAGAAGTGACAGAGAGAAGACACTAGTCAAATCATAAGCTGACTCATACTCCTTTCATACATATATATATGGATCCCTCATCCCAGAGATCCAGAGGCTGGAATTTTGTACATTGCAGAGAATTGTTGTTGGTTTTGAGATAGATATCAGAGTATTGGGTGATTTATGCTTTGTTGGAGGTTAAGAGGGGCTTCTTTGCTAGGAGGCTGATGCTGGATCAGGAATCATCGGTTGTAACTCCTCCTAGATCTTCTTGTTATATCAATAAAACTATTTGAGTTTCTCCTACATGCTTGTGTATCTTTGATGTTTGTTACATTTGTATGTTTAGCTTAAATCTGATCCTAAGTTTTTTATGAATATAAACCCATGTCTTTGTATAGTTTCTTTCTTCTGTGATCTTGCAGGTACTTGGTGAAGCTGGGCAAGTAAGGGAGCAGATAGCTGGAAGCTGTCAAAAAGGAGAGAGATTGGATCAAAGGACTAGCAAGACACAGGTTGGTTCATCCTATTTCTCTTTGTTTATAGTTCATAAAGAAGAATACAAAAGTAGTTTTCTCTGTTTGTTTCTAAGGTCACTGTCACACCTTAGTGGGATAGGGTCATTCTGAATAGAAACTTTTTCCGATAACAAAATGGCCACTCCGCTGGGGACGATTGTCTAATTAGTTTGTTTGTGTTTCTCTTGTTGTTTGTTTCATAAACTTAGAAGTAGCAAATCGAACCGCATTTGCCATTAACAAATGCAAAGTAGAAATCTGCTGCTTCAATCCATTCACTGGATCTGTTTATGATTTGAACAGCTGATTCACAAATGATCTGATTGCCCTTTGTGATAGCTCTTAGACCTTCTTTAAATCTACCCTCTGATTGTGCATTACTGATTGCTTTTACTCGGCCAAAAACCATAGATTAAACTGCAAACCGTGACCCAGAACCCGGATAGAATTCTCGTTTCTGCCCCAGCGCAGGTACTGTGAAGAGTTCCTGCATTTCAGCGCAGTTCTCGAGAGGGCAACCTGCGTTGCAATCCAGTTTCTCTGTGTAACAGGTGCGCTGATCAGCCTAGCCTTGTGCAGCTGAGGTTCTTTGCTCAATTTTTTCAGTTTTGTCTCCGATTTTTGTAGCCTGTGATCAGTGTGTGTGTCTGTTTAAAACCCCCTTTTCTTTGCCGTAATTCCGCCTCAGTTGTATAAAAGAAACTGTAGATGTTTTTGTCTGTTTGTTACGTCATTTACAGTTTTCCATCGCAAAAGTAGAATAGTCTTACTATCGTCCTTTGATTTATATTTGTCGCAAGTGTCGATTTTGATCATAGGAGAAAGTTTATTTGCTGTTGACAGTCGATTATGCTTTTACTTTTTACTTTGGTCTGAATTTGTGACTTTCTAGTGTCGAAACGAGTATTTATTTCAAAATCATAAAGTGTCGTAATCATCTCTACCTTTTGATTTCGAAAAGAAGCTTGTTTGTGTTTTTCACTTGAAAGCGAATTCAGATTTGTACAACAACTTTCTTTTTAGGCATCAATATTAAGAAAGTGAAAAAAAAAACACATGCATGTGCATTTGCATATTGACAGTCTGTTTGGCTTGATTTAGGAAAAGTGCATTTACAGTGTGCTCTTTGCTCTTTGTGAAAAGATTGTGTCTTTCTTTTCCCTTAGTAGCTAGGATTTTCATTGCTGAAAAGAGATAAAAGTTTGTTTATCATCTTTAGATTGCATTTTAGAAATTACATCTACATCTCGTGGTGATCCCAAAAGGCAAACTTTATAAGAAAGATCAACTTAAAATAAACTCAATGAACTTAACAATGCTTTGGAACTTAATGCACAACATTTAGAGGTCTAGGCTAGAGACGTATTCCGGCGTCGTAAATCCTGGTAACTGTTGTCCTCACTGATGGTTGGGTGATTCCTCCACTTTGAGACGATAAGTACCAGTATGGACTTGTGCTCCCACATACCGTCGAGTATATATTTGGAGACCCCTATAGGCTTAAAACCTTTTATCCATAGGAAGCCATGTCGGCCGCCCTACTGATCGCAATGCATTGAACACAGCATTTGGGAAGATTGACTGCGGTACCGTAAAAAGTATTCTTCAGTTTTGCGATTGGTTTGGTACTCCCTCTACCTAGACCTCCAGAGCAGTCCCTTTCGTTCCTTTTCAGACTCCTTAACGGAAAAGGTCCATCTGAGCACTTGTCACTTCACGCTCATTAAAAATCGAAGGAGACTAGAGTCATCTTTTGTTTTTTCTCGACTCTTAAAAACTGAAAAAACAAGTGGTGTCAAAGCGTGTTAAAATTTATTTTAAACGGAATATTCATACCCTTTTCCTATGTTGATCTTGGGTTGAGAAAATGGAGCCTACCAACCAAGGAATTCCCCTTGGTGGAAATCCTAGTCCCTTCTCCTCTTGGGGAGATGTTGGTGCGCCCCATATGGCCACATTGTCGCTTCCAGGACTGACAATTGGCTTGCCAGTATGGCTCTTCTCAATCAATGTCGTTCAGAACACCACCATTCCTAAACAATCGAATCAGCAATTAGACAAGTCTAGAGTTGCCCACCAACCTTCTACTTCCTCTAATTCTTCCTCTCCTCCTTCATCTTCGCTTGATGGAACTGGTAAAACTAAAAGCCAAGTTCCTAAGGAGAAGAAGGAAAAGAAGAAGAAAGAGAAGAAGAAGAAGGAGCCAAAGGCGAATGTGGGAAAATGAGTGTCGTCTAACGAAAATCCACACACTGCACCGACCAGGCCTAAATCGCCATGTGTCATTTGCAAAGGATACCACTTTCAGAGAGATTGTCCTTGCATCCCCCGGATACTAAGGGACTGGTCTCCTCGTTTGCACAATCCAGTGTCATCAACCTCTGGTGATCATGTTGAAAGCACACCGTCAACTAGTGAAAGTGAATCCCCAGGACAAAAAGGGAAAGCTAGATTTCCTTGTAAACTGTGCGAAGGCGACCATGCCCTCCACCGTTGTCCCTTCTTAGACGAAGCTAAAAGAGTTTTGGATGATCGTCCGGTTTCACCGTTACGACTTCCTCCTGGATATAAAAAACTCTTGCCGAGTCCGTCACTAGTTGAGAATCCATCTGGCCCGCTCAGGTGGTCGGCTGAAGCACCTATCATTTAAGATAAACCAACTGAATCCATACCAGACGAAAGTCAAAAGGTCGAGGCGACAGTTGACCCGGTCTTGCCTTCAGAGGTTTTATCTTCGGATGATACAGTCACTGAAGAGAACAAGGATGACACCATCCAAATTCTCTTCATCAACACAGACTCCAACAAACATGGGGGAAATCTACCCATTCCTTTACCGCAGGAAGGAAGTTCGTCAGAGCCATACCCGGCCATCTACTCGGTCCCACCTCCAAGCAACCTAGTTGTCTCCTTCGACTGGAATCAACTAGGCAGACCCCGTTTGCCAGCAAGCATACCATTCCGAATTATCGTTCAAATATATAGAATGGTCATGGCTGGTACCATCATATATGAGGGGGCTTCTGTGAGTATCCTTTCCTCTATTGCTTGGAAAGCGCTTCGTTCGCCATCGCTTTCACCTAAGATGAGAAATCTGACAGGCTTTGATAAAGGAACCAGTCGACCTTTAGGGATCCTTCCCGATGTGCCCATAACATTGAGAAGGAAGAAAGTTCGCATGAACGTCATGGTAGTTCAATGACCCTTGGATTATAACCTACTCCTTGGACGAGACTATATTTATTGCATGGGAGCCATCGTCTCCTCACTCTTTAGAGTAATGTATTTTCCGCACGAAGGAAGAGTGGTCAAGCTCGTGGACCAGCTTTCATTTCCTGGATCACGCATAGCAAATAGTCATATACCATCCCTAAATGGTCTCTTCACGTAAGAAATGTCTCAATCCCCAGTCCTTCCTCTCGATGAGCGCGAGTAATTCGGAGGGATATGACTGAAACCCAGGGGGCATGCGTCCTGGTCTACTTCGGCAGGAAAACTTCGGGTATAGGGTAGGTTTCCGCGGGAGAATATGACTAGTTTGTACCTCGTCCGTCGATGGAAGAGGGGTTATTCTAGAATAAGATTCTCTTGTCAAAGTTATGTAAGTTGGCGAACGTCGTCACTCACCTTTGTTTATCTCGATAGACATCGCCGAAGAAGTGTTTTATTTACACCGTAAATAGAATAATCTTTGGGTAACCTGTAAGAGGTAGGCCTCTCCTGATAGAACACATGTTTTGTCTGCAAATTGAGGGGTAACCTTGAAACCATATTTTATACCTGGGGGCATGCAAACCTTTTGGAGTGCAAGCGAAGGGCGACTATTTACTTTTTAAATTTTTAGGTCCTCCCTTTAAACCTGTAGGCTAACCCTTTAAACTCGTAGGATTAGTCGTCACCTAACTTGCATAAAGAAAGGATGTGGGGAAAAAATCTAAAAGTTGTCGTTTTTATATGAGACATTCTTATCATATGACTGGATTAATCGAGCAGTTTTAACACATAGTTCAAGCTCATTAAAAAATAAACATAAGACATGAGCAAATGTTTCCACCCGCGTTTAAGCTCGTTAAAAAATGAACTATTCCCCAGTAAATAACCACCGGGAATGAAGCATTTCAGCCATTAAAGCCTTGGTCGTGTTTGCACCGTCACCTCCATTTTCCATTGGCCGATCATTCACCTCCATTTGATTGTTTACCCATTTTGAGGAATAGCTGTGAAGAGTGATTTCACTAGCCATCCTTATGACACTGCCGTGATTGGAAAATTCCAACCCTTACCTGGAATCAACTGCTACCCATTTTATCACTCGTTCCTCAAAAGATGAGTCTTCTTTAAGCTCTTTTCAACTAACTCGTAAAATATGAAAAGATTGCCGAGTTTTGGCCTTCCAGCTCGTTAAAGCGACACGAAGTGCTATCCCTCCTCTAGATTTTAATCTTTTTGGACCTGAGGGATTATTGCACAAAAATATCGAGCGCTTGTTTTGTTCGGCTTGTTAAAACTATCGAAAATTCATCTCTTTTGTATTGTTTTATACTTTTTCGGACTTAAGGGATTAGATGACGAAAAAGGAATTTCGGAGTTACCTTTACGTGCCTTTTCAGACTCTCTAAAAATGAAAAGGACCGAGTTATCTTTGTCGTTAGATTCGTTAAAAAGATTAATAGCGACAAACTTGTCTTTAGACGAGAACGAGTTTCACTATCGCTAGGCTCATTAAAACATAGCGATGGGTTTGCCCGAAGGGCAAATTATAGAACAAGCATATGTTATCCTCCTCAAGCTTGACAAAAATAAAGAGGTACTGGTCAGCAATGACTGGGGAAAAATTGGGAAGAAAACTCAGAATCTTTATTGGTAGCAAGTCGCTTTTGAACATGACACTTCCACTCCGTGCTCGAGTTGGGTTGGGTTGTTTCATTCACCGGTCACATCACCATGGTCATGCCATACCATCCACATTTGGGGTAAATGCTACCAATCCATCACACAAGTGTCGCCGACATGTTCTAGAGAAGTCATCCAGAGAAGTCACCTATGTCCCATCCACTACCATACATTATACTTCATTCTTTCATGACCGCCATCCTGAACCATATATCATCAGATCGTTTTCACCTCCATCAAAATCATTTGCTCTGTTCCCTGTCATTGATGTGGGATTCATTAAGGCCCTCCTTTGACGGATCGCTTCTTGTCGACATCAGCTCATTATCCAAGAAGTTGATCTAGGAACACCCCATTCAGTACTTTGAAGCTTGCATGCCTCAATGGCAAGTTTCTCACTTCCGGCGACAAGTATACATCAATGACCTTCGACCGAAAGATTTTGCATGGTGTTCGACGCCAAGTCCTTTATTCACACCACATGAATTGTACTGCAGTACCTTGAGGGTCATTATCATTATCGGTGATTCCTCTTGCGCTTGTTAACAGTTTACATCATTGACTGGTAATCAAGCGATGTCTTTCCATGTTCGACTTCAAAACATTTTTCACATGGACGGACTTGTACTTCAAGTGAATATCGGACGAGATTGAAGACCCCGGATCTAGTTTCATCCATCCGGGCTACGATATATATTCAGGAAAATAAAGACATTGAAATGTACAGCATTGCAGCACAGATAATCATCCTACCAAAAGGATGATGACTCTATCAGAATCATCAGTCTACCATCAGATGATTGTCTGTCCTATGTACATGAAAATGAATTTATAAAGTTGAGCATGGGAATGCCGCCTCAGCTAGATCATGAAAACAGTATGAAGATAATGTATTGTATTGTATCTTATTACAGGTCTCCTCCCAGCATTGAAAGAACTCTGGATCCTCCTAATAAAGCATTTCACCCGATAAACGGCCTCATACTTTAGGGGGCAACTCATATAGACATTTTTGTGCCTTACAGCTCTAAGCATGAAATGTCCATAAACCAAGGGCTCCTAAGTCCCTAAAAGTGTTTTTCTAACTCCTAAAGGAACAAGGTCAACAAATTACAGCTTCTCCCAGAAGTTCTCCACCAGAAACTGCTTAGAATCAGTCAAATCAGGATCATTTCAGCTGCTCCACTAGCCAAGTACGTTGCATAGCACGCACGTCCACTAGCTAGGTGCATTGCAACGCACCTAAATGCACTACCAGGGTGCGTTGAGCGGGAAATGACAAGTGGCAGAGTCATTCCACGAGGTGGAGAGACAATGGAAGCTTCCAGAATCTTCTCCAATGACACTTGCCTCACTGAATTCGACCAAGGATGAGTAAGAGGCTCTCAGTCTCCAAGTGGAAGCAAGAACTGACAGAGAGAAGACACTAGTCAAATCATAAGCTGACTCATACTCCTTGCATACATCTATATATGGATCCCTCATCCCAGAGATCCAGAGGCTGGAATTTTGTACATTGCAGAGAATTGCTGTTGGTTTTGAGATAGATATTAGGGTATTGGGTGATTTATGCTTTGTTGGAGGTGAAGAGGGGCTTCTTTGCTGGGAGGCTGATGCTGGATCAGGAATCATCGGTTGTAACTCTTCCTGGATCTTCTTGTTATATCAATAAAACTATTTGAGTTTCTCCTACATGCTTGTGTATCATTGATGTTTGTTACATTTGTATGTTTAGCTTAAATCTGATCCTAAGCTTTTTATGAATATAAACCCATGTCTTTGTATAGTTTCTTTCTTCTGTGATCTTGCAGGTACTTGGTGAAGCTGGGCAAGTAAGGGAGCAGATAGCTGGAAGCTGTCAAAGAGGAGATAGATTCGATCAAAGGACTATCACAAGACACAGGTTGGTTCATCCTATTTCTCTTTGTTTATAGTTCATAAATAAGAATACAAAAGTAGTTTTCTATGTTTGTTTCTAAGGTCACTGTCACACCTTAGTGGGATAGGGTCGTTCTGAATAGACACTTTTCCCGATAACATGGACCTCTCCCCTTCTTCGCCTGTTTCTACGTCCTCATATTCTACTTCGCCTGGTGAAAGTCTGGATTCAAGTAACTAGGTGGCTAAGAAGAAGAAGAAGAAGACGAAGAAGAAGAAGTCTCATAAGCGAGAGGCTAAAAGTGCAGCTACTACCCCAAGTATAGCTCCGGTCGGAACTGCTTCTGCTCCTCCATGGAAGGTTAAGTTTCCTTGTAAATTGTGCAAGGATGACCATCTTCTTCGTGATTGTCTTGGCATTCCTAGGGTCTTAGAAGTATGGTCTCATGATCCGGCTTGCCCCTCATCGTCCTCTGACGCTCACGGCGATGCTACCCTATCAGCTGGCAATGGTAAGAAGAACAGGAAGATTAGATTCCCTTGTAGGCTATGTGAAGGCAACCATCTCCTTCACCTTTGTCTGCTCATGGATAAAGCTTCTACCATTTTAGAAAGTCTTACAGATTCTTCACCCCAACTCCCTGTCGGTTATCAGAGGCTCTCTACAGATCGTCTCCCTATTGACAAAGAGATTGATTTAGATTCTTCTCTTGTCCAAGCTCCTCTTCCCAAACCTGGTTGTGCCAAGCCTATTCCAGACCAACCATTGGTCGGAAAGAGTATCGACTCGGGTTCACCTCCCGTCGACCACTCTGTTTCGGAAGAGCATCATGCCCATGTTCTTCTCGTCTCCTCAGATTCTCGTGAGTCCAAAAATGACTCTCCTATCCAAGCTGGTCCAGAGAGTCCTTCTTCGGTTCCTTTAGAGCAGGGGGGTAATCATATGATTCCCCCACCAAGTATTTCAGTCATTTCCTTCGACTGGAGTCATTTGACCACCTTCTGCCTTCCATCCAATGTGCCTTTCCAGATTATAGTAAATGCCTATGATAAGGCAGTACATGGCACTGTTTTGGATGAGGGTGCATCTGTCTGTCTTATGCCTTCCACTACTTGGCAAGCTTTGGGCTCCCCACAGCTTGTGCCAGTCGCACAAAATCTGATGGAATTTGACGGAGGAACCACTCAACCATTAGGGATCCTTCCGAAGTTCCCTGTTACTTTGGGAGGAAAAAACATCTATATAGACGTACTGGTTACCCAAGGTGCTTTAGATTTCAGTCTTCTCCTTGGTCGTGACTATGTTTATGCCATGGGGGCCCTCGTCTCTTTGATTTTCCATGTGGTTTTCTTTCCAGACAATGGAAGAATCGTGATTATAGATCAATTATCATTCATTAGTCCCTTGGTGCCTCTTGCACAGTTGTCATCCCCTCCTGGTTTTTATCCATCGGTTGTATCTACCCCACCACAGATCAACTACGTGGCCACTTATCTCGTGCTTGTATCCAGTGATGTCACCGTCATGCGTAGTGTCCTAGGGGCATTGGGCCCTGACTTCCAAGTTTTTGTCCTTCCACCGGGAGTGGCACTCTTGGAAGCCCCGACTTCCTGTTCATTATGATGAAGTTCAGGCAGAGCATAGTTCGCTTTCCTATGTCAAGCTCCTTAAAAAATGAAACTAGGTTTGTGCAGAGCATAGTTCCTTTCCTATGTCAAGCTCCTTAAAAAATGAAACTAGGTCTGGTCGGAGCATAGTTCCTTTCCTCTGTCAAGCTCCTTAAAAAATGAAACTAGGTCTGGTCGGAGCATAGTTCCTTTCTTGTGTTAAGCTCCTTAACAAATGAAACAAGGTGTCACGAGGATAGTTTTGATCTTGTGTCGACCTCATTAAAAAATGAAACAAGGTGTCACGAGGATAGTTCTTTTACGTGTGTCAACCTCGTCAAAATAATGAAACATAAGCTCGTGCAATTCGAGTGCAATCACAATATTATCAACCTTCACTCCATTTTCAATGGACTAAAGCTTGGAGGGCATGTACCTCGAATTGAGACACCGTGCTGGGGGGCATGCCCGTTTCCCTTGTTTTCAAGCATAGTTTGCATGTGTGTGTTTTTAAGCTTGTGTAAAAATAAAATCCATTTTCAAGCATAGTTTGCATATGTGTTGTCATGTGTTCTTTTAAGCTTGTGTAAAAATAAAATATGTGATTAAAATACATTTCTCATTGGGTCATTGGTTATGCAACTGATACATTAGATTACACTTGTGTCAGACATCTGCATGGCATATAAAAACATCATCACATGTAAAAGATCCATCCAAAATAGGCATATGTATATATATATAGATGTGTCGAAATGTTTGCACAACGGGCATCACATAAATCAAAAAATACTACATGTTCGTCTTAATACATCCGGAGACGACATGTCTCTCAAAAAACATGCATGAAAATAAACCTAGGTGTCTAATCCCTATGGTGCTCATGATAGCATGTCACCGCACGCACTAGGCATCTCAAGAGACGGTGGATGCGACTAGGCACTCCCACTGTATGCCTCTGGTACGCTAGTGGGACATCTGCTAGTCAGGCATAATCCGGAATCCCCCGAGCAATTCCCTCGAGATTCTGGATCAGCTCCCCTCCCTCGGCACCCTCTTCCTGAGGGTCAGCTGTAGGTTGGTTTCTCCGTGCAATAGGGGACATGCCGGCTGGTCTCTCTGGGCCAACATCTACATATGCATATCGCTATTGTTAGAACGAGCATGTATTAACAAAGAAAATCATAAAACATAAAATCATAAAAGAGATCATACCCAGCTCCTCATCCCACTCCTCTCCCTTTAGCAGTGGGAGATCTGGGTCACCTGTGAAGTCAGGCCCTGCATACGGCCAATCCTTGACCATGATCAGTTGGCGACGAAGCCACCCAAAGAACTCCAGCCTCCAGGACATCTGTTGGCCTCCTTCTCCTCTGGGCATCAGTGCTGCCCAACTAGTCGTCTTAGGCTCTCATGGCGTTGGATCAGCTACGATGGCTCCCTGGCCCTGCAAGATTGGTAGTCGTTATAGAAAGAACGATACCAGGATAGAGCCATATCCAAACTGCTTCAGCTTGCCGCGCTTACATTTTGTAAGCTGTCTCTTTATGTTTGTGGTCGCTGTTGTGGCCCAATCAAAAAGGGCGGGATTTACACACTCTGCAGCTAATATGAGATGGTTTTTTGTTGCCTCGTGGGGCGCCTACGACCCCATAGCCTGTGTGATGGTAAATAACACCGCCTTGAGTGTTAGATCCTGAACGGTGGCGATATCCACCTTTGCACTCCCGGTTCTGAGTCGTGCCCCTGGGCACACCCGTTCCATCACCTAGCCCATCTTTTCACCAGATGGTTTACTCCCAGTCAATATGGGCACCAACCCTCTACGTGACAATCCTGTGATGAAATAGACATCAGAAACATCTAGCTCTAATACTTGGTCTCGTAATCAGAACACTTGATCATTTTCATCCCAAATATTGATCAAGTACTGTAACAGCTCAGGTTGAGCTCGTAAGTAAGGCGTGAGGAAGAATTTTTTCAGCTCGCAATCCCTCAGGGCATCCATACAAGCTTTGTCTTCAATGGCTAATTCATCCACACTGTCATGCTCCCTTTCTTTCCATTCCACCACCATATTGTTTGCTTGCCTACATCCACAAGGACAAACAAACCTTGATTAGACCTCTGCTCGGCTTAAATGCATTCAAATCTTTTGTGGTTTTGGAAATTGGAAGTAAAAAATAATTTCTGCCATTGGCGCGACTGTTTTTAAAACAGTCACGCCCATGGGTGCGGGCCTTTGGATTAAAAAGGCCCATTAGCACGGGTCCATTCCCGATACCCGCGCAGCCCTAATTTTTCAAAACCCTCCCACAGAGGTCAATCAGGACAAGAAAACTATTAAAAAGACATTAGAATAGAGCATAAGGATGCACCTCTTACCTGGAACTGAAGAAACTCCAAATGGTTGCACGGATCTATCGTAATCACTGCCTAAAGTTCACCACCTAATGGACCACTGCTGCTGTTCAATGAGGTAAAAAGTAAAAAGTAATTTTGCATAGAAAATTTTAGGGGCGAATGTTCGCCCTTTGGCGAAATTAAGGGGTTTTAAATTTTTAGTGGGCAAATATTTTGTATCATAGTACATTTTTACAAATCACCTCAAATAGCCCACCTTATTTTAAGGGAGAGGGTAAAAAAGGTAAATTTAGCCCTTGAAATTAGGAGTTACAATCTTCCATTCGCCCATTTTCAAGAATAGGTTTTATTTAAGTGAATCCTATGGGCCAAAGGCCCAAATACCTTATTTATAAAAGAGGTATGGTAAATTAATAAAAATATAAATAAATGAGAGGTATGGTAAATAAATAAAACATTTTTTTATATTTACTCCATAAGTCTCCTTATATACATGCAAGGGTGTAAACAAATAAAAATATAAGTAAAGTGGAGCTATGGTAAATAAATAAAAATATAAATAAACTAGACGCATGGTAAATAAATAAAACCTCCTTTTATATTTAGTCCATAACCCTCGTTCTATTTATGAAGGCTCAAGAAAGAGGTTTTATTTAAGTGAATACTATGGGCCAAATACCATATTTGTAAAAGAGGTATGGTAAATTAATAAAAATATAAATAAACGAGAGGTATGGTAAACAAATAAAACATTTTTTATATTTACTCCATAAGTCACCTTATATTTACGAACACTCAAAAATTGTGTTATATTTAGGTGAAACCTATGGGCAAAATACTATGGGACAAATACCATGGACTAGATTGTTATTAATACCATGCAAAAAAACATTATTAACCCTCATATTAGTATTAATAAAAATAAAAATGGCACATGGTATTGACCATGGTATTCACCAAAATGGCACATGGTATTGATGCATGATATTCACTTGGAATGTAACCTATTTAAATGGGGGAATTAAACCAGCAAAGATCCATCTTTACTCTGGATCTACTAACCCCCGAGAGGTATCAAATATCGTGATATGAAAGCATATCTAGTGAAAAAATATTTGATCCGATCAAGAGTAAAAATGGATGTTGTAATTTAATGTATGTTAAACATTTTGGCTTGGTTAAAATAAAAAATAAAATAAAAATCAACTATTAATTTTATTAATTTTTATAAATTACTAATAGTAATTTTTAAGCTCCAGGTTTATGATAACCCATGGTATTGACCCATGGTAATACCATGGTATTTATGTGAGCATATGCTATTTAAAGGGGGAATTCTATCATCTTAGGTCCATCTTAATTCTGGGTCTACCAAGTGCTCAAAGGGATAAATAGATTTCATCCCCCTAAGAGTGGTAGATGTGGAGTTAAGATGGATATAGGTTGGCGTTTATGATAATGAAGATATTAAATAGACTTAGGAAATTATATTGTAAAAACATCTTAAGGTGAATGGTTAAAGCATAGACATTGGAAAAGTATATTTGTATACTTCTATTTTAAACTGAAACAAATCCAGGGCTAAAAGGAATGGATTGATTGCACTAGCCATCCTTCTATAACTTTCCAACATATGCTGGAGTAAACAGATTGTAATTTCGGTAATTTTTCTAATTGCAAACAGGAACATCCTTGTGTATTGGCAAGCTGGTTACGAGGTTCATAGAAGTGATGAATTTGAATTTTTCTTGGTTTTATATATAGTATTAGGTTTTTTCTCATGTTTTCTGTGAATGGCACAGGTGAATTTTATCCTACACCCACTAGGTTATCGATATGTAATTTTGGTAATTTTGATTTCAAAAGACATTTTAAAGAAATGCAATGATTTCATTTGTGTATTCAATAAACACAAGATTTTGTAATTGAGCAAAATATTCGCCATGCCTGGTGAGAGATTCACCAAAAAATTATATATACATATCATATTATTGATAAAATCACCTTCCATTTTTCCTATATACCATGGAGATTCGCCCATTTATTATACATGTAAATTTAGGGAGGGTTCTTAAAATTTTCCCTATAATTTTGTTTTTACCATTTTGACATATTTATAACTTTTTCAACTCAAAATAGGTTTTAAAAGTTATTTTTCCAAATATTTTAATATATTTTTGTCGAAAATGGGTTTTAAACTTACTTTTTGTGTAGCAACATGTTTTTATGCGACTTAGATGGTGAAACGAGTTGTATTTTATACTTTTGCGAACTCGGTAAATACATGAAAAAGTCATTCTAGAGTCATCTTTCAGCTCTTTTCTGACTCGTTAAAGAGAATAAAAATGGAGGTCTACTTTCAGCTCTTTTCCGACCATTTAAAGATGAAAAGATTGCCAAGTTTTCCCTCTTGACTCGTTAAATGGAAATAAGAGGCAATCGTCTTTAAACTCTTTTCCGACCGTGTAAAGATGAAAAGATTGTCAGGCCCTTGTCATTTCAGGCTCGTTAACAGTTACGAAACGATGTGATTTCAGTCGCTTTTTTACTTTTTTGGGTCAAATTCACTAATCACGAAAAGTACTCCTCGATCATAATGGTCGGGTGGTTCTTTTGAGCATTGTTTTATACTTTTTCAGGCTCGAGAGGCACAACTTTACGAAAAAGGACACCCTCGGAGTTTACTTTTCTGTTGTCTTTTCAAACTCTCTAAACATGAAAAGACGTCGAGTTCTTCCTTTGTCAAACTCGTTAAAACTTGATGACATTGGATTCTGTCGAAATGATGCTTTACAAGCATATGCTATCCCCGTCAAGCTTTTTGATAAAAATAACTGGGGTACTCGCCAGAAATGGTGGGGATAATAGAACCACAATCATTGTCGTGTTGGCAGTATGTCGCTCTTGAACATGGCACTTGTCTGCATTCGTGTCTGGGTGGGGACATCTCATCTCGTTTTTCACTTGCCTCCAAGGGTTTGGGTGATCCTATTTGACCTCTCATCTACTCTTTGCCTTGTCGCCATGACCTCTGATCGATTGATGTCAGATACTGCCAAGTCCAATGTCGTGTTGCCAATATGTTCAAGAGAAGTTGACCTCTGCGAAATAACAACCTCCCTCTGATAACTCACATAATCCTGATTCACAACAACCTTATCTTCCTCTGTCTCACGTCGATGATGTGGGAAACAATATGGCCCACCTTCGATCAAGGTCACTTCCTGTCGACTTCAGCTCATTATCCAAGAAGCTCATCTAGAGACTCCCTTCTGGTGCCTTGGATCCTGCATGCCTCAATGGCAGGTTCTTCGCATTCAACGCGAGGTTTTCATCATTGGCCTCCGATCAAGTGATTCTACGGGTGTTCGACGCCAGCTCACTAATTCGCATGGCGTAGACTGTACCTATAGTACCTTGAGGCCATTGTCATTATTGGTGGTACCTCTCGTGTCTGTTAACAGTTTTCACCATTGGCTGGTAATCAGACGATGTTCCTGCATGTTCGACTTCGACTCCTGTATTCGCATGCTTGAACTTGTACTTTGTTCAGATTGAGATGGAGCGCAAGACCCTGGGTTTTGTCTGTTAGAGTCCAGGCTGCGATTTTGTGGATTATTATGATTATTACATGACTCATTCACTAGATGGTTGTGACCATGCCTGAGTCTATTTATCGATCCTCACTGGATGGCTGCACCCATACCTTGGATCTAGATTATTGTGTACTCTGCTATGGATGGTTGCGCCCATACCACATACATCATGTATTTGAGATATCAGTTGTACTTCTCCACACAGGTTTTCCGGTGGTAGTGTTTTTGGTTGGACATGTTCTTGTAAAGCATTTCACCCCTCTCTCTCTCTCGGGCCTCATGCTTTAGGGGGCATCTGTTACACAACAATTTGTCACCGTCCCTGCTACCCCTCTCCCGCATCTTGGAGGACGCATTCCGGCACCTATGAGAAGTGACATGGCCTCCAAACACTTGCATTAAATTCCTCTGAACATGAGCTTTATTTGCCCTCAATACATCTCTTGCTGAAAAACCCTAAAAATAGCCCTTTTTCTACTGGCGCGGTTCCATAGTGTAACACTTGCACCAATGGGGGAGATCCTGCAAGGAGGGCATGCCAGTTGGTGCGCTGTCAGAGAGTCGTACCCGCGCCAACCATAATTAGTGGTGTTTTTTAACAAAAGAATGGCTGAAGCTTCATCCTAACAAATTTCTGGGCTAAATCTATCTTGAACTGGGTGGGTTGGCTACGGATTTCCATAGAGTGGAAGTGGTTTGCCACCTCTCATGGAAGCTTCCTTGTTGATAGAGCCAATCCCATGATTATAGTGATTCCAACTCCCCTTCCTCCATCTATAAAAGCTTTTCCATTTTCCTTGGCAGGCTAGTTGGCCAGTTGGAGAGTTCCACTAGTTCCAGTAGTTTTTGGGGATAGTTCCATAGTCCAATAAATTGATGTTGCAAGAGCCTTCTTAATTCCCATAAGGCCAAAGCCAAGCAAGGAGATTCTTGTCCAATAACCAAAGAGCGAGAGCCTTGTCCCTATTCCCAACAAGCTTTGCAAGACATGTGTTGTTGTACCCGCCAAAGGAGAATCTAGCGTCAAAACTTTGGTTGTATTCTTCTTTGATTGATTATTAATGGAATATTGGTTATGGTTCCACTCTTATTATTGATTATGATAATGATGAGTTATGTCCTTTCTGACTGACATATAGTTGCATATGCTAGATTTTATGTTTGTGTTTGTGTCATTTCTTGTATGTGCAGGTGTCTATTCACGGAGATCGTGAGGATTGTGATCTGCTGGAGCAAAGGAACGGGAGCACCACCTCTTCTACAAGCACTAGCGTTGGAATCCAGGTAGGCCTTCAGCACTGGTCTATTAATTTTTAATTAGGAACTTGCGCTGTAGCGTTGTATGATTGTTGCTAGACCTAGTCTAGGCTAGTAGGGATCGCCTCTGTCCGCATAGGGGATTTACCTCCACAACAGGGCACGATATCGATGTCAACTGTCGAATGATGGGGAAGTGATCGGACGGTGGACGGGAATAGTAATATGGAAGAGGGTTTACTGTAGTGGGCCCGACATAATAAACATATTTTAATTGTATTGGGGGCGTTATAATTGGTTGGGAGTGGTTCCTAATTAACCTTGATGGTTAATTAATTCCATTTCGTGGGGCGGGGAAGTTTGGTTATTAATGAATTTCTAATAAATCCATTAATCCCTTCTGATTATATTTATGGTTATAATTAACCGGGGCGGGGTATATAATGTTTCGAGGATTAGTATATAATTAAATAATACAGGAAAGGGAAATAGGGCGGGATTTATATATTATGTATGTTAATAGTTAATATGACTATGAAGTGTAAAAGCACGAAGTTAAGACATTTCACGTATATATTTGAACTTAGGTTAAAGATAAAATGGGGTTTTTTTAGGTGATATTGTGCATTATTCCTAAGTAAAATAAGATTTTACTTAGGAAAATCTTTATGAAATGAAATGAATGGTTTGGATGATACTAAGTACTTGGGATTTTCAAATTACTGGGCCTAGGGTCCGGTCCCTCCAGAAGTCAGAGAAATGCTCTGAGCCCCTTTAATTTTCAAAGACCTTAATACTTTAGGGGGAATTAGTGAAATCTTTAGGGAAAATATGAAGGGAAGTTAATTATTTGACCTTGTTTTGCTTGAACTGCACCAAGTGAAATGTTTTCTTTGCACTTGTGATAAAAGTGAAAATTAACACATTTCAGAGACATTATCCATCACAAGTAATTCTACAACACCATCTACCTACCCTACCTACTTTAGCCTGGCATTTTTCTTCTTTATTAGGGTGCACTTGGACTACCAAACCCTTATCACACTTTTTCTTTTACATATGGAAATCTATCTAAGTCTAACCTTATTACATCCAAGGGCTCAGATTAAACTGTTGAGCTCCTTTTATTCACTCTACCTATCTACTTATCTGCCAAGATTAAACAGTTTGGTCAGATTTTATTCTCTACTTCTAAAACATGAAATTCAAATATGAACTAGCCAAGCTTAAGTTGTTTGATTGTTCATCAATTGTGGCATAATTTACAAGTTGCACACAATTTTATTATTACATAAGAGTAAAAAGTAGTGGCATTTAGACTTGCATACTTTCCTTGGTTTTTCTTTTGGTGGGGTTCATTTTTCTTCACTTTTTTCATCATTTTATTTCTTTTCACCCTTTGATTTTTCTTTTAGGGTATACCCTCTTTACATTTTTTAAATTTTTTTATTTTTTGAAACTATGGAAAACCTTTGCAACAAGAAAAGGTGTGAACATATTATAGAGCTCATCAAGTCAATCATGAAATATGACACCTATTGGTATAGAAGCATAACAGATTCAGGAGGCTAGAAATCTGCGTAAAATTAAGGCCCCTCCCTTGATGCTTTTCTTGTCATCAAAAAAACTAGCCCAATATGCATATACATAAGCTCTGAGAGTAATATTTGTGCTAGTTGGGTACCACAAGCCATAATCTTTGGTACCCTATAGGTATCTAAATATCTTTCGACTACATTCTTGTGAATTCCTTTTAGGGTTGACTAAATTATGGCCACCAGATCTATTTCTTGTATCATATATGGTCTTGAGGCTATTATGTTAGGAAAAATAATGGGGGTGGGGTAAATGTAATATGTTAACACATTTTTATAACAAATCAACCCATAAGCAAATCATGTAGTCATTTCAAGTCTAGAAGATCTAATTCCACATCATATTACTTGTGCAACCTTATTTCAATTTAAAAAATTCATCAATAGTCGATTATTCGCACACAAAACACTTTGATATTCATATCCTTATATAGCTTAGTCCTTATCCAATACCATGTGTCAAATCCTTAGTAATGTCAATAGCATCCTTAGACGGGATAAAATATCTATTTTCACTCTCATTACTTTGGGTCAATGCCATGGAAAAGATCCTAAGTATTTAGGATATCATGGCATGGAAACTGTACATGATTTTTCTTCTCCATACTGATGTATTTACGCAGCTTTACTTCATAATACCCGTGTGTATTTATGAAAACATCACATTGACCATTCTTATGTCTCTGGATTGATATGTCTTTTCCCAAACTCTTTTTCACATGTGTACTAGTTGTAAAATCATCCTATTAGTATCATGTTGACAAGCTCCATCAAGTAGGTTGACATCAAGGACAACACATCTATCATAATTCCAAAAATTTCCCCCTTTGGACTTGATGGAAACCATTATGGTGTTTGGTTACCAACCATTTATAGATACATTTAGATATACCAAGCTGCTCTCCTTTGACATAAAAGGAAAAGGGCTGACCAATTTGCAATGAGGTGATGTGGAATTAAGTGTTGTTGAATATTGATCACTCAATGTGGACCATGCTCCCCCTGAGCATATGATGAATTTTTTGAAGATATACAAAGAAGTAACTAGACATGACTTTTCCTATCACCAACAATTGATATGGACCAATCTCGCAAGCAACGAGGTTTCATATTACATTAAATACCCAACATGGGATGACATAAATAATTAAATTGACCCATATAGTTCATTCATGACTATATATTATAATTACTACATCAAATGTCTTTACATGACCTTTACATCAAATAGAAAATATAACATTTATAACCAACACCAAAGATGTCAATACTGAGGTAGAAAGACCATGATAGTCTTCAGTACTATATACCATATATGATCTATATTATAGGCATCAGACAACAACACCAGGGACCTAATAAAAAAGTGATTCATGAGCATGTGTGTTAGTGTTAATATTTACATCTCGCCATTAGTGATAAAAAATTGCTCTTGACATATTCATTTTAGGTGTCCCACACATATTTGTTTTATCATTCCACTAGGTCGTGCAAAAAAAATTAGTCATTGATGGTAGTCCTAGTCCAAAAACATCACTCTTCCCTAAATGTGATTACTTGCTAGCATAGTTTCATATCCTGTTGATTGTGCATCATCCTTAAAGTTATTTTTATCATGCCATTTGTATTAGTCATCAAGTTATTATGTCATCTCGAGATTAAGTTCTTCAAGGTCTCATTAGGTAGTTTAAGGTTTTTCAAGGTTCAATTACATCACTAGAGTTTCCAAGGTTCCATTCCATTGTATAAGACCAGCACGTAAAGGGTGATCATATAACATCCCTTGACCATGTGAAGATGATTTGTAAAGAGAAATGCTTATTTCATTATTTAATTTTATGTCTTTCAAATGTAATAATTTCACCATCCCAAGCTGTTAACTCAGTGTTCCAAAGATGCCAGACCATCAAAAGATAAATTTGTCAAGGGAAATAGACAAGTGAAAGGGTAACATTTCAAAGGGTTAAGTGCATGCCAAAGGGAGTTGTCTTTTCCCAAGGGTGTCCAAATCATCATTTTCCACAAGCACTAAACCCTAATTTCCTCTCCCACTGAGCTAGGGTTTTCTATGGAATCAGAGACATATGAGTATATGGGGCATAAGGGAGGTCATTTGAGCAAGTATGAGGCCATTCCAACTCATACACATCATGTCTCCATCATTTTTCAATCAGTCATTCCAAGGGACAAATCATTTGCCACACATAGGGCTGGTTTTTTTTTCAAACTATCTTTTAGACCAAACAGGGATGAATTTGGCAAATGTGAGTGAGGATTTTGTCCATAATAAGCCAGGGATGAAAACCCTCCTTCATGTTTTACACAAGTTTCATGGTTTTAGATAAATGTCAAAAATACAGTTGCTACAAGAGAATTTTTGTACTTCTGGAGCGACTTTGGAAAAATCACATTTTCTTCTATCTAGATCTCCGAATGACTTTCTTGATGAGTCAAATGATAACTACACAATGATAAAGTTCAAATGAGCTATCTCTCAATCCATTTACAGTTGATTAATACCTCCAAAAGTTTCCTACAAGAGAACGCTTCATTTTTGCACCCTCGTTCTGCGCTTTTTGACTTGTCTTGGGATAATTGACTTTTCATGGGCTATAATTGATCATTGTTAGTGACTGATAGGCCTATAGTGTAGCCAAGAGAGAGACCTTTCCAACGTGCTATCATGGACTGAATTTGGAGGCCGGGAATGTAGCCAAATTCAACCTTCAAGTTGGAGGAAAACATTGTGAAAGCGCTGTGCATGAAGACGGGAGCGCTGCGCATAGGAAGGGAGTGTTGCACATAGGGCAGTTTCCCTCAGTGTAAAACTGAACGGCACTGCGCATAGTAGGAGGCATTGTGCACCTATAGGTGGTACTGCGCAGAGGGCCAGCAAGGGCCAAAACAATGTCATGCCACCCAAAACCACTATGTTTGCCTTCTTTGGCCCTCAAGCAAGTAAGTGTTACCCCTAAGCTTCAACTCTTGGCATTTGTTTCATTTACTTGAGGTTAATTTGCTATGAAAAAATTGAAATCCTAAATTTGCTCCGCTTATTCCTTAAAACCCTAACCCTTTCTATACCTCCCTTCACTTATTGCTAAAAATCCTAACCCCTCCTCATATCCCTCCATATCCGTTATTCCTTCATCCCCAAAGCAACATCCTAAAACCCTAGTCCCTCTCTCTCATTTTCATAGTTTATACCCTCCCTCTCATTAGTCCACCAATACCACATAAGATCATTTCCCCTTCCTTTATTCCTAATCACCCATACTCATTCCTTTCATACCTTCTCTAAGGGTACTCAACTTCATGGAAAACACGGAAAAAGAAGATAGAGATTATGAGGAGGAAAACAATGGCAATGAAAGCTTGGGAGATGAACCCCAACATCAGAGAAAACCACATAAGGGAGGTAGATTAATCAGAGAGGAACCACCAAACATATTATAGATGGGCTAGAAAGTTGTTTGCAGAAAATAGGCAAGTGTTTACTCCACTTTATGTGGAAGGGGCCTTACCTTATTCATCATCTCATAGGAAAATGCTTTCTCCAGAAAATGTGGAAAGGGATTTTCCTTCTTCATCAACACAATAGGTGCAGTAGTTGCATAAAGGGAAGGAAAATATGTTGGAGGAAAGTTTTGTTGATGAGGAGGAGAGGGATTTTTGATTTGATGGAACATGATGAGCCAGAATAGCCTCATATGCATCATGGCATAGAGACAGTTGACTTGGAGGCTCAAGAGGAGTCAACAAAGGAAAACATAATCATACAAGAGAAAGAGGCACAGATCCAAGCATTGATGGACAACTTGGGGAGAGATAAGTATGCCATTGCATATCTTAAACAAGAGAACAAGAAGATGAGTGATAAGAAGGTCCTCATCGAGCTAAAACTTCTTAAGGCGAAGAGACAAAGTGACAAGGGAAAATTAGCAATGCAAAAGGAATAAACACAAGTCATCTTAGCTACAATTGAGAAGGAAATTGAGGGGGATAGAGAAACTTGGCTTGAAAGGGTCAATTTTCACTTGGAGAAGATGCTACAAAGTGCCAACAGGGACAACCAAATCATCAGGCATATGGCCTACCACTACAGGACTCAGAACAAAATTTGTAATATAAGGGTCAAGCAAATGAAAGTAGGCTGAGACAGGCACTCAAAGGAAAAAGGGAGGAGGATAGGCTTAGGTTTCTTGTTGAAGCTTCCTTCACTCATCAAAATTCTTGATCGTGGTATTGGCCACAAATTTTGAACAAATTTGGAGGAGTTTTTGCCTTTTGACAATTTTGGCAATTTTGACATAGGAAATTTGCCTCTATGTGTAGTGCCACTAGCACTGCGCTTTTCCTAGGGACACCTAATGGATGAATGGTTTGAATTTTTGGATTCAGAGTGATGAGTGCATGTAATCTATGCATTTTTTAAGCTTTTGGAGCAGAACTCATCTACCAAAAGGTCAAAAAACACTCCAAAAATGACCTTTCTGCCCCTTTTTGGACACACAGAAGCAGTCTTGGGAAAATCAACTTTTGAGGGGTCAACTGAGCTTCCAATGAAGAAATTCAAGATGTTTTGGAAATAAGACTTGAAGAAATTTCCCATGAGCTATCATGAGTTCAATTCATATACCAGGAAGACCTCCAAAATGGGCCTGTAAAATGCATTGCGCATATGACAAAAATTGAATCGGATTTCCATTTCACTATGCTTTGACTGTAATTTTGGATTTTTTCTCATGGATGGTGTTTTACTAATGTAAATTATGACTAGTATTGTAAATATGATGGATAATACGTATTAGAGGGTATATTCATTAGATTAAAAGTCATTTTGAGCGCAAATGAATTGATTTCGTCACTTTTAGAGGGAAGTTGTTAGGATGCCTAGATTCCAGTTTCTTGTTCAGTTTTGGTTAGATTAGCTCCTCATATTAGGGGTTCGACGCTTGAGGATGGGAGGAGGTTGAAAATATTTCTATATCCTCTTCTTCTTTCTCATTGTAAAGGGTTGGACTTAGCTGGATGCTTATGCTTTGAGTGGAAATCATTTTGCATAAGTTTCAACAGGAAATTAATGATAAATTGTAGTTATTTCTTTGGGATCCATGTGGTATTATTTTTAGTTCAGTTTTCTCTCTTGTGATCATATGTTAGAATGTATTGTTGACTCCATTTCATTATTTCATTGCTTCTAAGTGGATGTTTTCAAGTTGATAGGCAGAACCCATAACATTAATGCTCTGCTTTGGGAAAATATTTGCAGTTTATGTTTTCTTCAGTTTAGGAAGGATCCATGGTGATCACATGCTCTTCCTAGCTTCTCACCAGTCTCGAACCACCTCACCCATCAAAACCATAGAGTGATAAGCCTTATGCCTACCTTACCCAATTGAATACCCTGCAATTTTGACCTAATTTCCTTGCCCTAACTGTCTAGCTCCTCCTGATCCAGAAAAATCCTTCAAAATAAAAATCAAACCTTGTGCTACTATACCTAGCCTAATATCATTTTCTTGATCCAGTCATCTTAGTTGAGATCCTTACAGAGAGGGCCCTCTCCTGGAGTAGTATGGCTAGCTACTTGGCTAAGCGTGGTTTGTGGTTACCCTGGCATTGCCTTCTTTCAGCCTAATGTTCAGTCTAGGTGATAACATAGTGGCGACCATACTGGGGAAGAGGTGACAAATCTTCTCTAGTAAAGACCATCAAGGTTCAAATCTGATTGCTGATGGTGAACAACAGTTAGATGCATGTGAAGTCTAAAATCATTCACCTCGAAACTCTAGTGTCGAAAAATCCCAAGGTTCATAATTTTTATTGCAACTCCACTCTTCAAGAACGAGTAGCCCGAATAATTTCTTGGTGAATTCATTATTAGAAAAATGGATTTGTTTGCTTGAAAGTATGCTCCCATGAGTTGAGATCACATTCTGGGTTTCACAAATAAAATTCCTAAGGTAGATTGGCAAAGGAATTTCCTATGTTTAAAGATTATGATAGGAATGATGTTGCTTTACATCTGGTTATATTTCACATGCATACTCGCAAGTTGAAGGTTGATTTTCCTAAAGACTACTTGATGAAGATATTCGTGGCCACTCTGGAAGGTGAAGCCCGTTCTTGGTATGAAAGTTTTTCGCCTCCTTATATTTACTGTTTAAAGGATTTTCATTCCATGTTCTTTGAAAGGTATAAAGAATCTTGTCCATCCTTAATATTAGTTCAGAACTGTTGTAAACATGTTTATAGTTTTATTGAAAATCTTGAGAAAGTTTATGAAGATGATGACTTCATGGACGATGAGATCATGGAAGCCCTGTATGAAAATCCATTTCAGCATCATAAAGAGAGCTTAGAGGATACTTATGAAGATGCTAAGGAAAATTTGCAGTAGGTTCAAGATCTTATTACACTTGAAAATGATGGAAGACAATGTCTTATTTCAAATCTGCTCATAGCAAAAGACAGTATGCAGGAAAATCAAGTTCCAATTTCAGATTGTGATGAAGTCAAGTTGTCTATTTCAGATCTAGATTCAGATCGTGATGATAAAGAGTACCTTGTTCTAAATCACATGAAGGAGAGATTTGTCGTTGAAATCATTTGGAATGAAGAAAACAAAGTTATTGACCCAAGTGTTCTCATTTCATTAGAACAAAGCCTTCACGAGGAGGTAATCCAATCCTTTTATGAAACACAAGATGAGATATTTGTTCAAGTAAGTGAAAAATATTCTTTGGACAATGTTAGCGCTTGAAATTTCACCTCAGGCTGAGAAAGTTAAATCTCAAGGCAACATCAAACAACTTAGCCTCGTAGCTAGCCCTACGGGGCTGGAGAGGGATCTCTCCGGTCTATCTCGGTGAAATCTTCAATGGATGAGATGACCAATAGGGTAACACTGATTTTAGGCTAGTAAACTGATCAAAAAGGTTGATTTGGGGTTTTTAGGGTTTTTGGTGGCAAATTGAGGGGATGGCAATTTTAGGTGCGGGGATTGGACACAGTTTCTGCAGGGGGTTCTTTGGGGCGAGGTAGGAGATAGTATTGATGCCTTTAATTGAGGTGGATGGTCAGGAATGACAGGTGAGGAGCTAAGGAGAGCAAACAATAACTTTGAATTCTCCTTAAACAGTAGAAAACATTGAAATTAAACAAACTTAAAAGCAAAGCATGACAGTCATGAATTCTTACTTTAACACTTCGTTTCTTTAATGTACAGAAGGAAAAGAAAGGAAATGATTCACATAACACACTTACAAGTACATAGAGAAACACACCATCAATACATGTAACCACAAGAATCCCAAAAAGGACTGCAAAACCCTGGTCTTCCTTAGCCAAAAATTGCAGAGATACAGTGAATAATACAATGATAGCTTCTCCCTCAAGAGTCCAACCATGAAAATGAGCAAGAAAGTACATAATATAGATGATCTAACCTCTTTCCCTGCCTCCGTGGGTCGATCTCACTATACTAGGAGCTGTTTCAACCACTTCTAAACTAAGCACTACAAACTAGGCAGTCAAAACAACTTGCCTCTATAAGCTAGGAAACCCATTCATTCATTTAATTTTCACCTTTTTCATGAATGAATCTTCTAGAAGAGGTACATAAGAGTAAAAGTGTCATAAAAGTACAATAATTACATCAAAGAGCCTAATAATCCACCCCAAAAAGTCAAACAGGGTCAAATTGCGTTTTTCTGAGCTGTACACTGAAATTTGGAGAAGTTTGCCTGACGGGTCGCGCGCCTCTGCCTGACGGGTCACGCGCCTTTGGGACCACATTTGGGGCACTTCCAGGTGTCCAAATGGAGCAAGAGTAGGCTTGTTGGAAAGGTCTGTGAGTCTCCTTTCCAACCTAACTATAATTTCTGAATTTGGTGGTCATTTGCCCCTCCAAAATTCCAATCTTCCAAGACTGCTTTCTGCAACTCAAAAATGTGGCAGAAAGTCATTTTTTGCTCCTTTTTTGACTTTCTAGAGGCCCAAAACTTCATAAAATCTCAAGTCCATTGATGAGCATATGAAACTTCTCATGAAAAGTCTGGAAATGCTGAGTTTTTGCAAAATGAAGTTGCCGGGATGAAGGGTCGCGCGGGGGGTGAGACCCGTTAATGGACAAAAACCTGTAAATTGCCTCAAAAATCAAAATTGACCCAAAATTTTCAAAATTTCTTGGGATTTGTGCTGTGGCTGGGCTATTTAGTGCCTTGGTCCTTCAGTGAAGCCTCAGCCAAGATATGGATCGGGCCTCTTTCTCCTTTTTTGTGCCTTGGCCAACTGCCTTTGGAACATTTTCATCTTTGCCTTGCACACATGCATTCTTGCCCAATAATGGTTCTTCATGTTCCTCAGCAATTTCTTCTCTTGGTTGGCCTTAGCCAACAGCCTCTCCAAGTGTGCATTTACCCGGATGAGTATGGACTCTCGGTCAGCGGGCAATAGATCACCGGGTCTTCTCCAGTTCAAAATGCGGTCACTACGAATCCTCCACAGCTCATCAAGTGCTTGCTCATCCTCCAACTGTTTGTTGCGCTGCTCGAGGTATGTGATGGTCCATTGTGCCCCCTCTAATCTCCTCTGCAAGGCATCATTTTCAGCTCTGAGGTGCTGAATGATCTCCTTTGCCTCTCAGCTAGGAGAACTGACATCAAGATCAATAAGCTCTATATCCGGAACACCTGATGGTCCCTCATCAATCTTGGGTTGTTTGCCCCTCCCTGGTACCTGTGCTGCTGAAGAAAGCGAGGCCCCTTCCACCTGATGTGGAGATAACACTCGGTGAGCCGATGAAGAAGGCGAGACCCCTTCCACCTGGTGTGGAGATAATACTCGCTTGGCTGCTGCAAATAAAGCCCTCTGGCCTCTCCGATAAGTAACCAAAGGTGAGGAGCTGACATGTCTAGTGACAGGGATGTCATGCTGCTGTGATGGTCCTCCCTCCTCGTGAATAACCTCAGGATGTGGCGGTGGTGGTACTGTGAAAAGCTCACGAGAGATGAACTCTTCCCATGAGATGCCCTGCTGAGCCAACTGATGTAATACCACTAGCTGAATCAAACCATAATGGTAAAGGCTCCAGTACTGCTGTGCTGGGCTCTTCCTCTGCATCATGGACACCATCTTCTCAATGTTATGATAGAAGAAAATAGGGATGTTCATCATCCGTACCCGGGTGAAGTGCATCAAGAGGCGAATATGGTATGAATATACCTGTGAAAATCTGCCCTCACAGGTAAAATAGTGCATGATGAGCCTCATCATGGGAGCATACTCGCTCCTGAGAAATCTGAAGGGAAACACTCCTGTCAAGTGTCTCATGAGTGCTGGTCTAACAAAAGGCTCAAAATGAACACTGTCCAACACCTTGCGCTTATTCCATACCTCTCCAACATTAGGTATCCCTGTGGCCTGTGCAATCACCTCAGGTGTCAATGTGAAGTCCACCCCGGCAAGGTTGCCATGTCCATCATGCAAGTGTAAAACAAACAGGCGAGCCAACTCTCTGTGGTGCTGAATCCGAGAGATCCTCTCACAAAACTCATAGCAAGACATGTACTGGAAACATGAGACTGCCATAGGACAAGCTTGTAACTCTGTCAAAGAGGTGGGCTCCTCTCGCCTATGATGACCACCCTTACCACCCTTATGAGGCCTCCTCTGTATCTCAATCTCTGAAGCTGATGCCTGGTCATCACTCTACTCATAGGTTTCGATTTCTGACATTGTTTAAGGAGTAGAGTAACCAAAATGTACTGCTGTTTCTGCTTTGTAAAATGCTGATTTATATGCTGTTTCAAGGGGGACAAGGAGCATGAAGGGAATGTTAGGGGAAAGACACTTTTAAAGGGAAAATGGGAATAAATATATAAAACAGGGATCCAAGGGAAAAAACATTGCAAACATAATTTGCATATGCATCATTATATACATTGTTTACATGGGTAATGAGAGGTAGGGTTAGGGCTTAATTTTTCATTTTTTAGGGAAGAAGGGAAGGGATTGGATTTTCTTTACAATTTAGCAAGGGAAATTTACATGGAATATCAAGGAAAAAGAAATGGGAATGGGGAAAAAATGATTACAAGGGAATACTCTTAAAACAGCATAAAACCCTAGGAATTTTTACCAGTTCAAACTACAGCAACAAGGAGCTTTTCTCTTGCACATGGAGATCTTTAAAAATGAATTCATGATGTCTTTAATCATAACAAGCAGCAATTTATAAGTTTGGAGGGCCTACCTCAGGCAATTTAGCGATTTGTTGGCTCCTTGGATGAATTTGCAGGCAATTTTGAAAGGAGGATGCTGACGGGTCGTGCGCCTCACCCAACGGGTCGTGCACCTCTGACGGGTCACGCGCGTTATAAGTTTACACTGTTGGAATGGCACTGACGGGTCGCGCGCTTGTCCAGCTCCCAAATTCGTTCAAACTTTCACTCAATCGCTCTTGCAAGTAGCTTGGATGCACAATGAGGGTCGATGGAGGGAGATTGGGCCTTTATAGCTTTGATTTGAAATAATTTCATGCTCAAACCCACTTTATAATGTTTCTCTTTGACACTTTATAAAATTGACCATTTTGGTTTCCTTTATCCTGAAATTGACTCATTTAATGCTTTTGCTTGATATTTTTTGCAGGGACATCATCTGAGGGATCTTGGCAAGGGAGCCAGGGTTTCATACTGTCCTTGGAAGCTTTTTGAAATTTCATCACTTTTTACAAAAATTTGAAAAATGACCTTGGCTTTAAAAACAGAGTTTTTAAATCCAAGGTGAACATTAACTGTACAAGATTGAAATTTGCGAAGAAACACCTTTGAAATCATCCCTCTGGCTTGCTGGGCACTTATTGACCTTCAGAGACATGACCTTGTAAACCATCTTGACCAAAACCCTAGACCTAGGAATTTGACCTCAAAACAAGATAAGACAAGCTTGAAAGTGACTAAGGACTGAAATGACCTGATCCAGTAATGCCAAGAGGGGGACAAAGACACCAGCTCCTCCATCAGGGTTATGGCATGCCTAATGGGATGCAAAAATTGACACTGATGAGACACCTACTTATGAAAATGCAAAGAGCTTTGATCATTGATGGAGGGTGACAAGATCGACTCTAACAGACAACTCAGTGGTAAATGATAAAAGTGTTAATCTTGAGTTTCAAGAACTATCTGAATTTTTTCATCGTATGACTGATGAATGCAACAAAAAACATGAAAATTTGGTTTCCATGTCATATGAAGATGATCAAGAATGTATTCAAATTGCAAAAGACCAGGGAATTGAGGACTGTCATTCAGATTTTTCTTCTCATATTTCATGTTTTGAATTGTTATTTCAAGAAGACAATAATTTTTTTAGTAAGAGCAAACAAAAAGTACTATCTCCTCTGTCTGAAGATGAGATAGATCAACCCCTGAAAGGTCAGGTTACAACCCAAGCTAATGCAGGTTTGCAGTGTTCACATCATCAAGAAGGTGTTAGTGATGCTTCTTCCGCTTTTGAAAATGAGGATAGTCTTGAAATTAGATTTATATATCAGCGAAAAGATATTGTTTTCTTTCATGAATATGATAGGGTTTTCATGTTTGATAATATTGAAGAATGTTTTCTGTTTAAGAATGACTTCGACTATGAAATTGAGGAGTATGAGCCTGAGAGAGATAGTATGCCAGAAATCGAGTCAAAATTTCTCATACTTGAGGAATTTAAATCCAACACTCAGATAGGAGAAGGTTATACTTCTCTATGCCTTCCCATCAATCAACAACCAACTGTTATTTCATATCAGGATGAAGGGAGTAGTTGTATTTTTGTCGCTGGATCTCAAGACAAGCTAGTGATTCAGGATTTTCAAGATCCCTTTGGCATTATTTTGCAAGAATTGGAGAATATGAATGTTGTCTAGTTTGTTAGCATAATCCTTTGTTTCAGTTGTTATTATGAGTTGCCTACATGTACATTGTTCTTCTTGCTCAGGGAAAGTGAGAGAAGAATTTCAGTGAGTAGCCATCTGCTTGATTGGTTACATTTGAAGGTTCACTTCACATGATTGTACATATTTCTTCACTAGGCAGGTGGTTGTCGTTAGTATTTGAAGCCCTCAAATCTGGATGGTGTGTTGCCGTTAATAAGTTTTTTAAGTACTTGTTTCAATTAACTAAGTCTTGAGTCATTTTTCTACTCAATTTCAAGTTAGTTTCGAGTCATTTTGTGTCATTTGAAGTTGTTAGTGTTTAGATATGCATTCCAATTTAAGTTTTTGACCGTATCAGTCCACATTGTAATGTTACTTGGTTTATGATGTTGTTGACATCTCCAAGGATCTATCATCCCCAATAAGGCCAATGTTAGTGTCAGTATTTACATCCTACCATCAGTGATAAAAAATTTCTCTTTTCATATTCATTTTTGGTGTTCCACATAGAATTGTTTTTATCATTCCACTAGGTCATGCAAAAAAAATTAGTCATTGATGGTAGTCCTAGTCCAAAAACATCACTCTTCCCTAAACGTGATTACTTTCTAGCATAGTTTCATATCTTGTTGACTATGCATCATCCATAAAGTTATTTTTATCATGCCATTTGTATGACTCATGAGGTTATTATTTCGTCTTGAGATTCTGTGCTTCAAGGTCTCATCAGGTCTTTTAGGGTTTTCCAAGGTTTCATTAGGTCATTAGGGATTCAAAGGTTCCATTCCATTGTATAAGACCAGCAAGTAAAGGGTGATCAAATAACATCCCTTCACCATGTGAAGATGATTTGTAAAGAGAAATTCTTATTTCATTATGTAATTTTATGTCTTTCAAATGTAATAATTTCACCATCCCAAGCTATTAACTCAATGTTCCAAAGATGCTAGACCATCAAAAGATCAATTTGTGAAGGGAAATAGTCAAGTGAATGGGTAAAGTTTGAAAGGGTTAACTTGAAGCCAAAGGGAGTTGTCTTTTCCCAATGGTGTCCAAATCATCATTTTCCACAAGCTCTAAACCCTAATTTCCTCTCCCACTGAGCTATGGTTTTCTATGGAATCATAGACATTTGAGTATATGAGATATAAGGGTGGGAATCTCAGCAAGTATGATACCATTCCAACTCATACACATCATCTCTCCATCATTTTTTAATCAGTTATTCCAAGGGACATATCATTTGCCACACATAGGGCTAGTTTTTCTTCAAACTATGTTTTAGACCAAACAGGGATGAATTTGTCAAAAGCGAGAGAGGTTTTTGTCCATAATAGACCAAGGATGAAACACCACCATCACTTTTTACACAGGTTTCATGTTTTTAGAGAAATGTCATAAGTACAGTTGCTACAAGAGAGTTGTTGCACTTGTGGAGTGTCTTTGGAAAAATCACTTTTTCTTCTATCTGGAGTCTTCAAATGACTTTCTTGATGCATCAAATGATAACTAGACACAAATAGAATTATAATGAGCTATCCTTCACTCAATTTAGAGTTGAGTAAGACCTCCAAACATTTCCTACAAGAGAACGCTTCATTTTTTCACCTTGATTCGACACTTTTTTACTATCTTGGGAGAATTCATCTTTGAGGGGCTATAATTGATCCTTTTCGGTGATTGATAGGTCCATTGTATAGCCACGAGAGATACCTTTCCCATGTGCTATCATAGGCTCAATTTGGATGCCGAGAAGGCAGTACAATGCAACCTGCACGTTGGAGGAAACAATTGTTGAGGCATTTTGCACGGAGGCTGGAGCGCTGCGTATAGGAAGCGAGTGCTACGGATAGGGCAGTTTCCTCCAGTGTAAAACTAAATAGTGCTACACATAGGAGGAGGCATTTCACACCTATAGTTGGTGCTGCGCATAGGGACAGCAAGGGCCAAAACGCTCTCCTACCACCAAAAAAAATTGTGTCTCCCTTCTTTGGCCCTCAAGCAAGTAAGTGTTACCCCTAAGCTTCAACTCTTGGCATTCATTTCATTTACTTGATGTTAATTTTCTATGCCAAAATTTAAACCCTAAATTTCCTCCAATTATTCCTTAAAACCCTAACCCCCTATACCTCCCTTCACTTATTCCTAAAAACCCTAGCCCTCCTACATATCCCTCCATATCCCTTATTCCTTCATCCCCAAAGCAACATCCTAAAACCCTAGTCCCTCTCTCTCATTTTTATAGTTTATACCCTCCCTCTCATTAGTTCATCAATACCACATAAGATCATTTCCCCTTCCCCTATTCCTAATCATTCATACTCATTCCTTCCATACCTTCTCTAGGGGTACACATCTTCATGGCAAACATGGACAAAGAAGATAAAGATTATGAGGAGGAGGAAAACAGTAGTAGTGAAAGCTTGGGAGATGAACCTCAGTATTAGAGAAAACCACATAAGGGAGGTAGAATCATCAGAGAGGAACCACCAAACATATTATAAAGGGGCTATAAAGTTGTTTTCCTTGGATAGGCAAGTGTTTACTGATGAGCCTCATAAATGGGTAATTATATGGGCTCATTTTACCTCCTAACCTAGTCAAATCAACCATTCTCTTAGCTTATTGTATGATATTTTGATTATATTCATGCTTATAGAGTGAGTTGAGTTACTTATGATACCATGTGGTATAACATGTGTTTAATGTAGATTATTGATGAGTTTTGAGGTCAAAGTCAAGGATCCAGTGGACAAATGGAAGAAATAACTCGAAGTGGAAAAAGGATAGGAATTATAGGAGGGAATCCCCCTCATTTATTACTCCTCACTTAGAATTTCCCCTTCATTCAGCTCGGAGTACAAATAGCCAATTCATGCACTAGAAAGCAGTCGAGCAAGTGAAGGATGACTAATGATTATCTCAAGTTTTGGGAGCCAAGCCTCCCTGATTTTAAGGAAGCTATTGGTAGCTTCATTTGTATAATTAGAGAGGCCAAGGACCTCACTAGGGTCAGATTTTTGTTGGATTTTTGTTGTAGTTTTTCTTATGTAAACTCTGCTCCAACTTTGAGATTATTTTTTTGATAGTTCCACGTAATCTTATTATTGTTTTGGAAATAAAGATGGGATCCATTTTGAGCTGACATTGAGTTGCCTCAGAGGGCTAAATCTCTTGGGTTAGGGCCCAATACAAGCAGCCAAGCTCCTATTTACTTGTATTTGTATGTTTTATTTTATCTTGTAGATTAGATTGTTGTTAGATGTATCTCTTTTATGGTTAAGAATAGGTTGCTTTTGATGATCCAGTAGTTTTCTTCCATTTGCACTTTCTATAGAAGGTTAAGTAGTGATACAAAAGGAGATTCAAAAGGCTAGCAAGAGTTCCTTGGCCTCTCTTCCTCCCTTTGGGACCATGATTTCAGGCAAATACCCTCTTGTTGCCCCCAAAACATAGATTTTTCGCATTCATAGAACTTCTAGTGTCTGTAGCTTTTTAGTTGGATAATAGTATAGTTTTTCTTTGCTTCAAAACTTATCCATCATGCTCATTTCTTTACTTACAACAATATTCTTTCATGCTTTCCTTTCTTGCAATATTCCTCAACATTCCCTTTTATAAATCATAGTTTATACTAGTTGGTGCAAAACTTTGTTTCTCCTAGCTGCACTTATTCCTTTGCTTGCTTAATCTCATTGGTTGACTGTCAGTTGTTTATGCAGTAGATATATTCTAGCATTAGATCAGCTTATTAGACATCCCATCTGTGATGCAGGAAAGTGTTCCCTTTGCAGACAGAGGTAACCCCTCTAGCCCTAGAGTGGGTCTAGTCACAGCAAGGATAGATCAGCAATAGATTTTCTTAAACATTGATAGTTAGAGGCCTACCTCAACCGGTGGTCGATGGAGTTCTATTGTGCTACTCCAACTTTCACTTCCTTCTCCTCAATGAGTAATCAACTTGAAACAATCCAAAGGAAATATAACAAAGCATGTAACCAGAAAACAACAATGATCTATTTACTCACAAAGTCAAGAAGTCATGAGCTATCAAGTAAATTACATACAAGACATAGGAAAACATCATTGATTGTATTAATAATGAAACAATAGCAAGCTTACAACCAAAGTCTTGACGTCGCAAGCCTTCTCAGAGGGTCCAACCATTGTATTTCTCAAGCATTCACTCTTTGAAGATGGATCTCCCAACATATAAAGTTCTCTCTCACTCATAAGTTTTACACAAAGTTAAAGGCACCTCACAACCTTCCACAAGCTATCAACAAGCCCACACTTTTCACACCCACACCAGCTATCTATCAAACTCAAAAACACTAACAACACTGCTCAACCCAAGAATTTACCAACTAGCTGATCATAGCAATGGTGAGCATTTAAATAGGAGAAGGAGTCTCCATGAAAGGTGGAAGAGAGAGCTTATCCCCAAGGAAGGTAGCACAAATGATGGAACTGCCATACCAGAGGAGGAAGGGTGACACAAACTATGCCAACAACCAGGTCTGGAGACATCTAGAAGGCTGACTGTTGGAACGAATTCGCCCAATCTTTATCATCGCAAGTTTATAACTAAGATCTAGCACCGACATCACTAGTAGATAATGTAGCTAGTCAGACCATTGCTAAAGATAGCAAGTAGCCTTGCGGTGGAGCATGAAATTGGCCCGTAAGAGGAAACAGATGTATTTCCATGCTGGAAGTGCATCTGGACTATTTACGACCGTTGTTCATCACGTATAGTAAGTCGAGAGTCACGATGAGGCAGAAAACTTAGGAAAAGTGGGTCACTTGGCAACATCAGAGAGCATTTGTTCAATATGAGAATGTTTCATTAGGACACATGACACAGTAGGAGGACTACGGTGAAGGCAATGACAAATTACTGTGTAACAAATGCCCCCTAAAGTATGAAGCCCGAGAGAGTGGGAGGGGTGAAATGCTTTATGGAACTAATTGAGCTGGAACACCATTTCGAATAACCTACACACAAGTACAACTGATATCTCTAATAGTGAAATACATGTAGTCTAGGCATGGGCGCAGCCATCCAAAAGACATAAAAACTAGGTATGTGGTATGGACATAGCCATCCAGCTAATAAGACCATGATAATGATAAAGGTATGGTCGCAGCCATCCATGAAGACTCAGGTATGGTTGTAGCCATCAATCAATGAGTCATGTAATCATGAACCAATCCATGCAACCTGAACATGTGTAATCTGAGTTCGGGGTCTTGAACCCAACTAATCATAGTACAAATTCTAGCATGTGAATAGATGTGTTGAGGTCGAGCATGATAGAAAGTCACTTGAGTACTGGTCATTGATGAAAACCGTTAACAAGCACGAGAGAAACCACCAATAATGCCAATGGCTCTCAAGGTACTATCTAGTATAATCCACGAAGTGTGAAGAAGGAGCTGAAGTCAAACACTCGTGGAATCACCCAATCGATGAACAATGATGAAAGTCGACCGTTAGGCATGAAGAACTTGCTATTGAGGCATGCAAGCTCTAAGGTACCAAAGGGGATCTCTAGGTCAATATATTGGATAATGGGCTGATGTCAACAGGAGACGATCCATCACAGGAGGGCCATAATGTTTCCCCCATCAATGACATGAGATAAGGGACAAGTAGTAGATGGCGAAACAGAGTATCAGAGGAGGAGGCAAGGATGTAAACTACAAAAGTATTATACTCTTGAACATTTTGGCAACACGACTCCGGAGGGTGGCAGCATTCAGGTACCAATGGATCAGAGGCATGCATGAAACAGATGGAATAAGGCTAAACAGCAATCCAAACCCGTGGGAAGGCCAAATGATGATGTATGGATGTCCCAACCCGACAAGAAGAAAAAGTGTCGATGTTCAAGAGTGACTAGGTGCCATGATGATTTCCAAATTTTCCCCCACCATTGCTAGTGAGTACCCCAATTATTTTTGAAAACAAGCTTGAAGGGGATAGAATATGCTTGTAATATAAGTTCGACCTTCGGTTGAATCCAACCTAGTAATAATTTAATGAGCCCTAGGGAGGAGAATCTCGAGCCTCGTCATGATGACAAGTCCAATGTCGTTAGGGTTTAACGAGCCCGACATAGGTAAAATTCAGAGCCTTTTTCATGTTTAGAGAGTTTGAAAAAGACACGGAAAAGAAAACTCCAAGGGGGTCCTTTTTCATAGATTTGTGTCTCTCGAGCCTGAAAAAGTATAAAATAATACTCGAAAGAACTGCTTGAACATTACGATCAAGGAGTACTTTTCGTGATTAGTGACCTCAACCCAAAAAAGTAGAAAAGCAATTGAAACCACGTCGTTCTGTAACTAGTAACGAACCTAAAATGACAAAACCCTGACAATATTTTCGCATTTATACGATCGAAAAAGAGCTTAAAGAAGACTGCCTCTTTAATTCCATTTAACAAGTCAAAAAGGAAAACTCGGCAATCTTTTCATATTTTATGAGTCAGAAAAGAGCATAAAGGTGACTCGTCCTAGAGGAACGAGTAGTATAAAGGGTAGCAATTGGTTCCAGCAATGGTGGAACTACTCAAAACATGTAATGGTCAAGAGGCTAGCTAATAAAACCACTCATCACTACGGTTCCTCACGAAAGGAAAAACAACCAAGTGAAAGCATGCATATAATCGGCCAAAGAGATGGTGGCAATGGAATGAAACAACCAAGGCTCATCTAGAAGAATTTAGTAGATAAACGACAATCACGAGATGTAAATCAAGTATGGGTTCATTTTTACACAAGCTTGAACCATGGAGAACTCTGCTTGGATTCAGTTTCATGTTTACACAAGCTTGAAATGAAAAACTATGCTTGTTATAATTTTGCATGCCCCCAGCATAATACGCAAAATGAGGTACATGCCCCCCCAAGCTTCATTGCATTCAACGAGGTGGATGGAATGAAGGTTCAATTTTGAGATCTTGGAAAGACTCGACTTGGATTTTACGAGATCTTAATCAAAGACCCGATTTGGAAAGGGATTTGTTTCATTTTTTAATGAGGTTGACACAATAAAAGAACTATCCTCATAACCCTTGTTTCATTTTTTAACAAGGTTGACAGAAGATCAAGAACTTTCCTTAAGACTCCTTGTTTCATTTTTTAATGAGCTTGACATGAGGTCAGGAACTATGCTCATGACCCTTGTTTCATTTGTTAATGAGGTTAACACAAGATCAAAATTATCCTCAGGACTTTTGCTCATGGGCCATACGAGAACATGGCTCCCAAGAGATCTTCGCGGGATGGAAGAAACGCACTCTGGGAGGAATACATGTCATGAGGCACCAATGATAGATAAAGTTCCAATTCCCCCAGTACATGATCTACGAGACCATTAGCATGATCATCAGCAGAGGCGGAGACGAAATGGGTAGCCACATAAGTGACCTGTGGCAAGGAAGGTACTCCTTGCGGATAAGAACCAATGGGGGGTGATGGTGTTACAAGAGGCAGCGGGTGACTAAATAACAAAAATTGATCAAGTCACCATTCTTCCATCGTGTGGAAAACAAACCACATGGAAAAGTGAAGAAACAAGAGCTCCCATGGCATAAATATAATCACGACTAAGGAGAAGACTGAAATCTAAAACATCTTGGACAACCATGACGTCTATATAGACGGTTTTGCCCCCCAAATTAATAGGAAACTTTGGGAGGATCCCTAAAGGTTCACAGGTTCCTATATCAAATGCCAATAGATTTTGCGTGACCAACACAAGATGTGGGGAGCCCAAAGCTTTCCAAGTAGTGGAAAGGATAAGACTGATAGATGCATCCTCATCTAAGACAGTGCCAGGTATAGCCTTATCATAGGCATGTACTGTAATCTAGAAAGGCATATCGGATGGAAAGCGGAAAGCAGTCAAATGACTCCAGTTGAAGGAAACGACTGAACTACTTGGTGGGGGTATCATATGATTGCCCCCATGCTCTACAGGAACCGAAGAAGGCCTCTCGTGATCAGTAGGGATAGGAGGTTCATTCTCGAACTCAGGAGAATCTGACAAGACGAGAAGAACATGAGCATGACGCTCTTCTGAAACAAAGTGATCAAAAGGTGGTGAACCCAAGTCGACACTCTCTCCAACCAATGGTTGGTCTGGAACAGGCTTTGCACAACCAGGCTTGGAAGGAGGAGGACAAACAAGAGAAGAATCTAAGTCAATATCTTTGTCGACGTGGAGAGGGTCTAAAGAGAGTCTCTGATAACCAATACGAAGTTGGGATGAAGAAGCTGTAAGACTTTCCAAAATGGCGGAAGCTTTATCCATGAGCGGACAAAGGTGAAGGGGATGGTTGCCTTCACATAGCCTACAGGGGAATCAAATCTTCCCTTTCTTCTTACCATTGCCAGTTGATAGGGTAGCATCGTCATGAGCTTGAAAGGATGATGAGGGACAAGCCAGATCGCGAGACCATACTTCTAAGACCCTAGGGATGCTAGTACAATCATGAAGAATATGGTCACCCTTGCACAATTTACAAGGAAACTTCACCTTTCGTGGAGGAGCGGAGGGTGGTACGACCTGAGAAGTACTCAAAGCAAGAGCTACATAGGTGGCCTCGCGTTTATCAGACTTATCCTTCTTCTTCATCCTCTTCTTCTTCTTCGTAGTCTCCTGGTTAGTAGATGTGAAACTTTCACTAGGCGAAGGAGGAGAGAAGGAGGAAGAAACAGGGGAAGAAGGCGTAGGCCCAACCTTTGAATCAACATGTCATGGTTCATGTAGAGCCTTGAACCTGTACCTCCTTACACACCCTCTCAGCCTTCTTTTCCCATTCATTTCCTCCTTTTTCCCACTCATTTCATCCACCAAGTTGATTAAATCATTGTATTTTAGGACTTTTTACATGGTTTTCTAACTACGCTGATGACTGTTGTTTGGTTTAGAATTTTGGTTCAGAGTGCTGCATTTCCGCAGCCAACACAGGTTTCCGCAGCTGATCCAGGTTTCTGCAGCCAGCACAGGATTCCGCAGATGTTTTATTAAATGATATGTTACAGGTGTCCTCCGAGAAGATGAGCCACATGGGAAAGTTCCAGGAGTCAAGGACATGGGACGTGTCCCTCCAGATCACCCAGAATAGCCATAAAAGCCCGCGGTCAATGAGGAGGCAAATACCAGTCAACAGAAGTGTTCAGCGGTGGCACGGCTCTGCGTTGCTCTGTTTTTGGGCACGTGAAGCTAGGTGGCATCATCCTCAGCCATGGAGACAATCTAGAAGCACGAATCCAACAGCCATACTCTCCAGATTGAATGAACACGATGACAGTTACCTAGATCTGGGGACGCAGAGGATTCACGTGTTTTTAAACAGTTGGTTGAATAGCATAGATCTCGTTAAAGTAGTTTGCTTTCTCCTTATAAATAAAGTGTCCTTGAACGCTGTAGAGTTAATCGTTTTGTAATCGTTTTTAATGTAATTTTGAGCTCCCCACTGTACTTTTACATTTGCTGTCAATACATGAGAAGACTGTTTTGCATTTAAGCGTATAACTGCTCCTTGAACCGGCTGAAGTAGGCAGAGGGCCCCTGTTTGCTGAAGCCCTATACAATAACCTTTAATTTCTTACATTTCTTTTTCTTGTTTCATGTATATTAGCTGTATAGATGTCTTTTAAATTGCTGCGTTTTTATTTCTTTTCAACATGTATATTAGCTGTACATAAACTTTGATTTCTGTTGATTTACATTTCTGCACTTTTATGTTCATGACTGATCAGTGTGTTATGCAGGTTTCTTAGCCAAGCCCGGGACAGTTTTCCTTCTTTTCTTTTCATAACTAGTGGCATGCGTGATCATCTTGTCTATGTTGCTGACCTTCATTGTTTTGCAGTTTTGATTTTCCTTACTGTCATTTCTTTAACTTGCATATTTACTTTTTTCTCGTAGATATCAAGTTGTTCATCTATTGATGGTTCCTTTTCCATAATCAAATAACTTTATTGGCAGCCAAAATATCACTTAGTATAGATTGATTTAGTTGCTTTAGAACTCACATTACTTGACTTATTCATAACTGTTTCTTACATGATAAATTCAGCTGAAAGGCAAAAGGTTAAGAGAAAGTTAAAGTATTGTGACTAGTCTCTTTTATGTAGTTTCACTTAGATTTCACATTGCTTAACATTTCATGATATATTTTCATAGAGAAGATTAAGTTGAAGAGTTGAAATAGTGTGAGATAGTTGTTCTTAATTTTAGTTGGATTTAATATAGATTTCATTTTCATTTTCATTCAGCAGCAGAGATACTGGGCCGATGTCATTAGTCCTTTATTTGATGTCTTTATTTTCCTTTAAGAGTTGATTTTATTGCAGTTGTTGTTCAAGCTTTCTTGTAGAATAATTTTTAAGTTTTGAGAAATCACTTAGAGATCACCACAATCATCCACATTTCACTTGCTTTATTACATTTCCATCACATCACAGTAGGAAAGATACATTCGAAAACAAACTTAAAAAAGCTAAAAACGACAAAAGACTAAGAAAACGATTACCTAAGTACATATAGTACAGCTCACTTCATCAGCTTACGAGCCCCGGGTTGAAATTTAAAAGTTGCAATTTAGACATCACTAAATTGACCAAACATTTTGGCACCATTGCCGGGGAAGTGAAATTAGGTAGCCAGTTTCTAAAAAAAAATTAAGAAAATTTCAAGGAAGGAAAATTGATAACCTCTCAAAGTATGCTCTCCTCTTGCACCTAGAGTGACCTGGAGGATTAGAAAAGAGAAAGTTATTGGTTTAATAGATTCTTGAGTATGCTCTCTTCTCGCACCTAGAGTGACCTGGAAGATCAGAAATAGAATTATTAGCCCGACTTGAAGAAAAATAAAAAAAAATGACATGCATAGAGCAAGAGATTCTAGGGGAAGGTTTTTAGCTAGAGCCAAGAGTTCGATTTTTACAAGTCCATCTACTTCAAGGAATAGACAAGAGACACCTCCATCATCTCCAACTTACACTCCTAGCCCTAGGATTCCTAGAATTCAAGAGGCAGGAGTCGACTCTCCCACACCTTCCATCGAATTTGAATTAGAAAGAGATCCTTTCCTTCCTTCTACAAAAAGACAAATTGTAATTGAAGAAGTAGAATCATCTGAAGAAGAAGAGGGAGAACTTCCTTCTCGTTCACCCTTTGTAGAAGAACCAGAAGACTCTGAAGTCTCTAGGGAAGCTACTATGACAGAGGAAGGAGCAACTGGATTTGGTATAGGTAGAGGTAGAGGTAGAGGAGGAGGAAACAATGGAGGAGGTAGAGGTAACATTGGGGGAAATAGGGATGGAGATAACTCATTTGGATTTCCTATAGTCGATGAGGACTCCCGAGCCACCATGAAAAACATCTCACCATCTGTCCTCCCAAACTTCCATGGGTTAAGGAATGAGGACCCTGAAACATTTCCATTTGAGTTTGAATTCGTGTGTCGAACGTATGATTATCTGGAAGACTCTCAAAAACTCAAACTATTTCCTTCAACATTGAAAGGAGCAGCCTTGAAATGGTTCATGGGATTACTCACTCAATCCATTAGGTCTTGGAATGATATGAAACAAACATTTTTGGATAGGTACCTGGACTATTGTATGCCCACCAATCACAAGGATGAGGTATTCAAAATGGTGCAAAGAGAAGATGAAAACTTGGAGGATTTACTTGAAAGATTTCAATAAAACCTGAAAAGAGCAAAAATGAGTAACTTAGATGAGGAGACCTTGAAAGCCCTTCTATTAAAAGCCATTAGAGATGAATGGATAGATATTTTGAACATGATGGGGGAGGGAGATATATCTCAACTTTCACTCAATGATATAGCAGAGCTATGTGTCCATCTCTCAAGGGGGAAATCTAAAACTCAAAAAGGGCCTAGAGATCCTTCTCTCATCAGAGCAAACAAATCTGCAACTAGATCAATAAGTAGGGCTGAGATTGGCAACATGATTGATGAATTCAAAACTGACATCTTAGGGAGTCTTAGTGAACAACTAGACAGCCTTAAGATTCACAATAAACAGAAAGCAGAAGCTGAGGCTTTGGCCATCTTTTGCCCAAAATGTAGGAAGAAACATGCTCTAAGGGAATGTCCCTTGGATGCAAAAGTTGTAGAAACATGTGTAATTTGTTCAGAGAATCATGAGACCAAGGATTGTCCTTCAATTCCTGGGCTCAAAGCTATCTTTCAAGAAGATCCAAATACAATCGAATCTCTCTGTTTTGTTGCAAGGAGACCTTGGCAGGGGCAACAAAATAAAGGGTTTAGAAACTCTATGAATTTTCAACCCCCACCAAATTGGAATACTTGGCAACAACCTTGGTCCCAACCTCAAAATCCTTTTCAATCATGGGTACAAGGTATGCAAAATCCTTATGGGAGATTTGCTCAATTTTACCAATATCCTCCATCTTTTCAAAACCAACAAGCTCCACAACTTCCAAATCAAAATCCACAACTATCATTGCCATTTCCACAACAACAACAACAACAACCTTCTCAACAGAATCCAAATTCTCAACTCTTGCTTCCATTCCAACAAAAGTCAAATCGACTTCCTTTTTATCCATTGCCAAACCCCAATAATAAAAACCCTCAAAATGCTTACATGATGGAAGGTCAACAATTTCCTACCTATATGATTGTTCCTCTCAATGAAGTACAACTCAGATCAGGTAGAGTCCTAGATAAACCTTCTATAAATGCTCAAAAGCAAAGCATTTTTGAGGAAGAGTCTCTTGAATCCAATAAGGGTTCTGAAGCATCTCTTCAAAACCCAAACACTCAAAAAGAAAAAGAAAAAGAATTAACCCCCACAACTCCCATAGTTGAGCAACCTGCATCTTTATCCACACCTCCTTTTCCTGAAAGATTACAAATTGACAAAGGAGTGGAAAAAGAAATTTGGTTGCCTAACTATAATTTTCTAGATGAACTGAAGAATGTCTGTATCAAGATTCCCTTGTTACAAGCCATTAAAGAGATTCCTATTCTAGCAAAAACAATAAAGGAGTTAAGTCTTAAAAGACCAGGAAGGAAACCAAGAGATACCAGAAGGATCCACCTGGTAGGGAAAATTGCAGATATCATGATGGGAAAAACTACTATGCAGAAATATGTAGATCTCGGTAGCCCAATTGTTAAAACACATATCAATGGGGTAGAAATACCAAATACTTTGATTGATTTAGGGGCTGTTATCAACATCATGAGTAGACAGACTATGGAACAGCTAAAACTTCCTAATCTTCTTTTTACACCTACCTTATTGCAACTTGCAGATCGATCAATTATTAAACCAGATGGTGTATTAGAAGACATTCCAGTCTCCTTAGACTCTTGGGAATATCCAGTGGATTTCATGATTTTCACTCCAAAGAGTAATCTAGGAGGACATCCTCTTATTTTAGGAAGACCTTGGCTAGCCACAGCTGATGCTTTCATAAGTTGTAGGTCTGGGGATATGTATATTTCTGATGGTAATTTGAAAAAGAAGTTCAATCTGTATCCTCCAGCAAAAGTAATTACAGAAATAGGAGATAATGAGTGGGTTGATGATGAAGATACTATATAATGTGTCTTTACCATTTCTGAGATTAGTGAAGATAGTCAAATTCTGAACACATTAGAAAACTTTGAACCATCTTCAGAATATGACCACACACAATTTCAGTTGGATTCTGACATTGAGTGTCTATCATCTAGACAAATGTCTCTTTTCTCTATGGAAGAGTTTGGTAGTTCTGCCATTGAGATTTTTCCAGGAAAAACATTGAATATCAACAGAAACTTGGAAAAATCACAATAGGGGGAGCTAACCAAAATCTTGCAAAAACATTCTACTGCATTTGCATGGGAGTATACTGATATGAAAGGTATTGACCCTAAGACTTGCATTCATCACATCTACATTGAGGAAAATAGTAGACCAATCAGACAACCTCAAAGAAGGATGAATCCAAACCTTAGGGAGATAGTGAAAGAAGAGCTCCAAAAGTTACTTAATGTAAACTTCATTTACCCCATTTCAGATAGCCGGTGGGTTTCTCCTTTGGTTATAGTACCTAAAAAGAATGGTAAATGGAGGGTTCGCATTGATTACAGGGAATTGAACAAAGCAACTTTGAAGGATCACTTTCCTTTTCCCTTTATTGATCAAGTATTAGATACTTTAGCAGGCAAAAAGTATTTCTCATTTTTGGATGGTTTTAGTGGTTACAATCAGATTCAGATAGCACCTGAAGATCAGGACAAGACCACATTTACCTGTCCATGGGGAACTTTTGCTTACCGAGTACTTCCTTTTGGATTATGTAATTTACCCGCAACATTTCAAAGGGCAGTACTAGGAATCTTTTCTGATCTAATTCATGATTGTGTAGAGGTCTATATGGATGATTTTACAGTTTATGGTAATTCATTTGAAGAGGCATTAGAAAATTTGGAAAAAGTCCTTAGAAGATGTAAAGAAACAAACCTTTCATTAAGTCATGAAAAATGTTTTATGATGTTTACTGAAGGGATTGTTTTAGGACATCATATTTCAGGAGATGGAATTAAAGTTGATAGATCAAAAGTTGAAGTCATCTCCAAGTTACCTATTCCAAATTGTCAAAAAGATGTTAGAAGTTTTCTTGGATTTACTGGATATTATAGAAGATTTATTGAAAACTTCACCAAGATAGCATCTCCGCTCTTCAAATTACTTACAAAAGACTGTGAATTCAATTGGGATCCTGACTGTCAATCTGCATTTGAAACTTTGAAAACAAGAATATCTGAAGCACCCATTTTGAGAGGGCCAAATTGGAAACTTCCTTTCCATATTTCTACAGATGCTTCAGATACAGCTCTAGGAGCTGTGTTGGGTCAAAAGGATTTAGTTCCTTATGCCATTTACTACACCAGTAAAAATTTGACTCCTACTGAGTTAAATTATACTGTGGCTGAAAAAGAGTTCTTAGCCGTTGTTCATGCAATCAACAAGTTTAGACACTATATAACTGGCTATGAAACTTTTGTCCATACTGATCATTCTGCAATTAGATATCTCATGAACAAACCTGTTACTAATGGAAGAGTTACAAGATGCCTTTTACTTTTACAAGAATTCAATATTACTGTGTTAGATAGACCAGGGAAACAAAATACAGTAGCTGATTTCTTGTCTAGAATCCAAAATACTAACGAAGATTCTCTTGTAGAGGATAAGTTTCCAGATGAATATTTGTTTGCAGTAACTACTAAAACTCCTTGGTATGCAGATATTGCTAACTATTTGGTTACAGGGAAGCTACCTCCACACTTATTTCCTAATGAGAAAAGGAAAATTATTCAAGAGAGTTCAAATTATTCATGGATTTCTAATGAATTGTTCAAAACAGGGCTATATTGTGTGATCAGAAGATGTGTTCAGGAAGATGAAATGCCTGACATCCTTAAGGCATGTCATGATGAACCGTGCAGTGGACACTTTGCTGAGAAGAGGACGGCCTATAAAATCCTTTCTTTAGGATATTATTGGCCTTCTCTCTTCAAAGATGCAAAACAATATGTTAGAAGGTGTGACAGCTGCCAAAGAGTTGGGAGACCAACTCTTTCAAATGAAATGCCATTACAGCCACAGGTACTCATCGAACCCTTTGAAAAATGGGCTTTAGATTTTATTGGACCTATTAATCCACCATCTAGACAAAAGAAGTATATATTGGTTTGCACTGATTATGTTACTAAATGGGTAGAAGCCAAGGCATTACCTTCTGCCACTGAAAATTCGGTTGTTCAATTTCTTTTTGAGGATATTTTTACTCGTTTTGGTGTCCCAAGAGAAATTGTGATAGATCAGGGAAGTCAATTTACATCTAAATTGATGGAGAAGCTGATGGAAGAATACAAAATCAAGCACAGAAAATCTACTCCATACCATCCGCAAGCAAATGGTCAAGTGGAATCTACAAACAAAGTTCTTGACAACATCATCACCAAAACTGTTCATCTCCACAGAAGAGATTGGGCAGAAAGGCTTCCTGAAGCCTTATGGGCCTATAGAACTACATGGAGGAACACAACAGGACATTCTCCCTATGAACTTGTTTATGGGAAAGAAGTCCTGCTCCCCATTGAGTTTCAAGTCAAGACCTTCAAGATGGCAGTTCAGTTGGGGATGAATCTATCAGAAGTCCAAAAGCACAAAATGGAGCAGCTGAATGAGCTAGATGAAATAAGACAAGATGCAATTTTAAGGACTGATCTAGTTCAGCACCAAAGAACTAAGTGGCATGACAGATATATCAAAGAGAAAAAGTTTCAAAAGGGAGATTGGGCGTTACTGTTTGATTCCAAGTTTAAAGACTTCAAAGGGAAATTTCAGACTCATTGGCTTGGACCATATGAGATTGATGAAGTCTTTAGCGATGGAGCAGTTCGAGTCAAGACTATTGATGAGTTTCAAACTCCTCTCATTGTGAATGGCCACCGATTGAAATTTATCATAAGTCACTCTCAAAAGAGGACTTTGTCAAAATGTTTCAAGAAAATTCTACAATGAGGCTGGTGGGGAAGAGTCCTTCTCCTCCATCAGCCTAGTCTTTGTTTCTTTCAGTTAAAAAATAAAATTCTTTTGTATAAGCCCGAAAACCAATCATAGATTGGCAGTCTTATACAAAAAATGTAGAGTGAAAATCAGGGGTACCTGACACTATATTTTCCAAAAATAAAATCTCTCTTTCTTTCCATCTTCACCTCACTTGTCATTCCACTTCACCTCCATCTCATTTTCATCTCCATTCCACTTCACTCCATTTCATTTCCATCTCATTCCACTCATTTCATTTCATTCCATCAATAAAAGTCCCCTTCAAGACTATTTTCATTCAGTTAGTTCTTTTTCTAACTATCTTTGTGCAATTAAAGGGGTGTTGTCTTAGTTTCCATAGCTAGCACCAGTTTCTGTAGCCAGAAACGATTTCCGCAGCCAGCATCACTCTGTCTCTACAACCAGCAACACTCTGTTTTCAAAAAAATCATAGTTAAAGGTTAGCATCATCATCACCAAAGGCAGCAAAGATATGAGGCATCTGCAAGATCAAAGAGCAATAATGGGTCAGAAGCCTTAATCAACAAATGGAAAACTTCCAAAGGTATGATCAAAATCTCTACCAAATAACAATTTAATGTCATTGTATGCATAGTTATTAGATCATGGAAATTCCACTAAATACAATGATTTGATACGGAAAGATCCATATCACTCCTATTCCACGATGATAATCCATCCACCTCATTCCTTTCTAACGGTCCCATAATCACTATTAATTCAAACTGGAAATGGGACTGCTCTTCCATTTATTGGCCGTACTTTGAGACGTGACCTACTGTACTACGGCTCTCCTCCACCATAATTTCTGCAGCCAACGTTGAGACGTGGCGTAAGTCATCCGATCCCAAAAGGACTCAGCCGTTATTCTGCCATTATCACTCCACTCCTGCATGCATTGAACTCGTTTCTGTTATTTATCCTTTACTCCCTCGTACTCATACTATTTCCTACTCTCCATTTCTGCTGCAACCTCCATAGCTTTGCTCTAAACCCTGATTATAGTCACTGCATACGCTTTGCATTTCGATTACGGCCACTCCACTTACCTTAAGAATCCCGTAATCAACTCGTTTTTCCCTTGAACGTCCACACACAGTAAAATTTTCAGCGGGGGTTGAAAGCCGAGAATGGGAAAGTTACTCAGACCTGAACCTGAGGGCCCAAAATACCTGGAGGGGTCCGCAGACGAAGGAGTCATTGAAGAAAGCAAAGTGGCTGAAATTTATTCAAAAGTTCAGAGGTTATAATAAGGAAGTGACTAAAGCTTTTTCCAGGTCCTTTAATGGACACGTAGTGGAGGTAGGGGATTTGAAATTTACAATAACAGAGGCCACAATAGCAGCAGCAACCAGTTTACCACAAGAAGGAGATAGATGGTTTAAAAACAGAGGTCTGGATGATCAAGAATGGAAAGTCATGCTCAAAAACCCAGGTATGGATACTTCTATATTTACTAAAGGAATTCTTGTGCATGTAATCAAAGAAGAATGGTCTACGCTGTTATTACTTGTTCAAAAGTTTATTACATGCGAGGGTCGCTTTGGCACCATGTACATGTATCATGCAAGGATTATGATGAATTTTATGGAAGGCCATTCCCTTAATTTACCTTACTTTCTGTTAGCAAGCCTGAAGAAAATGAGCTCTACTATTCAGAAACATGTAGGCCATATTGAATCCCACTTTTACCATCACGGGCTCATCAGAATTCTCATTGAAGATCAATTGAAAAATAATAACGATACTTGGGAAAAGTTTTTGATCAGAAATCACTTCCAAGAAGTGACTGAAGCCTCTGCCAGCAGTTCCCCAAAAATCCCAAAAAGAAGTAGGAGGAAAGAAAGAAATGTTACAGCCCAGGACCTTCCTACAGTAGACACTCAGGAAACTGTTCAGGAGGAAGAAGAGGAGGGAGCTAGAAACAAAAAGCAAAAAAAGGACAAAGGTAAAATAACTATTCAAGAGACATATCCATCCCCTGAACCATCTGTAGAAGAAGAGTCTGAAACTCTGGCCGATAGATTAGCACATCTTCATGCTGCTGCCATCAAAAAGAGAAAACAAAAAGAAAAATAGAGTGCCCAGAAAGAGAGCACTAGTCCATACCTGAGAAGGAGCACTAGGCTAAAAGGGAAGGGGAATAAAACCAAAGAAAAACAGTCTCATTTTATTGATTTGGATAAAGAGACACTTGGGAAATCTCTAACTCAGCCAATCATTGAGCCACGTCCTCCACATGAGGAAAGCCCTTTTCAGCAGGAAAGAGAAAACAGTCCTCCTTCACCAGAATTTGAGTTCAGGCCGAGAAAAACACCTGACGTAGATTCCAACCAACAAGAAGCATATAACTACCTAGATTCCTTGGAACAATCAGCTGCAGGACCAAGCACCATCTTGCCACTTGATGCACAAGTGCAGTCTTTAAAATAGGAAGTGTTTGAGCTAGAAGTCCTAAACATGCATATTAAACAAGAAAACGAAGCATTAAAAGAACAGAGTAAGGTAGACAAGATTGTCCATGAAAATACTATGCTCCACTTAGGACTGTGGCAAAAGAAGAATAGAAAGCTGAAGAAAAAGTGTAAGAAGCTGAGCAGGGCATTGATTAATTTGAAGTTCAGATGTCTAGTCAAGAAACCAAAGACCATTTTGGCATCAAGGAGAAAGAGAAGAAGGTTGGATGTTCTTGCAGAAGCATCAGAGCACATGGATTGAGGAAAAGAACTAAGTTTGGTTGCATGAAGACATGCAACACCTTCACAGTGGGGGTATGTAGAGCCTTGAACCTGTACCTCCTTACACACCCTCTCAGCCTTCTTTTCCCATTCATTTCCTCCTTTTTCCCACTCATTTCATCCACCAAGTTGATTAAATCATTGTATTTTAGGACTTTTTACATGGTTTTCTAACTACGCTGATGACTGTTGTTTGGTTTAGAATTTTGGTTCAGAGTGCTGCATTTCCGCAGCCAACACAGGTTTCCGCAGCTGATCCAGGTTTCTGCAGCCAGCACAGGATTCCGCAGATGTTTTATTAAATGATATGTTACAGGTGTCCTCCGAGAAGATGAGCCACATGGGCAAGTTCCAGGAGTCAAGGACATGGGACGTGTCCCTCCAGATCACCCAGAACAGCCATAAAAGCCCGCGGTCAATGAGGAGGCAAATACCGGTCAACAGAAGTGTTCAGCAGTGGCACGGCTCTGCGTTGCTCTTTTTTTGGGCACGTGAAGCTAGGTGGCATCATCGTCAGCCATGGAGACAATCTAGAAGCACGAATCCAACAGCCATACTCTCCAGATTGAATGAACACGATGACAGTTACCTACATCTGGGGACGCAGAGGATTCACGTGTTTTTAAACAGCTGGTTGAATAGCATAGATCTCGTTAAAGTAGTTTTCTTTCTCCTTATAAATAAAGCGTCCTTGAACGCTGTAGAGTTAATCGTTTTGTAATCGTTTTTAATGTAACTTTGAGCTCCCCACTGTACTTCTACATTTGTTGTCAATACATGAGAAGACTGTTTTGCATTTAAGCGTATAACTGCTCCTTGAACCGGCTGCAGTAGGCAGAGGGCCCCTGTTTGCTGAAGCCCTGTATAGTAACCTTTAATTTCTTGCATTTGTTTTTCTTGTTTCATGTATATTAGCTGTATAGATGTCTTTTAAATTGCTGCGTTTTTATTTCTTTTCAACATGTATATTAGCTGTACATAAACTTTGATTTCTGTTGATTTGCATTTCTGCACTTTTATGTTCATGACTGATCAGTGTGTTATGCAGGTTTCTTAGCCAAGCCCGGGATAGTTTTCCTTCTTTTCTTTTCATAACTAGTGGCATGCGTGATCATCTTGTCTATGTTGCTGACCTTCATTGTTTTGCAGTTTTGATTTTCCTTACTGTCATTTCTTTAACTTGCATATTTACTTTCTGCTCTTAGATATCAAGTTGTTCATCTATTGATGGTTCCTTTTCCATAATCAAATAACTTTATTGGGAGCCAAAATATCACTTAGTATAGCTTGATTTAGTTTCTTTAGAACTCAGATTACTTGACTTATTCATAATTGTTTCTTACATGATAAATTCAGCTGAAAGGCAAAAGGTTAAGAGAAAGTTAAAGTATTGTGACTAGTCTCTTTTATGTAGTTTCACTTAGATTTCACATTTCCTAACATTTCATGATATCTTTTCATAGAGAATATTAAGTTGAAGAGTTGAAATAGTGTGAGATAGTCGTTCTTAATTTTAGTTGGATTTAATATAGATTTCATTTTCATTTCCATTCAGCAGCAGAGATACTGGGCCGATGTCATTAGTCCTTTATTTGATGTCTTTATTTTCCTTTAAGAGTTGATTTTATTGCAGTTGTTGTTCAAGATTTCTTGTAGAATACTTTTTAAGTTTTGAGAAATCACTTAGAAATCACCACAATCATCCACATTTCACTTGCTTTATTACATTTCCATCACATCACAGTAGGAAAGATACATTCGAAAACAAACTTTAAAAAGCTAAAAACAACAAAAGACTAAGAAAACGATTACCTAAGTACATATAGTACACCTCACTTCATCACCTTACGAGTCCCGGGTTGACATTTAAAAGTTGCAATTTAGACATCACTAAATTGACCAAACAGTTCAGTCGAAGGAGATGGTGGAATAGGAGTCATGACACTCGAGGCCATCGAGGTTGAAAACAACCAAATGGGTAAACTGATGGTTAACCCAGGCAAGAACAATGTTTTCATATACGGAGCACCGACATTTCCAAAAGGTGGAAATGGACTAGGGTTCCCCTCTGGGGAAAGACCTTGGCCAGTAGACTCGGGGAATCTTGCCATCAGGAACGAGCTTGAAGACAGTCGAACTGTAATGAAGAACTCTAACTGTTACCAGGAATATTTCGTGGGCAAATAAATTTTTAAGACACAGGAACAAAACTTGACCTTTTCATCTTTAAAGAGTCAAGAAAAGGACGAAAATATGACTCTAGTCACCTTCGAATATTTAATGAGATTGAAGTGACACGTGCTCATATGGACCTTTTCTTCTAGGGAGTCTTAAAAGGAATGAAAGTGACTACTCTTGAGAACTAGGAAAAAGGTTTACCAGACAACTTGTAAAACTGCATATACACCTTGGCAGTCATATGAAAACCAAGGACTTTCCATACCGTAGTCAATCTTCTTGAATGTTGTGTTTGGTGCATTACAGTTTGCAAGGAGGAAGACACGACTTCCTAAGGATATAGGATGATAACCTAGTGGGGTCTCCCAACACATACTCGATGATACATGGGAGCACAATTCCGTACTAGACCGCTATTGAGTCACAAAAGGAGGAATCACCCAACCTTGAGTGAAAACAATAGTGAATAGGTTTAACGACGCCGGAGCACGTCTCTAGCCTAGACCTATAAATAGTGTGCGTTATTTTCCAATGCGTTGTTAGGTTCATTCAGTTCATTTTAGAGTTGATCTTGAATTATGTTTTAGTTTCTAGGCCCTACCGTATGTATATCAAAAAACCTAGGATGCACCTAGAATGAGTAAAGCATCTTTCATTTCGATGAACACATACTTACAGTAAGGTAGAAAGTTAATTCCCAAACCAAGGCAAGTGAATGAAAAAACTAAGAAACACAATGCATCAATACACTAATCTCATGATGCATCAATACTACTAATGAAAGATTTAAAATTCGCTTTCCAATTTCTCAAACATGAAAATTCATAATGCAAATGTACTTTCCCTTTCGTATGCTAAATGAATGCAAAATTTTGATTTTGATTTTTATTTTTTATTTTTAATTTAAGGAGACAAACAAGCAAGTGTGAACTTATTGATCCAAAAAATTGTGATCTATGCTTGGTAGTGAAGAAATCGAATCAACATAAAAAGTTGGTTCAGTAATCAACACTAAAAATCAACCAGCAAGAAAACAAGCTGTGAAAAAGCCTCAAGCAAATCACAAGACGGTTGCGGATGAACCTTGAATAGAAAAGTAACCTGTTGTGCCCTACAACAACCCCCCATTTCATATCATTTGTATTTACTAAATCAATATATGAAATGGGTCCCTTTAGAAATTAGTTGGTATCAATACTTCATTATTTGAAAAAGGTCCGCAAACGAAATGAAGACATTATATAAAACCTTTTAAAAACCCATTTTTGGTCAAATAAAACAATCTTTTATCATTACGATAAAGCGATCGCAAGATTGCATATCGCAATGGCATAGAAAACACAAATAAGTGGCACATTGGTCTCCGCCGATGCGATATCGCTATCGGCAATACTCTATGCACATTTTAAAGCGCCTCATGCCATTATTCCCGACGTGATGCGAAATCGGCAATCGGCCATCGACAGTAATATTTACACAGTCTTAAAACACCCCAACTCTTTCACCCCGATGCGATGGAATATCGCAATCCGCAATCGACGGTATCCCATGCACAATAATAAGGCGCCCAGGTCATACCCCCGATGCGATGCGATATCGCAATCGACAATCGGCGATACACTATTTATGCACATTATGATGCCCATTCACCCCGATGCGATGCGATTTCACTATCGGCGATCGGGATTTCAAAATTGTCAACATAAGGATTTAAGTGTTCCCAACGCCCGATTACGATATAGCGCGGATTTCAAAAAAGCCGTTAAATGGAGGGATATTATGATTCATTCATATTTAAAGCTTGATATTTTAAGCAATCATTCACCCGCGCTCAACCGCCAAAACATCCACAGCACGCTTAAACGGGCCATTCGGCCGAATAATGGTATAATGAGCATTTAAGGGGTGGCATGTCTTAAACGGCCATTTAATGTAATTGTAAGATCCTCCCATGGATTGTGTCTGCGACCATTTTAAAGCTAATCCCTTATTTTGCATTTCTCAATATTTCTCATCACTTGCAAGTTTTCGTTGCTATTTCTCTGTGTTACGTATATTTGCACCTCTGTGCAGAATTCATCCAAAGGAGAAAGCTCAAGCAAGATGGGGAAGAAATCCAAGAAGACCACAGGTGCTTCCACTACACCAGCTACAGGACAAGCTCTCGTGGACAAAAAGAAGGGCTTGATATCTGATACTACATGTACGGGTCTCGTCAGAGTTACTTGGCAAGGCACCTACAACCTGATTGAAGCCGAAGAACCAACAAGGACAATAGTCGAAGCTACTGTGGATCCTACTCGGAAGTCTGAATGTACTCTCAAGGATTTAGCTGACTCTTTCCTTCACAGAATAGCGGCTAGGGAGCAAATTCTCCCATACACAGACGTAGTGCGGTGGGCGATTCAAGAAATCCCAATCTTGGATAGAACTTTCAGTACTAGAGACGGAAGAATCTTCGGATCGTTCAGGGCGGATGATCTAAGGCAAATGTATCATTTGCCCGAGCCAGAAAAGATATATAATAAGGCGTTCCTGGAGAAATTCGCAAATGAAAATGAAGTTGAATCCGAACCCATCCGGGATTGGAGACAAAATCCGGCCAAGCACAAACACGAATCTTCCGATAAGTACTCGGTGGATTCTCTGGCTTCTCCTTATTGCTATGCTGGAATAATGATGTGTAGATTATGGGGATTGCATGAATCTGCTAATTTAACCATAGAAATGGTTCCTCTAATGGAAGCAGCATGCAATAGTATAATTATGGATAGGGCCACCATCCTTTCTGACAAATTAGCACAAGCTGTGCTTGATTTTAGAAATCAGACTGTCATCTCTGAAAGGAAAATTCCCCCATTCTATTACAGTGCATATACTTTAGATACATTATGTTTCAATTCTGAATTTCCCGTGCTCGGCTGGAGGTGGACGCCACAAGATCCCACGGCTATCCACATATACCATCAGAAATTATGGAAGTCATCTTACAAGCACCATCTGTACCAAATCTGCAATGGCTTTATCGTGTCTATTTATTATTCTATTTTTGACAAACCCATTCCCAAGATTTCCTATCAAGCTTCGTTTGATATAACAGCGGTAGGGAGTTGGTTTGGAGAGGAGAGATTTACCTACATAAGAGTTTTCGGCAGCCAAGCCAACCCACATGTTCTCCCTTTGTACATACCAGATAAACTCCTAGCAAGAGAAATCGCTTATCAGATTACGACTGAGAGTGTTACAAAGACTCTCAAGAAAGAAAAGAAGAGGGGCTGGCCCTCTTTTCCCTTGAGGTGTGGTGTCTATACTCTGCATGATCTCAAAAATGCAGAAAAGGAAGCCACAAAGATTCAATCCTTAACTCTGGTGACTATCCCAAATAGGCCATATGATCCAAAGAAAGTTGCCTATAATGCACTAGAACAGGCCAAATTGACGAAATTTGAGCATAAAGAAGATACGTTTGACGACCTGTTCGTTTCAGCCGAATCAATAGGTCAGGCTAAAGAATTCGCTAGAATGAAATATAATGATGAAGGGTTGACTGAGTTTAATAAGCTTAGAGAACAGAGGTTGCAAACTCTGCCTCTAGATTTACTAGCAACAACCCCGGCGACATCATCAAGCGAGCCTAGTCGGCAACAGTCAAAGGAACCTCCGGTTGTAACAAAGGATCATAAGAAGGAACAGGAGGAAAGGCAGAGAAAAGAAAAAGAAGAAAGGCAGAAGAGAGCACAGGAGGAGAAACAGAGGAAAGAGAAAGAGGAACAGCAAAAGAAAGAGCAAGAGGAAAGGCAAAAGAAAGAACAAGAGGAACAGCAGAAGAGAGAGCAGGAAAAAGTGCGGAAGGAGTCCCAAGCTGAAAAAGAAAAACAAACCACCATTGATGTCAATATAGATACTCATATTGACCCTAAATTGCTTCAGGAGTGGAAGCAATTTGACTCTATCATTAGTGGGTTGGAATGTTCCAAGGATACAGACACCTCCAAGACAAACGATACACAGGACATCACTTCATCTCAGGTTCTAAGTGGAACCAGCGGCCCACCCATTTCTAAGGATGTTGAGGTAATACCAAAAGACCCCTTCGGCCAAATCATTCTCCAGGTAGAAGATATTCCTTCCCTGGATGTTTTCTACAGCCCGAGGCATAAAGCAGTGGTAAAACGACAAAGGAAAAGAAGGAAGATTGATCAACCTCCCCTTTTCCCAGAAAAAACTGTTACGGGCAGCGTGGTTTGGAAGGAGGAATTCGACCCCTCCGATGACCTGACAAAACTGTCGCAGTATGCGGGAGCCTATTCGGCAGCGACAATCGATAAGGCATCGGAGGTAAGTCTTCTACTGAAAACCAAGGATCAAGAAATTTTTGCATTACAGGCAGAATTGGCTGAGACAAAGCAGAAGGCAGAGCAGGCAGAGCAGCAATTGTTGATACAACAGCAAGTGAACAGTCAACTAACTCAACAATTACAGGCATAAAAGCAAAGGGTCGACCAAAGCGCGATCTAGAAACAGAAGGAATTATCATAGGCATCGGCACAATTAAGGGCAGCAAACGAGCAAATAATGAAAACAAAGGATGAGCAAATCGCTCAATTGTCATCACAACTCGAAAAGATAAAGGGCGCTCCACAAGTGGCTGAGTTCAGAGCAGAAGAATTACAAATAAACACTACATTAATATCTCAAATTAGGCTTCTGTGTCAACAAATCGCTCAGGCAGAGCCACTCTGTGAATTAATGACATCCATAAATCAGCAGGTAGAAAAGGCCAGAAATGAATTAGATCAAGCCGAAGAGATCATAACTGCATTTCTTGACTGGCAAGATTCTGATCAAGGGAGAGAAGCAAATTTTCCCAAGATTTCAGAAACACATAAAGATATACTTTTCACAGAATGGCAGTCTTAGATGATGAAAGCAGAGAGGGCAGCTTCAAGATGTAAATCAACTTCCAGCAATCTGGTTGAACTTGTAACAACACTCTCTACTTATCAAATATGATTTCCCAATGTACACTGGGAAAGTTGACAACAACAAACACATTGGAGCAATCATGCTATCCTAATTTAGAGGAAAAGGGGAGATTAATCGCTGGGATTAATAGTTTAACTATGGAAGCATATTAGCTCTTCCTGGTAAAGCCGCATACACAGAGTGCCGCCCTTAAGTGCCTAACAGATGCGATCGGGTATATAATTCCCGATATTTAGGATGCCACCTATGCCGCCCAGCTCAGTTCGCGCCTCAACAAACCTCCTGAAGTAGAGCCAATGCTTGCGATAAGTCAGCTCAGATTTAAAGGCAAACAGCCTACCTGATGAATCATGTCGCCGATTGCCACATCGCTGAGGAAAATATGATCAAAATTTATTGATACCGATTTAGTTGCATTTCAGTTTAATAGATATTTAGATTAATTTAGTATTTATAGACCCTTTCATTGTTTTGGAAAGGGTCGTAAAGTTTTGTACCAGACTTAAAGACTGAAGTTTGCACTATTGTGCTTCAGTCAATATTCTTTTATGAAACTGGACCAGTTGTTCTCAATTCAACAAGGAGGCTTTTTATGCAATTGTGCACTATTGTCTTTGTTGAGAATGTTTCTGCGTTGAAGAAAGAATTACAAGTAGCGATTGATATCGGGAGTGTCAAAGCAGCTCATATGGTATTTCTATCTATGTCTGAATTCATTCCTGTTATGTGAATTTTTATTTGATTATCCTTGCTATTGTTGATTATATGCATGCGCTATAACAACAGATCTACATTCATACCACTATTGGATGTTTTATGATATGCTTACCTTTTAATCATGTCTATGTCGATAATATAAATGATGAGTGTGGTAATATCGCTGTAATCGCTTGGCTTAACTATTTAGGCACAGTAATCTTGAATGAATTAATATCTATGTCTGTTAGATGGAGTCATCTACATGCCTGTCTTTAGACACATACCATCAAACGCTGCACTTTAAAGTTCAATAGATTCCCGAGATAGGTTATAGTTCTTGTATTCTTGTTAATAGTTTAGTTATTCGCTTACCGATAGCTTAGTTTATAAATCATCCATTCATCCCGTTTATCCACTTTTGGGAAACTAGTCCCATTATCCCCAGTCAGAGCCACTATTCCAAACGGAAAAGGAGCTGTACTAAGGTCCGGACCGGGTGGTTATCCCCGATGTTGTTGCAGCGATTTTCGAAGCATCAACATTTTTGGCGCTAGAAGGAGGGCCTCAACTGTGAATGGCACATAAGCCAAAACCTATAAGCCATTCTAAGAGTAATCCTCCCTCCGAATCCCCTCGATCTTCCTATTTGCATACTGGTTCGCCGGTATCCAAACAAGAAGAAGAGGAATCAACTACCACTGCTCAAACCCAGCATACTCCAGAACAATTAAGTCTTGAATCACCTGAAGTCCAGTCTCTTATCCACAAACTTCAGACATTCTCGATTTCACCACAGAAATCTGAGGTATCACAAAGCAGTGCGACTTCGCAGTTCGATTTACCTCACCCTCTCACCAGACTTCAGAGCGAAAAGCTCGGTATTGAACCCACTGAGTTCCCTTTACCCAAAAGGAAAAAGGCGAAGAAAAATACTGAAGGATCTGACAGTGAAGAGTTTTCATCCATATCCTCCATTGCATCTTCCCCTCTACAAATTCAACCATCCACTCCCCCATTACATATTGTTGTTCACCAGGGATTAGAAGCTTCAACATCCCAACCTGCCCACTCCTCAGCATTATTTCCTTCCCATACATCTGGAATTCCAACAGTAGTATCAACCACTGTTGCTATTACAATGGCAGATCCATGGACCAGACCTGGTGCAGTCAATATGCCTGCGCCATTGCATCCATTACCAGATTATCCTGAAAAATGGCTACCCAAGTTTAATCCAGATGATGGAACCCAAGCTGAAGAACACATCAATAATTTCATGTTAGCAGTCAACTTGAAAGGAGTAACAGAACAAGATGTTGTTGTTAGACTTTTCCCTTACACCTTACAAGGATCAGCAGGATCCTGGTATTTCTCTTTACCCTCTGGTTCCATTACCAGTTGGAACACTTGCCAAGAGCAGTTTCTTACCAAATATGGAGATGATAGGTCTTTGGCAACTTTAATAAACGATCTCTCCAATCTGAGAATAGAGCATAGGGAACCAATTAAGGAATTTAATGCTCGCTTCAATAAACTCCTGAACAAAATCCCTACAGCTTCCAAACCAAGTGAACAAATTCGAAGTGAATGGTATATCACCGCCCTACCTGCCAATATAGCCATTTTTGTAGACAGGGCCGGGAAACCTACCTTAGTCGAAAACATGAGAGAAGCAGTTGTTGTGGAAAAGTGCATCAATGCTCTAGAGAAGAAAGCTGCTCTTGAAGACAGAAAAGCCAAAAAAGTCTCTTTCAAAGATGACTCAAGAAAGAAAACCCCAAAAGACCCATACGACATGGAGGGTTTACAAAAGGTCCTAAAAACTTTATCAAATGAAATGGTTGAAATAAAGAAACAAGTGGCCGAAACCTCAACCAAAAGACCCTTTAGGGCTTATAAGAAAAATGAATCAAAGCCCCCAAATGTCATATCTAATGCAGACTCAGAGCAAGAAGAAGAAGAGGAAGAGGAAACAATCACACCGACTGATGATGAAGAAGAGGTAGTAGAATCTCATGGAATGTGGGATTTCATACTCCCCAACTCCGATACTGATAATGAAGAAGAGGCGTTCCCGGTCACTACTAGGAGCAAAAGTACTTCTGAACCTGTTCAGGTATCATCAAAGAAGAGGAGTGCAGGTGCTGCCACAACCAAAGAAAAAACACCTGCAAAGAAATCACCTGCAACAGTTCCCCAAAACCAGCCTTTAACTTCTAATACTCCTTCAACATCTAAAACATTAGTGGTATCCGATTCAATGGAATATAACATTGTTGATGACATGAAGAAAACTAAAGCAAACATTACTATGTCTGAGCTTAGTAAATTAAAACATCAGCAGAAATTACTTCTTAAGGAATTGAATGTTGTTCCTTCTACCCTCTTCCCAGTCGAAAAGCTGCTAATGAATCAGGCCAACCTCCTCCCGGTATGGTTGAAGCTACTGATTCAGTTCTGATTGGCGATAGATCAAATTCTCATACTCCACCTTTCCTTCTAACCTATGATATTTACAACAGAAACCTGCACAACTGTTTAATTGACTCAGGGGCATCATCTAACATAATGCCAGCTTCAGTTTGCTCTAAACTAAACATTGAACCCGAGAAGTCTGCTATCCATATTGTATAGTTGGACAGGACCAAAGTGCAGGTTGTGGGAGAAATTAATTCCGTAACTATCAGATTGTCTGCTGATCCCAGAGTAGTACAAAGGATTGACATCCTAATAGCCGATATACTTGAATTTTATGGTTTAATTCTGAGTAGGGATTGGTCTGAAAAATTGCATGGGTATATTTCCACTCATTGGTGACATATGTGGCTTCCCTACAAGGGCAAGCCAAATCAAATAAGTATCGATCGAGAGAAACATATGACCCATACAGTGACTGAATTTGAGCAAGAAAACCAACCCGTAGCGTTCAACAACAACATTTTGGGGAATTATTCATCAGAGTCATTCTTTGGCAACTTTGTTGCCCAACCATCTCCTTTTTCAGTCAATCATTTTACATCTCAGATTGAGATTTTTTCACAAACTGATAGGTCTAGATGTTTCAATTATGCTGAGAAAACTGTAAATACATTTGTTAATACCTCTTTATTTTGGTCTTTATATTTTTATGGCTCTAAGTCCAACGAGGGCTCAGGAGTAGGTTGCATTTTGGTTAGTCCACAAGGAGAAAAGACAATGCTATCCTGTAGGCTGGAATTTGAATGCACTAACAATACAGCCGAATATGAAGCCTTAGTCCAGGGACTGTATAAAGCGATCGGTCTTAAAGTGCAATATTTGAAAGTATTCGGCGATTCTGAAATTATTGTTAAACAGGTGAGGAATGCAATCCATTGTCTTTCAAATCACCTCAAGCACTATCAATCACTAGTACAAGAACTTACTTCGCACTTTTCCGCATTCAACATTTCCTCCATCCCCAGGTCTCAAAACTCGGCAGCCGATCTCCTAGCCAATGTAGCTTCCAAGCTTCTACCTTCTGAAGACTATAGCCTAGATAGATTTTCCGTAGAATTTCTTTTTAGGCCTTCAATTCCTGACAATGTCACTAATTGGAGAGTATTCAACCATGATGAGGATATTTTACAATTTCTAAGTTCTAAAAAGTCCTATGACGATCAAATTATTGAGGAAAATGACCATGATCTACAAATGAAGGAAACACCTCAAGAAAATTCAATTCCTAAGCCAGTGGTAAAGCTCGAAGATCTTTATGATATCAAAGACAGGTTTAAACCTGTAGTTAATGCAAAGCTCCAAAGTTCTACCCTTAGGTTTGAATTGATAAATCTAGGTACTGAGCATGCTCCTCAAAATATTAATTTAGGATTAGGACTTTCCTTGGAAGAGAAGGAGGCATTTATTAAACTGTTAAGGAAAAATAAACAGGTTTTTGCTTGGAAATATGATGATTTGAAGACTTATGATACATCCATTATCCAGCATACCATTCCTATGCTTCCCGATCAGAAACCGATTCAGCAGAAGTTAAGAAAAATACATCCAAATTTGGAGAGCCAGATAAAATCGGAACTTAACAAACTCTTGAAAGCCAAGATTATTTTTCCTGTCCGACACTCAAACTGGGTCTCTAATATGGTGCCAGTCAGAAAGAAAAATGGCGACATTCGAATTTGTATTGATTTCAGAAATTTGAACAAAGCAAGCTTGAAAGACAATTTCCCATTACCTACTATGGAGCAAATACTCCAATCAGTAGCAGGCTCTGAATTGATGTCCTTTCTTGATGGTTTCTCAGGATATAACCAAGTTCTGGTTCATCCTGATGACCAGCTTAAAACCACATTCAAGACGAAATGGGGAACATATGCGTATCAGAAAATGCCCTTCGGACTTATAAATGCAGGAGCGACATTCCAAAGAGCTATGGATATAGCTTTTAGAGGGTTGATTAATAGAACAGTAGTCGTCCATCTAGACGATATTACTGTATTCTCTAAGGAGAGGTATAATCATTGGCATGATCTAAATCAAATCTTTCAGCATTGCAAAATATATGGTATTTCTCTTAACCCTAAAAAGTCTTTCTTTGCTCTTGATCAAGGAAAGCTCTTGGGGTTTATTGTGTCCAAAGATGGCATTTATATTGATCCTGATCGGATCAAAGAAATCTCTAAAATCCCTTTCCCACACAATAAAAAATCGATGCAGTCATTTTTAGGCCAGATCAATTTTGTTAAAATATTTGTCCCAGATTTTTCTCAAATTATTTTGCCACTTCAAACAATGATTAAGAAAAATTCAGTCTTTAAGTGGGGATCAGCAGAAAAGGAAGCTTTTGATCTAATCAAGCAATTAATAATCAATGCCCCAGCTTTAAATACTCCAAATTTTTCTAATCATTTTACATTGTATACCATCGCATCCAACTTGTCTTATGTTGTAGTACTCACGCAACTAAATGATCACAATTTGGAAGCAGCCATTTCATTTTTTAGCTCAAATCTTCAGGGTGCTGAATTGAATTACTCCGATATAGAAAAACAAGCCTTTGCTGTATTTAAAGCAGTCAAGCATTATAGACCCTTCCTTCTGAAAACTCACACAAAAGTTATAGTTCCTTTCCGAGCAGTTAGGAAACTATTAATCCAAAAAGAACTGGGTGAAAAAAGGGAAAATTGGGTCACAGCGCTTCAAGAGTATGACTTAGAAATTAGGCCAGCAAAGATTGTTAGGGGCCAAGGTTTTTGCAGGATATTGGCAGGAGCATCCAACATTCCAGAATCAAGAGATACAGAGCAAACTGAAGAAATCAATCAGATAAGTGTTACTGATTCTGAATCTCAATATGCATATTTAATCTTTTATTTAAAGAATGGTTATGCACCTCCAAACCTATCTTACGAGAACAAAAGGGCCATTAGGTTGAAAGCAAAGAATTTTACAATTATTGATGATGTGCTTTTTAAGCAGAATTATGATTCCATCTTATTGAGATGCCTCGAGAAAACTGAAGCACAAAAGGTTTTGCAGGAGTTACATGATGGACCAGCGGGAGGACATTTTGGAGCTGATACAACAGCTCACAAAATTATTCATGCTGGTTACTATTGGCCTACTCTGTTTAAAGATGCCCACGAGTATGTAAGGAAATGCCTCAATTGTCAAACTTCTAGTGGAAAACAACGTAAATCAACTTTCCCTCTGCAACCAGTCAACATTGAACAACCATTTGAGCAATGGGGATTGGACATCATTGGGGAGATTACTCCATCATCTTCCAAACAACATAAGTATATCCTTACCGCTACCGATTATTTTACTAAGTGGGTTGAGGCAATCCCTTTAAAGACAGCAAATTCTGAAGCAATCATTGAATTCATAGATCAATTCATCATTACCAGGTTTGGTGTCCCAAATGCTCTTGTTTTTGATAATGCATCTTACTTTTCAGGCAATGCTATGTTTGATTTCGCTATTAAAAGAGGATTTAAATTAAAATATTCTGCTAATTACTATCCCCAGGGTAATGGTTTAGCAGAGTCTACTAATAAAAATCTGATCAAAATCATTAAGCAAACTATCGAACAAAATCATAAAAACTGGCACAAATCTTTAGTGTTTGCATTATGGGCTGATAGGATAACATAGAAAGCTTCTATAGGATCTTCTCTGTTCAATCTTGTGTATGGAAAAGAAGCAGTACTACCCACAAATCTTGTTCTTCCTTCTTTAGCCCTAGTGCAGTTCATTGAGGAAAGTCCTTCCTCTTCTATTCAGCTTAGACATGACCAAATTCTAAAATTAGAAGAGGAAAGAGAAAAAGCCAGGGTTATTCATGCCAAACATCAGCAAGTCATCAAGGCAGCTTTTGATTCAGTCTCATCCGGTTCAAAACAATTCCAAGTCGGTGATTTAATTCTGAAATGGGATAAAGCCCATGAGGACAAGGGTAAACATACCAAGTTCCAGAAGATGTGGCTTGGACCGTTTCAGATCTGTGAAAAGATAGGCCATTCGACCTTTATATTGCAAGACTTATCAGGGTTGAGAGATTCTCTCCCTATTAATGGCCTTATCTTGAAGAAATTCTTTAATTGAGGAGGTAACCCCTTCTCCTTCTAGTTTGATAGATTTTTGTAGTTTGTAGGATTTGCAGAAAATAATGTTGTAAGGTATCTACTATTGACCTTTGCTGTGTTTGAAAATTTGATCTACAGGAGTACAACGATATTTGCTTTTAAAATAATAGAACTCTTAACCAAAAGGGATAATTTCTAGGAAATTAGGTATCATTGTATTCTGAAACTACAGTTCAAGTTTTGTGAACTCCTTTCAAAGTTTAAAAGTATTGTAAATCATTATCTGTTTTCAAATTGGTCTCAAAAGGTTATTAATATCAAGATAGAAGCCAATCCAATTTCAGCATCTTCAACTCTTACCCTGTCATCCATTTACTCTTAAGGAGAATATTGTTCATCCCATTCACTAAAGTTTATGATTACTCAGAGTGTAATTCTAAAATATCTGATATTAAAGATAAGAGGTCTTATTACAAGCCTGCTTACCATGTTCATAGGGAAATAGTTTAACCAACATTACCAATACTGCATACCAAAATAGGGTAATGGCTTGAAATTATAAGACAAGGGATCTCATCAAGAGCCAGCTTGTTCGGTTAGATTACTACCAGTGAATGGCATTGTCAATAGCTGGCCACCAAACCAAGACAATGGCTTTTTATCTTATCAATAACAGACAAAGGAAATGAAATACAAAATATGAAAACATGTTTTGAATTCATTCTGTTAATCACACTCTTAATTGGATGCAACAATGGACAATAGCATGGTTAAAATGGTATCCCTGTCGAAAATATGAACGTTTGCTGGTAACAGAGGCTCTACCTATGACGGAGGAGTTCACTTTAAAAGCTGATTTGGAAAGATTTTATGTTTTATCATTATAAACCAATAAAGGCCTATTTAAAACTTAGAATGTATTTATTTTCTTAAAAAATAAAGGAAGTTAGCAAAATAGTTTCATCTTACTCGGAATGCATATATACCTAGTTATATTAGAATCTTCCCCTTTGACTAGAACTCTATTGTGAAAAAAGTTTAAGTATTTTTATGCTTTCCAGAGATAACTGGTTCTTCCAGCGAATCGCCAATTGTTGTGCCCTACAACAACCCCCCATTTCATATCATTTTTATTTACGAAATCAATATATGAAATGGGTCCCTTTAGAAGTTAGTTGGTATCAATACTTCATTATTTGAAAAAGGTCTGCAAACCAAATGAAGACATTATATAAAACCTTTTAAAAACCCATTTTTGGTCAAATAAAACAATCTTTTATCATTGCGATAAAGCGATCGCAAGATTGCATATCTCAATGGCATAGAAAACACAAATAAGTGGCACATTGGTCTCCGCCGATGCGATATCGCTATCGACTATCGGTAATACTCTATGCACATTTTAAAGCGCCTCATGCCATTATTCCCGACGCGATGCGAAATCGGCGATCGGCCATCGGCGGTAATATTTACACAGTCTTAAAACACCCCAACTCTTTCACCCCGATGCGATGGAATATCGCAATCGGAAATCGGCAGTATCCCATGCACAATAATAAGGTGCCCAGGTCATACCCCCGATGCGATGTGATATCGCAATCGACAATCGGCGATACACTATTTATGCACATTATGATGCCCATTCACCCCGATGCGATGCGATTTCGCTATCGGCGATCGAGATTTCAAAATTGTCAACGTAAGGATTTAAGTGTTCCCAACTCCCGATTACGATATAGCGCGGATTTCAAAAAAGCCGTTAAATGGAGGGATATTATGATTCATTCAAATTTAAAGCTTGATCTTTTAAACAATCATCCACCCGCGCTCAACCGCCAAAATGTCCACAGCACGCTTAAACGGGCCATTCGGCCAAATAATGGTATAATGAGCATTTAAGGGGTGGCAGGTCTTAAACGGCCATTTAATGTAATTGTAAAATCCTCCCATGGATTGTGTCTGCGACCATTTTAAAGCTAATCCCTTATTTTTCATTTCTCAATATTTATCATCACTTGCAAGTTTTCGTTGCTATTTCTCTGTGTTACGTATATTTGCGCCTCTGTGCAGAATTCATCCAAAGGAGAAAGCTCAAGCAAGATGGGGAAGAAATCCAAGAAGACCACAGGCGCTTCCGCTACACCAGCTGCAGGACAAGCTCTCGTGGACAAAAAGAAGGGCTTGATATCTGATACTACATGTACGGGTCTCGTCAGAGTTACTTGGCAAGGCACCTACAACCTGATTGAAGCCGAAGAACCAACAAGGACAATAGTCGAAGCTACTGTGGATCCTACTCGGAAGTCTGAATGTACTCTCAAGGATTTAGCCGACTCTTTCCTTCACAGAATAGCGGCCAGGGAGCAAATTCTCCCATACACAGACGTAGTGCGGTGGGCGATTCAAGAAATCCCAATCTTGGATAGAACTTTCAGCACTAGAGACGGAAGAATCTTCGGATCGTTCAGGGTGGATGATCTAAGGAAAATGTATCATTTGCCCGAGCCAGAAAAGATATATAATAAGGTGTTCCTGGAGAAATTTGCAAATGAAAATGAAGTTGAATCCGAACCCATCCGGGATTGGAGACAAAATCTGGCCAAGCACAAACACGAATCTTCCGGTAAGTACTCGGTGGATTCTCTGGCTTCTCGTTATTGCTATGCTGGAATAATGATGTGTAGATTATGGGGATTGCATGACTTTGCTAATTTTACCATAGAAATGGTTCCTCTAATGGAAGCATCATGCAACAGTATAATTATGGATTGGGCCACCATCCTTTCTGACAAATTAGCACAAGCTGTGCTTGATTTTAGAAATAAGACTGTCATCTCTGAAAGGAAAATTCCCCCATTCTATTACACTGCATATATTTTAGATACATTATGTTTCAATTCTAAATTTCCCGTGCTCGGTTGGAGGTGGACGCCACAAGATCCCACGGCTATCCACATATACCATCAGAAATTATGGAAGTCATCTTACAAGCACCATCTGTACCAAATCTGCAATGGCTTTATGGTGCCTATTTATTATTCTATTTTTGACAAACCCATTTCCAAGATTTCCTATCAAGCTTCGTTTGATATAACAGCGGTAGGGAGTTGGTTTGGAGAGGAGATATTTACCTACATAAGATTTTTCGGCAGCCAAGCCAACCCACACGTTCTCCCTTTGTACATACCAGATAAACTGCTAGCAAGAGAAATCGCTTATCAGATTACGGCTGAGAGTGTTACACAGACTCTCAAGAAAGAAAAGAAGAGGGGCTGGCCCTCTTTTCACTTGTGGTGTGGTGTCTATAATCTGCATGATCTCAAACATGCAGAAAAGGAAGCCACAAACATTCAATCCTTAACTCTGGCGACTATCCCAAATAGGCCATATGATCCAAAGAAAGTTGCCTATAATGCACTAGAACAGGCCAAATTGACGAAATTTGAGCATAAAGAAGATACGTTTGACGACCTGTTCGTTTCAACCAAATCAATAGGTCAGGCTAAAGAATTCGCTAGAATGAAATATAATGATGAAGGGTTGACTGAGTTTAATAAGCTTAGAGAACAGAGGTTGCAAACTCTGCCTCTAGATTTACTAGCAACAACCTCGGCGACATCATCAAGCGAGCCTGGTTGACAACAGTCAAAGGAACCTCCGGTTGTAACAAAGGATCATAAGAAGGAACAGGAGGAAAGGCAGAGGAAAGAAAAAGAAGAAAGGCAGAAGAGAGCACAGGGGGAGAAACAGAGGAAAGAGAAAGAGGAACAACAAAAGAAAGAGCAAGAGGAAAGGCAAAAAGAAAGAACAAGAGGAACAGCAGAAGAGAGAGCAGGAAAAAGTGCGGAAGGAGTCCCAAGCTGAAAAAGAAAAACAAACCACCATTGATGTCAATATAGATACTCATATTGACCCTAAATTGCTCCAGGAGTGGAAGCAATTTGACTCTATCATCAGTGGGTTGGAATGTTCTAAGGATACAGACACCTCCAAGACAAACGATACACAGGACATCACTTCAGGTTCTAAGTGGAACCAGCGGCCCACCCATTTCTAAGGATGTTGAGGTAATACGAAAAGACCCCTTCAACCAAATCATTCTCCAGGTAGAAGATATTCCTCCCCTGGATGTTTTCTACAGCCCGAGGCATAAAGCTGTGGTAAAACGACAAAGGAAAAGAAGGAAGATTGATCAACCTCCCCTTTTCCCAAAACAAACTGTTACGGGTAGCGTGGTTTGGAAGGAGGAATTCAACCCCTCCGATGACCTGACAAAACTGTTGCAGTATGCGGGAGCCTATTCGGCAGCGACAATCGATAAGGCATCAGAGGTAAGTCTTCTACTGAAAACCAAGGATCAAGAAATTTTCGCATTACAGGCAAAATTGGCTGAGACAAAGCAGAAGGCAGAGCAGGCAGAGCAGCAATTGTTGACACAACAGCAAGTGAACAGTCAACTAACTCAACAATTGCAGGCAGAAAAGCAAAGGGTTGACCAAAGCGCGATCCAGAAATAGAAGGAATTATCAGAGGCATTGGCACAACTAAGGGCAGCAAACGAGCAAATGATGAAAACAAAGGATGATCAAATCGCTCAATTGTCATCACAGCTCGAAAAGATAAAGGGCGCTCCACAAGTGGCTGAGTTCAGAGCAGAAGCATTACAAATAAACACTGCATTAATATCTCAAATTAGGCTTCTGTGTCAACAAATCGCTCAGGCAGAGCCACTCTGTGAATTAACGACATCCATAAATCAACAGGTAGAAAAGGCCAGAAATGAATTAGATCAAGCCAAAGAGATCATAACTGCATTTCTTGACTGGCAAGATTCTGATCAAGGGAGAGAAGCAAATTTGCCCAAGATTTCAGAAACACATAAAGATATACTTTTCACAGAATGGAAGTCTCAGATGATGAAAGCATAGAGGGCAGCTTCAAGATGTAAATCAACTTCCAGCAATCTGGTTGAACTAGTTAACAACACTCTCTACTTATCAAATATGATTTCCCAATGTACACCAGGAAAGTTGACAACAACAAACACATTGGAGCAATCATGCTATCCTGATTTAGAGGAAAAGGGGAGATTAATCGCTGGGATTAATAGTTTAACTATAAAAGCATATTGGCTCTTCCTGGTAAAGCCGCATACACAGAGAGCCGCCCTTAAGTGCCTAACAGATGCGATCGGGTATATAATTCCCGATATTCAGGATGCCACCTATGCCGCCCAGCTCAGTTCGCGCCTCAACAAACCTCCTGAAGTAGAGCCAATGCTTGCGATAAGTTAGCTCAGATTTAAAGGCAAATAGCCTACCTGATGAATCATGCCACCAATTGCCACATCGCTGAGGAAAATAGGATCAAAATTTATTGATACCGATTTAGTTGCATTTCAGTTTAATAGATATTTAGATTAATTTAGTATTTATAGACCCTTTCATTGTTTTGGAAAGGGTCGTAAAGTTTTGTACCAGACTTAAAGACTGAAGTTTGCACTATTGTGCTTCAGTCAATATTCTTTTATGAAACTGGACCAGTTGTTCTCAATTCAACAAGGAGGCTTTTTATGCAATTGTGCACTATTGTCTTTGTTGAGAATGTTTCTGCGTTGAAGAAAGAATTACAAGTAGCGATTGATATCGGGAGTGTCAAAGCAACTCATATGGTATTTCTATCTATGTCTGAATTCATTCCTGTTATGTGAATTGTTATTTGATTATCCTTGCTATTGTTGATTATATGCATGCGCTGTAACAACGGATCTACATTCATACCACTATTGGATGTTTTATGATATGTTTACCTTTTAATCATGTCTATGTCGATAATATAAATGATGAGTGTGGTAATATCGCTGTAGTCGCTTGGCTTAAATATTTAGGCACAGTAATCTTGAATGAATTAATATCTATGTCTGGTAGATGGAGTAATCTATATGCCTGTCTTTAGACACAGACCATCGAACGCTGCACTTTAAAGTTCAATAGATTCCCGGGATAGGTTATAGTTCTTGTATTCTTGTTAATAGTTTATTTATTCGCTTACCGCTAGCTTAGTTTATAAATCATCCATTCATCCCGTTTATCCACTTTTGGGAAACTGGTCCCATTATCCCCAGTCGGAGCCACTATTCCAAACAGAAAAGGAGTTGTACTAAGGTCCGAACCGGGTGGTTATCCCCGATGTTGTTGCAGCGATTTTCAAATCATCAACATAACCCAAGCAAATAGTTTCTCGATGAAACTTCTAAAGGGCTAGGTCACATGGTCCAAAAAACACAAGACTCACTCAATGAAATCAAAGAGACAGTACCCTAACCAAAAGAAATTAAAACAAGCTAATGAGAGACAAGAAACAACAGGGGATAAACAATATTGATGAATTCAGGAGGTAAAGTTGTAAAAGGAACTTTACAGGAATCATTGCAATTGTTACACTGACAACTAGAGACCGTTGCAAGTGTTACATTGACAACTAGAGCTGTCATCACTAGTGTTACACTGACAACTAGAGACGGTCACGAAAGTACACCTATTTTCTGCGACGGTCCAATTTCAAGAGTCGTCACGAGAATCAAAATAGCAACCTAAGATCGTCGCGGGTAGGCGACGTCGTTGCAATTGTTAAACTATTTCCCACGATGATGTTAAAAATAGTGACAGATGAACAAAAATCTCCCAAACAAAAACCAGTCAACTCAACAGACAATAGAGGGATTTCCTAGATCGATCTAGGTGACCCAAAAGACTGATAGCTAATCCCCGAAATTCAAGAGAGACAAAATCAAAATCAAAACAAGAGCAAACAAGAGAAGAACAAAGGATAGACTCCCCAGTGGAGTTGCCAACTTGTGATGTAGGAAAGTGTTCCATTTGCGCACAAAGGCAACCCCTCTAGCCCTAGAGTGGGTCTAGTCACAACAATGAAAGATCAACAATAGATTTCCTTAAACAGTCATAGTTGGAGGCCTACCTCAACTGGTGGTCGATGGAGTTCCGTTGCACTGCTCCAGCATTCGCTTCCTTCTCCTCAATGAGTGATCAACTTGAAACAATGCAAAGGAAATACAACAAAGCACATAACTGGAAAACAACAATGATCTATTTACTCACAAAGTCAAGAAGTCATGAGCTATCAAGTAAATTACATAAAAGACATAGGAAAACATCATTGATTGTATTAATAATGAAATAAGAGCAAGCTTACAACCAAAGTCTTCATGTTGCAAGCCTTCTTAGAGGGTCCAACTAGTGTATTTCTCAAGCATTCACTCTTTGAAGATGAATCTCCCAACATACAATGTTCTCTCTCACTCATAAGTTTTACACAAAGTTAAGGGCACTTCACAACCTTCCACAAGCTATCAAAAATCCCACACTTGGCACACCCACACCAACTATCTATCAAACTCAGAAACACTAATAGCATTTCTCAATCCAAGAATTTACCAACTAGTTGATCATAGAAATGGTGAGCGTTTAAATAGGAGAAGGATTCTCCATGAAATGCGGAAGAGAGAGCTTATCCCCAAGGAAGGTAGCACAAATGACAGAACTTCCATACCAGAGGAGGAAGGGTGGCACAAACTATGCCAACAACCAGGTTTGGAAACATCTAGAAGGCTGACTATTGGAACGAATTCGCCCAATCTAGATCATTGCGAGTTTATAACTAAGATTTAGCGTTGACATCACTAGTAGACAATGTAACCAGTCAAACTGTCACTAAAGATAGAAAGTGGCCTCACGGCAGAGCATGAAATAGGCCCGTCAAGGGAAATAGATGTACTTCCATGTTGGAAGCATGTCCGGACTATTTACGACCACTGTTCATCACGTATAGTAAGTCTAGAGTCCTGATGAGGAAAAAAACTTAGGAAAAGTGGGTCACTTGGAAACATCAGAGAGCATTTGTTCAGTATGAGCATGTTTCATTAGAACACATGACATAGTAGGAGGACTGGGGTGAAGGCAGTGACAAATTACTATGTAACACCATCCTCCATCTAATACATGCCCTACAAGTCGCCCAAGTCTCCCCTCAATTCTGCCTTAGTTTCTTGCATTTTCCATAGAATTTCTTCCTCTCTCCTTGAGAAAATCTAATCATCTTTCTCTCTCCTATTGATTCTTGGTAGACCCTAGGTGCCCTAACACCTCATTCCAACCTTCATGCACCTTTTCCACCCACTCTCACACCCTAAAAACAGTGAAAACTACTCTTGGCCTCCTCCTGTAGGCCTCCTGTAGAATGTTGTTTTTCATCCTGTAGATTCTTTGTGTCCTCCTGTGGATTTTCCTGTAGGCTTCCTTTTGAACGCCAAGTGTTGGAAAATCCTCTAGAAGGCCACCTGAGACCTTCTAGGACCCATACACACCATCCTACATCCTCTCCAGTCCCAAAACCACCCTCCATCACCACCTATTTGCTGCCACATTAACAAACAATAAATTGCATAGATGTCAAATTCACACAAAAATACATAAAAATCCAAAAAGACGTTTTTTTCTCATTTACTTCCAGAAATAGCTTAATTATATGCTTTTTACTTCCTTGAGTATGTAATGGCATTCTTTTCATGGTTTTCATAGTGATTTCTACAACAGTAGGATCAGTTGGTTAATTAGGATTTACTTGGTTTACTTTACATTTCAGTACTTCTCCTTTCTGCAGTTAGAATAGTATCTGTAGAGTAGTCTTTCTCTTCTTTCATCACATATAGAGCTTCTTCTAGAATCCATAGAAGTTGGCTTGAGCTCCTAGTGATCTTGCACCGGCTGACCAAGTGACAACCTGCAGTAAGAACTAGTACTTGTGCATACAACACTGTCGCTTCCAAGTTTGTTACAAACTACCAGGCTGATAAGAGTAAAGTAGGTAGCCTAGGAGTTGCAGCATTATTGCTACAATACTGGTGCTCACCACTTTTTGGCATTATTGTGGAGGAAGCATCAGAGTATTCTGTGATTACTGCTTTCTTCTATTTTCTATTGCAACATTCTGCTAAGAGTTTATTTCAGCAAAAGTAGACTAGTCATTCTCTTCTTTCAAGTTCTGCATTTCCTTGCTCTTCTCTTCAATTCTACAAGTTTCATTTCAGCAAAAGTAGACTAGTCATTTCTCTTCTTTCAAGTTCTACATTTCCTTGCTTTCCTCTTCAATTCTACAAATTTCATTTCAGCAAGTTCATTTCAGTTAGTTGCAATTTGTTTTGTTCAATCACTTTGAATTTTTGCAGGTACTATCAGTGTGGGGAAAAAGAAACAAAAACCAACCAAAAATATTTCCTTTCATGCCTCATAGGAATAGAGATAACTCAGGAAAAAATTTCGCAACACCCCCACTGCTTCACACAGCCAACCTTCTCTCTTCTTCGGTGGTTGCGATCAAGAAGAACCCTTAGGTGAATAGCCAAACATATTTGAAGAACCTATAGGGGAAGAAGAAGAAAAAGAAAAAATTCCTTTGGAGCCAATGGCTGAACACAGAAATGCTAGGGGGAATGGAGATAGAATAGAGGGTACCTTTCCCATTTGGGAGACCAATGGGGACACCAAAATGAAGAATATAAGCCCTTCTGCCCTACCTCATTTCCATGGTCTGACAACAGAAGATCCTAACACCTTTTTGTTTGAGTTTGTTGTTATCTGTCGAATTCATGACTATGCATAAGATGAGAAAAGGTTGAAACTGTTCCCTTCTACTCTCAAGGATGTAGCATTTCTCTAGTTCATGGGATTACCTGGAAATTGCATCGCAACTTGGGCTCAGATGCAATAAGCCTTTAACAACAAGTATCAAGACTATTGTAGGTCAAAATATACTAAAGAAGAAATTTTCCGAATGACTATGGGAAGTGATGAGTCCCTAGAATACTATGAGGAAAGGTTCCAGCTTGGTTACAAAAGGGTCGAGTGTACACTTGACCCTGAGTCTCTGAAGTTGGTCCTACTCAGGGGAATTTGGGAAGACCTTTTAGACACCCTCCATCTACTGGCCGGGGGAGACGTCTACCAATTGTCCTATTAGGACATAAAGACTGTTTTTAGGAACCATTATAGAGCAGCTAGAAAGAAAGGTAGGGTGAGTCAAACAATAGTCAGTGCCTCTTCCTCTAACTCATCCATCAAAGGATAAATTGGAAACATGCTGGAAGACTTCAAGAGTGAGATGATGCAGACTCTTGCCATGCAAATGGATACCTTGCATATCAAAAGGAAACAAGAGGAAGCAGAGAGGGATTTGGCCATTTTTTGCCCTAGATGCACCAAGAGGCATACTAGGAATGAATTCCCATTGAACTGTATAGAGGTTTCTTTAGTCTATGAAGAAAATCATTCTACAAATAAGTGCCCTTCCTTACCTAGACTTAAAGCTGTATATCAAGGTGCTGAGCGAGTCACTGAACAACTCTATTACATAAACCAAAGAAGGCCGCATGGACTTAGACCGTACCAGTAGGGGGTTTAAGGGACATCTCAGGCATGCTAAAACCCCAACCAAGTCACTTCTATACCTTCTTGGGGCCCCCCTGCTCATCCTTCCTAATCCACGCCTCCTCCTTGGTCCTTCACATCTCAATATCATGCCCAACCAGCCAACCATTCATTTCAATCCTATGCTTAGCCACCACCTCAGTGGAATGCACCTCATCAGAGGTGGAGGTGCCAATACAACTCTCTTCCCACTCTTTTACCTCGACCACTTGCCCAACCACAACCATTACCTCCTGCTCCAGAAAAGAAACCCCAAATTCCTGCCTAGCCAAATCCGAACCTGAACAACAGACCAGCTCAACTAGTGTATAGTGGGGAACCATCATCCCAACTTATGCCATGGAGATTCAGGAAATCAACTTGCAACCTGGGAAAGTTCTCCCAGATAGCCAACCTCCACCCAAGGAGGTTGAGGAAGATAAAGAGGAAAGTGAACCTAAAGCAACTCCACCCTTTCCTGAGAGATTATTCGTGACAGTCCAGTCGACCCCAGAAGAAACTGAACTCCTGCGGGAATTGAAACATTTATGTGTGAAGATACCACTTCTCCAAGCCATAAAAGATGTGCCTATCTACAATAGGTTGATCAAAGAGAAGTGCTTTAGACATCTAGGAAGGCGCAAGAGAGATGCCCCAACAATGGAGTACTAAAAAGGTATGTTTTTGATGATCATTTCAGTGGCTTTTCAATGGAACTTGTGAACCTTTTTACATCATGAACTTGGAAAACAATAAAGAATTATAACAAAACATGTGAGATTAATATGCAAGACTTAACAGCTAATAATTTTCATTCTCCTGTGCAGGAAAGGGTGAAAACAAGGAGCTGCTATTCCAAAGAAAAAGACAAGAACAGGGTAACTGCTGTCCCTTTGACGGGGGACCGAGTGCAAACAAGGCTTAGCAGATCAAAGCAAACTGGCCCAGAAAAGGAGGAGAATACACCAGCTCGGTGGAGGAGAAAAGAAATGATTAAGTATTAATAGTTTGGGGAATCCCTCAGGATCTTTGATCCTGAGGGATCGTTGCTTTATTTATCTTGTTACTTAGACATCTTCGTTGTCACCCTTATATAAAGGGACGACATTGTTAGCTTTGGGGATGATGCTTTTAGGTAATTTTCTGTTAAAGATCAAACGTTGATCATCGAGTCTCTTTGAGAACTAGTTCATTGTACTTTTGTTTTATGCATTAATATAAACTTGGTGATTATCTCATCTTTCCGTCTGGATTAACTTAAAGTAGTGTACCCTTGGAGGCTAAGGGCTCGGGCCCAGAGGACACTTGCTTCTGTATCACTACGATTGGATTTCTGCGTGGTTTTCTTATCGTTGTTATTTGGTAGTCTGATATGCTTATAAGTTTACATCACATGCTTTGTTAAGATTAATTCATTAAGGTTTTTACAGGCAGAACTGTTTATTGACTCTGCATTATATTATTGATCCTTTCTGAGTTGATTGAATATTATTAGTCTTGACTGAATATTGTTACTATTTTGTTACAGAGCTTTTGTGTTGAACATTCATGTTATAGAATTTATCCAAAAGTTTTGCTCTTTACGATTCAGGAGTAATGCTGTTCCATTTTGAAACGCAGTCGTATTCCTGTTAATTAAGATTGATGCTAGATCAAATTACTCTTCAAGCGTGTTGTGCATGCGTATGATTTCCTAGTGATGTTCCATAACTTATTAGTAATTAATGTTGTTCCATTAGTGTGTGTTGCTTGATTTGCCTTGAGAATAAAGGATTGTTGTTTGGTTATAATGAGTGCATCTGAGTTAATAGATTAAGTCTGATTACTGCTCACGAGACTTAGTTGTTTAATTTCTATTCCATTTCAGAATTACTGTTCCATTTTAGCATTGCTGTTCCATTCCAGATTTGTTGTTCGATTTCTTATTTGCTATTCCATTTTGCCATCTACCGTTCCATTTACTCGCATTTGTTGTTTTGGTGTGAGAGACGATCTGTGGCTGTAGTGAGCCTCGATGTTTACTGGCTAGCTCCCAGACCCGTGGTCCATGCTCTAATTTCCTTTCCATCAGTTTCCAAAGGGACGGGCTACCGCTGCCGAACCCTTGACTGATAAGTTGCCTAGTTTTCTGAGTGTGTGATTTATTCCTTTGAAGTAACTTAGATATAGACAAGCATACGTTTACTCTTGTATTTTTTAGCATTGTAATACTAGCATTACTCTGAAAAATGATAGCCTTAGACTGAGACACTCTTTGAAATAAAAAAACGCTCCTGGATTGACATGTTAATGTGAGGTAATTAGAGGTGAAAGAGACCCTTTTTATAGCTCTACACCAACCATCAATGTCATAGAGAAATTGTCCAACCTGATGTTGGGGCAAGTAATCTGTCCAAAATATCTAGACCTTGGGAGCCCAGTAGTTGATGTCCACATTAATGGCACCATGATCCCACACACTTTGATTGATCTAGGATTTTCCATTAACGTGATGACAAAAGACACAATGCTCAAACTCAACCTCCAGGGCTCCTTGAGGAGAAAAACAATTGTGTTATAGTTAGCAGATCACTCCACCGTGACCCCTTAGGGGATTGTGGAAGATGTGATGGACTACATTGATTCTTGGGAGTACCCTGTTGATTACTTACTTCTGCAGCCAAAGGAAAATCTCACTAGGTATCCTCTCATTTTGGGAAGACCCTGGTTGGCTACCACTGATGCCTACATCAGCTGTCGAGCTGAGAACATGACCATAAAGAATGGGCATATGTCTAAGTAGTTAATCCTATATCCTCCTGCCAAACCTTTGTTAGAACATGATATACCTCACTGGTTGGAGGTGGAATATGAGGATGAAGTCTATTCTACACTACTTTGTGCACTAGAAATCGCCATGGGGGGAAAACAACAAGATGAGGATGATATGATTGAAAATCTGATTCAGAATCCAGGTCCCAGTGTATCGCCCTTAGAGGACATAGTAAGAGAAACCCAAAACAACTCTTCAAATGATCTCTATTTGATCCACTCCACCCTCTCCGTGTTAAGAATATAGAGTTTGGCCCAGAAAGAACCTTAAAAATCAATCCATCCCTATACACTTCCCAGGAGAAGGAATTGTGTAGCTTGCTGACAAAGCACTTAGATTCCTTCACCTGGAGTTATAAGGAGAAGAAGGGAGTGCACCCTTCAGTATGTACTCATCATATATACATCAAGGAGGGTTGCAAGCCAGTCAGGCAACCTCAAAGGAGGATGAACCCAACACTTAAATATATTGTTAAGGAAGAACTGCAGAAATTGCTTGATGCATGATTCATCTATCCCATCACTAACACTGAATGGGTCTCTCCTTTGGTGCTAGTGCCAAATAAAAATGGTAAGTGGAGAATCTTTGTTGACTAACAGGAATTGAACAAAGCCACTAAAAAGGACCTGTTAGCCCTGCTATACAAATACTGATTTTAGAAGGTCAAAAAGGATCATGGTCTATTGGTTGTGTCCAAATGGGGCTTGCAATGGTCAATTTTCTTTTTCCTCCTTCACCTCGCTCACCTCTGAACTCTCCTTATTCCCCAAATAAGCCTTTTTGAAACCCAACAAGGCCCCTTTTGGCCTTAGCCCCAAGCGTCAAACCCCAATCCTATCATAAAAAGTTACTCATATGCCCTTGCACACTAGTAAAACCTCTCATCATATCCCCGCCATTGATCACACCCCGCCAATATGATGGCCTACATCACACCCGATAAAGTAACTGGTCAGACCACTTGCCACCATTAGATCCATCTCCGCCCAATATGATTCTTTTCGCTCTCATCGCACCAGCAACTCAATCGAACGATAGCATGCAATGAGAGTAGTTTTTCTCTCTCATCTGTTGCTATGTGTCGATCATTGAATGGAATTGTGCGATCTCAAGCTTTTACTGCTTCATGCCTGAAATAGGTGCAATGAATACCATTACCGCCCATCCAAATCTTCCTGCCAAATAATGACTGTGCAGCTCCATAGCCCAGTCACCGTCCGATCTATCCACTAAAGATTCAACAGCTATGAATAACCCTGCTCTCACCTCGACTGAAAGCCTCCGTCGAGCCATCTCTGTCATCCATTCCCTCGATCTGAGAACTATTCTTCTTGCTCATCCAAATCATACACCTACCCATGAATTCCATGTACTCCACCATTATGCTTGCCCAAAGAAAGAGATGATCAGTTCGGCCATCATCAGTCACTGTCAAATCCCCCAACAACCATATTAAACAGAAAGCATGGCCAATGTAAAAAAGGACAAGCATGACCCTGTAACTAAATTTATCAGTCATGGAATCCACTAGTACAAGCATTCCAAATGTCTAAAGGGACAGCACAACACCTGAACAAATCAAATTTATCCACTGAAGCAAGCAAACACATTCAAAGACTCCATGAGGTAGTTAAATGTGGTTGGTGGTCAATTATGACCCCTCCATACCTAAAGTGGCCAAGTGCCCTTGAAATGTAAATCTATAAATACCTAGAAGCAAGATGTAATCAAGGTTGGCATTTGATGTAAGGTTCAACTTCTCAAGATTGTGGATATTTTGTCACTTGCAGTGTCTCATCTTTATTTTTAGCTAATACAAGCTTCTTTTGTTGTTAACTACTCACTTACCATTTTCCTCTGTTCCAAGCTTGTCCTTTTGTTATGTTCTTGATCTTTTGGGGTTTAGCACTAGATAACTATCATCTTATCTCTGTGTCAGATTGTTGAATGTATCACTAAATCGGTCACTCAAGTTCCTTTCTATTTGATGCTAGAGAGCTGTCATCGTGTCTATGAATTAGTAGATTAGATTTACAGGTTTCTTTATTAGTTTCAACCAACCATCACATGGTCTTTTGCATCTTCTAGTGTGGTTAGTATTCTCCATATTCACCTAATATCTAAACTGTGAGCATTTGGTGGTCTAAAGCCTTGTAGTCTGACAGTGTTCATGCATGTCTAGAGTGAAACAAAGTAGAAGTGGTTATCTGGCTTGAACAAACCATCATTCCTTCCATTAAACCTGTAACAATAGTTGAATTTGTATGTTAGTAGGCATCTCCGAGCTACAACCTAGGAGAGTTTCTTGCAATCCTAACATTAATTAGCGCCATTGCTAGGGAGAGGAGATTGAAGGCCAGCTTCCATGGGAGAACGACACAGATCCAGCTTCGAAGATAGACAAATTCTGGACACATTATTGGTTGTAATCATCTATCTGGCGACTCTACTGGAGGACCAACCATTTGGCAACTCCACATCATAGTTTTGGCTCAGTTTGTGAGGCATACTCGGAGAAATCCTCAGAAATCACCAGCTCACCCAGTGCGTGACCCTAAGAAGATTGTCAAGCAAAGAAATATATCACGAAAAGGAGCATCAGGATCAGGTAGTCCTAAACAATATTATGTATCTCTGTAAGAAAGGATTGTAACTGAGCATGCACATGTTGAAAATTTAGAGCCTAGCACTATCAGTGAAGAAATACCCTCAGAGATTCATAAAACTCATTGTTCAATAAGTTTCTCTTTGGATATCAATTCGAAGAAAACCTCCCCTATAGTCCATTATTTTCCTTCAGCCCTGTCATTCATTTCTCAACTCCTTTCCTTTCAAACTGCCAGCACTCTTCCATCCACCCCAGTCATCGCAGGCCCACAAGCACCCACAAAGATGGATAAAATCATAGATGCTAGGTATGGACCCCTGGTTCTTCCTACTCCTTTGAATTCCATGCCTGTAGGAGAATATCAGAAATACATTCCTAAGTTCACTGGTACAGAGGGAGTAACAGCTAGAGAGCACCTTGAGTCTTTTTATAGCTATGTTGATAACCTAGATAACAGTGAAGATTATGTGTGGATGAGAGTGTTCGTCCAAAGCCTTTATGGAGAGGCTAGAAAGTGGTTCAAAGAACTACCCCCTAGGTCTATAGAAGACAATGAAGCGTTAGATGATGTGTTTTTAAAGCATTGGGGAGATAAGAAAGACCTACTATAGTACCATATTGAGTTTGGCAACCGTAAGAATGAATATGGGGAGTCATTGTCTGATTTTAATAAAAGATTCAATTGTATGTATAGCAAGATACTAGCTGAAGTAAAGCCTACCTCCACCTCTGCGAAACTCACCTAAGCTAATGCCTTTGACTATGATTTCTGCCTACTATTAAGAGAAAGAAGATGTGCTAGTCTAGCTGAAATGCAAGATGCAACCTTAGAGGTGGAATCCAATATCATGGCTATAGAGGAACTCAAAGGTCATGCTGATAGAAGGAGGCAGAGAGGTGAGGCTTCCTCTTCTTCTTCATCTTGAGAGCCCAAAATAGACAAAATGACTAAAATGATAGAGTCATTGGTGGCTGAAATATCCAAGCTGAAGGTTGAGTAGAATTCTGGGAAAGCAAGGCTTCCTAATGCATTTGATCTTAGAAATCCAAATCCATTTAGAAGAGCAAATGAACAATTGCAGATCATTTAGAGGGGAAAAGAAGCCAGTTAAGAGCAAAGATTTAAGGCTCCTTTTCATAATGTAGTCATGGGGGAGGATCAATTTGATGAAGAGGATGAGATTCACTGCTTGGAAGACAAGGGCAATGCTACTTTCTTGACACTGGCTGCCTACAAAGAATCATTACTCAGGGGACATACCAGTCAAGAGTGGGACAGAGAAGCTGTTCTATAGAATGAAGATCAGCAAAGATATAACTTGAGGTCAAGAACAAGTAATGTCAAGGAGAATCCTGCTCAAAGAGTTGTTGTCCCCACAAAGCAGCATACTAACAAATAGAAAAGACCAGCAGCTGATCCTATCATCCTCAAAGTAGTAGCTGAAGAGGTAAGAGTCCCTGACAAGTCCCCTTCCGCTTTTAGTTTTGAATCAGAAGTGCAGAAGTTGAAAATATTTGTACCTCTGATAGAACTTGCAAAGAGTGAGGTCTTTAGAAAGCCTATCCTAGATGCCCTTGAGCTAAAAGCCTCACAAGCATCCATGACTATGTGAATTTACAAGATGATAAACCTGCAGTTGTTCTTAGCCCAATGATTGAACCAGCTAATGAAAATTCCCCATCATTTTATGTCTCTTTTACCATTCATGACAAAATCCTCCACAACTGTCTGCTGAACATAGGTGCTAGTCATAATCTGATGCCCAAAGCTGTCATGGAAGAGTTAGGCCTTGATATTATCAGACCTTATCATGATTTATTCTCCTTTGACTCAAGGAAGGTGAAGTGTCTGGGGTTAGTCAAATACATAGCCATCACCCTAACTCAGCTGCCCATGAAAAGCATGATGATGGATATTATGATAACAGATGTTCCCCCTAAGTTCGGTATGCTACTTTCCAGAGGGTGGATTAAGAGGTTTGGTGGGACATTACAAAATGACTTGTCTTATGCCATTGTCCTAGTTTTTAGAGGGGGAAAGCAGAAGACTATGCAGAGAAGCTCAACTAGCCTATATCATTAGTGATGAGAAGAATCCCACTAATCATTCCATTTACACTGTGGACAATGACTTTGGGGCATGTATTCTCCAAATTGAAGAATCCCATAGGGCCTCGGTGCAACTCAAGAAACTAGTATGTCAGGTCATGGAAGAGGAAGAAAAGTGGAGAAATTAGGCTTGGGACATGTTCTTTGATGGACCATGTTCAAAAGAAATTGCAGGAGCAGGAGTGGTGTTGGTGTCTCCAAAACAGGAAAGCGCACATCTGTCTTTTAAGCTGACTTTTCAGGTCACCAACAATATAGCAGAGTATGAAGCTCTGTTATTGGGATTAAACATTGCCAAAGACAGAGACATAAAGGTGTTTGGAGATGCTAATCTCATCATTCAGCAAGTGAAAAAAACATTCCAAACAAGACACCCAAGGCTAAAAGCATATAGAGACGAGGTATGAAGACTCAAAGAATATTTTGATAACTTTTGTATCTCATATATCCCTAGAGTAAAGAATCAACATGTTGATTCCCTTGCTGTGTCTGCTAGCATGTTCATCCCTCCCAAGCCCCCTAAACTGGTTTATGAAGTCCAAATAAAATATAGACCATCCTTTCCTGATAATGTCCAACATTGTAAGGTCTTTGAGGATGATGAGGAAGTAAATAGGTTTCTGCAAGTCATTGATCAATTCTTTGAAATGAAAATTGATTAGGAGAATGAAACCTTCGAAGAATGTCCCCAGCCCTAGCTTAGAAACAAAATTGTCCAAGATAGCATTGTATAGTTGCCTAGCAATCATATACCTAAAGGGATAGTGCCTCTAGAGAAGTTGTTTGACCAAAATGATGTGCCTCATAAGATTTACCAAAAAGAAGATCAGTCTGCAGTCCATAAGCATAAAATAGCGAGTCCAGAACATCCAAAGTATATAAATATGTCCACCCATTTGTCTGCTGCCCAAAGTTCTGAGTAATGCACCTTAATGAAGAACTTTGTTGATGTCTTTGCTTGGGAATATAGTGACCTTAAAACTTATGACAAAAATATCATCCAACATAAGATCCCATTCGAGAAAGACACCATTCGTTTCAAGCAAAAGCTAAGACCCGTAAACCCTTTGCTCCTTCCCCTGATTGAAAAAGAAATCAAGAAGTTGTTGGCTGCCAAAATCATAGTCCCTCTAAGATATTCAAAGTGGATAGCCAACATGGTAGTGGTGAGGAAGAAAAGTGGACAAATCAAGTTGTGCATTGATTTCAAGAACCTGAACAAATTCTCTAAGAAAGACAACTATCCCCTACCCAAGATGGATCATTTGCTTCAGAAAGTCTTAGGAGCCAAGGTTATGTCTTTCCTGGATGGATTTTTAGGTTATAATCAACTTGTTGTACATCTATATGACCAAGAAAAGACTGTATTCACCACTCCTTGGGTCACTTTTATGTACTCCAAGATGAACTTTGGATTGATGAAAGTTGGAGCCACCTTTCAGAGAGCTATGGATATAGAATTTGTAGGAGAGAAGGATAAGTTTGTCCTTGTCTACCTAGATGATATAACAGTATACTCCAATAGCCATAAAGACCATTTGCAGCATTTAAAGAAGGTGTTTCTGAAGCACAAAAGGTTTTAGATATCAGTGAATCCTAAGAAGTCACAATTTTCTTTAGAAGAGGGCAAGCTGTTAGGACACATTGTTTCTACTGCAGGTGTCAATATTGACACATAAAGAGTGAAAGAAATACAAGCTTTATCCAATCATTTCAGGGCAAAATAAACTTTGTAAGGAGGTTTATTCCTAATTTTCCAGAATTGGTAAAACACATCACCTCCATGCTGAAAAAGGGGTTAGAGGTCGAATGGACTGATGCAGCAAGAAGATCGTTTGAAGCCACCAAGAGAGACATTATGGAAGCTCCCACTTTGATCAGCCCAGACTATAGCAAGGAGTTCCATATTTTCTCCTTTGCCTTCGGTGACACCCTTGCAGCAGTCCTATTGCAGAAAGATAATGAGGGCTCAGAGCATCTAGTGGCATTCTTCAGCAAAACATTAAGGGATGATCAACTAAGGTATGATATTATAGAAAACAAGGCTTATGCTCTGATCAAATCCTTGAAAGCTTTCATAATCTACATTCTGAACTCCAAGTTGATTTCATATGTGCCCTCTGCTTCATCAAAGGATGTCCTAACATAGCCAGATGTTGATTGAAAAAGAGATAAATGGATTGAAAAGCTCATTGAATTCAATTTAGAGTTGAAACCCACCAAGCTTGTCAAAGGTCAGGGTCATGCCAAGTTGATGGCTGAAGAAAATTGCATGATGCTGGACATAAACGACATAGGTACAAGCTCAAGTGACGGACAGATAGAGGAAGGAATAGTTGAACGAGGACAGAACCAAACTTTGGCTAAAAATCTAGCCTCCTGTGAATGGTATTCTATAATAGCTCAATTTTTGCTGAAGCTAGAAATTCCCCCAGGCCTAAGTTCAAGCTAAGCCGGGACAATTAAACTCAGAGCAGCCAAGTATTACATTCATGAAAACTTGCTATATTGGAGGGATCCATCTGGAATCCTTTTAAGATGTCTGGACAAAGAACAATCCATGGAGGTAATGCATCAGTTTCATTCCAGCATCTATGGAGGACAACATTGTTGGAAAATCAGAGCCCACAAGATCCTTAGAGCGGGGTATTATTTGCCCACTTTGTTTTTTTATGTCTTCTCATTTGTAAAATCTTGTGACAGGTGCCAAAGGTTTGAAGGAAAACAACAGTTGAAGTCTTTTCCCTTGAAGCCAATACATGCCAGTGGTCCTTTCCAGCAGTGGGGCTTGGATTTCATAGGAGAAATTAATCCACATTCCAGTGGCCAGCGCAGATGGATCTTAGTAGCCACTTACTACTTCACTAAATGGATCAAAGCCATCCCTACTAGGAAAGCCGATCACCATGTGGTCATGAAGTTCATAGTAGAAAACATTTTTACCAAGTTTGGTTGCCCACACAAATTAGTTACAGACAACACAATAGCCTTCAGGGAAAAAGAGTTGGTGGACCTGTGTGACTTAATGGGCATTAAGCTAGCTCATTCCACTTCATATTACCCTCAAGCTAATGGTCTAGCATAATCATCCAACAAGATCCTGATAAGAATAATCAAGAAGCTACTAGAAGACAATAAAAGGAATTGGGATTCCAAACTGAAGTTTTCATTATGGGCTGATAGGGTCACCACCAAGAAATCCACAAGGAATTCTCCATTCAAACTGGTATAAACTGAGGCTATATTCCCCATTCACTTGACCCTCCCTGTGGCTAAGTTCTTGCAGGAAGAGCAGGATGAGGAAAATGATATGACAAAGAGGATCAATGAATTGGTAGAAGTGCATCAAATCAATGATCAATTGGTTGAAAAGTCTGGAGCGCATCAAAAGTGAATCAAGGAAGTCTTTGACAGAATGGCAAAGATAGAAATTTTCCAAGTTGGAGATGTGTTTCTTAAATGGGATGCACCAAAGGAGAAGAAAGGCAACCATAGAAAGTTTGATGCACTATGGACTGGACCTTTTATCATTGCTCAAATCCAAGGGAACAACACTTTCATGCTGCAAAGTATGGAAGGAGAAACAGTTTTTGATGGCCCAGTGAATGGGTGGTTTTAAAGGTTTATTTCGTTTAAGGCGTTCAGGCATCAACATTGTAAATATGTTATTTTTATAAGTTTTAGTGTAGGCTTAATTAGACTCCATGCCCAATGGAACACTAGGAATTATTGCTGATCTGGATTTTGTATGAAAGGAAATGGTCTATAGTTCTCAAGACCTCACAGGGAGGATCTCATCCCCAGAAGGAGCCAGTGTTAGCCCTGTTATGCAAATACTAATTTTCTAAAGTAAAAAAGGATCATGTTCTATTCGTTGTGTCCAAAGGGGGCGCGCAATGGTCACTTTTCTCTTTCCTCCTTCACCTCGATCACCTCTGAACTCTCCTTATTCCCCAAATAAGCCTTTCGGAAACTCGACAAAGCCCCTTTTGGCCTTAGCCCCAAGCACCAAACCCCAATCTCGTCATAAATCCTTACTCATATGCCCTCGTGCACTAGTAAAACCTCTCATTGCATCCCCTCTGTTGATCACACCCCGCCAATCTGATGGCCCACATCACACCTGATAAAGTAACCCTTCTGACCACTCTCCATCATCAAATCCATCTCCGCCCAATCTGACACTTTTCACACTCATCGCGCCAGCAACCCGATCAAACGATAGCACGGGATGAGAGCTGTTTTTCTCTCTCATCCATTGCTATGTGTCGATCGCTGAATGGAATCGCGCGATCTCAGCGTTTTACTGCTTCATGCCTGAAAGCGGTGCGATGAATACCATTACCGCCCATCCAAAATTTCCTACCCGATAATGACCATGTAGCTCCATAGCCTGATCACCATCCGATCTGTCCACTGAAGATCCAATGGCTATGAATCACCCTGCTCTCACCTCGATCGACAGCCTCCACCGAGCCATCTCCGTCGTCCATTACCTCGATCTAATGGCTATTCTTCCTGCTCATCCAAATCATTCACCTGCCCATGCATTCCACATCCTTCACTATTCTGCTTGCCTGAAGAAGGAGAAGAGTAGTTCCACCATCATCAGTCACTGTGAGACCCCCCAATAACCATATTAAACAGAAAGCATGGCCAACGGAAAAAAGGATAAGCATGACTCTGTAACTGAATTTATCAGTCATGGAATCCACTGGTACGAGCAGTCCAACCGTCTAAAGGGACAAAACAACACCTGAACAAATCATATTTATCCACTGAAGCAAGAAAATGCATTCAGAGACTCCATCAAGCAGTTAAATGCGGTTGGTGGTCAATTATGACCTCTCCATACCTAAAGCGGCCAAGTGCCCTTGAAATGTAAAATTATAAATACCCAGAAACAAGATGTAATCAAGGTTTGCATTTGATGTACGGTTCAACTTCTGGAGACTGTAGATATTTTGTCACTTGCAGCGTCTCATCTTCACTTTAAGTTAATACAAGCTTCTTTTGTTGTTAACTACTCACTTTCCATTTTCCTCTGTTCCAAGCTTATCCTTGATTTGTTGTGTTCTTGATCTTTTGGGGTTTAGCACCAGATAACTTTCATCTTATCCCTGTGTTAGATTGTTGAATGTATCACTCAATAGGTCACTCAGGTTCCTTTCTATCTGATGCTAGAGAGTTGTCATCCTGTCTATGCATTAGTGGATTAGATTTACAGGTTTCTTTACTAGTTGCATCTGGCCATCACATGGTCTTGTGCATCTGCTGGTGTGGTTAGTATTCTCCATATTCACCTAATATCTAAATTGTGAGCATTTTGTGGTCTAAATCCTTGTAGTCTGAGGGTGTTCATGCATGTCTGGAGTGAAACAAAGTAGAAGTGGTTATCTGGCTTGAACAAACCATCATTCCTTCCATTAAAACTGCAACAATAGTTGAATTATATGTTACCAGGCATCTCTGAGCTACATCCTAGGAGATTTTCTTGGAATCCTAATAGGACCATTTCCCTTTACCTTTCATAGATCAGGTGTTAGACGGTCTGGCAGGGAAAAAGTTTTTCTCTTTCCTAGATGGGTTTACTAGGTACATTCAGATTCAAATCAGCTTGGAAGACCAAGATAAGACCACTTTCACTTGTCCTTGGGGTACCTTTACATACTGGGTAATTCCTTCTGGTTTGTGTAACGCTCCAGCCACTTTCCAGAGAGCGATACTGAGTATATTTTCTAAATTAGTTCATGATGCAGTAGATGTATACATGGATGACTTTACTCCTTATGGCTCTGACTTTCAGGAAGCTTTCTCTAACCTAGGAAAAGTTATAGATAAGTGTATTGAGATGAACTTATCCCTCAATCTGGAAAAATGTGATTTTTTGATGACTTAAGGGACCATGCTAGGGCATGAAATATCTCCACAAGGACTGCAAGTGGACCCTAACAAAATTTCCATCATCCAAAGGGTCCCACCTCCTCAAAAATTGAGAGATGTCAAAGTTTCCTAGGCTTAGCTGGGTATTACCAGAGATTCATTAAAGATTTCATCAAGCTAGCCTCTCCTTTGTTTGGTATTTTAGGTAAATATGTCGAGTTCGTGTGGTCGTAAAACTGTTAAGAATCTCTAGATACCTTGAAGAGAAAGCTCGTGACTACCCCAATTCTGAGAGGCCCAAACTGAGCCCTACCTTTCCACATTCACACAGATGCCTCAAACAGAGCAATAAGAGTAGCCTTGGGACGAATTTATGAAAAGTTACCTTATGCCATATAATTTATAAGAAAAAACTTATCAAAGTTGGAGTTGAACTATACAGTTACTGAAAAGGAACTCCTAGTTGTCGTGCATTCATTAAACAAATTCAGACATTATATCACAAGCTATCAAACCTTTGTTCACAATGATCATGCTGCAATTAGATATTTAACGAACAAACTTGATGTAAATGATCAAATTATTAGATGGTTTCTTTTACTGCAGCAGTTTGATTTAACCATTATTGATAAGCCTGGTAAAGAAAATATTGTTGTTGACATTTTGTCTAGAGTAAATTTGCCTACAGGTGAAGAAGGAATGGTGGATGACCAAATGCCAGATGAACAATTGTTTGCTATCTCACTACTCTCTCCATGGTTTGCTGATATAGCAAACTACTTGGTTTCAGCACAGTTCCCACCACACCTGTCCTTAAAAGAGAAGAGTAAGATAGTAAGGAAAAGTTCCCCTTTCACCTGGATTGGGGGAAATCTCCTCAAACATGGCACAGATAAGATCTTGAGAAGATGTGTCAGGGAGGAGGAAGTCTTTGACATCCTCCTCACCTATTATGACTGGCCTTGTGGACGTCATTTTGCAGCAAAAAGAACTACCTTCAAGATACTGCAAGTAGGCTACTAATGGACCACTCTTCATCACGATGTGAGGAGATATACCAGCCAGTGTGATCGGGGTCAAAGGATGGGGAAAACTACTCCAAAGGATGAGATGCTCATGCAACCACAAGTGACCTTTGAGCCATTTGAGAAGTGGGGCATGGACTTTGTGGGGCCTATCAGCCCTCCTTCAAAGAAGAAGCAATATATTATTGTGTGCACTGCATACCTAACAAAGTGGGCATAGACAAATGCAATCAAAGCAGCGACAGAGGAAAAAGTAGCTGCATTTTATAGAGAAAACATATTCTACAAGTTTGGGTATCCAAGAGAGTTGGTCACAGATCAAGGTAGTCAGTTCACTTCCAATTTGATTGAATACTTGCTCACACATCATATAATCAAGCACATGACTTTGACCCCTTACCATCCACAAGCCAATGGGCAGGTGGAGGTCACTAACATAGCTTTAGAAGGGATCCTGACAAAGGTAGTGAGAAACAACATAAAAGACTTGACAGACAGATTAGTTGAGGCCACTTGGGCCTACAATAGAACATGGAAGACCACTACAGGGTTCACACCCTATGAGATGGTCTATGGGAAGAAGGCTTTTCTATCAATAGAATTTGAATTCAATACCCTAAGGATGGCAGCTCAGCTAGACCTAGACCTTAGCCATGCATAGAAAGAAAGATTACTTCAGCTCAATGGATTGGATGAACCCAGAATGCAAGCCCTTCTCCATACAGAGGTAGTTTAGCTTCAGAGAAAGATATGGCATGAAAAAAATATCAAGGAGAAGCAATTCCAAGAGGGAGATTGGGAACTACTCTATGATTCAAGATACAAAAATTTCTAGGGCAAGCTAAGGATAAGATGGCTAGGAACCTACATTGTGGAGAAATGCAATGAAAATGGTTTAGTTTTGATCAGAACCATTGATGATGAAGCCATCCCCATGCTTGTCAATGGACACTGGTTGAAAGTCTACAAGAAACCCCTCTCCAAGCGAGAGTTCATTGAAGATTTGAATAAGACGTTGATGGTAGTGGAGCATGTCTTAGCCTCCACTTCATCCACTCACTGAAGAAAAAGAAAAAAATAAAAAAAAGGACTCAAGTGAAAACGTCCATGAGGTGCTTGAGTCCCATCATTGGGTTGAAAACCTCTTCTGAGGCAGACTAGTGATGTCAAAAAAAGGAAAAAGAGGGAAAAATAAAAAGCCTGCATCACATCCCAAGCATCATTTTTCTCCCTGTCCGAGAAAAACACAAAAAAAATAGTTCTTCAGGAAAAGAGGAAAAAAAAAAGGAACAACACCATCCACTGCACCTGAAGCCTACTTATTACCTCTCCATCTCTATCTACATCTCTGGCATCATCCTCATAGCTCCAAGCATAGAAAGAAGCTGAAGTTTCAAAGGGAGAAGCAGCTACAGGAGCTCTTGTAGGAATTCCTGTAGCAGCTGATTCCATTAAAATACAACATCAACTACAAGAGGGTGCAAATTGGAAGGTTGAAGAAGACACCTAAAGCTCAGATCTAGCCAAAGAAGAACCTGCACAAGGCACAACCACACATCAGCAAGCAAACAACATTCATCAAAAGAAACAAATGCATGCAGCAAAGAGAGAGAGCCACAACACCTCACAGCAAATGCATTCAGATCTCAGGTAAGCAACTAACCCGCTCCTCTATTTTCATTTGTGTAATTATAAGGCATGAAATAACAATGACATGGTTGAGGTTGAATGAGGGAAAAGTGGACAGTTAACTTAGCCACCTTTATCTAGTTGACTCCACTCATCCAAAGACGTCACCCACATGTACACACAGTCAACTCAAGAAAGATGTCAAAGACAAGCAATGGAGGAAGTGTGAACTCCGATGCAATCATGAGGGATGATTACGAGGAAAGGGCCATGATGACAAGGTAGGTGGGGACTAGTGGTCCGAATATGGCCAACGTACACTTTGCCAACTCACCCTCCATCACTGGAAATATCCATAAGGGGCGATAAGTACTCCTACGGGAGCACTCTCACCACATTTTCCTTCATTCTCTCCTCAAGACTCTACTCATGCAATCTCCTCATGCCCCACAACCTTGTAACCATCATTCTCCATTGATCTCTCCAATATTCCTTCTCTCAGCGTTTTCTACAGGAGCACTTATAAGTTCTACAAGAGCACCTACAGGAGTTCTACAAGAGGTCCAACAATCTTCTACAGGAGGGCCAGTAAGTTCTTTTGAAGGGAGAAAACATAGGTATTAGCACGATTCTTGGGCTGAGGAGGTAGGTTCTAAGCACACCCCCATTGAATATCAAAATATGCAAGGAGTGGTTTAGATTTGAGGAGGAAATAAAACCTTTAGGTGGAGGAAATACATAATTTTTTTTGCTTATTTCTTAAAATCACAATCTCTTTGTTTCTCTATTTTTATTCAAACATTGTTGTCTCCATCACCACATTTGGCTTCCCAAAGAAGCATAAACAAAATGATAGGAGTTTTTATGAAGAAGGAGCCCACCAAATCCTCCAGGCTCCATGCACATCCCCAAGTAGTGGACATATTCACAAGAGCAAATTGGATGAACTTTTTCGAGAAATTCCGAGGGGTTGATGAGGAAAAATGCTCAAGAATTTGCTAACTCTTTGGTCCCTCACACCAAAACACATGCCACTCTCACCTTTAGAGTTCTTTCCATGTAGATAACCCCTGAATTTATCAGTAAGGTCACTACCCTTCCTCGTAGGTTGCCTTGGAGTAAGGATGAGAAACCAATTGGCCAGGCTACTAAGAAAAACGTTTTCCAAAAGAATGAAACCCCTGTAGAGGATAAAAATGGCATTAGAAGAGCTATCATACCATATCCTTGGGATGAGGTCAGCTACCAAATAATCAAATATATTTCCTGTGAGGGGAGGTACATCATTGTCTATGGTTACCACTTTAGAATCCTTCCTGAATTGAGATATGGCATGGACACTCTTGCCCCTCAGAAGCTCAGCATTCCCTACTTCCTCCTGTAGTCTCTCATTGACTCCAGCACTAAAGTTCAAGCAAGAAATCTAGAGCAGCTAGCTCACCATGGGTTAATCAAAATTTTAGTGGAATAATCCCTCCATACATTTACACTCCCTATAGCATGAAGAATATTTCGAAACATGACAACAGATGATGACATAAAGACCCTAACCTATGATATCAGTACTATTGGCAGTGAGGAGGAAGAAAAACAAGGGGGAGAAGGTTAAGCAACAGGTGACTTAGCAGAACAAGAAGGGAAGAATGAAGAAACTAAGATAGAGGAGGGGAAAGCTGAAGAAATAGAGCAAGAAGAAACAAAGCAAACAAAGATAGAAAAGAAGAGAAAAGGAGGAGAAAAAGGGGTAGAAAAGACAGAGGTGTCCCCTGAGACGTTGGAAAGAGAGGCAACAACTGCTCTCACTACCCTCAGCACACCAATTAAGCCAAAATAGAAGAGGAAAAGGCAGGCCTCAATGTATTTCAGGGCAAGGAAGAGCACAAGAATCAAAACAGTGAAACCCCAACCTTCTTCAAAAGTTCCAATTACAATTGAAGATTCGCCCTCTACCCAAGGAAAGGAATCCCCTTTTAAGGCACCTATCACATATGAAAGGGGGACTTGTAGATCTCCCACATGGAAAGAAAAGGTAGAACTATAGGACTCAAAATCAGTCCTACAGGAGGCACAGACAGTTCTACAAGAGACACTATCAAAACTATAGGAGACCCAAAAGCTTGAGAAAAGGGTAGAAGGATAGCCACAAGGAAAGGAGGAAGAAATATAGCTACAAAAACCTGATCCCAAGCCCAGTCTTGGCTCCTACTACAATCTTCTTGAGGGGGAAAGAATAATTCCACAAAAAATTGAAATTCCACTATTCTTTGAATTAGAAAAAGAGAGAATAAAGAACCATAGGTGGATGAAAATAGCTAAATCCAAAGGAGTTGAGGATATTTGCCATATGGAGAACAAACTTAGAGAAATGGGCAGAGAATTGAGTGCTATTAGACATACAAAATCAATCACAAGAAGCCACCTCGAAACTGAAAATGAATTGCTAAGGAGGCAACTACAAGAGAAAGAGACCCAACTAGCATGCATGGCTATCTGGTCCAGGGAAGCATTGTAATGTAGAACACCAGCAAAATCCTATGGCCTGTATCTCAAGGACCAATGGTTGCAATTTCAGATAAAGACTTTGGCACAAAAAGGCACAATGCCTTTCCAGGATTACAGGCATTTTATGGACCTGTGTGACCAAAGCACATCAAAGGATAAGGCAAAGATGGCCCTCACAGACATGAATGTGTGGGACCCCAATGCCAGGTGAGGGGACATACAACTAATGTCCATGGCCTCATGGATGAACCATGAAGCGTTAAGGGTAGCAGAAATAAGAAGGTTGATGATAAAGGAGCAGAATGAGCCATTACTAATCATAGCTGGGCCATTAGACCCCATGACACTCATCAGCACACATAACCTACTTGCCAATAATCCTGAGAATTCCCTTATATATATAAGTGATCATGCACAAGCAATTGCACATTTTGAGGATATGGAAAGGTTACTTGGGGATGACTGTCTGCATGCATGTATGAGGAGATGGAACACCTTACCACACTGTCTGCAGATCATGGAATATCATTCCCTAATGAGGATGAAGGAGGCATTAAGGAGAGTTCCAATGTATAATAACTCCATGCAGAGGCTAAAGGTAAATTGGATTGGCCTCAAATTGAGTCCCCCACTGCTACTAGGCATGCTGGAAGGAAAAAGAGAAGAAGAAGAGAAGGAGAAGTGGGAACAAATAGGCACGGAGGCGGGATTATATGACAAGGAAGAGGAGACCACATTAGAGGCATAGGATGACAGGGAGGCCACTAGGGCCATAAAAGATGAGGAGATGGACTAAGTTGCTCAGAGGATGAGAACACTTTTAGTAGGGTTGTGATGATGAGCCTCATAAATGGGTAATTATATGGGCTCATTTTACATCCTAACCTAGTCAAATCAACCATTCTCTTAGCTTACTGTATGATTCTCTGATTATATTCATGCTTATAGAGTGAGTTGAGCTAGTTATGATGCCATGTGGTTTAACATGCGTTTCATAAATGGGTAATTATATGGGCTCATTTTGCATCCTAACCTAGTCAAATCAACCATTCTCTTAGCTTATTGTATGATTTTTTGATTATATTCATGCTTATAGAGTGAGTTGAGCTAGTTATGATGCCATGTGGTCTAACATCTGTTTAATGCAGATTATTGATGAGTTTTGAGGTCAAAGTCAAGGATCCAGTGCAGAAATGGTAGCAATAACTTGAAATGGACAAAGGAGAGGAATTATAGGAGGGAATCTCCCTCATTTATTACTCCTCACTTCAAATTCCCTCTTCATTCAGCTCAGAGTACAAGCAACCAAGTCATGCACTAGAAGGAAACTAAGCAAGTGAAGGATGACTGATGATTATCTTGAGTTTTGGGAGCCAATACTCCATGATTTTAAGGAATCTATTGGTAGCTTAATTTGTATAAGTAGATAGGCCTAGGACTTCACTAGGGTCAGATTTTTGTTGGATTTTTCTTGTAGTTTTGCTTATGTAAACTCTGCTCCAACTCCGAGCTTATTTTTTTGACAGTTCCATGTAATCTTGTTATTGTTTTGGAAATAAGGATGGGATCCATTTTTAGCTAGCACTGAGTTACCTCATAGGGCTGAAGCTCTTGGGTTAGGGCCCAATCCAAGTAGCCAAGCTCCTTTTTACTTGTATTTGTATTTTTTATTTCAGCTTGTAGATTAGGTTGTTGTTAGATGTATCTCTTTTATGATTAAGAATAGGTTACCTTTGATGATTCAATCGTTTGCTTCCATTTGTGCTTTCTATAGAAGGTTAAGCAGTGATAAAAGGTAGATTTAAAAGGCTAGCAAGAGTTCCTTGGCCTCTCTTCCTCCCTTTGGGACCATGATTTGAGGCAAAGACCCTCTTGCTTCCCTAAAAACACAAATTTTCCTTATTCATAGGACTTCTAGTGTTTGCAGCTTTTTAGTTCGATAATAGTCTAGTTTTTCTTTGCGTCAGAACTTCTCCATCATGCTCATTTATTTACTTACAACAATATCCTTTCATTCTTTCGTTTCTTGCAACATTCCTCAACATTCCCTTTCATAAATCATAGTTTAGACTAGTTGATGCAAAGCTATGTTTTTCCTAGCTGCACTTATTTCATTGCTTGCTTAATCTCATTGGTTGACTTGTTGGAAATAATACTGAGAGGGGGGGGTGAATCAGTATTATCAGATCAATAAAACTTTTTCAATGCTCAGAAACATATACGCTACTTTAGTTAAGTGAACCAGCGTGTACACGCTACTGTGTCTAAAGAAAACAGTGTATAACCAGAAAACTTATAATTCAGTTAGTTTATCTTCAGTTAAGTGCATCAGGTCATCATACACCATATTAAGAGTAAACAGATGCAGTATAACAGAACAGATCATCACACAAGAACCACACACATGAACACCATGATATAAGGTGGAAACCCAATGTGGGTGAAAACCACCTGCTGCAAGTCGTCTCTATCTTTCTTTAATAAGAATTTCAGTTTACAATCTTTTATACTGGTGCAGCCTTATACCAGTACGCAGGCTACAACCTGCAGAAGGCTTCAACCTTCTCTCGTTCTCCAATCTTCCTTGGAAGGGAGCTCCAACCCCCTTTGCTCTTGTACTAGCTAAGATACTAGTACGTAGGTGCTGGCCTACAATCTTCTTTCCTTCAGGTACCACTTTTCATCAATTTTCAGACTGGATACTCCTGAAGCACAACATTACAATCTGAAGACCATGATCCATTCACAAATCATATAAAACAACCAATACTAGCATCATCAATCTTTGAATCATTAAACCACTGAAACCCTGTCAAACCCAGTCACCAGAACACAGAGCAGACTACAGAACTCTGCAATAACAGTCAGATCCAGCTGTAACCCAAAAATCAAGCTCCAAAAGATATACGCTACTACTATGAAGGCAACCCACGTATACACGCGGTTTTACCGAAGACAACCTGCGTACAGATCTAAAAATAATTTTTCATAACTTGCAGCTGTACCAGATTTCAGTTATACCCAGAACATAACATTGCGTCAGTATGCAGATCTAGAAATTCACATAATCAACCATATAAAGATAGTTCATTTAAAACCATTTGATCCCGATCTCTCCTTAGATCTTGTTCTCCATCAACCGATGAGATCTCTCCTTAGCTCAGATCAAGCAATACACCATCAACCAATAACCTGCATACTGGATCTAATACTTCATCAGATATTCAAGACATTTCAGATACACTTGCCTAAAGATTTCCTTCTCCTTATATAGCCTTAGGCCTTGTTCAATACCAAGAGCCAAAACCATAGAAATCCAATACCATCAACTTCAAAACTAGGGATCGACACATCCGTCGAGACACCATGGTCTGAAACCATAGGCACAACTTCCAAGGAATAACCGCCACGGACCAAAAAAGAGTTTTCCACATACACGCGCTTTTATTGAAGCCAACCTGCGTGTACACGCGACTTGGGCTTGATGAACCTGCGTGTATGAACTTTCTCTTCTTCTTATAGTTTGATTATCAATTTCTTGCTGCTGACCTTCTGCACTATGATTTGTCATCAGTGTGGTTTGCCATCAAGGACAACACTTATCTCATAATGCCAACAATCTCCCCCTTTGGACTTGATGGCAACAACACCAAATCACTCTCCCCCTTTGACATCAAGGGCAAAGGGCTATGCTCCCCCTGAGTACATGCTGATATCTTGGCTTGGCTGTGCTGAAACATGCTTCCTCTGACTGTAGGCAAGATCTGCAAAAAATGTTCTTCAAAGGAACCAAGACTTATACATCATAAAGGACCTTCCTATCACCAAAAGACTCAATATATACATCCATACTCCCAACCAAGTGGGGATACATCATAAAATAACAACCAATTACATTACATCATTCATCCCAGGCATAGTGGGGAAACTAACATAGGTCGTTACATGACCTTGACACCATAAAAGAGATATCACAGAAGAGATACATGACATAGAGACAACAAATCTAGACCAAGACTTATGAAAGTCACAAGCAGCATCTGATACACCTCTTTTAGATCAGCATCCAAGATTTCCTTCTGAGCTCCTTCTCCTGAAACCAACAATAGTTGTGTACTAGAACCAAAAGCATCTAAATGCCAACAATGCTTTATGAAACTTTAATCTGCTCCCCCTGAACCTGTGCCTGCTGCTCCCCCTGAACCTGTGCCTGAAGAATTCTGGCATACCCATCTCAGACCTTCTCCGACCAGAGTCTGCCCTTGTTGTTCAGAGCTCCATATACGCGGCTTCTCTTGCAGAAAACGGCGTATGCACGCGGATATGCTTTCTGCAACACACGTACCCCATACACGCGACTTTCCCAGTATAAATCGGCGTATATACGTGGATATCCCTTATGTAACTTGCGTATACCAAATTTTCTGTAGAACAGACAAGCTTCAACAGCAGGATGAAGCATCAACTACTCCCAGCTTTTGTCTGAGATATTCAAAAGTTTCCCTGGGCAGTGGTTTTGTGAGAATGTCAGCAACTTGTTCCTTAGAAGGAACATACTCCAACTTGACCTTCTGCTCAAGCACTTGTTCTTGAAGGAAATGATACTTGATTGGTATGTGCTTGGTCTTTGAGTGCATGACTGGATTCTTTGAAATGCTAATTGCACTTGTATTATCACATAAGATAGAGACTGGTGAAGTGCAGGTGATTTGAAAATCCTGCAAGGTCTGCATCATCCAAAGAAGTTGTGTGCAACAAGATGCCACAGCCACATATTTTGCTTCAGCTGTAGATAAGGCAATCGAGCTCTGTTTCTTGCTGAACCAAGATACTAATCTGGAGCCCATAAAGAATGCACCACCACTTGTGCTCTTCCTGTCATCCATGCTTCCGGCCCAATCTGCATCTGTATAAGCATGAAGTGTGAGATCTGTATCTCTAGGATACCATAAGCCATAATTTTGTGTCCCTTGAAGATATTTGAAAATTCTCTTCACTGCCTAAAGATGCGTCTCCTTTGGATTTGCCTGAAATCTCCCAACTATTCTGACTGCATGCATGATGTCTGGTCGGGTACCTGTCAAATAAAGCAAACTCCCAATCATGGATCTATAAGTTGGTTGATGAACTGCTGCTGATTCATCATTTTCACTGAGGCTGCAACCTGTAACTATGGGTGTACATACTGGCTTTGAATCTTCCATGCCATACTTCTTCAAGATCTGCTTGAGGTACTTGGTTTGAGATAAGAAGATGCCTCCTTCATTTTGTTGGATTTGCAATCCAAGAAAGTATGTCAATTCTCCAAGTAGTGACATTTCGAATTCTTTCTGCATAACCAAAGCAAAGTTTTGACTCATAGTCTCTTCATTGCTACCAAAGATAATATCATCTACATAAACAACAAGTATTAGCAATTTGTTATTTTCAATCTTTATATAAACATTGCTATCTGCTGATCCTTTTGAAAAGCCTTGTTGGTGAAGATATTTGTCCAATCGATAGTACGAAGCCCTTGGAGCTTGTTTGAGACCATAGAGAGCCTTTTTCAATCTGCATACAAGGTTTGGATCATTCCCAAGAATGAAACCATCTGGCTGCTCAATATAAACTTCTTCTTCTAAGTCTCCATTCAGAAAGGCTGATTTCACGTCCATTTGAAATACCTTGAAATTTTGAAAACTTGAGAGAGCAAGGAACATTCGGATGGCCTCAAGTCTTGCAACAGGAGCAAAAGTCTCTTCAAAATCTATCCCTTCTTGCTGCGCATACCCTTTACAAACAAGTCTGGCCTTGTTTCTAATTACTTCTCCATTTTCATTCAATTTATTCTTGAAGACCCATTTTGTCCCTATGACATTCTTATCTTTTGGTCTAGGAACCAGTTCCCAAGTGTTGTTCTTTTCTATCTGCTCAAGTTCTTCATCCATTGCTTTGACCCAACATTCATCTTTGCATGCTTCTTTCACATTTTGTGGTTCAGTGGAAGATAGTAACGCCAAATAGCTTGAAGCTTCTGCAATTCTTCTTCTTGTTTGTACTCCTGCTTCTTTCTGCCCCACAATCTGAGATTCTGGATGATTCTTTTGAACATATCTGGATGGAGTCTTCTCTTCTATTCTTGTCTGCTCCTCTGGTTCTTCTTGAGGTTCTTCCTCTTCTTGAGGTTCTTCTTCTTCATCATTCTACCTTTGAGGATAGTCTTCATCTTCTTCAATGTCTTCACGATGAATTTGCCTAGGAATGTATCCCTTCTCATCAACCACTACATCAATGCTATCCACAATTCTCCCAAGTCTTTTATTGTAGCATTTGTATGCTTTGCTATATGGAGAATAACCAAGAAGAATACCTTCATCTGCTCTTGGTTCAAGTTTTCCAAGTTGCTCATCAGTATTCTTAATATAACATTTGCTCCCAAAGATTTTGAAGTGCTTCATCGAAGGAGTCTCACCACTCTAGAGCTCATGAGGTGTTTGAGTGCTGTTTACTCGGACATTTGTTTTGTTAAGAATAATAACAGCAGCATGTGCAGCTTCACCCCAGAAGGCTGCGGGAGTACCTGATTCATCAAGCATAGCACGAGCCATTTGTTGGATTGTTCTGTTCATTCTTTCCACAACCCCATTTTGTTGAGGAGTTCTAGCTGTAGAAAATTCTCTTCTTATCCCATGTTCTTCACAGAAATCAAAAAATTCATTTGAGGTGAACTCCCCACCTCTGTCAGATCTGAGGCACTTAATTTTGTGTCCTGATTCATTTTCAACCAAGGCTTTGAAGGATTTGAATTTTTCGAATGCTTCATCTTTGTGCTTCATAAGCCCTAACCAAACAAATCTGGAGAAATCGTCAATGAATAATATCAAGTATTCTTCTCCTCGAGGTGTTCTTTTTCTGAATGGACCACATGTATCTGTATGTACTAGCTCAAGAGGCATGCTAGCTGATCCTTCCTTCTCTGGAAAGTTAGTTCTGGTTTGCTTTCCAAACTGACAAGATTTGCATATAGTGTTGTCTGGAATTTTGATATCTGGAAGACCACGAACTGCCTGATATTTGCATGCTTTCCTTATTTGTGAAAAGCTTAGATGCCCCAACCTTCGATGCCATAGCCAGTGTTCATCATCCTTGCTCAAATAGCATTGTTGTCTTTCCTCAAAGGTATATAGATTATTTGGAGTCCTTCTTCCCTTGAGCACTGTTTCACCTGTATCAAGATCGCGAACACAACATCCATTTGATCTAAATATTACCTCTGTTCCTTGATCGCACATCTGACTGACACTCAGAAGATTATGCTTCAATCCATCAACATATAAAACATTTCCTGCTTTGACCTTCTCTTTCAATGGAGCAACACCTTTTCCTTTTATGGCTGCAGAGATATCGTTTCCAAAAGAAACTTTCTTCCCCTTTTCTAATGCGGTATATGACTCAAGCTTTTCTTTGTCCCCTGTCATATGCTTCGAACAACCGCTGTCAATGTACCATATACTTTCTTGACCTTCTGCATAAAAGGCTATCCCACATCTTTCTGGTTGCGGTTCCTTTATTCTCCATGTTCTGACATTTGAAGTTTGTTCCTTCTAAGTTGTCTTCCGGAACCTGCTCCTGCATTCAGAGTCTTCATGACCAAAGTTATTACAAATAGAGCATTCAACTTCATTTTCAAGAACCGAAAAGTTGTTATAAGTTCTTTTCATGGTTTCAGTCATTCTCCCTTGATTTTGAGCTTCTCTAGTCATGATTGTCTTGTAGGCAACACATTGAGCTGCTTTGTGACCAAAGTTATGGCAAGAAAAGCATTGGCCATTAAAGAAACTTCTGCGATAATCAGATCTATCATCCAACCGATTGTAGCTTCTATTCACATTCATTCTTGGAGCAAATTGGGAAGATTTTACCTGTGGCTGATTGTAGCTTCTGTTTGTCCTTAAGATGGATTGCCCCTGATAGTTTCTGTTTGCAATTCGTCCCTGCTTTACCTGATGGTCTTCATTGTGCTTTTGCTCATTTCTTCTTGCTGCATCAAGATAACTTTTAGAGGTAGAGGCTTGAGATGTTTCTCCATTATATCCCAGACCTGTCTTGATCAGAGGAGATCGCTGCACATTGATAATCTCATCCAAGGTTTCAGATCCTTTAACAAATTTGAGATTAATAGCTTTTGTTTTCTCAATCTCTTTTCTAAGACCAACAATTTCACCTTCTAATTTTTCAAGATGTCTTTCCTTTTCATCAATTTGAAATTGTAGAGTATCAATGATCATATTATTCTCTTCTATACATCTCTTAAGTCTAGTAATTTCTTCATGAAAATAATCCACATCTATAGCATCCATATATTCATCATCTTCAAATGCCATTAACAATTTATATTCATTACCTCGTTCATCTTCATCACTGTTTGATAGACCATCACTATCTTCATGAGTGTAGTAGCTTTTCTTATTTGCACTTTGTTTCTTGTTCCATCTAGAAGGTTCCTTTCCTTTATCCTTATAAGGACATTTTGCAGCATAATGACCTACTCTTCCACAAGCAAAGCATTTAAAAGTCAACTTACCTCTGAACCTTCCAGAACCCCTTTGAAGATTTCTGACAAAGTTTGATTCTTCTTCTTCTTCTGGGACGTGGCTTGCTTCATAATAATCTTCTTTGCATGATGCCTTGAAAGCAGCTTCTCTTCTGTCTGATGGACCCCCCTTTCTCATTTCATAAGCAGTTAGAATTCCATGTAGCTGAGACATAGTAAGAATTCGTAGATTTTCCTTTTCTTCTATTGCAGATACTTTAGATTCAAACTTGGGGGACAATGATCTTAGAACCTTTTCAACCACTATAGCCTCTTTTATTTCTTCACCCAAATTTTTCATACAATTAACGATCTCATCTACCCGAAGAAAATAGTTAGCCACACTTTCATCATTATACATCTTGAGAGTCTCATACTGAATCCTGAGAGTTTGAAGTTTAGCACGCTTTACCTGTTCATCACCTTCATAGCTCGTGAAAATTTTGTCCCATATCTCTTTTGCGGATTTGTAGTGCATTACCTTCATGAATTCCATTTGGGATATACATCCTAATAGGGTACTGACTGCTTTCACATTTGTTTCATACTTCTTTTTCTCTGCTGCATCTGTAGGAGTAGCTGAAGGAAAAGCGTAGCCTGTTTCTACAATTTCCCAAACTTCTGTGCCAAGAGATTGAAGATAGGCAGTAACTCTTACCTTCCAATAATTGAAGTTTGTCCCATCAAAAACCGGTGGCCTGATTGATGCTTCTCTCTCGTAGTTGCTCATGATGAACGATCTACCTTCAAGCGATCAAGCTTCTCTGAAGGACCTGCTCTGACACCAATTGTTGGAAATAATACTGAGAGGGGGGGGGGGGGGTGAATCAGTATTATCAGATCAATAAAACTTTTTCAATGCTCAGAAACATATACGCTACTTTAGTTAAGTGAACCAGCATGTACACACCACTGTGTCTAAAGAAAACATCGTATAACCAGAAAACTTATAATTCAGTTAGTTTATATTCAGTTAAGTGCATCAGGTCATCATACACCATATTAAGAGTAAACAGACGCAGTATAACAGAACAGATCATCACACAAGAACCACACACATGAACACCATGATATAAGGTGGAAACCCAATGTGGGTGAAAACCACCTCCTGCAAGTCATCTCTATCTTTCTTTAATAAGAATTTCAGTTTACAATCTTTTGTACTGGTGCAACCTTATACCAGTACGCAGGCTACAACCTGCAGAAGGCTTCAACCTTCTCTCGTTCTCCAATCTTCCTTGGAAGGGAGCTCCAACCCCCTTTGCTCTTGTACTAGCTAAGATACTAGTACGTAGGTGCTGGCCTACAATCTTCTTTCCTTCAGGTACCACTTTTCATCAATTTTCAGACTGGATACTCCTGAAGCACAACATTACAATCTGAAGACCATGATCCATTCACAAATCATATAAAACAACCAATACTAGCATCATCAATCTTTGAATCATTGAACCACTGAAACCCTGTCAAACCCAGTCACCAAAACACAGAGCAGACTACAGAACTCTACAATAACAGTCAGATCCAGCTGTAACCCAAAAATCAAGCTCCAAAAGATATACGCTACTACTATGAAGGCAACCCGCGTATACACGCGGTTTTACCGAAGACAACCTGCGTACAGGTCTAAAAATAAATTTTCATAACTTGCAGCTGTACCAGATTTCAGTTATACCCAGAACATAACATTGCGTCAGTATGCAGATCTAGAAATTCGCATAATCAACCATATAAAGATAGTTCATTTCAAACCATTTGATCCCGATCTCTCCTTAGATCTTGTTCTCCATCAACTGATGAGATCTCTCCTTAGCTCAGATCAAGCAATACACCATCAACCAATAACCTGCATACTGGATCTAATACTTCATCAAATATTCAAGACATTTCAGATACACTTGCCTAAAGATTTCCTTCTCCTTATATAGCCTTAGGCCTTGTTCAATACCAAGAGCCAAAACCATAGAAATCCAATACCATCAACTTCAAAACTAGGGATCGACACATCCGTCGAGACACCGTGGTCCGAAACCATAGGCACAACTTCCAAGGAATAACCGCCACAGACCAAAAAAGAGTTTTCCACATACACGTGCTTTTACTGAAGCCAACCTGCGTGTACACGCGACTTGGGCTTGATGAACCTGCGTGTATGAAATTTCTCTTCTTCTTATAGTCTGATCATCAATTCCTTGCTGCTGACCTTCTGCACTATGATTTGTCATCAGTGTGGTTTGCCATCAAGGACAACACTTATCTCATAATTCCAACATGACTATCAGTTGTTTATTAGCATATATCTTAGAAAATTAGATCATCCTATCATCCATCCCACCCTCCATCTTATCGATGCCCTATAGGTTGCCCAAGTGTCCCCTCAATTCTGCCTTAGTTTCCTGCATTTTCCATAGAATTTCTTCCTCTCTCCTTGAGAAAATCCAATCATCTTTCTCTCTCCTAATGATTCTTGGTAGACCCTATGTGCCATAACACCTCATTCAAACCTTCATCCACCTTTTCCACCCACTCTCACACCATAAAAATAGTGAAAACTGCTCTCAGCCTCCTCTTGTAGGCCTCCTATAGAATGTTGTTTTTCCTCCTATAGATTTCCTGGGTCCTCCTATAGATTTTCCTGTAGGCTTCCTTTTGAAGGCCGAGTGGGGGAAAAGCCTCCAAAAGGCCACCTGAGACCTCCTAGGACCACACCATAGTACATCCTCTCCAGTCCCAAAACCACGCTCCATCACCACCTATTCGCTGCCACATTCACAAAGAAAAAATTGCATACATGTGAAGTTCACATAAAAATACATAAAAATCCAAAAAGATGTTTTTTCTAATTTACTTCCAGCAATAGCTTAGTTAGATGTTGTTTACTTCCTTGAGTATGTAATGTGTTAGTTCCCTAATTTTCGTCCTTTTTGACCATTTTTCCCTTCCCAAATCATAACCATTTACCCCTGTTTTACTTATTTTATACACCCTCATCTTTCACTAGTGCGAGAGTGATGACACATTTTGCATTAACTTCATATTTTACATTTTTTAATTTAACTTAGCATTTATTAACTATTTACTATGTGATTTCCTGCTTAGAATTACTTTTGTAACTTATCGTTACCTCCTATGCTATTTAATAGTTAAATGCTCACCTTGACCATTGATTTTATGTGCAGATCAAATCGCGCACCAGTGCCAGCACTGTGAATCTTGGCAGCAAATCTAGATCTCTTAGATTTCCACCCAAGTCCCAGTTATAACAGCAAGTCAATCTGGGGTAGCTAAGATTGGACTTAGGTGGAACGAACAACTGGAGATAGCCACGAGCCTTTCTGTTAAAATGTCTAACTGTGGAGGCCGAGAGCCTATTTTGCAACCAATTATGCAATCTGGTGTAACGAAATCTTATTTTGTAACCAGTTATGTATTTTGTTGTAATGTAAGCTTATTCTGCAATTGGCTCTGTAACGAATTAAATGATCCTTTTGGCCTTCGACAAAGGATCTATATAAGAAGAAATGTAAATAGGATGAAATGCTAAATGGTTGATAGAATTGTATAGAACAGAGAGTAGAGCCAACGAGGCTGTAACAGGCTTGTCTTTTGTTATCACCCAAATCTGGGTTGGATATGTAATCACGTATGTACTTGCCTTGATGATTTAATAAGAAGAGCTCTGCCTTATGCTTCGTGAATTTTATTCTTTATGTTTAATAGTTGAATCGATTCAGTACTGAGTAGTGTTTCCATTTGAAAGGGAAATGTGCTGGTTGGCTAGGGCCAAGTCAACCCTGCATGTTTTCCCTCTCTTTTGTTCTTGTAATTTATGTTTTTGAACAGCCAAGTGTGATTTACTTTACAACATTTAATTTCTTGTCTGAGTGAATGCAGATCTGCAGCTTGAAGTAGTTAAATTTCCTTTTTTGCATCTGATTTTGAGTTGGTTTCTCCCGGCTAGTTCGAGCAGAAGAAATTACCTACACTAGTGCACGTTGATGTGCTATTCACTTTCTGCATGATTGGTTTGGCTCTCCCCGCCTGGTTCAAGCAGGAGAAATTACATGCACCAGTGCACGTTGGTGTGCTATTCAATTTCTGCATGTTTGGGTTGGTTTTTTCTTGGTCCAAGTAGGAGAACTGTTCCTGAACCAGTGCTAGATAGTGTGATGCAGTAGGCCTCTTTAGTTTACTTCTAACAATTTTATTTCTTTCGTTAAAATTTTACAATAGGATAAATTGAAGAAAGTTTGTTTCTTCACTTCTGCAGATATTCATCTTTCTGATATGCAATCTGGTATCATAACACTTGCAGTAATTAAGAATTCATTTCAAGAATTAAAAAGTTAAAGTGGAAGAAGCTCTGATTAGGTACAAGAACCAGTTTCTTAGTACTAGATCTGAGTGCTTTGGACTTGAGAAAGTTCAAAGCCCTTGCACGAAGAAAAGCACTTTTAGTACAAGACATTACTTTACACCTTCTGCATAAATTGTTGTTCCTGCACTAGTGCAAGAACAATTCCTGCAAGAAGTACATCTTTACATAAGTAGGTTTGAAGGGGCCCATCTGTAGAAGACTGCTAAGGTGTCTTTGCTAAAGAAAACCATTCTCAGTAGTTAATAAATAGTCAACTAGAGTAATTGCCTTCTTTTATTTCTGAATCTCTTTTGCAAGTACGTTTCTTCTCATTCCACCCTTAGATTATTTTGATGGTTTGAGTTTCCTTTTTCCTCTACAGTTGATTCTACAATTTTATAGGAGTGGATATTAGAAATATTCATACCATCTTTGGCATTGCCTGTGCTTTGTCTCTAAGTTTACGAATCCTCGGGTTGACAATTTAAGTGTTGATGAGTTTACTTAAGTGAAATTCTGGCACCCAACATTTTGGTGTCGTTGTTGGGGAGGTGATTTGATTTGGTAAGAATTTTATGATTGTACAATAGAGGTAATTCTTTTCTCTTTCAGTATTGTTTGGGAAATATTTTTCTTTTGAAGGAATTTTACTAGTGTTAATTGATTTATGACAACATATTTTTATTAGAAATTACTTCTTGTTTTTCTTTATTTGAAATGAATTCCTAGGAAAGGTAAGGGTTGAAAGCCCACTAAGGGCCAAAATAATTTTGAAAAAAATTCTCATATTGGGTCTCCTTCTGTTAGTAGGAAGCCTAATCAAACCCATCATGCAGGAAAAATCCACCTGGATACTAGTGACAACAACTCATGTGTGGTTCAGCCTATCGAGAGTAAGAAAGAGACAATAACAGATCATGAAATCTATGTGGAAGGGTCTGGTGAAAACCAGGATCAGGTAAGTGAAGAGCAATCCACTTTTGTGTTTCCAATTGTGGATTTTGATACTGTGGCGCAGATGAAGAAAATTCCACCATCAGCTCTCCCCCATTTTCACGGTAAAGTTCATGAAGACCCTGACTCTTTTCTATTCGAGTTTGATATTTTGTGTAGAAGTTATGATTATTCAACTGATGTTCAGAAGTTAATATTATTTCCTACTACCCTCAAGGACTCAGCCTTGAACTGGTTTGTGGGGCTAAGAGGAAACTCTATAACCTCTTGGGAACAGATGAAGAGAGTGTTTTTGTCTAAATATCAGGAATATTGCAAAACTTGGGACATACAGGATGAAATTTTTACGATCATACACGATGATGATGAAACTCTTGAAGATTACTTAGAAAGATTTATGTATATTCTACAAAGGTCAAAACTTAAGCTTGATTCCAGCATTATTAGAACCTTCTGCTTAAGAGGAATTACTGATAATTCTAGAAATAATCTAAATCTTTTGGGAAAAGGTGACATTTCTCAACAAACTTTTGATGAAATTTGTGAATTATGCAAGAAATTTTCAAGAAATCAATATAGATCTGGTAGAGGAACTCTAAATAGAAATATAAAAACTGAATCTACCGATGCTATGATTATTGGACTAGAAAATAAAATGGAAAACATGAAAATTGATATAATGAATTTTGTTTCTAAACAGTTTGACTCTTTAAGAGTCACTATGTATTTTCTGTCCTAAATGTAGAGATAAGCGTCCACCTAAAGAATGTCCTCTCAATTTAAAAGAAACTAATAAGTGTGCTATTTGTGTAGAAGACCATATCACTGAAAAACGTCCCTCCATACGAGGACTTAAAGCTATATTTACAGGAGGGTAGCCTGAAGCTGAATACTTGAATGCTATGGGAGCAAGAAGAAATTGGCCTCAAGTAGGTGCAAGTATGGCTCCTAAATTTTCTCCACACCATTTTGGTTATAATTCACATGCATATTCTTATCCCAACACTAATCAGCAGTGGCAGTATGGAAATCAATATCAGCATGGACAACCTTCCCAAGAATGGCATCCTGGTTGGAGAGAGTCAACTCATTCCCCATATTCCTACCAGCCACCTATGCAGTCATATCCTCATACACAAAATTCAATGCTGCAACTTCGAAGTCATTCTAATCCACCATTTCCTTTACCTCCACCCTTTCGACCTCCTCAATTGCCTACTCAAACTATGCCTAATCCTAACAATAAAAAATCAATGCAAATGATTTATGTAACAAACCCACCTTTATCATTTGAGTACCAGTCTATTCTAGTTGGGGTTCATGATATCCAGTTAAGATCGAGAAGGATTGTAACAGTCGAAAATCAGAACCGACCCACAATGATTGTTGAAGAGAAAGGAGAAGAGGAAACTCCTAACCATTCTCTGAAAGCAGTCACCAAACAATCCTCACCCTCTGGATCCTTTCCACCTTCTTCCAACCAGCCTCCCTTCCCAGAGAGGATAGTTATGGAAAGAAGGGAGCCTATTTCTGAGACTAGCTTGACATCAGAGCTTCGAAATATTTTCATTCAGATACCTTTACTTCAAGCCATCAAATAGATCCCTATTTTCACTAACACTATTAGGGAACTCTGTCTCAAGAAACCCGGGAGGAAGAAATTGGAACCCCAAACCATTCAATTTGTTGGAAGGGAAACAGAGTTAATGACAGGATGTGTATCTATGGAAAAATATATGGATCCTGGAAACCCTGTTGTCTCTATTCAGATCAATAATGTCCTTGTCTCTAATGTTTTTATAGACCCAGGTGTTACAGGGAAAAGTGTCTATTTAGAACTGCTTTATCCCACTAAGGTGTGACAGCTGCCTTCGAAACAAATAGAGAAAAACTACTTTTGTTTTTCCTTTATGAATTATAGATAGAGAGGAACGGAAAGACCAACCTCTGTCTTGCGCTAATCCTTCGATTTGATCCCTCTCTTCTTTGATAGTCCTCAGCTACATGCTCCCTTACATGCCCAACTTCACAAAGTACCTGTAAGATCATAGAAGCATAGCACTATACAAAGACATGGATCTATAATCATAAACAATCTAGGATCAGATGTAAATTGACCATACAAATGTAACAAGCATCAATGATACAAAAGCATGGAGGAAAACTCAAATAGCTTTTATTGATAAACAAGAAAAGAGCCAGGAGGAGTTACAACTAGTTGTTCCAACCCAGCATCAACCTCCCAGCAAAGAAGCCCCTCTTCACCTAAAACAAAGCTTAGATCACCCAACAATCTGATGTTTGTCTCTAGAAACCAACAACAATTCCTTACAATATGCAAAATTCCAGCCTCCAACCTCCAGATCTCTGGTATGAGAGATCTATATATAGATATTTGCAGAGGTGTGAGTCAGCTCTGGGTTTTTGATTAGTGTCTTCTCTCTGATAGTTCTAGATGCCACTTGGAGATCTCATTGATCTCTTACTCATCTTTGGGTGATTCTAAGAGGCAATTATCCCAAGAGAAGTTTCTGGAAGATTCCAAGATCATCCACCTCGCAAACTGTCTCCGCCACTTGTCTTTTCTCATCCATCGCACCCCACAGAAGGGATTTTTGAAATGCAACGCACTTCCCGTGTGTATAAGGTGTGATGCATTGCACCCTGGCCATGGAGGAAGTGAGATGATCCAGGTTTGACCAGTTCTGAGTAGTTTTTCATGGAGAACTTCTGGGAGAAGCTGTAATCAGTTGACTTTGTTCCTTTAGGGGTTAGAACAACACTTTTAGGGACTTAGGAGCCCTTGGTTTATGGAAATTTCATGCTTGTGGTTGTAGGGCACAAAAATGTCTATAACAACACCTCTCCCTTAGGAGGGCACTCAAGATTTCTAAAAACCTAACACAGGGTTAAGAAGGATTTTTTTTTGGGATGGCCTTAAATCGGATATTCAAAAGTTTGTGGCAGAATTTTTGGTTTGGCAACAAAATAAAGTTGAAGCAATTAAGACGCTAGGACTATTACAACCTTTATGAGGCCGTTAATCTTTTGGTGTCGGGTGAAATGCTTTATTATGAGGATTCGAAGTTCTTTCAATGCTGGGAGGAGACCTGTAATAAGATACAATAAAATACATTATCTTCATACTATTTTCATGATCTAGCTGAGGCGGGCATTCCCATGCTTAGCTTTATAAATTCATTTTCATGTACATAGGACAGACAATTGTCTGAGTGTAGACTGATGATTCTGATAGAACCATCATCCTTTTGAGTGGATGATTATCTGCGCAGCAATGATGCACATCTAATGTCTTTATTTCCCTGAATATATATCGCAGCCCGGATGGATGAAACTAAATCCGGGTTCTTCAATTCCAATCTTCACTCGAAGTACAAGTCGATCCATGTGAGAAATGTTCTGAAGTCAAACATGGAAAGACATCGCTTGATTACCAGTCAATGATGTAAACTGTTAACAAGCGCGAGAGGAATCATCGATAATGATAACGACCCTCAAGGTACTGCAGTACAATTCACGTGGTGTGAATAAAGGACTTGGCGTCAAACACCACGCAAAATCTTTCGGTCGAAGGCCATTGATGTAAACCTGTCGCCGGAAGTGAGAAACTTGCCATTGAGGCATGCCAACTTCAAAGTACTGAATGGGGTGTTCCTAGATCAACTTCTTGGATAATGAGCTGATGTCGACAAGAAGTGATATGTCACAGGAGGGCCTTAATGAATCCCACATCAATGACACGGAACAGAGCAAATGATTTTAATGGAGGTGAAAATGATCTGGTGATATAAGGTTCAAGGTGGCGGTCATGAAATAATGGAGTATAATGTATGGTAGTGTGTGAGACACAGGTGAATTCTCTGAATGACTTCTCTTGAACATATAGCGACACTGATGTGATGGATTGGTAGCATTAACCCCAAATGTGGATGGTATGGCATGACCATGGTGATGTGACCGATGAATGAAACAACCCAACCCGACTCGGATACGAAGTGGAAGTGTCATTTTCAAGAGCGACTTGCTACCAACAAAGTTTCTTCAAGTTTTCTTCCCAATTTTCCCCAGTCATTGCTGACCAGTACCTCTTTATTTTTGTCAAGCTTAAGGAGGATAACATATGCTTGTTCTACAATTTTCCCTTCGGGCAAACCCATCGCTATGTTTTAACGAGCCTAGCGATAGTGAAACTCGTTCTCGTCTATAGACAAGTTTGTCGCTATTAATCTTTTTAACAAGTTTAACGACAAAGATAACTCGATCCTTTTCAATTTTAGAGAGTCTGAAAAGGAACGTAAAGGTAACTCCAAAATTCCTTTTTCTTCATCTAACCCCTTAAGTCCGAAAATGTATAAAACAATACAGAAGGGATGAATTTTCGATACTTTTAACGAGCCGAACAAAACAAGTGCTCGATCGTTTTGTGTAATAATCCCTCAGGTCCAAAAAGATTAAAATCTAGAGGAAGGATAGCACTTCCTGTCCCTTTAACGAGCTGGAGAGGCCAATGGCTCGGCAATCTTTTCATATTTTACGAGTCAGTTGAAAAGAGCTTAAAGGAGACTCGTCTTTTGAGGAACGAGTGATAAAACAGGTAGCAGCTGATTCCAGGTAAGGTTTGGAATTTTCCAATCACGGCAGTGTCACAAGGATGGCTAGTGAAATCACTCTTCGCAGCTATTCCTCAAAATGGGTAAACAATCAAATGGAGGTGAATGATCGGCCAATGAAAAAGTGGAGGTGACGGTGCAAACACGACCAAGGCTTTAACGGCTAAAGTACTACATTCACGATGGTTATTTACCGGGGAATAGTTCATTTTTAATGAGCTTAAATGTGGGGGGAAACATTTTCTCATGTCTTATGTTTATTTTTTAACGAGCTTGAACTATGTGCCAAAACTGCTCGATGCGGGTTTATTTTTTAACGAGCTTGAACCCTGCAGTAACACTGCTCATGTAAGTTTGCATGCCCCCAACATAATAATGCAAATCGAGGTGCATGCCCCCCAATCTTCATTGCATTCATCTTGGTGGTTGGAATGAAGGTTTACTTTTGAGATTTGGAAAGGGGATTTGTTTCATTTCTTAATGAGGTTGACACAATAAAAGAACTATCCTCATGACTCCTTGTTTCATTTTTTAACGAGGTCGACACGAGGTAAGAACCATCCTTGAACTTCTTGTTTCATTTTTGAACGAGGTCGACACGAGATAAGAACCGTCCTCGGAGTCCACCGTATTTACAGTATTTGATAGAAAATAAAAAACTGATGGATGATTAAGGTTGCTGGAATAATCTTCTTGGTAATTCGGATGATGGGAGCGATGGTGGTAATCTTCCCTTGGTGCCTCTCCTATCACCATTGATTGAATGATTCCTTCGTCTGTAGAATGTACATGTGACCAAGGATCTGAAGAGGTGCCATATTCCTTAGACCTATCTATCCAAACACTCGATGAGTGTTGATTTGGGTTTGCCCCCCAAGCAAAGAAAATTGATTGCTACAATATTTCTAAAATGGCGATGATCCATACTAACAAAATGTTTAGGAATCTTCCGAATCCATTAGATATAGAAGATTTCATGTTGCAGGTTTCCACTGTGGCCACTTCCACCAAATTGCTCGGAGGCGGTAGGGAAAAAGTACCCATTAAGGCAGGGTCTTTTAGGAGGCCTACTCCAATATTTTGAAGCGAATGATTGCTTCCATGGATCATTGGAATGCTTCTCGTAACTTGTGAACCGTTGGGGAGAAATTTTTGTTGGTCGATGATTGTAATTCTTCCTTGAAAGGGAAATGCAATCTTCCTGAAGTAGGTCGAAACAACTACGGCCATGGCATATATCCAGGGCCTTCCCAGTAGGATGTTGTAATCGAGGTTTTCATGGATAACCTCAACATCAATTTCTACTGTTTTGCCCCCCAGTTCAACTTGAAAGTTACTTAAAATCCCATATGGAGTGTATGATCGTCCATCAAATGCTTTTAATGTCGTTGATGATCTCGACAAGGGTGGTGAGCGTAAATTTTTCCAGCAACTCATCGACATAATACATGTAGATGCCCCCTCATCAATAATTGTTCGATGAACAGTTTTGTTGAGGGCTTTCACTTGAATAAGGAAAGCTAGTTGAGCCGGTAATTGAGGGTCATATCCTTTATGATCAAAGGCCACAAGAATGGAATCGATTGGGTCAATTCCACCTATTGCTGATAATAAAGCTTGCTTTTGGGAGGGGAAATTTTGCGGTACCTCAAGTGTCGACATAGCAGACGGCGATTGGGCCAAGTCCTCTATTATATTATAATTCTGTGCTACTTTTTCACGAGGATTAGATGTCGATTTGTGTACTACTCCATTTGGCGACTTTATCATTGGTTCAGGAATGATGGGTGGCACAACTTCGGTCAAAGTTGTTGTTGAACTACTAGGTTGTTCATTAGCCTTGTTATTCGACGGTTGTGGATTCCTGTAATCTTTATTCCTTGTCGTTATCAAAGCATCATTTTGATTTTTCAAAACCGACAACATAAGCACTTGGGATCGGGAAGCATTTTGATTAGCAACCAGTTTGGTTCCCAGGTTTGAAAACGGATCAGTCAATACCGTTGAGGTTTTTGAACTCTCAAAGAGTTTCTTAACTTCAGCTATATGTGGACAATCTCTCGTCCAATGATCCTCATCGCATGTATAACACCCCGCAGGGGGTTTCCTTTGCCCAGAAGGGTTTGCAGAAGGTTTTTCAGGAGATGACTCATCCTGCTTCTTTTTTCTCCCTTTCTTTTTCTTCTTGCCCCCTGGTTGCTTCAGTTGTTTGCATTTGTCGGTCGACACGGCATTTACTTCTGAGGCAAGAAGTTCCTCATTTGCATTTTGACTGGAAATCTTATGGGCCCTTTTAGATGTAGCCTTTGTTGATTTCGTGTCTGTTGCGCCAATCACACCATCGCCGGCATGAGAGTCATTGTTTGATTTAGGAGGAGGAGGAACGGAAAATTCCAGTCTAGGAGCATCAGGTATTTTATCGTAGAGCGTGCTAGACTGAGTATAGATCATGTCTAGATATTGTGCATGAGCGATAACCTGCTCTTCAGTGACGACTCCCCCTTTTGCCACATCTTCCGTGATGGAAGGCAATAATGACTTAATAAACCATTCAGCTAAAAGCTGATCAAGAACATACGTTTTTACCATTCTACGACGACGTCGCCACTCATGTATATGATCAGATATGTGAGTGGTCGTTATCTGTTTGAAATTGGTAAGAAGTTCTGTTCCCGTTTCGTACCTTATCGGTAACTGAAAATGGGTTAAAAAGGTTGTGGCTAGGGTACTGAAGTTGTCCAACGAAGCTCTGGGTAACTCGATATACCATTTTGCTGTCGGACCAGTTAACGTCTTCTGAAATAGGCGAAGCCTAATCGAATCATTGTTTAGGGTGTTTGATGAACATGACAGATGAAATGTCATCACATGATTCGACGGGTCTTCACCCGGATTTCCATTAAATTTAGGAATATCCGATGGAAGTTTATGCGGAATTACAGGGAAAAGTGTCTATTTAGAACTGCTCTATCCCACTAAGGTGTGACAGCTGCCTTAGAAACAAACAGAGAAAAACTACTTTTGTTTTTCCTTTATGAATTATAGATAGAGAGGAACGGAAAGACCAACCTCTGTCTTGCGCTAATCCTTCGATTCGATCCCTCACTTCTTTGATAGTCCTCAGCTACCTGCTCCCTTGCACGCCCAGCTTCACAAACTACCTGTAAGATCACAGAAGCATAGCACTATACAAAGACATGGATCTATAATCATAAACAATCTAGGATCAGATGTAAATTGACCATACAAATGTAACAAGCATCAATGATATAAAAGCATGGAGGAAAACTCAAATAGCTTTTATTGATAAACAAGAAAAGAGCCAGGAGGAGTTACAACCAGTTGTTCCGACCCAGCATCAACCTCCCAGCAAAGAAGCCCCTCTTCACCTCAAAAAAAGCTTAGATCAGCCAACAATATGATGTTTTTCTCTAGAAACCAACAACAATTCCTTACAATATGCAAAATTCCAGTCTCCAACCTCCAGATCTCTGGGATGAGAGATCTATATATAGATATTTGCAGAGGTGTGAGTCAGCTCTAGGTTTTTGATTAGTGTCTTCTCTCTGATAGTTCTTGATGCCACTTGGAGATCTCATTGATCTCTTACTCATCTTTGGGATATTTTGAGAGGCAAGTGTCCAAAGAGAAGTTTCTGGAAGATTCCAAGATCATCCACCTCGCAAACTATCTCCGCCACTTGTCTTTCTCGTCCATCACACCCCACGAAAGGGATTTTTGAAATGCAACGCACTTCCCTTGTGTATAAGGTGTGATGCATCGCAGCCTGGCCATGGAGCAAGTGAGATGATCTAGTTTTGACCAGTTCTGAGTAGTTTTTCATGGAGAACTTCTGGGAGAAGTTGTAATCAGTTGACCTTGTTCCTTTAGGGGTTAGAACAACACTTTTAGGGACTTAGGAGCCCTTGGTTTATGGACATTTTATGCTTGGGGTTGTAGGGCCCAAAAATGTCTATAACACCAGGGGCAGCCATTACTGTCATGACTAAGCAAATCATAGATCAACTTCAGTTAAGCCACCTTCGCCCTATTCCCATTGTGCTTGAATTAGAAGATAGATCTAAATTGAAGATAGAAGGAGTACTAGATGATGTGATCATTTCATTAGATTCTTGGGAATATCTTGCTAATGTCATTGTGCTTCAGCCAATGAACCTAGTAGGAGGACACCTTTTGATCTTGGGTCAACCATGGCTTGTAATCACTGATGCATATATTGGATGTCATTCTGGTGATATGTATATTTCACATGGAGACTCTAGGAAGAAAGTTACCCTATATCTCTCTGCCAGATTCATTCAGGACCTTTCCAGATGCTTTGTGATTGGATCAAAGCAGTGATGATGAGAATCAACACATCTCCCTTATCCATCATTATACTGGGTCCTCACAAGAAGATTAGATTCAAGACTTCTTGAATAATCTAGACACTATGCCTAATTTTGAGCCCTTGAGCCAATTATTTAGCCTAGATTTTCAAGAAGATCATGATCCTCATTCTTTTGTACCACTGCATTTGACCACACCCTTGAGTACTCCCGAGCCTGATACTACTCTTGCTGAGATTAGCCCTAGTAAATCCTTGTATATTAGTTCAGATTTGGACTCATCTCAGCAAGAGCAGCTTGTGAGTTTGTTGCGAAACCATCTTAGTGCCTTTGCATGGGGTTATGAAGATATGAATGGTATCCCTCCTAAAACTTGCACACATCATATCTATATTCAGGAAGGAGCCCGACCTATCTGACAACCCCAAAGGCGAATGAATCCGGCTCTAAGAGATATTGTGAAAGAAGAAGTACAAAATATCTTGGATGCTGGTTTTATCTATCCTATTTCTGACAGTCAGTGGGTCTCTCCATTAGTTCTAGTACCTAAGAAGGATGGAAGATGGCATATTTGTATTGATTATCGAGAATTAAAAAAAGCCACTCTCAAAGATTATTTCCCTCTCCCAGTCATTGACCAGGTGCTTGATACCCTTGCAGGAAAGAAATACTTTTCGTTTTTGGATGGCTTTAGTGGTTATAATCAAATACGGATTGCACCCGAAGATTAGGATAAAACTAATTTTACATGTCCATGGGGTACATTTTCTGGTAGAGTGCTTCCCTTTGGTTTATGTAATGCCCCAACTACCTTTCAAAGGGAAGTTTTAGCTATTTTTGTTGATCTAGAATTTGTGGAAATTTATATGGATGATTTTTCTTTGTTTGGTGATTCTTTTCATGAAGCTCCTAAAAATTTGGAAAAAGTACTTCTTCGGCGTGAGGAAGCCCATCTTGCTTTGAGTGACAAGGAATGTAGGTTGATGTGCAAATCAAGGGTGGTACTTGGCCATTTTATTTCTAGTAAAGGTATCCAGGTTGATCCAGCAAATATTGAAATCATTCTGCATCTTCCTGCACCCAAAACTCAAAGGGAAGTAAGAGGTTTTTTAGGACATGCTGGATACTATAGAAGATTCATCGAAAATTTTTCTAATATAGTTGTTCCTCTTTTTAGGCTTCTAGCTAAATTTAGTGATTTTTCTTGGACTACAGCTTTCCAATAGTCTTTTGAAACATTAAAGGAAAAGTTAGTACAGGCACCAGTTCTGAGAGGTCCTAACTGGTCTCTACCTTTTCATATTTCCTCTAATGCTTCATATTTGGCTATTGGTGCAGCTCTAGGACAAGAGGAAAATAAGCAATCCTATGCCATTTATTATATTAGTAAAATTTTGTCTTTCGCTAAGTTAAACTATACAGTTATAGAGAAAGAGTTTTTAGCTGTGATTTTTGCAATTAATAAGTTCAAACACTATATTATACAAGGTGAAGTATTTGTACATACTGATCATTCCACAATTAAGTATTTGATGAATAAACCTTTAACTAGTGGTAGAGTGACTAGGTGGTTACTATTGTTGCAGGAGCTTAATATTACTATTGTTGATAGACCAGGAAAATCTAATGTTGCAGCAGATTTTCTTTCTAGATTAGATAATCCTAGTGAAGCAACTCCTGTTAATGATGATTTTCTAGATGAACATCCTTTTTCTATGTCAATAGATTCTCCATGGTTTGTTGACATTGCTAATTACTTGGTTACTGGGAAAAAACCACCCCACTTGTCCACCCGGGAAAAGCAGAATATTATTTAGAAAGGTGTTGCATACTCCTAAATTTTCCTGAATTCCGGGAGATCCCTTTTACATAGGCCCAGATCTAATTATCCATAGATGTGTAAGAGAGGAGTAAGTGTTTGATATTTTGAGATCTGCTCATGATGAACCTTGTCGAGGCCACTTCGCTGATAAGAAAACTGCATGTAAAGTATTGTGCACTGGTTACTTTTGGCCTTCCTTGTTTAAGGATGCCAAACAGTATGTCAAGCACTGTGATAGATGTCAACAAATCGGCCCGCCTAATCAAACCAATTAAATGCCTTTATGCCCTCAAGTTATGATTGAGCCATTTGAAAAATGGGTTATTGATTTTATAGGACCAATAAATCCAATGTCATTAAGTAAAAAGCATATTTTGGTTTGTACAAATGGGTAGAAGTTAAAGTTGTTTGTTTTGCAACAGAAAAAGTTGTTCTTGATTTTCTTTTTAATGAAACCTTTACTAGATTTGGTGTTCCTAGAGAAATTGTTTCTGACAATGGTTCGCAGTTTATTTCTAATCTGGTATAGGGTGTAATGGAGCAATACAAGATCCAGCACATGAAGACCATGCTATATCACATGCAAGCAAATGGCTAGGTGGAATCTACAAACAAGGTGATCGAGTCCATCCTTATAAAGACAATCAATATGCACTAAAAAGACTGGGCTGAAAGATTACGAGAAGCTTTGTGGGGATACAGAACCACTTGGAGAAATAACACGGTACATACACCATATGAGCTGGTTATGGAAAATAGGTTTTGTTACTAATTGAATTCCATATCAAAACCTTTAGGACTGTAGTCTAGTTAGGATTAGATCTCTCTGAGGCACAACAACATCATTGTCTCCAATTAAACGAGCTACATGAATTTTGAAGGGATGTTGTTCAGCAAAACATACTAATTCAACAGCAACATAAGAGATGGCATGACAAGTTTATTCAGAAAAATCAATTCCAACGAGGTGATTGGTTGCTCCTTTATGATTCTACGTTTAAAATTTTTAAAGGGAAATTCCATACACGGTGGATGAGACCTTATGAAGTAATTTGAGTATTCGAGAATGGAATAGTTGAAGTTAAAACTATTGATGGACAAGATTCAGTATTCTTGGTAAATGGACACAGATTAAAGAAGTACTTTCAGCCACTTACTAAGAAATATCTTTCACGCCAAGTTCAACAACAATTTGGGACGATAGTGGAAAATGGGAGTTGGAGACATGAATTTTTCTTCTTCTTAAAAATAAAAAAATAAAAGAAAATAATAAGAAAGAAATAAGATATATATATATATATATATCTATATATATATATATATATATATATATATATATATATATATATATAGATATAGATATATATAAAGAAAAAATATTTTCCTGTAGTTATGAAAATCAATCTGCTAACATGATTGCAGAATGATCAACCTAAAAACCAGCGTGCTGGAAGGAAGATCAAAAGTTCCTAATAAAAATAAAATGTTGCTTGATCTTTAGATGTGCTAAGCTACCGCCAAGGAGAAGCAGGTTCATCAGAACCAACCTTTATACAGTTGGGGTAATTAGCATGGATATTTTTTATTCAAGTAATTATTAGTTTTCACTGTAGTTATTTTTCTTGCAGCAATGCAGGAAAAATTTTCAAAAAAAGATTATGCCTTTCTTCATATTCCACTTTTGTAATACTCCCTCAGCTTTCTTCTTTTATCCCATCATATTGACCTTCCCACATTCTTCTAAATTTACCCTGTCTATTTTTGAAGAAATCCCACTTTAACCCTGAATTATTTTCCTATCCCACTTCCATTATTCCCTCGTTTGGTACTTTCCAGGAATCCTTGTAATAGAATTCCTTCCCATTCTAAAAATTTCCCTTTCCCAATCCTTTATTCCCTCATGGTTTATTGAAGGATATTTCATACAAAGAGCAAAAGGATGTGCTCTAGAAAATCAGAAAGGGCGAAGAAAACTTCAGAACAAAGTTGAGGAAATCATATGAAATCCAGCCTATATTTTAATTCTCTATTTTAATATTATGCTTGGACTAGTGCAAGCATGTTGTCCTATGTGATAAGCAGAAAAGTACCAGCAGAATGATATGATTTAAGTAGTGCAAAGATCAATATGAGCATGCACTTCATCGGCAGCATAGTACAAGATATCATATGACATAAGAAAGTGGTCATTATGGAAAGTTATATGACATATTTTCATTTCATCAATGCGTATTTATGCTATTATACTACCTAGGAGGAAATCAGTTAAAATTACAAAGTTTTTAAGTAGAAACCATGATTTTTATAATGAGTGCAAAGTCCTTTTTTTGTAATTATAAAGAAATGTAAGAACTGTGTTACTCGTGCTAGCACATAATCTACCCCACTCCTCCGTGATTTGAAACATCTTTCACTCATAAATTCCCCACTCCTCCATTTATCCTAAACGTCCCTTCATTGTGATTATCATTGCACTTAACTATTAAACCCCCGCAATACGTACCAATTGGGCCCGACCAGAAATGATGAGTATCTGTCGAAAATAAATTGGAAATATGGTGGATGAATGGTTAGATTTTCTATTTATGAAGGCCGATTCCCTGATATTGCATGCAAAGTCTCAGAGCTCAACCGCTAGCAGGAATGCCCCCTATTCGAAATGAGCCCTTGTTTCTCAGAGAATTCAGCAAACTGCCAAATATCACTATAGTCTTGCACTGCTGTGAGAGTCGGGATTTCTACAGTTCTTGTAGAAGTTCGACAGGTATGACAGAGAGGTCGCCCTACAATTTTTAAGAACAACCATGTGATAATTGGGCTGCTAAAATTTAAAGTTGTGAAGAAATTTGTAGCAACAGAAATGAGTTTGGAGAATACGGGAGAAAAGTGGTTCAAGAACTAGAAGCTGGAAAGCAAATGCTGGTAGATTTTTTTCGAAGATAAAAAGATAGAGGTGAACTGGAAATGTGGAGTCTCGCACAAAGCGCTGCTGGGTCAATGGTAGTACCTCTTGTTATTTTGCATAAATTCGTGACCTGTGAAGGGAGATACACCCACACCCTGGTGTACCAGTTTAGAATGCTGCAACACTATGAAGTAGATCAGCACATTTGTTGGAGGATGAACTTCCCTCACTTCTTGCTCAAAAGCTTGGAGAAAATGGCTAGAAGTGTATAGGGCAGAAGGGAAGACTAGGTCGATACACTGTTATACCATCATGGCCTGATCAAGATCTTGGTCCTAAAATAGCTGGAGAGTGAAGGTCTGTCATGGGAAGAGTTGTTGAAACAGCTACACGAAGAGCTAGCTGAGGAAAAGAAGACAAAGGCCCCTGCTAGTACAAGCAAGGGCCCGAACAGAAGAGAAAAGGGAAATCCTTCTCACACTAGTGCGAAAAGGAAGTGGTCAGAGAAATCGACAGAATATAATACCTCATCCTCCACTAAGGAAACAACTGGTGCACCCACTAAAGAAACCTCCGCTCCACAGGCATAGGCCTATGAATGTGACAACTTGTCAATCCTTACAGACATTAAAAATATTGCACAAGTCGGGGATGATAATCCATTGGCAGGTTTTATCAAAAGCTCCCATAAGAAGAGTAAAATCTCTAGTGTATGTAAAGAACCGCAACTCCCACAGGGTATGGAACCTCATCGTGCACTAGTACAAGAGGAAGCACCATCCCGAGAAGATGAACGGAAGACAAAAGGAGGAACTGAAGAAAAAGAAGATGCAGGAGAAGAAGAGATAGAAGAGGAGGAACCAGACAATGAAGAGCCTGAAAAGGAAGAGACAGAACCGGAAGAAGAAGAACCAGAAGAAGTAGAACCAGAGGAAGAAGAAGAGGCGGAAGAACCTGAAAAAGAACTGGGAAAATCAGAAGAAGAGAAAAAGGAAGGAGACCTGGAAAAAAAGGGACCATAGGAAGAAGAATTCCCTAATATAACCATGGTAGATATGGAAGTCCCTGAAAAGGTGACAGCCCTTGGAGAGACAGAGGGAGGAAAATAATTGGTGATTCCTGCTGCTCGAATTGCTGAGTTAGAGCTCCAAGTGAAAAACTTGGAGCAACTTGTGGCCAAAGCACAGGAGGAGAAACAATGAAGCAGGGAAGAATTAATGGTAGAGATCAAACAAAAGAGAAGCGAGGTCAGAGCTTGGAAATACTAGGCTGCACGCTGTTTTAGGCGATTAAGAAAGGCAGCAAAGAAGTTAAGGCACATCAAGAAGAAGAAGGTCGAAATAGTGCAGCCTAAGGACAATGTGCTCGAACAGGATCGAGTTGGAGTGCTCAGAATTTTGAAGTCTTTTGCAGAGGTAAAGAGTTGTGTGAGGACACACAACATTTTAGGGATGGGAGGATGTTAGTTCCCTAATTTGCATCCTTTTTGACCATTTTACCCTTCCCAAATCATAACCATTTTACCCCTGTTTTACTTATCTTATGTGCCCTCATCTTGCACTAGTGCGAGAATGATGACACATTTTGCATTAACTTCATATTTTGCATTTTTAATTTAACTTAAAATTTATTAACTATTTACTACGTGATTTCCTACTGAGAATTACTTTTGTAACTTACCGTTACCTCCTATGTTACTGAATAGCTAAATGCTCACCTTGACCGCTGGTTTTAAGTGTAGATCAGATCTCGCACTAGTGTCAGTGCCGCAAATCTTGGTAGAAAATTCAAATCTATTAGATTGCCGCCCAATTTTGCGCTGCCTTAGCCATGAACAACAGAACATATCTAAAGGTAGCCGAGTCCTAGCTATAATAGCAAGTCAATCTAGAGTAGCTGAGATCAGACTTAGGTGGAACGAACAGCTGGAGATAGCCATGGCCCATTCTGTTAAAATGTCTAATTGTGGAGGCTGAGAGCCTATTTTGCATTTGGTTATGTAATCTAGTGTAATGAAAGCTTATTTTGTAATCAATTATGTATTTTGTTGTAATATAATCTCATTCTGCAATTCGCTATGTAACGAAATAAAAAATCCTTTTGGCCTTCGACAAAGGATCTATATAAGAAGAAATGTAGATAGGAAAAAATGCTAAATGCTTGACAGAATTGTATAGAATAGAGAGTAGAACCAGCGAGGCGGTAACAGGCCTGTATTTTGTTATCGCCCAAGTCTGGGTTGGATATGTAATCATGCATGTACTTGCTTTGATGATTTAATAAGAAGAGCTATGCCTTACGCTTCATTAATTTTATTCTTTATGTTTAACAGTTGATGAATCGATTCAGTACTGAGTAGCGTTTCCATTTGAAAGGGAAATGCGCTGGTTGGCTAGGGCCCAGCCAACCCAGCACGTTTTCCCTCTCTTCTGATCTTGTAATTTATGTTTTTTAACTGCCAAGTGTGGTTTACTTTGCAACATTTAAATTCCTATTTGAGTGAAAGAAGATCTATAGCTTGAAGTAGTTAAATTTCCTTTCTTGCATCTGATTTTGAGTTGGTTTCTCCCACCTAGTTCAAGCAGGAGAAATTACCTGCACCAGTGCATGTTGGTGTGCTATTCACTTTCTGCACGATTGGTTTGGTTCTCCCCGCCTGGTTCGAGCAGGAGAAATTACCTGCACCAGTGCATGTTGGTGTGTTATTCACTTTTTACATGTTTAGGTTGGTTTCCTCCTAGTCCGAGCAGGAGAACTGTTCCTGCACTAGTGTTAGATAGTGTGATGTAGTAGGCATCTTTAGTTTACTTCTAACCGTTTTCTTGCTTTCTTTAACATTTTACAACAAGATAAATTGAAGAAAGATTGTTTCTTCACTTCCGCAGATATTCATCTTTCTGATATGCAATCTAGTTTCATAACACTTGCAGTAATTAAACATTGATTTTAAGAATTAAAAAGTTAAAGTGGAAGAAGCTTTGATCAGGTACAAGAACCAGTTTCTTGGTACTAGATCTGAGTGCTTTGGACTTAAGAAACTTCAAAGCCCTTGCACGAAGCAAGGAACTTTTAGTACAAGACATTACTTTACACCTTTTCCATAAATTGTTGTTCCTGCACTAGTGTAAGCAGACTGCACAAGTGCAAGATCGATTCTTGCGAGAAGGACATCTTTACATAAGCAGGTTTTAAGGGGCCCATCTGTTGAATACTGCTAAGGTGTCTTTGCTAAAGAAAATCATTCTCAGTAGTTAATCAATAGTCAACTAGAGTAATTGCTTTGTTTTATTTCTGAATCTCTTTTGCAAGTATGTTTCTTCTCATTCTAGCCTTGGATTATTTTGATGGCTCAAGTTTCCTTTTTCCTCTACAGTTGATTCTGCGATTTTCTAGAAGTGGATATTCGAAATATTCATACCATCTCTGTCATTGCATGTGCTTCGTCTCTAAGTTTACGAATCCCCTGGGTTAACAATTTAAGTGTTGAGGAGTTTACTTAAGTGAAATTCTAGCACCCAACATAATGGCATTCTTTTCATGGTTTTCATAGTGCTTTCTACAATAGTAGGATCAGTTGGTTAATTAGGATTTACTTGGTTTTCTTTGCATTTCAGTCTTTCTCCTTTCTGCAGTTAGAATAGTATATGTAGAGTATTCTTTCTCATCTTTCATCACATATAGAGCTTCTTCTGGAATCCATAGAAGTTTGCTTGAGCTCCTAGTATCTTGCGTCGGCTGACCAAGTGACAACTTGCAGTAAGAACTAGTACTTGTGCATACAACACTGTCGCTTCCAAGTTTGTTACGAACTACTGGGTTGATAAGAGTAAAGTAGGCATCCTAGGAGTTGCAACATTATTGCTGCAATACTGGTGCTCACCGTTTACTCCACTTGATGTGGAAGGGGCCTTGCCTTCTTCATCATCTCATAGGCAAATTCTTGCTCCAAAAACTGGGAAGGGACTTTGCCTTCTTCATCGACACAACAGGTGGAACAACTGCATAAAGGGAATGAAAATATGCTGGAGGAGAGTTTTAATGATGAGGAGGAAAGGGATTTTGATTTGATGGAACATGATGAGCCAGAACAACCTCATATTCATCATGGCATAGAGACATTTGACTTGGAGGCTCAAGAGGATGCAACAAAGAAAAACATAATCATACAAGAGAAAGAGGCACAGATCCAAGCATTGATGGAAAACTTGGCGAGGGCTAAGTATGTCATTACATGTCTTAAAAAAGAGAACAAGCAGCTAAGTGATAAGCAAGTCCTCATGGAGCTAGAATTTCTCAAGGCGAAGAGACATAGTGACAAGGGCAAATCAACAATGCAAAATGAAGAAACACTGTTCACCTTGACTACAATTTAGAAGGAAATTGAGGGGGATAGAGAAAATTGGTTTGAAATGGTCAATTTTCACCTAGAGAAGCTGCTACAAAGGGCCAATAGGGATAACCAAATCATCAGGAATATGGCCTACCACTACAGGACCCAGAACAAAATTTGTAATATAAGGGTCAAGCAAATGGAGGCAAGGCTGAGATGGGCACTCAAAGGAAAAAAGGAGGGGATTAGGCTCAGGTTGCTTGCTGAAGCTCCCTTGGCTCATCAATATCCTTGATGGTGGTACTGGCCACAAAGTTTGAAAAAAATTGGAGGAGTTTTTGCCTCTTGAAAATTTTGGCAATTTTGACCCAAGAAATTTGGCTCTATTCGCAACGACACTGGTGATGCGCTTTTCCTAGGGACCCCTAATGGATGAATGGTTCAAATTTTTGGATTCATAGTGATTATTACATGCACCCTATGCATTTTCTAAGATTTTGGAGCATAACTAGTCTACCAAAAGGTCAAAAAAACACTCCAAAAATGAGCTTTCTGCCCTTTTTTGGACACACAAAAGCAGTCTTGGAAAAATTAACTTTTGATGGGTCAAATGAGCTTAAAATGAGGAAATTCAAGATGTTTTCGAAATAATACTTGAATTAATTTATAATGAGCTATCATGAGCTCAATTTGGATATAGGGAAGGAATCCAAAATGGGCCTAGAAAAAGCGTTGCGCATAGGACAAGTGGTGTTGTTCATAAGACAAAAATTGCACTAGATTTCCATTCACTATGCTTTGACTATAATTTTGGATTTTCTCTCATGGAGGGTGTTTTAATAATGTAAATGATCACTAGGCTTGTAAATATGATGGATACTAAGTATTGGAGGGTAGATTCATTAGATTAAAAGTCATCTTGAGCACAAATGAATCAGTTTCCTCACTTTTAGAGGCAAGTTGTTAGGATGCCTAGATTCCATTTTCTTGTTCAGTTTTGGTTAGATTAGCCCCTCATCTTAGGGATTCGACCCTTGAGGATGGGAGGAGGTTGAAACAATGTCTATGTATTCTTCTTCTTTCTTGTTGTAAAGGGTTGGACTCAGCTAGATGCTTATGCTTTGAGTGGACATCATTCTGTATCAATTTCAGAAGGAGATTAATGATAAATTGCAACTATTTCTTTGGGATCCATGTGGTATGATGTTTAGTTTAGTTTTCTCCCTTGTGATCATATGTTAGAATGTATTGTTGACTCCATTTCATTATCTCATTTCTTCTAAGTGGATGTTTTCAAGTTGATAGGCACAACCCATAACATTAATGCTCTACGTTGGGAAAATATTCACATTTTATGTTTTCTTTAGTTTAGGAAGGATCCATGGTGATCACATGCTATTTTTAGCTTCTCATCTGTCTTGAACCACCTCGCCCATCAAAACCCTAGAGTGCTAATCCTTATGCCTACCTTGCCCAATCGAATACCCTGCAATTTTGACCTAATTTCCTTGCCCTAACTATTTGGCTCCTCCTCATCCAGTAAAACCCTCAAAAATCAAAATAAAACCTTATGCTACTATGCCTAAGCTAATATCATTTTCTTGATCCAGTCATTTCGGTTGAGATTCTTACGGAGATAGCCTTCTCCTCGCCTAGTGGGGCTAGCTACTTGGATAAGCATGGTTTATGGTTACCCTAGCATTGCCTTCTTTCAGCCTGAGGTTCAATCCAGGTGATAACAATGTGTTTCTTAAACAATATAATCAAGAAATCATAATGTCAACAACGTTCTATAAGAAGAAAGGAAAAATTCTCCCCCTAAACCTATGCCAACTTTTCATTGTTAGATATGATTATATCAACTTATTCACCAATTGGGAGATCAAAGTAACTTCATTCATCAAAGCATCAATGTCATATTGGAGCAACTCATAAAACAAAAGTATCTGAGCATCAACAAACTGTATCTAATTTATATCAGAACCAGCAATAAACACTATCACAAGCATGTCATAACTTTTCTTTGAGTTAGTTCTACTTATACTTCATCATAGGGAACCATATGTGACTATATCGATCAAAATACATGTATATACATCACTATTATTCATCAAATATGTGCGCAAATAGTAAACTGCAATAAATTTCAGTATCATATCCCCCTGAACTTGAAGGATTGGTTAGAATGATTAACAGAGTGATGAAGCAGAAACCACTCCTAATTTATGTCTGAGATATTCGAAGGAATCATGTGGAAGATCTTTGTAAATATATCTACAACTTATTCTTTTGAGGGAAAATATTCTAGTTTGACCCTTTGTTTAAGAACTTTTTCTCTCATAAAGTGATATTTGATTAGAATATGATTGGTTTTTGAGTGCATGACAGGATTTCTAGAAATACTTATGGCACTGGTATTATCACATAGAATGGGAATAGGTGGAGAGAAATTGATTTCATTATTCTACAATTTTTGCATCATAAAAAGAACTTATGTACAAAATATGCAACACTTACATATTCAGCTTCTGCAGTAGATAAACAAAGGAAGCTTTGTTTTTTTCTAAACCATGATATGAAGAAGGGTCCCATGTAGAATGCTCCTCCACTAGTCCCTTTTGGTCATCAGACATTTCTTGCCCAATCTGTGTCTATGTAAGCATGAAGAGTAAGATATCCACCTTTTGGATACCATAGAAAAAATTCTTGAGTTCATTCTAGATACTTAAATGTTCTCTTGACTACATGAGGATGAGTTTCTTTTCGATTTTCTTGAAATCCCCAACAATTCCAACCGCATGCATGATATCTGGTCTTGTGCCTGTAAGATAAAGTAATATTTTGATCATATATTTGTATTTTCGTTGGTTGTGTAGGATTTAACCCCATACGGAAATTACCTACATAAGAATTCTAAAAACAGAAAATAAAAAATGGTAAGAGCATAACACATAAAACAAATATACACCGAGATTTCCCCTATATGCCAAAACTAGGACTACCAGCTTGATACTTCATTATGTTCCTTTCAATGTTACAATACATATATATACATGACGAAACATCCATAAACCCCAATCCATTAACCCTGGATTAGAACATAACTGTAGTTTCCTTGACTGGATCTACAAAATACCATGGACCGAAAACCATCGCACCCAAAACCATTTGCAAAATCCATGCATAAAACCATAGGTAGGTCTGCCCACCTAATATAGTCATGGAAAGAATATAACACAACCCAACATTCTCCCACTTGTTGTTTTCTTTCCACAGGGGGCCACAGGAGAGCTTACTTACTGATCCAACCTTGTAATGCCCATTGTTTCTCTACACTAAGAGAACTTCTCAGTGCTTACAAAATTTCTCAATGCATTTGCAGTATCTTCAAAGGCTCCCCCTTCACCAACAACACTTTTTTTTTCTTCTACCATATCCCTCACAAATTTATATTGAACATTAATGTGCTTTGTCTTTGAATGATAAGTAGGGTTCTTTGCCAAGAAAATAGAACTTTGGTTGTCACAATCTATCCTTATAGCGCATTCTACTAACCCCATACTTGAACATAATCCTTGCAACCAAAATACTTCCTTGATTGCATGATTGGATGCCATGTATTTTGCCTTTGTAGTTGACAGTGCCACTACAGATTGTCTCTTACTGATCCAAATAACTACTTCTCCAAATAGGTTAAACACATACCCACTTGTAGATCTTCTCTCATCCTAGTCTCTAGCCCAGTCCACATCAACAAAGCCACGAATATCCAAAACTCTGTCCAATCCTAGTCTTCCTAGGTAGCACAAACCATAATCACTAGTGCCACGCAAATACATGAAAACCTGCTTCACTATTGTTCAATGCTCCTTCCCTAGTTGTGACATAAACCTACTCAATAATCCCACTGCATGTGTAATGTGTGGTCTAGTATAGACCATCAGATACATCAGGCTACTGACTGCACTTGGATAGGGAACATGGGACATGTCCTCTTCCTCTTCTTATGTCTTGGCACAATATTCAGCAGATATATTTACACCTATAGGAATAGGAACCTTCACCATTTACTATACTGCATGTTAAACCTTTGTAGTATTGTCTCAACATAGTTCCTCTGGTCTAACTAGAGATTCCTCTTTTCCTAGTCTTTTGTAATTTCCATGCCCAAAATATAGTTTGCAGCGCCACGATATTTCATGTCGAATTTGGAGGACAATTTGGTCTTCAAATCTAGAGAATATCTTTTTCATTTCCAATTAGCAAAAAATCATCCACATACAAGACCAGATAAATAACATAGTCATCAATTAATTGAAAATACAGACAGTGATCTGCTTTGCTTCTAGGGAAGCCAAGTCCCTGTATAAATTTATCAAATTTTTGATACCACATCCTTGGTGTGTGTTTAAACAAATACATAGACTTTTTTAACTTGCATACTAGTTCTTTATTACCCTTCATCGCAAATCCTTCAGGTTGCTTCATGAATATCTCTTCTTCCAAATCTTCATGAAGAGATTTTGTCTTCACATACATCTGTTCTACCTCAAAATCAAAAGCAACAACAATAGATAAAAGTAATATGATATAAGCTACCTTGGCAACAAGAGGAAAGATATCACCAAAATCAATTCCCGACACCTAGGAATAACCTTTTGCTACCAACCAAGCTTTGTATTTCTCCACCTTTCCTTCTGTATTCATCTTCTTCTTGAACACCATCTACTGCCAATGGGTTTCCTTCCAGTCAACAACTCCACCAGATCCCAAGCCTCATTTTTGTGCAAAGATTCCATTTCATCAACCATGGCCTCTTTCCATAGTTTTCCATCCTTTGAATCTACTACCTTCTTCACAGTTTTGGGATCATCATCATTACTAGATAAAGAAAAAATTGAACAGAAAGTAGATGGAATATATCTTTTTGGATGCCTTCTTTTTTGAATTGATCTTCTCACAATCAGATTTTGTGGCTCTTCATCTTTTGATTCCTCTTCTACAGTAGATTCTGATTCTTCCTCCTTTAGCTCAAACTCTATCTTCTCAAGTTCCTTTGGTAGGAATTCATGTTTAATAACATCTTTCACCTATCTAAACACCACATCTCGGCTGTATGCAACCTTCCTTGTTACTTGGCTCCAAAGATTATAACCTTTTAAATCATCCTTATACACAATAAAGATGCACATTTTTAGATTTACTATAAAAGTTTTTTATTTTCTCCTTTGGAACATGTACATATGCATCAAATCTAGCTACCCTCAAGTGTGAAAGAGAAGGTTTCTTACCAGTCCATACCTCTTGTGGAGTCTTATCTTCCAATGTTGATGAAGGAGATACATTGACTAGGTAACATGCATTCTCCACTGCCTCTGCTGAGAATTCATGTCCTAACCTGACACCACTATGCATGCTTCTTTCCCTTTCCATCAATGTCTTCTTCATTCTTTCTACAACTTCATTTTGCTCAAGTGTGTTGATGTATTCTTTTGTCATCCTATACCACACATCTTACAAAACTCTTCAAATTCCTTCTTAAAAAACTCTCCACCGTTATCTATCCTCAACACCTTAATCTTCTTCTCTATTTTTTTTTCTGCCAAAGCCTTAAATTCTTTAAACCTGTCAAATACTTCAGATTTCTTCTTAAGAAAATATATCTGTGTATTCCTTGAGAAGTCATCTATAAATGATACATAGTACACAAACTTACACAGTGATGGAACCGAAACAGGTCCAAACACAAAACTATGCACAAGCTCTAATATCTGTTTCACCCTCTTACCACCATAGGATAAACTCACCCGATTTTGCTTCCCATATACATAATTTTTACAGAAATCAAAATCCATAGAGCTATTAGACATACCTTCTACCATACCTTCACCATGAAGTATTCGAAGGCCCTTCTCTTAAATATGTCCAAGCCTTTGATGCCATATCATGGTCTTTTCTCCAGATACCACTAGATTTTCTACTCCACTTTCAGGAACCACAAAACTATTGCACCCATCAATAACAATGCTCCCATGCAGCTTGTACAGAGTTCCAATCTGAACTCCCCACATCAATACAATTTCTCCCCTAACCATCTTGCAGGTATCTTTCTCGAACACTATTTTTACACTTGCATCATCCACCATGCTTATAGAAATCAAATTTCTAGCTAATACAGGAATATGCAGAACACCCAGAAGTGTTATGATCCTTCCACCTTTCAACTTCAAGTTGACTTTTCCATGACCAATGATTCTAGCCTTCCTATCGTCGCCTAAGAAGACATCACCTCCATCATATTTCTCTTACTCACATAACCACTCTCTATGGGGAGTGAAGTGAAAGGATGCACCTGAGTCAATCAACCATGCCTCATGATCTACATGTGTACTTGAAGAAGAAGCCAAGTACAGATCCCCACCTTCATATGAGGTGGTTTTCACCTCTACAGAAGGACCATCATTAGATCCCTTTCATTTCTTAGGAGCTTTAGATTTACAATCCCTTTTGTGGTGCCCATCCTTTCAACATTTCCAACACACATTTACAGGTTTTCCTAGAGATTTAGATCTCCCACTTGAAAAGTTATTTTTGTTTATTTTCTGGGACTATCCTCATATAGACAAGGCATCACCATTCTGGCTCTCCATATTTTTCCGTAGAGAACACAACAAACTGATGCACTTATATTCATCTGAAATTGTAATATCAACAGATAATAACATGCTTAACACAATATTAAATGCGTTCAAATGCTCTGTCACTGAGTCTCCATATTTAATAATTAGGTTACAAAGTTTTTCTGTAGGAACAATTTATTCACTCGAGACTTAGAATGATACAAATTCCCTAATTTGTCTGACAAAGCCTTCGTTTTATCTTACCCTGATACATTCAACATTACCGAATCTGAGACACATAATTGTATTGTGCTTTTTTCCTTCTGATCCAACTTCTTCCATTCTTCATCAGACACTACCATTGGTTTAGTACCTAGATCTATCGTGATCCACTAATCTTTATCCACTAACAGATCCTCCATCTTGAGTTTCCACAACTCAAAACCCCGACCATTAAATTTCTCAATCTCTATCTTTGCACTGCTTGCCATCTTTTTTCACTACATGAATCTATCACGCAGATCTCCCACTGAACAATTTCTACCACAGGCCTGAGAAAAAACCCTCAGCAACAAAGGCATCCCTTGAAGCCAAAAAAACTCTGATACCAAATGTAGGTTTTAACCCCATACAGAAATTACCTGCGTATGAATTCTAAAAACAAAAAATAAACAATGGTGAGATCATAACACATAAAACAAATATACCCAAAGATTTTCCCCTGGATCCGAAAACCAAGACTACCAGATTGATTTTTCATTATGTTCCTTTCAATGTTACAATACATATATATACATGCCGAATCATGCATAAAACCCAATCCATTAACCCTGTATTAGAACATAATCATAGTTCCCTTGACCGGATCTACAAAATACCATGGACTAGAAACCATCGCACCAAAAACCATGTACAAAATCCATGCACAAAACCATAGGTAGGTCCGCCCACCTAATATAGTTGTGGAAAGAATATAACAAAACCCAACAGGTTGACTACGGGGGAATCATCATGTGAATGAAGATTACATCCTCTTACATTGGAGTGCATAGAGGTTTGTAGTCTTCCATTCCATATTTCTTCAACACCTGCTTGAGGTACTTTGTCTATGAGAGGGAAATACCATCTTTTGCTTGCTGTACTTGTAGACCAAGAAAATATGTTAGTTCACCAAGCCGGGAAATTTCAAATTTTCGCTGCATGACAGAGGCAAATGTTAGACTCATGGACTCTTCATTTCTTCCAAATATGATCTCATCTATGTAAACAACAACAATTAAAATTTTACCATTATCCATCTTTATATATAGGTTGCTATCTGCAAACCCCTTAGTGAAACCTTTTTGATGAAGATACCTATCAAGGCAATAATACCATGCACGAGGAGCTTGTTTTAACCCATATAATGCCTTCTTGAGTTTGAAAACAATATTTTTATAATTTCCTAGAATGAACCATTTAGGATGCTAAATATAGACTTCGACTTCTAGGTCTCCATTTAGAAATGAAAATTTAACATCCATTTGATAGACTTTGAAATTATGAAAGATTGAAAAGGGAAGAAACATTCTTATGGCTTCAAGTCTGGCCACAGGTTAAGTGTTTCTTCAAAGTCTATTATGTATTGTTGCGCATAGCCTTTGCATACAAGTATTTATTTGTTTATAATTACCTCTCCATTTCCATTTAATTAGTTTTTGAATACCCATTCTGTCCTGATAATATTTTTATCATGAGGTTTTGGTACTAATTCCCATGTATGATTCTTTTCTATTTGGTCAAGTTCTTCATCCATAGCCTTAACCCTACATTCATCTTTTCTAGCTTGATTTAGATTTTGTGGTTTAATTGTGGATAGTAAGCCTATATAACTAGAAGTTCGAATAATAGTTCTTCTAGTTTGTACTCCGACTTCCTTATCACCTAGAATTTGAGATTCTGGATCATCTTTCTGAACATACCTTGATGGAGTCTTTTTTATGCTTATTTATTATCACTTCCTTCTTTTAATGGTTCATTGATTCTTTCTTCAACATTCTTTTGACTTGTTGTAGGAGTATCTTCGTCATATGTCCGTGCTTTCTTTTTAGTAACTATGTATGCTTCGTCAATCACAACATCAATGCATTCAACAATATTTTGAAGTATTATATTGTAGAATTTATATCCTTTTATTCTAGAGGATTATCCAAGGAGAATTCCTTCATCATCTATAGCTTCAAACTTTCCAAGTTCATCATCATTACTATTTATGTAACATTTACTTCCAAAAAATCTAAAACTCTTAATAGTTGGAGGTTTACCAAACCATAGTTCATGAGGATTTTGTCATTGTTTACCTGAACATGAGATTTGTTAAGGATATTTACTGCTGTATGTGTTTCTTCCCCCAAAAATCTATGAGGTGTTCGAGAATCATCAAGCATGGCACATGCCATTTGTTGGATTGTTTTGTTCATTCTTTTTGCCACTTCGTTTTGTTGAGGGGTTTTAGCTATAGAAAATTGCCTCTTGATTCCATGTTGTTCACAAAAGTTGAAAAACTCATCTAATATAAATTATCCTCCTCTATGATATATAATACATTTAATTTTCAAATCTAACTCATTTTCTACTAGATATTTAAAGACTTTAAGCTTATTCAATGCTTCATATTTATGCTTTAATAAGCCAATCCAACACATGTGAGTAAAATCATCAATGAATAATATGAAGTATCTTTCCCCCCAAAGACATTTATTTCTTATAGGACCACACAAATTAGTATGAATAAGTTCAAGTAGCTTACTTGAAGTACCTTCTTTGGAATTAAACCACATGCTAGTTTTCTTATCGAATTGACATATTTTGCATATGGTACCTTCTAGTAGATAGATGTTAGGAAAGTTGTGAATTGCTCCCATTCTGTTTGACATTTGAATGAAGCTTAGGTGTCCCAATCTTCTATGCTAGAGCCATCTTTCTTCTGATTTTCTCAAGTAACAATATTCTAAAGCACCTTCCAAGACATAGACATTACCTGGAGTTCTTGTTCCCTTTATTATGATTTTACCTATATCGAGATTCCGAACCACATAGTTCTTTGATCCAAAAGCTTATGACCTTTATCACACACCTGGCTAACACTCAACACGTTATTTTTTAATGAATAAACAAACAAAACATTCCAAGCTTTAACTTTTTCTTTTATAAAGATAGTTCCTTTTCCTCTGATAGCAACAGGTGAATTATTTTCAAAGGTTACATTATTTTCTTTATTTATTTCATTAAAGGGCATAAACTTATTTTTATCACCTATCATATGCTTTGATCATCCAGTATATATATACCACAAATTTTCTTGATCTCCTGCATATACATCTAAACCACAACTTTTAGATTCCATGGTCTTCTTTTTCCATACCTTAGATGTTGTTTCCTTGTGTTCATTCTGAGGTGTTGATCACATTTTTCTCCTGCATTCATATTCTTTATGCCCAAATTTATTGAAAATGGAACATTCATTTTCATCTTGAAGAGGTGTGAAAGTATTGTAAGAGTATTTCTTTACCCAAATCTCATTATTTTTCTTTCTTGCTTCTCTTGTCATGATATTTTTGTAAGAAACACCTTGAGCTACCGTATGACCAAAATTGTGAAAATTGAAGCATTGACCATTAAAGTAGAATTTTTTGGGAGTATAATACCTTCTTGTGTGGTTTTCCCTTTGATTGTATTAAGGAAGATTTAATTGAGAAGTGTTTTATCCTTTATTCTTTTGCTGATGGCTGGAGTTTTATTGACTGCTTCATTTTACTGCATTGAGATAGCTTGTTGTACCTATTTCAAAAGGATTTACAGTCTTTGATTATTATCTACTGTATCCAAGACATGTTTTTATGAGAGGAGAGCATTGCACTTTCACGATTTCATCTAAGGTTTTAGATCCTTTAGAAAACCTAACATTTATACCTTTTGTTTTCTCAAGATCCTTCCTTAGACTTACTATTTCTAGTTCTAACTCTTCATTATGCTTCTTCTTTTCTAGGATTTATTTATTTAGAGCTTATTCAGCTAATTTATCTTCTTCCAAACAAATTTTAGGTTGAATTATTTCTTCAATAAAATTATCCTTTTCTTCTAGGGCATCCATAAAAACATCATCAGTCTCATCAATATAGTTACCCTCGAATGTCATAAGTAACTGATACTATTGATCAAAATCACCTTCTTCACCATTTTAAATACTATCACTATCTTCGTGAATGTAGAATCATCTTTTGTTCACGTTCTTTCCTCTAAAATTTTATTTTGTCGAATTCTCCCCTTTCTCATGATTTTATCTATAAGGACATTTTGCAGCATAGTGACCAACTCTACCACAAGCAAAAAATTTGGAAGGAAGCTCACCTTTGAATCTTCCAGTACCTACTTGAAATTTCTTCATGAAATTTTCCTCTTCTTCATCTAATACATAACCTAGTTCCTTAAGTTCCTCCTTTTATTTTCCTTTAGAAGTAGCCTTGAATGCAGCTTCTATGATATCCAATCGACCCTCTTTTCACATTTTATAGGTTGTTAGAATCCCATGAAGTTGTTCAATAGTAAGGTTCTTCAAATTCTACATTTCTTCAACGACAAAGACTTTTGAATCAAATTTTGGAGTTAGATACCTTAAGATTTTCTCAATCAGAGATGTTTCTTTTACTCCATCACCAAGATTTCTCATTGAATTAACAATATCATATACTCTAAGAAATAAAATTGTAATTCTTTCGTCATTATGAATTTTGAGAGTTTCATATTGAATTCTAAAAGTTTGAAGTTTGGAACACTTTACCTTGGTGTCACTTCCATAAATTTCGATGACCTTATCCCATATAGCTTTTGTGGTATTCATCTGCATGACTTTAACAAATTATGATTCTTCAAAGCTTCGTAACAAATTATTGATAGCTTTTGTCTTGGTCTCCTACATTTTTTTATGCTTCATATGTGGGTATGGTTGATGGATACTGATAGCCTGATTCAACGATTCCCCAAATATCAGCTCCAAGTGGTTGTAGGTGAGATATTTTTCTTACCTTCCAAAAAAATAGATTGGATCCATTAAAAAATGGTGGTCAGATTGATGTTTCTCCCTCTTGGTTCCTCATGTTAATGATTCTTCCTTCAAGAGATCAGGCTTGTTTTGAAGGACTCGATCTGATACCAATTGTTAGGAAAAATACTGAGAGGGGGCGAGCGAGGGGGGTGAATCAATATTTTAAAACTTAATTGAACTTCTTGTTTTCTATTTAGATTTTGGTATGTAACTTTAATGAAGTAAACCTGCGTATGTATGCTACTATTATGCAGACAACCAACGTATATCCAGTTAACTATCTTTTCAATGAACTATTCATTATTTTAACTTGAACCAGTGTATGAGTCCTTCACTAGGAATTAGCTAAACAATAAACAAGTGCAGTAAGAACATAATAAATCAATAAACATAGTCAACACATATGAACACCAGGATTTTTGGGTGGAAACCCAATGTGGGAAAAATTCACCGCTCATATTTTCTATGTCTTCTTTAAAAAAAATATTCTTTACAGACTTGTATTGGTGCAAACTCATACTAGTATAGAGGAATCCACCTGCAGAAGGCTACAACCTTCTCTTATTTTCCAGTACCTACTGGAAGGGAGCTACAACCCCCTTATCTTAAATTCGTTATGGATCACTTTTTAGAATGTTTCAAAATGGATCCACATGATTAGCTTGTAGGCCACTTTTCATCAAATTTTCATACTGCACCAACTACCATTATGAAATAATTGAATCAACTAAAAAAAATCAATCACTAAATCTCATTGAAACTAATCAATTTAAACCAAAACAGATCATGTGAATGTAATATCAATCATCAACGCATACATTGTTACTAAAACCAACTGAACCCCTAAACTTAAGCATTGCACTACTTAAATCAATCATAGGCACATATATCCTTCATCACAGATTTTTGATCTACTTAGAGATCATTCACACCAATTCAATATTTCATTTACAAACCTTTCAACTTCATCAAGACTATCACATACCAATTATTTTGAGGAAGACCTCATCAACATACAAAAACACTCATAACAAGACTAATTAAATGTCATTAACTGCAGATACTTCAGAAACCCTAGCATATGTACGTCACCCTTACAAAATACATCCACGTGTGTACATGCCTTTCATGAAGCATATCCATGTACATATATTTCCGTCATACATAATTGATATGCAACTATATAGAGGTAGACCTGCATATGTCGATGCTTTTACTGAGACAAACTAGAATATCGATATGTAATTATTGACTCATTCCTTTGCTGCACAACAAAACTTCAGTCAAACCCAAATCTTGGAAAACACAGTAACAAACAAACTTTCGTACATTGTTATCACAAATCAACCAATAAACAGATCTACAAGATTTGATCCCACATCACATTCCATGTGCAACCTTATTTCAGTTTAAAAAATTCATCAATGTCCCATTATTTTCACACCAAACACTTTGATCTTCATCTCCTTATATAGCTTAGGCCTTACTGAATACCACAAGTCAAATCCTTAGTAATGTCAATGGTATTCTTAAACTAGATCAAATATCCATTATTGCGCTCATTACTATGGGTGAATACCATGGTAAATACCTCAGGTATTTAGGATACCATGGTGTAGGAATTGCACACACTTTTTCTTCTCCACACCTGCGTATGTACATGGATTTACTTCACAAAACCTGGATGTATTTATCAGAATATCACCTTCATCATTCTTTTGTCACTGGACTGATATGCCTTTGCCCAAACTCTCTGTAACATGTGTACCATCTTGTAAAATAATCTTGTTATCATCATGGTCATAAGCTTCATCAAGAAGGTTGTCATCAAGCACAACACATGTGTCATAATGCCAACATATTAAGTAAAGAAGGCTTCCGATCATGGACCTTTACATGGTCTAGTTTGCTTCTAGAGACTCATCATCTTTATTGAGCTTGCATGTTGTTGTCATGGGAGTGCTCATTGGTGCACACTTTCCATACAAAACTTCTTTAATACTTCTTTAAGGTACTTGGTCTATGCATTTTTCTAATGGATGAACCTGCAAACCAAGAATGAAAGATAGTACCCCCAACACAAACATTTCATATTCCTTTGAAATTTTAATTGCAAAACTTTTTCTCATAGCATTAGTATCACTTCCAAAAATTATGTCATCTAGATAGAAAACAATGATTAAGTTGTCAATTATAGTGTTGATATAAAAGTTTCTATCTATTACCCCTCTCTTGAAGCGTTGTTGTTGAAGATATTTATCGAATCTATACTATGAGGCCTTAAGTTCTTGTTTTAAACCATACAAATATTTCAATAACACATAATCCTTATCTTCTAATAAATGAAATCCTTCTGGTAGCTCAATATATAATTCTTATTGTATTTCTCCATTTAGAATGACAATTTATATTCATATGATAAACATTAAACCCTTTAAATATTATAAAGGTTAAGAAAATTCATATTTCCCCAAGTTTGGATACTAGAAAAAACTGTTTCTTCAAATTCTACACCTTTGACTTGTGCATATCCTTTACATACCAATATTTCTTTGTTTCTCACTATGTGCCCATCATCATTCAATTTTTCTTTGTATATCCACTTGGTTCCAATTACATTTTTTCCCTTACAAATTGGAACATACTCCCATGTATCATTCTTCTCAATATGTTCTAGTACTTCATTCATAACTCTTAACCTAATGTTCATCGTGACTAGCTTGAGAAAATTTTTGAGGCTCCATCAAGGACAGTAGAGCTAGGCTAGCCTAGCTTGTTATGCTGACAAGATTCCTTCTATTTTGAATTTATGATTCCTTATCTCTAAGAATTTAGATATCTAGATGATTCATTTGGTCATACCTAGATGAGGATTTTAGATGAAATGGTTCAACTTCTTCTTCTTATTCTTCATCATGCTCTTCATTTTGATTTTTTTCTTCCTGTGCTCCTTGATAGTTGTTTGGTTGTGCCTAGGTTTGGGGAAACATTGCATTTGTTGTAACATTGATACATTCAACAACCTTACATCTCCTTTTGTTGTGACATATGTATACCTTGCTTCTATATGCATATCCAAGATAAATCATGTCCTCAAATATGGAATCAGATTTCCCTAAATCATCTACATTTATCTTAATATAGAATTCATTTCCAAACACTTTGAAATGTTTAACAGTGGTTAGTTAACCTTTCCATAGTTCATAGGGTTTTTAGTATCATTACCCTTATTTTTTCTCTATTAAATATATAAAATATTGTGTAAACTAATTCTCCCTAAAATCTATCTCATAATTGAGCTTGAATGAGCATGGTTCTTGACATTTCTTTCATTGATCGAATTTTTCTTTCAGCCACTCCATTCTGATGTGGAATTCTTGCAATACTTAGTTGAATTCTAATTCCATGGGGTTCAAAAAATATGTTAAATTAATGGGAAATAAACTCACATGCTTTATTGGTCTCCAAGAAATTGTTTTTTAGATCAGTTTCATTTTCAACTAAAGGCTTAAAAGATTTGAATTTCTCAAAAGCCTCATATTTTTCTTTGAGGAAGGTAACCCATGTCATTCTTGTATAATCATTGATGAGCATCATAAAATACCTTTCTCCTTTCAATGTTTAAGTTTTAATATTAGTTCTTAAAAAAATAATATATGAGTTAAACATATATGCATTTTAAAAAATGTTACAAGATTCTTAACCATGGAGATTCAACCCCACTTTACTATGGAAATTATTAATGTGTAAATATATTTATTACAATAATGTGGTCCAATACCATGATTTATCAATAAATGATAGGTTATTTCATAATACTCTTGAATATTGCATCGGTTAAATTCCTATCATCCCCCTATTACCTATTGATAGTAAAATTAAAATTATATAAGCCTTATTCCAAAATAGATACTCCAACGAGTGTGCTTATTTTGGAATATGGATTCCATAGTTTTAATTTAATTATCAACAATTATATGGTGGATAACAGCAATTTAACCTCTAGTTCCTATCACCCCCCCTATTACCTATTGATAGTTAAATTAAAAATATGGAAGCCTTATTCCAAAATAGATACTCCAACAAGTGTGCTTATTTTGGAATAGGGATTCCATAGTTTTAATTTAATTATCAACGATTATTTGGTGGATGGCATCACAACTAGTTATGCTCTTTTTACTATGTTCATTAAATTAATTAACTAAAAGAAATCATATGAACATGTGTCATATAGATATGAATTATATCTTTTTGAGCATGTGGTATTAGTAAGTAAAGTGGGGGTAAATCTCTATAGTTAAGAATATTGTTACGTGTTTTTTTTAATGTTTATATGGTCAAATCATATATTAATTCTTTTTATAATTAATATAATAATAATCTAAAATAAAGTCATAATTTAATCACTTTTTATGATTATTTATTTATTTATAAATTTTGGTAGTGTGAGACGTATCATGAGGTGAGTTTTTTAATGCATATCGATGTGTAGCCATTTAGTTTATTTGGATGCCCTAGTTAGTTATTAAGTAGACGATAGAGATTTAAACTCCATGGCATATTCTAAAACATTCTTAGTAGTAGTAAAAAATCAAAGGTTGAGGTTTATTTTAAAATTAGTTATGCTCTTTTATTTAAATTCGTTAGTTAAGAAAATGTCATGGTTTTTTGGATATGTGGAATTAGTAAGCTATAATATTGTTAACCATGAACGATCTTCATGGTTAAGAATCATGTTACATGTTTTCTTATATGTATATAAGAAGGAGGGAGTCTCACAGTTTTCATTGATAGTACCAAGAACATGGAAATATGCTATTGAAGAGAACCCATCACTTGCTTTCCTAATTCTTTTTATAGGACTTATTAATGTCTTTTTCCTTCGAGAGGAGATCTTAACTAAATGTTGATTAAGAAGGAGGGAGTCTCCCATAATAGTGAGACACTTTGGTTGTTTCTCATGTATCACCCCATGAATACTTTGCAACTTTAACTTCCAACAATCTAAGGTGAATTAAGAAATAATTATTTCAATATTGATCCATGTTTACTAGTCATTACACAGATAGGTGTGTCTATTTTGAGATAGGATTCTGAGAATTTTAATTTAATTATTAATAACTATTAGGTGGATAGTAGAGATTTTACCTCCACAAATATTCTATAATATTCATAGTAGTAAAATAAATCAAAATTTTATATTTTTCTCCAAAGTAGCTATGCTATTTTTTTAATTTTAATTAAATTGATTAATTAAAAAAAATCAACAAATGCCATATGAGTTACAATTTTTTGGGCATGCGATATTGTTAATTCGTGATATTGTAACAAAGTCTATTTACATTAAGAATCTCCATAAGAAACTGGGGTAAATCTTTGTTTTTAAAAATCTTGTTCCATGTTTTTTTAAATGTATAAATGTTTGACTTGCATATTAATTCTTTATAGTTAATAATAAAATAATAATAATTAAAAATAAAGTTATAATTGAATTAGTTTTTATGTTTTTTCTATTTTTTAAATTCTTTAATGTATCATCCCACAAGTGTTTTGAATATGACTGCACTAATTTAATCATGAATTTTCAAATTATTAATGATGAAATAATGCAATAAAATATAAATTATTCTTCCTAAATTGTGAAGTGTGAGAAATACATCATTTTTAGAATTATAAAATGGGAACATATATTTTCATAATTAATAACAATTGAGCTAGCCTGGAGGATTAGCTCAATTGGTCAAGTTTCATTGCCAAAGCGACTACTTAATGGGAGGTCACCGGGTCAATTCTCCTCGACCCCCTTGGGGTTAGGCTTTGCTAATAAGCCAATAGGATGTGGTCCCTTCAAGTGGATCTGCTGATATTTCCTCAGGTTAATTTTTCCTCACATTATATTTAGTTAATTTTTATGATTTTTTTAATCTGAACAATATGAGATGTATCATGGGGTACGTGTTTTGATGCTTATCATGTATAGCTTATATGGCTTCATAATTTTAATGTATACCTATTGGACATTGAAATATTTTACTTGGTATTGAAATATTTTAATTGATTTTTTTAATCTGAGATGTATCATGGGGTACGTGTTTTGATGCTTATGATGTATAATTTATATGGCTTCATAATGTTTAATGTATACCTACTGGAAATTGAAATATTTTACTTGGTATTGAAATAGTTTATTTATGCTCCACATTGTTCACATTGAAACGTATTTTTTCTTATTAATATATTTTTTTAATTATATGTCTCCTTTATATTAAGAAGTATATCTCTAGTCCCGAGATGCGGGTGACACGAAAGGTGGTAATGAGGAGCCACATGCTAGCCATGTGCTGCCTCAAGCTTAAGGCTGGCATTCAATGCGAGGATCGTCGCCAAGGAATAAAGGTATGGGCGAACAGAGGAAGCAATTCAATGCTCCGTCCGGGTTATTGGAGCGACTGCAGCGAGCAGTTATGGCGAGCAGAGCTCGAGGTGGTGATGAAGAGGTTAAAAAAGGTGGCGTGACGGCTCGCCATGCACTGGTTCATGCTCAGTATTTGGTTTTTGGAGTTCAGGCTCTTGCCTCGTCTTTGGTTCTCCGGGCAACAGCTCTTGCCATCCCCCTGTCTGTTGGGTGCCGTCTCAAGTCTGTTGGGTGCCATCTCAAGTCTGATAAGCCATCCTATTCCGCACTGTTCCTTACCCCCGGTGCTCTTGCAAATATGGTTAGGCCTCGACAGCGCTTGCTCAGCCGTCGAGGTTCTGCTCGGGGAGGGTCCTCACGTCCTCCAGTCGAAGAATCCCAATCCCACTGTTGTCGCTGCCATTTCCATCGAATTGCTGAGGCCAACCCCCTCCAAACAAGCCAATTCATGGACTCCAGTAGCTCGGATTCTGACCCAGCACCTATGCCTGCTTTCGGTTCTGCCATTTTTACCTTTAGTAGCTCTCAGGACAAACCCCGTATCAATGCCCACATTTCGGTTCTCTTCCTTGAGGAATCTCAGGATGATGGTGATGGTCATCGCAGCAAGGGGAAGCACCCGGGCGAGAGTTCAGAGAACGTCAAGGAGATGCCAGCAGATGATCCAGAGCATGCTTCCAACCGTCCTCAGCCTCAGGAGGTGTCGACATCCAAGGGGGACAATGTCAACATGGATCCCTATCCTTCTGCAGAGGAAATGGAGAAGTATGGTTGGTGCAAGGTGGTCGAGGAGGAGTCAGACGAATAGTTGTCCATCTGTTCAACATCACTTCCTCCAGCACTGCTCAGGTCTTGCTTTGGCTTTCTGTTTATGTCATGTTGGCTCAACGTCTGTTCTTGCTAGGTTTGTACTGCCCGAAAGGGATATTGCTGAAGGTCTTTTGTTGCCCCTGCATGGGATGAACACTTTTGGTCCAGAGCCCCTGCGCGGGATGTCTATTCTGATATGGCTGCATTTTTGTGGTTTAGGGCCCCTACATGGGTTATTCTCCTCAGATGTGGAGACCCTGCGAGGGCTATCCTTTTGATTTCTCCCATTCCAAAGTGCCACAGTTTGGCCTCTGGTAAAACGACTCTGTGAATGTAAATGTCTTTCTTGTTCCTGTAAATAATAGAATAGTTTTAACGAGAAAAAAAAAGAAGTATATCTCTATATGTATTTGATATTGTGCCATCTCTCTCTCTATCTAGTTGATATTGAACTATTTTAGATAATATTTATATTGAATTATTTTATTTATAACCCACATTGAAATATTTTTTAAATGTTTATTTCCTATTCCATATTAAAAAAAAATAATCCACACAATGTGAGATGTATTATGGAGTAAGTGTTTTGATTTTTATCATGTGAGATGTTTTCTTCTCACATTCAGTTATAGTTATATATATATATATATATATATATATATATATATATATATATATATATATATATATATATATATATATATATATATATATATATATATATATATATATATATATACATATATATATATATATATATACATATACATATACATATACATATACATATACATATACATATACATATACATATACATATACATATACATATACATATACATATATATATATATATATATCAACATTAAATATATTAATATATATGAGGTTGATATTGAAATATGGATGTTAGTATGGATATTCAATTATTTTATTTAAGAATAAAATTAAAATATTTTTAAAAATTAAAAGAATTACACATCTTGCATTAAATATATAGATATAATAGTTTTGTCATTAACTCAACAATTTCTTTTACATTTAACTAGGACGTCTACAACTTTGGGAGTTTTAGCAGATACAATGTTTTTTCTATGACTAGATGGCCATATTGGGTAGGTCTTCACCTCTTCTCCCACGCCATGCTCAGACATAATTGCTTCTAATTCATTGTTTGCAAATGGGTTGTGTTATGAGAAGGAAATTCCTTCTTGTTCTTTCAAGAAAGTTGGGAGAAATTCCAAAGTTCAAGGCTTTTTCCCCACATTCAAGAGCATGGGCCCTACAACTGCCTTAATATGGATTGGTAGGCCAATTCATGGCGATTTAGACATCCCTACATTCTGTGAGGTAATGGGTTGAAAACAATTGGAAACCCGTAGTGAAGGGTTTTTCCACTTTGGTTTTCTGAAGAAAAAAAAATTCACCTTTTTGAAGAAGAGGGATGATCGAGACCTAATCCTTTGAAGTGGGTGACGAGGGCCCAAGGGTTATATCTAAATTGAAGGAGACCATATTTGAACCTTAAAAGTGATGCCCCATATGTTTCCCATATTTGGGTAAAGAGCCTCTTTCTTCTTGTGTACTATTGGAATGATACTATTGCCAGAAATATCAACAATGAGCTTGGGAAATACATTGATTGATTTGAACCACCAAAGGTAATTTTCTTTTGTTCAAGGATATGTGTGGAGGTAGATATCGATAAGGGCATCCTAGTAGAAATAACCCTAAATTTGGATTGATAGACCCATATTCAAGAGGTTTATTACTATCAACTTCCTTTTAAATACAAAGTTTTACATGAATATGGCCACTTTGCAAGACGATGCAAAATGAAATAGGAGGAGCTGTAAAAAAAGGGAATGAAGGAGAATAATGGCAATGGAAACGGAGGAGAAGAGACTGACCTAAATAACAAAATGATCCACCAAAGTAGCTAGATTAGAATGAGAACAAAGAGAAAGGACCAAATTCCCCTAAGAAATCCACTATCAAGGGGAGAGGAACGATCTAGTAAAGACTGAAATGAGAAAAATAATAGCTTCTAGACTCTCAATTCAGTGGCTAAAGAAGTGGAATTTCTTGAAACCAATTTAAAATAACATGTACAAAATTTGGGACTAGGGCGTGAACGAGAGAAAAATATTGAATCAATGCTACCATTAGAAAATGATCCAACACTAGGGTAGAAAATAGTGGAATACTTATCAAAAGAGGAAAAACTCCTCTCCCCTAAAATATCCAAATTTGGGCCTTCTTTCCAAGCTCATTCAACGAGAAGTTAGAGCAAGAGAAGAAAAATAATTAGAAATGCTTTAACGAAAGGCTGGTTGGGGGACTCATAGAGAGGTAAGGAATGAAAAAACATAGAAGGATAAGGAAATAGGAACACATGAAATATTAGATCCAAAACTAAGGGGATATAAAAAAAATAGAAAAGAAGGTAACTCGTCTCGTGAGCAAGGGGGAACTCATACACAAATAAAGTAATGAGGGCTCTCTCCTAGAATTCTAGGGTTTTAGGGTTGACAAAAAGTATATAGGAAGTGGAATATTTGATCAAGAAAGAGAGACCATTAGTTCTACACTTTAGGAGATAAAATTGTGGGATTAAGAGGTCATCGAAAATCAACACAAGATTTGGAATTATGGTGGGATATCCGCCATATGGTCTCAATATTTGCTTGATTGTTAGATTCTAGTTCAACATCTCACTCATTAGATACTTGTTTTCTATATATTCCTTCAAATTAGGTATGTTTTGTTGTTAATATTTACATGCCTATTCAATTCAAATAAAAACATGATTGTTGGAATTCCTAAGTGGCCCTTGGGGAGACAACTTTTGGATCAGAATGCATATTGGATGGTGACTTCAACATAAAATCCACATTAGTGGAAGAAAAAATGGGGATCTCACATTCAATAGCAAACCCAAGAACATTTAGAAGACCATATCCATAAATTATTTTTTTATATATATAAATCCTTCCACTAATTAATTCACTTCGATAAATAAATAGAGTGGACCAAGCAATATCTTTTCCTCGTTAAAATAGATTTTTAAATTCAGATCCATTCTTATCCCAAAAATTATTGGTCAGTTCCAAAATGGTCCCTTGGTTCATCTCAAAGCATAGCTCGATCACTTTCAATATCTTAGAAAATATAGACATGAGGCCACTACCCTTTTTCAATTTTTCTATTTGAGAAAACTCTCCAAACTTCAATGATTTGGTGAAGAAGGTTTGGATGGAGTGGGTATTGGGAAGACTAGTTATGATATGGGAGAGAAATATCAAGCTCTTGAAGCTTACATTAAATAGATGGGCTCAAGACCAGCAATAAAAAGAAATAGGGAAAGATACATGCACATGAAAATATTAATGGAAATTATCAGTATAAGATGGAAAATAGGTTAGTCACACATGATTTGCTCCAAGAAGAAAGAGAAGAATTTGCAGCATATCATAAAGTTGTCAAAGAGGAAGAAGATATTTGATGTTTAAAATCCTAGAGAATTTGGTTAAAGGTTGGAGATATGAACACATTGTTTTTACAAGTAAGAAGAAAATTGAGTCTCAAAAACAATATCAAAGAGAATGTTGAAATTGGTATACAAATTCAGATTTTGCATATCTCAAAGAGAAGGCGAGTTGTCACTTCACTGATTGTATAGGGCCACAAGCCCTCAAAGCCCTAATGTGGAACAAATAATTATGGAACATATTCTTGAGTCTATTTCACTTGAATACAATGATGTGTTGACGAAAAAACCCACTAAAGAAAAAATCCACCAAGTTCTCTTTTCCTTTAATCTAGACAAAGCACTAGGACTAGATTGATTCACTACTCATTTTTACCAATAATTTTGCGAGGTAATAAAATATTGTTTTTTTAGAATGGTGGGTTATACTTTAGAGAACAATTGTATGAGGGGTGGAATTAATTATTCCTTTTAATCCTTGATCCCAAAATATTTAATCATGTTTCCTTTTCAAAATTTTAGCCAACGCTAGCACCAATCGACCCAAAATCTAAAGGCTATTAGTTGGATATGCGACTTATTGGGGAAGATTATCTGAAACATTAGTGTTTATAAAATCATTGCTAGAATTATGTCAAATACTCAACATTTTAATCACCATCGAATATGCGACGATACAAATATCGATTATCCAACACATAAAAGGCCGAAATGGTCATTAAAAAGTCGGCGTTTACAAGTCAATTTCGAGATGCTCTAAATCATCAGATATCTGACAGTTTTAACATCAAATATTTGATAGGTCATGTAGTAGTAAGGATTCATATATTTGACACATAGTTCATATAGTTTGACGGAAGAAACTGATGTTGAGGCGTCATGTAATCAGCATAATAAGAAAATTATGCGACAGAAGTGTTGCCGCTCTAATGCTTCCAAACCAATGGTGGTGTGTAAAATATGTGATGGATAATTGACACATAGGTCATTTTATCTGAAGGAACAAGATGACGTTGAGTGGTCCACGTGGCTCAGGAAAGGCTAAAATGTCAAAATCTTTAGATTTTTTTGAAACTAGGACTAGAAGGCAGAGCTCATCATCCCAATTCAAATGGCACAAATGATGCTCAAATATGACTTCATATGCTCAAGATATTCATAGTTAAAGTTTCGGTCAACTTGGCCCCACTAGGTAGATTTAGCGTGTCACTAACTAAACTTGGAGGTTGGCTAAATATCAAGTTCCAAATAAGTTTGGTGGCCACTAAGGTAGCGACAATTTTATATCTGGAAATGGTTGGAAATGATCAATTTGTCACTTATTTAATTTTTGTGGTGACCCCAAAAATTAACTCAATAGTTTAAAGACGATGAAAGTGATAGTGAAACAACTAGAGTTGTTCCTATGGGTGAAAGAGAAAAATATCAAATAGAGGCAGAATTTAAAATATTCAAAGACAAAGTCAGAGATCAACAAGATCTATTGGACAAATGGGAGTGTGCCTTCAAAGTACAAGCTACCAGACTAAAAGCTCAATTATAGGAAGAAAACAAAGTAAGGAAGTAGTACAAGGAAAAGGAAGATCAATGTCAAAAGTTGTAGGATCAAGTGACATCATTAAGAAATGAAGTCAATAAAAGGAGAAATACAATCAAGAAACTTAAAGATAGATCTAGTTACTATCAAAGTCTTAAAGCTAAGATCCTCTCTGTTAGGCCCCTATACTACTAGTGTAATCCCTTATTGCTATTAGTACAACCCCCTTATGATATTGTTGTACCCATGTAGTCCCCATATTGTTATTATTGTGCCCCATAGAAGCCCACTATTGTTATTATTTTTCCCTTACATTATTATTGTTATGTGAGCTCTAATTATATTATGACCCCTTAGACTCCTATATATAGAAAGGAGGTCTTTTAATTTGTATCATTCAAGTATTGTTCATTTGTGTAATGTAAAGGAGGTTGCCCCCTCGATGAGGCTTATTTCTAAGGTGTGCATCTATCTTTTCTATCTTTTTGTGAGTTGGTTTCATAACATTTGGTATGAGAGCTTTGGATTCTAAGGTTTTCGCTGCTCCAAACAAGGCGTCATGGCATTTTCGCTATATCGTTTTTCTGTGACATTTGAGAAGCTAAAAAAAAAAAAACATTTGAACTGAAATCACACTTAATCTCGCATATAAATTTCATATCTTGTCTCTCTATATTTTCAGAGATATGATCTAAGGAATTTAGGATTTTTGCAAGCTCGAGAACTTCATCTAAAACAGGTCATTGTGGAATTTGTGCTATATTGTGTTAGATACGGATTTTGAGAAGCTGAAAAAACCCATTTGAAAAGAGATCGGTTTGAACCTGAGGTTCAAATTTTAGATCTTTTCTCGCTATATTTTTAGATATATGATTTAAGGAAGTTAATGTTTTGGCAGACTCCTGAATTACATCTTAAATAGGTGACCTTGGGAAAATCGTCATAACTTTCTCTCTGAGCATCAGATTGAAATTTCGTCAGAAGTTGCAAAAAGAGGATGGACTGTAGTTTTCTGTGTGTAATTTTCAGATACGAAAGTAAAAAATGTCACATGTGGCGCTCAATACAATTGCACTCTTCTGAAAAGGTATAGAATCAAGTCATCTTGGGAGATTGTGCATAACTCTTTCTTGGAGAATCCAATTTTGATCAATCTAGTTGAATTTGAAAGAGGACGTGGAGGGCTACTACAGGTTGTGATTGTAGAATTGGAAAATTTGAAATTACAGAGTTACGGTCATTTCAATATCGAGCTCCTAAAATCAAGAAACATCATGATGAGGAAGTTTGATGGCAAGGATCCGGTAAATTGGATACTATAGATGGAGAAATATTTTGATCTACATGGTGTACCACTATTACAAAAGGTAAGTATTGCATCTTCATATTTAGAACTGGATCAATTTTTATGGTATAAAGGGCTTTTTTCTCGTAAAGCACTTGTTACGTGGTTAATTTTCATGGAGGAAATGATAGCACATTATGAGGATACAAAGATCAACACCTTCTTTAGAGCAACACCACAACAATTGGATGAAAAAAGAGAAAAATGGCTTTGTTGCAAAGCGGAAAGCAAAATTATGACAACAAGGAATTCTACCCCTCACAGCTATAAAGATGGAAGTGTTGTTTCTCCTAGCCTTTCACAGCCTACAAGGGTTACACCACAACAATTGGAAGAAAAAAGAGAAAAAGGGCTTTGTTACAATTTTGATAGAAAATGCATTGAAGGTCATAAGTGTGCTGAGAAAAAATTATTCTACATTGATTGTGGAGAGGAGGAAGAAAATGACCAAGAAATGTCAAAAGAAGAGGATATACACCAGGAACCAACCCTAGAGAAAGAAGAAATGAATCCAACCATATCTTGTAAAGCCTTGGCAAGAATTTCCACTCCTCAAACTCTCAAGATAGAAGGACATATCAAGAAGAAAAAGGTTCAAGAAGTGAAAGATCTCATCAAGAAATAAGAAATGAATCCAACCATATCTTGTAATGAAATGGCTGAAATTACCGCTCCTCAAACTATCACGATAGAAGGACATATCAAGAAGAAAAATGTTCAAGAAGTGAAAGATCACATCGAGCATGAAGAAGTGAATCAGACCATATCTTGTAAAGCATTCGAAGAAATTACCACTTCTCAAACTATCAAGATAGAAGGACATATCCCAAAGAAAAAGGTTCAAGCAGTGAGAGATGACATTGAGCATCAACAACAAGCTCTCCAAATTTTAAAGGATAATGCTTCTTTGGTGTAGAATTGAATGAAACAACAGGTAGATCAACATCGTAGTGAAAAAAGTTTTGATGTAGGTGATTGGGTATTTTTACAGCGACATCTCAAGCAAGCTATTTATGAGGAAGAAATGTTGGAAATACTACATGCCCTTAATAAATGGCGACCCTACCCAATGGGAAGACACTTCAAGGTAAAAATGGATCATGATAGTCTTAAATACTTTTTAGAACAAATATTGTATTTAGAAGAACAAAAAAATGGGTCACAAATATGTTGTGTTATGACTTTAACATCATCTACAGAAAAGGAAAGAAAAATTTTGTTGCAGATGCACTCTCAAGAAAGGATGAGGATGTGGAAGCATTATTTTTTGCTATCTTTATTATCCAACTAGATTTGATAAACTAAACAAGGTACGAATGGAAGCAAGACGAAGAACTGTGGCCACCTATGGCCACTCATTCAAAAGTTGCAGAAGATACCAATTCAAACAATATTGCCAGAACTTGAAGAGGAAGGAAAAATCATATTGGAACCTGGAGCAGTGAGAGAAACAAGAACGTGATAGCTATGAAATCGATCAATTTCAGAGTATCTCATCAAGTGGAAGAACTTACCCATTGAAGATTCCACATGGGAGGACAAGAATTTTATACATAAGCATCAAGAACTACTCAATTGTTGAAGGCAAAACATTTTGAAGGAGAGGGGCATGTTAGGCCCCTATACTACTAGTGTAACCCCTTGTTGTTATCAGTACAACCCCCTTATTATATTTTTGTGCCCATGTACTCCCCATATTGTTATTATTGTCCTTGATAGAAGCCCATTATTGTTATTATTGTGCCCTTACATTATTATTGTTATGTCGACTCTTATTATATTATAACCTCTTAGACTCCTATATATAGAAAGGAGGTCTTCTCATTTGTATCATCCAAGAATTGTTCATTTGTGTAATGTAAAGGAGGCTGCACCCTCGAAGAGGCTTATTTGTAAGTCGTTCATCTATCTTTTCTATGTTTTTGTGAGCTAGTTTCATAACACTCTCTCTAAAGGAAGATCTTGAAGAATCAAAGAAGCAAAATGAAGAAGCTCTTGAAGAAAAAGAACATGAAGTTCTTGAATTAAGGCAAAAAGTGGAAGAAGGAAGAAAATCTGAAGAAATCATGAAGAAGTATCTTGCAAATGAAAAGAAATATGAGGTTGAGGTAAATATCCTAAAAATTAAATTAGAAGAAAATGATATGCTTTTACGATTTCAAGATAGTACTAAGATTTTGGATGATATTCTTATTATTCAAAGGACACCTACCATCAAAAATGGTCTTGGTTTTCATGAATGTGTTGAAGGTAAATCTAGCTCACAAGGTGAGGCAAGGAACTCTAATGCAAAATGTGAAATGCTCAACAAGGAGATGAGAGGTGAGTTTTTTAATGCGTATCGATGTGTAGGCATTTAGTTTATATGGATGCCCTAGTTATTTATTAAGTAGATGATAGAGATTTAAACTCCATGGCATATTCTAAAACATTCTTAGTAGTAGTGAAAAATCAAAGGCTGAGGTTTATTTTAAAATTAGTTATGCTCTTTTATTTAAATTCATTAGTTAAGAAAATGTCATGGTTTTTCAGATATGTGGAATTAGTAAGCTATAATATTGTTAACTGTGAAATATCTTCATGGTTAAGAATCATGTTACATGTTTATTTATATGTATATAAGAAGCATGGAGTCTCACTGTTCTGATTGATAGTACCAAGAACATGGAAATATGTTATCTAAGAGAACCCCTCACTTGCTTTCCTAATTCTTTTTATAGGACTTCTTAATGTCATCTTTTTCCTTGGAGACGAGATCTTAACTAAATGTTGATTAAGAAGGAGGGAGTCTCCCATAACAGTGAGACACTTTGGTTGTTTGTCATGTATCACCCCATGAATACTTTTCAACTTTAACTTCCAACAATCCAAGGTGAATTATGAAATAATTATTTCAATATTGATCCATGTTTACTAGTCATTACTGTCTATTTTGAGATAGGATAATTTTAATTTAATTATTAATAACTATTAGGTGGTTAGTAGAGATTTTACCTCCATAAATATTCTATAATATTCATAGTAATAAAATAAATCAAAAGTTTATATTTTTCTCCAAAGTAGTTATACTATTTTTTTAATTTTAATTAAATTGGTTAATTAAAAAAAAATCAACAAATGCCATATGAGTTACAATTATTTTGGCATGCCATATTGTTAATCCATTATATTGTAACAAAGTCTATTTAGATTAAGAATCTCCATAAGAAAGTGGGGTAATTCTTTGTCTTTAAATATCTTGTTCCATATTTTTTTAAATATATAAATGTTTGACTTACATATTAATTCTTTTTAGTTGATAATAAAAAAATAATAATTAAAAATAAAATGATAATTGAATTAGTTTTTATGTTTTTTCATTTTTTTAATTCTTTAATGTATCATGCAGCAAGTGCTTTGAATATGACTGCACTAATATAATCATAAGTTTTGAAATTATTAATGATGAAATAATGCAATAAAATATAAATTATTCTTCTTGAATTGTGAAGGGTGAGAAATACATCATTTTTAGAATTATAAAATGGGAACATATATTTTTTATAATTATTTTGAACCCTGACTTATAAATGGTTTCCTTATAAAATGAAATGTATTAATTTAATAAAATATATTTTAATATTTAATTTAATTTTTTAAATCAAATCTTAAAATATGCTAAAATTTAACCTAAAAAAATCAACAAATGCCATATGAGTTACAATTATTTTGGCATGCGATATTGTTAATCCATTATATTGTAACAAAGTCTATTTAGATTAAGAATCTCCATAAGAAAGTGGGGTAATTCTTTGTCTTTAAAAATATTTTTCCATATTTTTTTAAATGTATAAATGTTTAACTTGCATATTAATTCTTTATAGTTAATAATAAAATAATAATAATTAAAAAAAAAGTGATAATTGAATTAGTTTTTATGTTTTTCCATTTTATTAATTCTTTAATGTATCATGCAGCAAGTGTTTTGAATATGACTGCACTAATTTAATCATAAGTTTTGAAATTATTAATGATGAAATAATGCAATAAAATATAAATTATTCTTCCTAAAATTGTGAAGGGTGAGAAATACATCATTTTTAGAATTATAAAATGGGAACATATATATTTTTTGATGATCATGATGATGATGATGGTTAACCTGAGACCAAATAATGGTATATCGGACGTAAAGAAACAAATTATCTATTTTGATTTAAGATTTTATTCGAATGCTCAAAAATATTGGAGAGAAGCCTCCGAGCTCACTATAATTTTGACATTGTAAAAGGCTAGGAAGGTGAGTAAGATTGTGAAACTCACATCTAATATGGTTATAGGCGGGTCACTAAGTCACTATTATTTTGAATGGTGACTTATAAATGGTTTCCTTATAAAATATATTAATTTAATAAAATATATTTTAATTTTTAATTTAATTTTTAAAATCAAATCTTAAAATATGCTAAAATTTAACCTAAAAAAAATCAACAAATGCCATATGACTTACAATTATTTTGGCATGCTATATTGTTAATCCATTATATTGTAACAAAGTCTATTTAGATTAAGAATCTGCATAAGGAAGTGGGGTAATTCTTTGTCTTTAAAAATATTTTTCCATATTTTTTTAAATGTATAAATGTTTAACTTGCATATTAGTTCTTTATAGTTAATAATAAAATAATAATAATTAAAAAAAAAAGTGATAACTGAATTAGTTTTTATGTTTTTTCATTTTATTAATTCTTTAATGTATCATGCAGCAATTTCTTTGAATATGACTACACTAATTTAATCATAAGTTTTGAAATTATTAATGATGAAATAATGCAATAAAATATAAATTATTCTTCCTAAATTGTGAAGGGTGAGAAATACATCATTTTTAGAATTATAAAATGGGAACATATATTCTTTATAATTATTTGAATGGTGACTTATAAATGGTTTTCTTATAAAATGAAATATATTAATTTAATAAAATATATTTTAATATTTAATTTAATTTAATTTTTTAAATGAAATCTTAAAATATGCTAAAATTTAACCTAAAAAAAATCAGCAAATGCCATATGAGTTACAATTATTTTGGCATGTGATATTGTTAATCCATTATATTGTAACAAAGTCTATTTAGATTAAGAATCTCCATAAGAAAGTGGGGTAATTCTTTGTCTTTAAAAATATTGTTCCATATTTTTTTAAATGTATAAATATTTAACTTGCATATTAATTCTTTATAGTTAATAATAAAATAATAATAATTAAAAATAAAGTGATAATTAAATTTGTTTTTATGTTTTTTCATTTTTTTAATTCTTTAATGTATCATGTAGCAAGTGTTTTGAATATGACTGCACTAATTTAATTATAAGTTTTGAAATTATTAATGATGAAATGATGCAATAAAATATAAATTATTCTTCCTAAATTGTGAAGGGTGAGAAATACATCATTTTTAGAATTATAAAATGGGAACATATATTTTTTATAATTATTTTGAACGCTGACTTATAAATGGTTTCCTTATAAAATGAAATATATTAATGTAATAAAATATATTTTAATATTTAATTTAATTTAATTTTTTAAATCAAATCTTAAAATATGCTAAAATTTAACCTAAAAAAATCAGCAAATGTCATATGAGTTACAATTATTTTGGCGTGTGATATTGTTAATCCATTATATTGTAAGAAAGTCTATTTAGATTAAGAATCTCCATAAGAAAGTGGGGTAATTCTTTGTCTTTCAAAATATTTTTCCATTTTTTTTTAAATGTGTAAATGTTTAACTTGCATATTAATTCTTTATAGTTAATAATAAAATTATAATAATTAAAAAAGAAAGTGATAATTGAATTAGTTTTTATGTTTTTTCATTTTATTAATTCTTTACTGTATCATGCAGCAAGTGTTTTGAATATGACTGCACTAATTTAATGATAAGTTTTGAAATTATTAATGATGAAATAATGCAATAAAATATAAATTATTCTTCCTAAATTGTGAAGGGTGAGAAATACATCATTTTTAGAATTATAAAATGGGAACATATATTTTTTATAATTATTTTGAATGGTGACTTATAAATGGTTTCCTTATAAAATGAAATATATTAATTTAATAAAATATATTTTAATATTTAATTTAATTTTTTAAATCAAATCTTAAAATATGCTAAAATTTAACCTAAAAAAAGCAACAAATGCCATATGAGTTACAATTATTTTGGATTGTTAATCCATTATATTGTAACAAAGTCTATTTAGATTAAGAATCTCCATAAGAAAGTGGGGTAATTCTTTGTCCCTAAAAATATTTTTCCATATTTTTTTAAATGTGTAAATGTTTGACTTCCATATTAATTCTTTATAGTTAATGTAATGACCCAGAAGATGTAAATGTGAAATTTTACTATGGTAAAAGGGAGTATGGTAGTCGTTGTTTTATGTTTAAAAAAAAAAACCAAAACTTTGATAAACTACTTTATTGAGTAATTTAAATATTTTTCTTGAAATTTCAAAGAAAGAGATCAGTTGTAATAACTGATTCAAACTGCCCTCCCAAACAGGAAAAAAGTCCTGGTTGTAGGGAGGAAGTTCTGTGTTGTTGGGACAGACAGAAGGATCCTTTTTTTCGAGGAAAAGGAAAAAGGAAATGACAAGAGAAAATTGGTTAAGTCTCGTGAGGACCAGATAACGAGGCACGAGGTGCACAAATCTTGTTGAGGGCTAAAGGCCTGCAAGATGGCTCGGGGGGAGAATCCAGTCATGAAGACAGATCTCATGGTTGGGTGGTAGAGCAGACTTTCTTGCAGAAGAATTTACTAAAGTACCCTGTACGACTCTGGCGAACGAGGTACGAATTCATACTGCAGAGAAATTGAATGAAAATATGTGTGGAATACACGGAGTACTCATGTAGTCGGGAAATGATTGTGTGTTCTATCTCTTTAATTACTGTTATGATGATAAATGTAGTTAAACAAGTGGTAGTTAACTTAAAAGCCAGACTATCATGAAAATATTATAGTTGAACACGAGGTAGTTTAACTTAAATACCAGATTATCAAAAGAATATTACAGTTGAACATAGGGTAGTTCAACTTAGATAACAGACCATTAACCGACAATTCTATTAAGGAAAAACAGAGACGCAGGGGCAGTCTCTCGTAAAGCAAAAGCGTACAGAGAAACAAGCAGCCAGAACATAACGAGTTATTCATGTAGTGAGAGTAACATCATAAAACATTTTGGGCTAGGCAAGGAATGCCAGCCGATAAATCTTTTTCATAAACATAAACATCAACGGAAGGGAAGAATTAATCAAGATACATATAACTGTCGACTTTCGGAATTAACATATCTCTCAGGAAAGGAAAAGAGCAAACCCTACAAACGTATGAAATAGTGGAATGACAATAACCATATGCAACCAAGCCGTGGAAGCAATAACCGAGCTATAGCCAACAGGGAAGTTCAATATATATATACCGCTTACGGAAATAAGATATTAAAAAGTGTCATAATAGGGTTAACAACCTAGAGAATGCGTTAACACAGCCGCGAGTACGGCTGTGAGAAAACTATCTCCGGAGTAAACCATGTTAAACAAAGAAAAATTGAACATGCTTCAGAATAACCCTTATCGGGAATAAAGCTAACCTCTGCGAAACAAGTAATAATTATGGCACTGTCACATTAACAAAACGAAACATCGATTACCCGAATCATGCAAAATATTCAGAGGTTATGACCCCATATATTTCTAAAAAAACAGATAATAAGATTTAGGTAAGCCTGAGGACTCCTGCCGTCGCAGTAATGCAGCGGAATCATAGTCGGAGGCAGACAACCATTAATAACAATGAAACCGGGAATCATATCATTATCATTCAGAACGCAAGTAACCCAGAAACGAACTCAGACTGAATAAATAACTTCGAATGCATTTTTCTTGAAAATAGAAAACTCAGAGATTATAACCCTGGAACGTAACATTCGTATATATATATATATATATATATATATATATATATATATATATATATATATATATATATATAATATATATATATATATATATATATATATATATAGATATATATATATATATATAACTGGAAACATGAAAATGTTCAGGCCGACTCCGCTAATAAATGAGTTCGGCACATAGCTAGCTCATATATAGATGAAAATAAATTATATACAGAGGCAATAGTGCCCTAGATCCCGCAATGGGTAGAAAAGCCCAAATCTAAGTCACAGTTAAGCAAAATGGAGCACGCAATATTCACTGCCTATCATATCTTGCTGGAACCGGCATGGCTTTAAGCCTGATCACCAAAATCCATAACCATGGGGAAAACCCCTCTTCAGCATGAAAACAAAAGGAAACCCGCATCAGGGGTCCGGACTGCAACATTCACCAAATGGAAACATTAGGGTCGAAGGAGCCTTAGAGCTCTCGCACCCAGAAGAGAGCACCGAAATTAAGAGAAACCATACGTGCAAATGTTGAAGGAGTCGAGGTGCTGCGGATACACAATTAAGAGGCTCACACAGATCCACCTGCATGCGCTGCCAAAGAAGGGAGAAATTAGTATAGGCCTCCAAAAGATAAACGAGCAGACCAATTTAGTCCCTGAGTGCGAATAACCAATTAAAGAAACGAAACCGTAGAAAACAATCATGCAGGTAGAGGTATACAATACCTGCGTGAGACTCTGAAGGGTGTATCATGGCATCCGGAAGTGAAATGAGACTTGAACCAGGGTCTGAGGAAATGATGTGTGAGCGCCCGGGAGAAACAAATGAACCTCGGTGTGCAGCAAGGGGTTTAAGTATTAACCCAAAGCCCTTGGCCTCATCCCAACCCTCCGATCTGAACGGTGGATCTCGGCCGTCGATGCAACGTGGGAAATTGGAGTGGGGAGGACGAGAAGACGGGGCCCGAGGTGTCACATGGACCCGCAGGTAAGTCAAGCCACCTGTCAAGGCATGAGCCCTCGCCATAAAAGCAACCAGTGACTTGGTACTGGCAAATGTAGCTGCTGGACCAAAGATCTCCGTGCCCATTAACATAAATCACGTACTGTGGGTTGGCAAGACTAACGTTATACAACATGTTACAACCGCCATAACTCGACTACCGTGCAGTGCATATAATTGATGCATTATATATATAATCCCTATGCGGTAAAACTTAGACCACGATAATATGAATTGGCATCATAATAGGTAAGAGATTATATGGTTGAGAGTTACCATGCATATATGTGTTTCGAAATAATTTTTTTTTTTTTTTTTTTTTTATGTATATAGTTATGAGAGTGTGACAAATTGGTATCAGAGCCCAGTTTCAACACTGTGGCCTCAGAAATGACATGTTTCACTGTGCAGAAGATTACACCATGCATCTGTATAGGAAAAATTAATAAATCATTTAACTGTTGTTTCTGTTTATCTTAGGGGTGAGATGCAGGAATTTAACAGCTAATAGTTAAGCTAGGAAAAAAGAAGCGTAATGCAAGGAGCCGGCAGCACCCCTCGGGAAAACCCAGAGCTGTGGGTACAGTTGGGCGAGGAAACACGGAGTACCAATCTCGCAATACTGGAAACTGTTCAGGAGTTGAAAAATGAGATGGCACGTTTACGGGAAGACAACGCGCGCTTGACGGTGGAACAGGAGAGAATTCTGAAGAGTTTGTCAGACAGGCAGAACCCACCCTTATCTAATCCCAGCGTGGAGCAGCAGAAGATAACAGAAGAGCAGGACTATCAGAATGGACCTGAAAATTCGAGAGATAAGGAGGACCATTCTGATAATGTACTAGAACAGCAAACTTCAAAACGTCAGAGAATGGAGCTGCAGGGAGAATTTCGAAAAATTAAACCTCCACATTTTGATGGAGAACAGGAAGAAGCGGCTGAAGCATGGCTAATAAATATGAACAAATATTTTCAGCTGTATGAGTATGATCATAATGTGAAGGCGCGACTGGCCATTTTCCAGTTACAAGGTAAAGCAACCCTCTGGTGGGAGGAAATCAAGATTGTCAAGGGGGTAAGTGAACGGACCATCACATGGGAGAAGTTTCAGAGATACCTCAAAGAAAGATACCTGACCGAGCACTTCTACGATGAAAAGGCAAGAGAATTCCATGATTTAAGACTCGGGCAACAGACTATGGACGAATTCATTAATCGTTTTACTTCTCTGCTACGTTATGTACCCTATATTAAGGAGGAAAAAGCCAAAGTGCAAAGGTTTGTGAGTAGCTTACCTTCATACATAAGAGAGAGGATTGAGTTTGACAATCCCAGAACCATGGATGAGGCTATCCGCAAAGCAAGGATCTCCTACCAGCAGAATAAACAGAAGGGGGATGCCTCAAATAAGAGATGGAATGAAAGAAGGAGTAGTCGGATTTTTGGAAACAGCAAAGGAGGTCACAGTATTGGGGGTAAGGGAGCTGGTAAAGGATTAAACAATAGAACTGTAGCAAAAAGTGTGCCCCGAGCAAGGCCAACAGGTGAAACTAGAGTAAGTGAACAACCTGTTAGGCCAGAAGGTGAAGGAATGACCAGACCTCCAGTTCAATGCTGGGGCTGTGGAGGACCTCACTATGTTAAAAACTGCCCACAGCGAAAGGGTACGGATCAGATATCCCAGATTCATGAAGCATCGACTGTTGGGGATGTGGCACGTAATGTACCAAGGATTAATGCAGCCTTGGATGATTGCCAAGTGGAATACCAACCGATGATGGTGGAGTTTGAAGGTAAAATCTCAAACCTTTCTATAGCTGTTCTCATTGATCGAGGAGCTACTTTAAGTTATATTAGCCCAAAGATAGTAGAACAGTGTAAGTTACAATATCAAAAATTCAGAAATCCGTGGTTGGTCCAACTAGCTACGGGAGCCAAGAGACGAGTCTTGGAAAAAATAAATAATTTCTCTTTAACCGTAGCAGGGTAGCCAATAGTTGTGGATTTGAACGTATTACCCTTGGGTTCATACGACATCCTGATTGGGATGGATTGGCTGGAGAAACACTGGTCATTAATAAACTGCAAGACTAAAACCATTTACTATAAGAATGATCTTGGTGAGTAGCAAGAACTGCAAGGGATCAAGCATCCTGTACGGATCCGACCCATTACAGCATCTCAATTAGCTAAATGTATCAAAAAGAAATGTCAAATTTATGCTATTCAGGTGGGTTACGCAGATCAGAAGAGCAAAACCGTTATCCTGGATAATATTCCAGTGGTGCAAGAATTTGCAGATGTTTTTCCAGAGGAAGTACCAGGATTACCACCTAAAAGAGATGTGGACTTTACCATCGAACTGACCTCGGGGGCAGCACCTATGTCACGGGCACCATACCGAATGAGTGTACCAGAATTAACAGAATTGAAAATGCAACTGCAGGAGCTGCTAGACAAAAATTACATACGTCCCAGTGTATCACCCTGGGGAGCCCCAGTGTTATTTGTCAAAAAGAAAGACGGAACACTTCGGATGTGTATTGATTATTGTCAGCTGAATAAGCTCACGATAAAAAACAAATACCCTTTGCCCCGGATTGATGAATTGTTTGATCAAGTGAAGGGGGCAACGGTGTTTTCTAAGATCGATTTGCGGTCTGGTTACCATCAGATTAGAATTAAAGAGGAGGATATTGCTAAGACAGCTTTCAGAACACGGTATGGACATTACGAGTTTGTGGTGCTACCTTTCGGCCTGACCAATGCACCTGCTACCTTTATGTGTTTGATGAACAGTGTGTTTCACAGGTTCTTGGATAAGTTTTTGTTGATATTTATTGACGATATTCTGATCTACTCCCGATCAAGGAAGGAGCATGAGGAACATCTTAGAATAGTGTTAGAAACGCTGCGAGAACATCAGTTATATGATAAGTTTAGTAAGTGTGATTTCTTCCACGAAGAGATACAATACTTAGGCCATATAATCACCAAGGAGGGGATTGCAGTGGACCCTGAAAAAATAAGGACTATAATGGAATGGCCCGTACCAAAGGACGTGGCAGATATTAGGTCCTTTATGGGGTTAGATGGATATTATAGAAGGTTCGTGGAAGGTTTTTCAAGGGTAGCATACCCTATCACCTCCTTACAAAAGAAGGGAAGGGTATTCAAATGGACCTCAGAGTGTCAGCAAAGCTTTGAGCAGCTTAAACACTTACTCACCACCGCACCCATTTTGAGCATAGCTGATCCTAATAAGGATTACGTGGTTTGTACTGACGCAAGTAAAGAGGGTGTGGGAGGAGTGTTGATGCAGGAAGGAAGAGTAATTGCATACGAGTCAAGGAAACTAAAGGAGCATGAGCAGAAATACTCTGCCTACGACTTGGAGTTGGCAGCCGTTATTCATGCACTGAAGATGTGGCGACATTACCTCTTGGGAAGAAAGTTTCTGTTGTTGACAGACCATCATAGTCTAACAAATTATTTCAGCCAACCCACCTTAAATACGAGGCAAGCTCGTTGGGCAGACTTCCTAAGTGGCTTTGATTTTGAAATTAAACATCTAAAAGGAAAGGAGAACCGGGTAGCTGACGCATTGAGTCGAAAGGTGCAGTGCTTGTGCAAAATTTCGGTCAGTAGATGGCAGAGTACCCTACTCAAAAAGATAAAGATGGCAGCTGATCAGGATGCTGTTTATCAGCAAATTAAACAGCAGGTACAGCGACTTCCTGATAGGGAAACACCACAAGGATATGAATTAGATGATGCCGGAATGTTGTACTTTAATAAAAGGCTGTATGTACCTGATGAAGATAGTCTTAGAAAACTGATTCTGGACGAATTTCACATCAGCCACTACACCGGGCATCCAGGATACCAAAAAATGGTCACCGCACTTCGGAAGGAATACTATTGGCCAAAAATGAAGAAGGATGTAGCTGAATATCTGGCGCGATGCCTGGAATGTCAATAGATTAAGGCGGAGCATTTGCATCCAGCAGGGCTGCTACAACCCTTACCCATTCCGGAATGGAAATGGGAAACTATTTCCATGGACTTTATAACCGGGTTGCCTCGAACGAAGAAAAATAATGATTCCATTATGGTGGTAGTGGATAAGTTAAGTAAGGCAGCACACTTCATACCTGTACAGTCCACGTATAAGGCTGTGCAAATTGCTCATATTTTCATGCAAAATGTGTTCAAATTGCATGGACTTCCGAAGGTAATAATTTCTGATCGTGATGTTAAGTTCACATCAACTTTTTGGAGGACATTGTTTGCTGAACTGGGAACACAGCTGAACTTTAGCACAGCCTATCATCCCCAGACCGATGGTCAAACGGAACGGGTGAACCAGGTAGTGGAGGACATGCTGAGAGCATGTGTTATGATGAAACCAACCCAATGGGAGGAATACCTCCACCTGGTTGAATTCGCGTATAATAATGGGTATCACTCGTCAACACAGCTAAGTCCCTTTGAGGTCCTATATGGGCGAAAGTGCCGCACACCCTCAAGTTGGGGTGGACCTGAGGATAGGTTAAGATTTGGTCTGGAAATGCTCAAGGAAATGGAAGACATGGTGAAAAAGGTGCGTACCAACTTAAAGGCCGCCCAGGACAGACAGAAAAGTTTTGCAGACCGGAAGAGAAGGTTCAAAGAATTCCAGGTCGGAGACCATGTTTTTGTAAGAATTCAAACCAGAAGGAGTACCTTGTAGTGGAGTGGGTGTGCCAAACTTGCCCCTCGCTATTTTGGACCCTTTCAAATCCTGGCGAGAGTGGGGCCAGTAGCTTATCAACTCGCCCTGCCAAGTCATATTAAGATCCACAATGTTTTTCACGTATCTGTACTAAAAAAATACGTCTACGATCCTAAACATGTGATCTAATGGCATGATGTTCGGGTAAGAATTAATCTCGTCGTTCTAGTTAAGCTTTGATCTCAAACAGGGAAATAACTAGATCTGTTGCTGTTGCAGGTCGAGCCGGAAGGCGAGGTTCTGGTCGAACCACAACACATTCTCGACCGGAGAGAGGTGCGACTGCGGAAGCGGGTTATTTTCCAAGCTAAAGTGCAGTGGCAGCACTATGGGCCTGAAGAGGCCACTTGGGAGGATGAGGAACTCCTTAAAGAAGCTTACCCGAATTTGTTTAAGGGAAACAGACATCGGGATGATGTCCAATCACAGGAGGGGGAGATGTAATGACCCCAGAAGATGTAAATGTGAAATTTTACTATTGTAAAAGACAGTATGGTAGTTGTTGTTTTATGCTAAAAAAAAAAACAAAACAAAACTTTGATAAACTACTTTATTGAGTAATTTAAATATTTTTCTTGAAATGCTGGCAGCCTCTGGGAGGTGGATTTCAAAGAAAGAGATCAGTTGTAATAACTGATTGAAACTGCCCTCCCAAATAGGAAAAAATTCCTGGTTGTAGGGAGGAACTTCTGTGCTGTTGGGACAGACAGAAGGATCCTTTTTTTCCAGGAAAAGGAAAAAGGAAATGATAAGAGAAAATTGGTTAAGTCTGGTGAGGACCAGATAACGAGGCACGAGGTGCACAAATCTTGTTGAGGTCTGAAGGCCTGCAAGATAGCTCGGGGGGAGAATCTAGTCATGAAGACGGATCTCATGGTTGGGTGGTAGAGCAGACTTGCTTGCAGAAGAATTTACTAAAGTACCCTGTACGACTCTGGCGAACCAGGTACGAATTCATACTGCAGAGAAACTGAATGAAAATATGTGTGGAATACATGGAGTACTCATGTAGTCAGGAAATGATTGTGTGTTCTATCTCTTTAATTACTGTTATGATGATAAATGTAGTTAAACAGGTGGTAGTTAACTTAAAAGCCAGACTATCATGAAAATATTATAGTTGAACAGGAGGTAGTTTAACTTAAATACCAGATTATCAAAAGAATATTATAGTTGAACAGAGGGTAGTTCAACTTAGATAACAGACCATTAACCGACAATTATATTAAGGAACAACAGAGACGCAGGGGCAGTCTCTGGTAAAGCAAAAGCGTACAGAGAAACAAGCAGCCAGAACATAACCAGTTATTCATGTAGTGAGAGTAACATCATAAAACATTTTGGGCCAGGCAAGGAATGCCAGCCGATAAATCTTTTTCATAAACATAAACATCGACGGAAGGGAAGAATTATTCAAGTTACATATGACTGTCGACTTCCGGAACTAACATATCTCTCAGGAAAGGAAAAGAGCAAACCCTGCAAACGTATGAAATAGTGGAACCACAATAACCATATGCAATCAAGCCGTGGAAGCAATAACCGAGCTATAGCCAACAGAGAAGTTCAATATATATATACCGCTTACGGAAATAAGATATTAAACAGTGTCATAATAGGGTTAACAACCCAGAGAATGCGTTAACACAGCCGCGAGTCCGGCTGTGAGAAAACTATCTCTGGAGTAAACCATGTTAAACAAAGAAAAATTGTACATGCTTCCGAATAACCCTTACATGGAATAAATCTAACCTCTGTGGAACAAGTAATAATTATGGCACTCTCATATTAACAAAACGAAACATCGATTACCCGAATCATGCAAAATATTCAGAGGTAATGACCCCATATATTTCTAAAAAAACAGATAATAAGATTTAGGTAAGCCTGAGGACTCCTGTCGTCGTAGTAATGTAGCGGAATCATAGTCGGAGGCAGACAACCATTAATAACAATGAAACCGGGAATCATATCATTATCATTCAGAACGCAAGTAACCCAGAAATGAACTCAGACTGAATAAATAACTTCGAATGCATTTTTCTTGAAAATAGAAAACTCAGAGATTATAACCCTGGAACGTAACATTCGTATATATATATAACTGGAAACATGAAAATGTACAGGCCGATTCCGTTAACAAATGAGTTCGGCACATAGCTAGCTCAAATACAGATGAAAATAAATTATATACAGAGGCAATAGTGCCCTAGACCCCGCAATGGGCAGAAAAGCCCAAATCTAAGTCACAGTTAAGCAAAATGGAGCACGCAATATTCATGGCCTAACATATCTTGCTGGAACCGGCATGGCTTTAAGCCTGATCACCAAAATCCATAACCATGGGGAAAACCCCTCTTCAGCATGAAAACAAAAGGAAACCCGCATCAGGGGTCCAGACTGCAACATTCACCAAATGGAAACATTAGGGTCGAAGGAGCCTTAGACCTCTCGCACCCAGAAGAGAGCACCGAAATTAAGAGCAACCATACCTGCAAATGTCAAAGGGGTCGAGGTACTGTGGATACACACTTAAGAGGCTCACTCCACCTGCATGCGCTGCCAGAAAAGGGAGAAATTAGTATAGGCCTCCAAAAGATAAACGAGCGGACCAATTTAGTCCGCAAGTGCGAATAACCAATTAAAGAAACGAAACTCTAGCAAACAATCATGCGCAGAGGTATACAATACCTGCGTGAGACTCTGAAGGGTGTATCATGGCATCCGGAAGTGCAATGAGACTCGAACCAGGGTCTGAGGAAATGATGTGTGAGCGCCCGGGAGAAACAAATGAACCTCGGCGTGCAGCAAGGGGTTTAAGTATTAACCCAAAGCCCTTGGCCTCATCCCAGCCCTCTGATCTGAACGGTGGATCTCGGCCGTCGATGCAACGCGGGAAATTGGAGCGGGGAGGACGAGAAGACGGGGCCCGAGGTGTCACATGGGCCCGAGGTGTCACATGGACCCACAAGTAAGTCAAGCCACCTGTCAAGGCATGAGCCCTCGCCATAAAAGCAACTAGTGACTCGGCGCCGGAAAAGGCAGCTGCCGGACCAAAGATCTTCGCGCCCATTAACATAAATCACGTACTGTGGGTTGCCAAGACTAACGTTATACAACTTGTTACAACCACCATAACTCGACTACCGTGAAGTGCATATAATTGATGCATTATATATATAGCCCCTATGCGGTAAAACTTAGACCACGATAATATGAATTGGCATCATAATAGGTAAAAGATTATATGGTTGAGAGTTACCATGCATATATGTGTTTCGAAATATTTATTTTTAAATTTTTTCTTTTATGTATATAGTTATGAGAGTGTGACAGTTAATAATAAAATAATAATAATTAAAAAGAAGTGATAATTGAATTAGTTTTTATGATTTTTTATTTTATTAATTCTTTAATGTATCAAGCAACAAGTGCTTAATAATAATTAAAAAGAAGTGATAATTGAATTAGTTTTTATGATTTTTCATTTTATTAATTCTTTAATTTATCATGCAACAAGTGCTTTGAATATCACTGCACTAATTTAATCATAAGTTTTGAAATTATTAATGATGAAATAATGCAATAAAATATAAATCATTCTTCCTAAATTGTGAAGGGTGAGAAATACATCATTTTTAGAATTATAAAATAGGAACATATATTTTTTATAATTATTTTGAATGGTGACTTATAAATGGTTTCCTTATAAAATGAAATATATTAATTTAATAAAATATATTTTAATATTTAATTTAATTTAATTTTTTAAATCAAATCTTAAAATATGCTAAAATTTAACCTAAAAAAATTCAGCAAATGCCATATGAGTTACAATTATTTTGGCATATGATATTGTTAATCCATTATATTGTAACAAAGTCTATTTAGATTAAGAATCTCCATAAGAAAGTGGGGTATTTCGTTGTCTTTAAAAATATTGTTCCATATTTTTTTAAATGTATAAATATTTAACTTGCATATTAATTCTTTATAGTTAATAATAAAATAATAATAATTAAAAATAAAGTGATAATTAAATTATTTTTTATGTTTTTTCATTTTTTTAATTCTTTAATGTATCATGCAGCAAGTGTTTTGAATATGACTGCACTAATTTAATTATATGTTTTGAAATTATTAATGATGAAATAATGCAATAAAATATAAATTCTTCCTAAATTGTGAAGGGTGAGAAATACATCATTTTTAGAATTATAAAATGGGAACATATATTTTTTATAATTATTTTGAACGCTGACTTATAAATGGTTTCCTTATAAAATGAAATATATTAATTTAATAAAATATATTTTAATATTTAATTTAATTTATTTTTTTAAATCAAATCTTAAAATATGCTAAAATTTAACCTAAAAGAAATCAGCAAATGCCATATGAGTTACAATTATTTTGGCATGTGATATTGTTAATCCATTATATTGTAACAAAGTCTATTTAGATTAAGAATCTCCATAAGAAAGTGGGGTAATACTTTGTTTTTGAAAATATTTTTCCATATTTTTTTAAATGTATAAATGTTTAACTTGCATATTAATTCTTTATAGTTAATAATAAAATAATAATAATTAAAAATAAAGTGATAATTAAATTATTTTTTATGTTTTTCATTTTTTTAATTCTTTAATGTATCATGCAGCAAATGTTTTGAATATGACTCCACTAATTTAATGATAAGTTTTGAAATTATTAATGATGAAATAATGCAATAAAATATAAATTCTTCCTAAATTGTGAAGGGTGAGAAATACATCATTTTTAGAATTATAAAATGGGAACATATATTTTTTATAATTATTTTGAACGCTGACTTATAAATGGTTTCCTTCTAAAATGAAATATATTAATTGAATAAAATATATTTAAATATTTAATTTAATTTAATTTTTTAAATCAAATCTTAAAATATTTTAAAATTTAACTTAAAAAAATCAGCAAATGCCATATGAGTTACAATTATTTTGGCATGTGATATTGTTAATCCATTATGTTGTAACAAAGTCTATTTAGATTAGGAATCTCCATAAGAAAGTGGGGTAATTCTGTCTTTAAAAATATTGTTCCATATTTTTTTTAATATATAAATATTTAACTTGCATATTAATTCTTTATAGTTAATAATAAAATAATAATAATTAAAAATAAAGTGATAATTAAATTAGTTTTTATGTTTTTTCATTTTTTTAATTATTTAATGCATCATGCTTTTGAATATGACTGCACTAGTTTAATTATAAGTTTTGAAATTATTAATGATGAAATAATGCAATAAAATATAAATTATTCTTCCTAAATTGTGAAGGGTAAGAAATACATCATTTTTAGAATTATAAAATGGGAACATATATTTTTTATAATTATTTTGAACGTTGACTTATAAATGGTTTCCTTATAAAATGAAATACAGTAATTTAATAAAATATATTTTAATATTTAATTTAATTTTTTAAATGAAATTCTAAAATATGCTAAAATTTAACGAGGCGTGATTCTATCTAATCAAATATTCCTAAAATATCCTAAAATTTAATCAGATCTTAAAATATCGCAAGAACGCTGTCTATTTGAAGGGATTATTAGCAGAGGTGACATTATTTCATTTGCCATTCGAAGAGATTTCATTTGCAGCTGCCATGACGATCACTTCACTTGCCTTTGCTTTGCCTATAATGTCACTGCTCCTGCTGGTGCGCGCCCAGACACCCTGTACCCCGACCGGGATTTCTGACTTCACAGGAACCTGTAACGTCGGCCAGAGTCCACCCTGTACCCCGACCGGGATTTTTGACTTCACAGGAACCTTATTATTATTTCATTATTTCATTTGCCATTCGAAGAGATTTCATTTGCAGCTGCCATGACGATCACTGCTCCTGCTGGTGCGCGCCCAGAGTCCACCCTGTACCCCGACCGGGCTGAGTGATGGCATAGGAACCTGTAATGTGGGCGGGCAGAGTCTGCTATTTGTAACCTCGACACAATCCCAAGCGAAAGTTCTTTCTTTGGGACTCTGGGAAACATGATCGGAAATCTGAAATCAAACGTCGGTTGCTGCCAGCGGCGGCTCACCCACTGCCTACGGGGCAGCAAACTGCACCGCCCTCAGTGCTTCAGCCTCTGTGTGCACCGCCTGCCTCACTGCCCTCTGCGACTCGGTGCTCACCATTTGCAGCAACGGTCTCGGTGCTCAGTTTTATACTGCTGACTGTGGCATCCGCTACGAGCAGGATATTCCATGCAGGTAAAATTGCTACCATTTAAAAATGCTTTCGAATGCCATTGACTTTGAAACAACCGAATGCCAAAATGCACTATTCATTTCAAATTCACAAAATATCTCATAGTAACCATGATATGATATGGGATCTTTATATAAATATAAAACGAAATCAAATAACTTTGCAACAAAATTAATGAGATGGATAACATATGTGGTTTCCAACAAAACTATTATTCATTTAGATTAATACTCATGATATGGGATTTGTATATGTTTTTTAGATTAAGAATAATGATATGGATTTGTATCTGTTTTTTTGTCTTTTAATTAAAACAATTGTCATATGAACAAGCTTTATATGAGTTATAATTTTTTGGGCATGTGGTATTGTTAACCATCATATTGTAACTAAGTCTATTTATAGATGAAAAATCTCGCCTATTTGCAAATTAAAAATCTCCATGATAAAATGGGCATAAATCTCACTCCATATTTTTTTAATGTCTATATGTTTGACTTATATATTAATTCTTTATAGTTACTAATAAAATAATAGTAATTTAAAATAGAATTATAATTTAGTTAGTCTTTAGGTTAAATTATTATTATTTTTTTTTTATTTTTTTTTGTCTTTTAAGAACACTTCATGCATCATGTAATAAGTATTTTGATGTTTATAGAGTGTTATATGAGTGCACTAATTTCATCATACATTTTCGAAATCATTAAGCATCAAATAATGAAATAAAATATGAATCACTATTTCTAACTTTTCAGGTGTGAGAAATACACAATTTTTCATTAATAAAATAGAATTTTGTTTATTTAGAACACAAATGTGAATAAATAAAATAATATTTTTCATCGTTTTTGTTATGTCTGGTGTATCTATCTCTTCATAAATAAATAAACTAATAAAATATTATTCTCTTGTTTTTTAAATTTTTGTTATGCTAGTATCAGCCTCTTCTTCATAAATAAACAAAATATTGCATGAAGTGACTACCTTTATTTTCCTTGTAATTTGTAGTCATTTAGGGGTGTACACAAATTGATTTGCATGGGGACTAATCAATTTTGAATTCAAAGCTCATAGAAAGGGTTTGAATATAACTTACTTTTGAGTATGATTATTTTTAGTTTTCTTTTTTATTCCTCTCTTGTTGCCAATATTTCTATTTCCATGTCTACACACACTTTCACATTGCAAAATCTCTCAAAAGTATGACTTTGATAATGAACTATTAATTTATTTTATGTTTATATACAAATCCCATATCATGCATAGTATCATATATTTTGTTAATTTAAAACGAATAATGGATTTTTTTGAAGATGACAATTATTATCCACCTCAAGGGCTTGTTGAAAAATTATTTGATTTAGTGTTATGTTTATCTACAAATCCCATATCACCCTTAGCATGAGATATTTTGTTAATTTAGAATGAATAATGGATTTTTTCATTATGGATGTTTCAAATTCATTGATTTTCTAGAGCATTCTTAAATTAGACATAAGTGTAGATTCATCTCAGCGTAAATCTATGATAGAGTAAAAAAAATGAAATCTCTTGAAGTACAAACATTTTTTTTACAGTGGAAACCTTGAGGAAAGGTTGTAGATCCATGTATTTTATCGCTCTTTTCACTTAGAGGTCCAACATTATAATAGAGTAATGTTGATTCTTTCCATATATGTGTGTATATACACAATGTATCAACTTTACTTCATGTTCACATAAGAATCAAATTAATAAAATTTTATAACTATATATTTTTCAATTATTTTATATTTTTTTAAATAATTTTATATAATTACACCTATAGGCATGTCTATTTTATAATATGCCTTCCAAAATTATAATATAATTATTAAGTGGACTGTAGAGATTTAACATCCATAGAATATGCTAGAATATTTATAGTAGTATTCACATGTCAAGTTAATATTTATCTCCAAGTTAGTTATTCTCTTTTAATTAGTTTATCTCACATTAACATTAATTAATTGAAGAGAATGTGATATCAAATCTTATCATATTGGACATGTGGTATGGATAAACCATGGGAACAAAAACTATTTTCAAGTTAACATTTTATGTGGTAAAGTGTGTGTAACTGTCTATGATTGAAAATATAGGTACATGTTTCCTTAAATGTATATTGATTATTTTCATAATTAATAGCAATTGAGCTAGCCTGGAGGGTTAGCTCAATTGGTCGAGTTTCATGGCTTCATGGCCAAAGCTTCTACTTAATGGGAGGTCACCCTGTCAATTCTAAGCTCACGGGGTCAATTCTCCTAGACCCCCTTGGGGTTAGGCTTTGCTAATAATCTAATATGATGTGAGGTTATGCTTTGCTAATAAGCGAGTAGGATGTGGTCCCTTCAAGTGGATAGGTTAATTTTTCCTCAAGTTACATTTAGTTAATTTTTACTATTTTTTTAAAATGAACAATGTGAGATGTATCATGAGGTACTTGTTTTGATGCTTATCATGTATACTTTATGTGCCTTCGTAATGTTTAATGTATACCTAATGGACATTGAAATATTTTACTTGGTATTGAAATATTTTAATTGATTTTTTTAATGTGAGATGTATCATGGAGTACATGTTTTGATGCTTATGTTGAATAATTTATATGGCTTCATAATGTTTAATGTATACCTACTGCACATTAAAATATTTTACTTGGTATTGAAATATATTTTATTTATGCTCCACATTGTTCACATTGAAACATATTTTTTCTTATTAATATATTTTTTTATTATATGTCTCCTTTATATTAATAAGTATATCTCTATATGTATTTCATATTGTATGTCTCTCTCTCTATCTAGTTGATATTGAACTATTTTATTTAATATTTATATTGAGTTATTTTATTTATAACTCACATTGAAATATTTTTTAAATGTTTATTTCATATTCCTTATTAAAAAAAAATAATCTAGACAATGTGAGATGTATTATGGGGTAAGTGTTTTGATTCTTATCATGTGAGATATTTCCTTCTCACATTCATATATATATATATATATATATATATATATATATATAGAGAGAGAGAGAGAGAGAGAGAGAGAGAGAGATGTCAACATTAAATATATTAATATATATGAGATTGATATTGAAATATGGATGTTAGTATGGATATTCAAATATTTTATTTAAGAATAACATTAAAATATATTTATAAATTAAGAGAATTACACATCTTCCATTAAATATATAAATATAATAGTTTTGTCATCAACTCAACAATTTCTTTTACATTTAACTAGGAGGTCTACAACTTTGGGAGTTTCAGTGGATACAGTGTTTTTTCTCCCACCCCATGCTCAGAGAGAATTGCTTGTAATTCATTGTTTGCAAATGGGTTGTGTTGTTTTTTCAAGAAGTTGGGAGAAATTCCAAGAAAGGCTTTTTCCCCACATTCAAGAGCACGGGCACTACAATTGCCTAAACATGCATTGGTAGGCCAATTGGTAGGCCAATTCATGGTGATTTCAACATCCCTGCATTCGGTGAGGTAATGGGTTGAAAACAATTGGAAACTCGTGAGGAAGGATTTTTACACTTTGGTTTTCTAAAAAAAAAAATGACCTTTTTGAAGAACAAGGATGATCTAGACCTAATCTTTTGAAGTGGGTGATGAGGGCCCAAGGGTTATATCTAAATTGAAGGAGCCCATATTTGAACCTTAAAAGTGATGCCCCATATGTTTTCCTTGTTTGGTTAAAGATCCCCTTTCTTCATGTGTACTATTGGAATGATACTACTGCGAGAAATATCAACAATGAGCTTGGGAAATACAATGATTGATTTGAGCCACCAAAGGGCTCTTCTTTTGTTCAAGGATATGTGTGGAGGTAGATATAGATAAGGGCATCATAGTAGAAATAACTCTAAATCTAGATAGATAGAACCATATTCAAGAGGTTTATTACTATAAACTTTGTAGTAAATACAAAGTTTTACATGAATATGGCCACTTTGCAAGAGGATGCAAAATGAAACAGGAGGAGTTGTCAAAAAAGGGAATGAAGGAGAATAATGCCAATGAAAGAATAGGAGAAGAGGCTCACCTAAATAACAAAATGATCCACCAAAGTAGCTATATTAGAATGAGAACAAAGGGAAAGGACCAAACTCCCCTAAGAAATCCACTATCAAGGGCAGAGGAATGATCTAGTAAAGACTAAAATGAGAAAAATAATAGCTTCTAGGCTCTCGATTCAATGGCTAAAGAAGTGGAATTTCTTGAAACCAATTTACAAGAACATGTACAAAATTTGGGACTAGGGAGTGAACCAGAAAAAAATATTGAACCAATGTTACCATTAGAAAATGATCCAACACTGGGTTAGAAAACAGTGGAGTATTTATCAAAAGAGGAAAAATTCCTCTCCCCTAAAATCGCCAAATTTGGGCCTTCTTTCCAAGCTCATTTGATGAGAAGTTAAAGGAAGAGAAGAGAAAATAATTAGAAATTCTCTAATGAAAGGCTGATTGGGGGACTGATAGAGAGGTAAGGAATGAAAAAACATAGAAGGATAAGGAAATAGGAACACATGAAATATTAGATCGAAAACTAAGGGGATATAAGAAAACTAGAAAGGAGGTAACTCATCTAGTGAGCACGGGGGAACTCATACAAAAATAAAGTTATGAGGGCTCTCTCCGAGAATTCTATGGTTTTAGGGTTGACAAAAAGGATATAGGAAGTGGAATATTTGATCAAGAAAGAGAGACCATTAGTTGTATACTTTAGAATATAAAATTGGGGGATAAAATTGGGAGTAAAAAAAATCAAATCTCTTGAAGTACAAACATTTTTTGTAAAGTGGAAAACTTGAGGAAAGGTTGTAAATCCATGTATTTTATCCCTCTTTTCACTTAGAGGTCCAACATTATAATAGAGTAATGTTGATTCTTTCCATATATGTGTGTATATACACAATGTATCAACTTTACGTCATGCTCACATAAGAAGAAAATTAATAAAATGTTATAACTATATATTTTTCAATTATTTTATATTTTTTTCAATAATTTTATATAATTACACCTATAGGCATGTCTATTTTATAATATTCCTTCTAAAAATATAATATAATTATTAATAATTATTAATTGGATGGTAGAGATTTAACCTCCATAGAATATGCTAGAATATTTATAGTATTTATCTCCAAGTTAATTATGCTCATTTAATTAATTTATCTCACATTAACATTAAATAATTGATAAGCGTTGATATCACATTCTCTTCAATTAACCATGGGAACAAAACCTATTTTCAAGTTAACATTTTATGTGTTAAAGTGTGTGTGACTATCTATGATTGAAAATATCCATACATGTTTCCGTAAATGTATATATGTTTAGTTCATATATTAATTATTTTCATAATTAATAACAATTGAGTTAGCCGAAAGGGTCTCAATTCTTAGGTCACCACACCAATTCTCCTCAACCCCCTTAGGGTTACGCTTTGCTAATAATCCAATATGATGGTAGTTTATGCTTTGCTAATAAGCCAATAGGATGTGGTCCCTTCAAGTGGATTGCCAACCTCAAGTTATATTTAGTTATTTTTTCCTCAGGTTATATTTAGTTAATTTTTATTATTTTTTTAATACAATGTGAGATGTATCATGGGGTACGTGTTTTGATGCTTATCATGTATAATTTATATGGCTTCATAATGTTTAATGTATACCTACATTGAAATATTTTACTTGGTATTGAAATATTTTAATTGATTTTTTTAATCTCAAATGTGTCACGGGGTAAGTGTTTTGATGCTTATGATGATGTATAATTTATATGGTTTCATAATGTTTAATGTATACCTACTAGACATTGAAATTTTTTAATTGGTATTGAAATATTTTATTTATGCTCCACATTGTTATTAATATAATTTTAATTATATGTCTCCTTTATATTAAGAAGTATATATCTATATGTATTGATATTGTGTAGTCTCTCTCTCTATCTAATTGATATTGAACTATTTTAGTTAATATTTATATTGAATAATTTTATTTATATCCCACATTGAAATATTTTTTAAATGTTTATTTCCTATTCCATATTAAAAAAAAATTAATCTCGACTACATGAGATGTATTATGGGGTAAGTGTTTTGATGCTTATCATGTGAGATGTTTTCTTCTCAAAGATATATATATATATATATGTATGTATGTATGTATGTATGTATGTATGTATGTATGTATGTATGCATGCATGCATGCATGCATGCATGCATGTATGTATGTATACATATGTATATAATATATATATATATATATATATATATATATATATATATATATATCTATATATATATATATATATAAACATTAAATATATTAATATATCTAAATTTGATATTGAAATATCGATGTTAGTATGGATATTCAAATATTTTATTTAAGAATAACAGTAAAATATTTTTAAAAGTTAAAAGAATTACACATCTTGCATTAAATATATAAATATAACAGTTTTTTCATCAACTCAACAATTTCTTTTACATTTAACTAGGAGGTCTATAAATTTTGGAGTTTCAGTGGATACAATGTTTTTTCTATGGTTAGATGGCCATATTGGGTGGGTCTTCGCCTATTCTCCCACACCAAGCTCAGATAGAATTGATTCTAATTCATTGTTTGCAAATGGGTTGTGTTACAACATGGAAATTCCTTCTCGTTTTTTCAAGAAGTTGGGAGAAATTCCAAAGGTCAAGGCTTTTTCCCCACATTCAAGAGCAAGGGCCTTACAACTGCCTAAATATGGATTAGTAGGCCAATTCATGGTGATTTAGACATCCCTGAATTCTGTGAGGTAATGGGTTGAAAACAATTGGAAACCTGTGATGAAGGGTTTTTCCACTTTGCTTTTCTTAAAAAAAAAAATTGACCTTTTAGAACAACAAGGATGATCGAGACCTAATCTTTTGAAGTGGGTGATGAGGGCCCAAGGAGCCCATATTTGAACCTTAAAAGTGATGCCCCATATGTTTTCCCTATTTGGGTAAAGATCCCCTTTCTTCCTGTGTACTATTGGAATGATACTACTGCCAGAAATATTAACAATGTGCTTGGGAAATACATCGATTGATTTGAGCCACTAAAGGGATCTTCTTTTGTGCAAGGATATGTGTGGAGGTAGGTATAGATAAGGGAATCTTAGTAGAAATAACCCTAAATTTGGATAGATAGACCCATATTCAAGAGGTTTATTACTATCAACTTCCTTTTAAATACAAAGTTTTACATGAATTTGGCCACTTTGCAAGACGATGCAAAATGAAATAGGAGGAGCTGTAAAAAAAGGGAATGAAGGAGAATAATTCCAATGAAAAAAGACGAGAAGAGGCTCATCTAAATAAAAGAATGATCCACCAATGTAGATAGATTAGAATGAGAACAAAGGGAAAGGAACGAATTCCCTAAGAAATCCACTATCAAGGGGAGGGGAATGATCTAGTAAAGACATAAATGAGAAAAATAATAGCTTCGAGGTTCTCAATTCAATGGCTAAATACGTGGAATTTCTTGAAACCAATTTACACAAAATTTGGGACTAGGCATGAACGAGAGAAAAATATTGAATCAATGCTGCCATTAGAAAATGATCCAACTCTCGGTAGAAAATAGTGGAATAATTATCAAAAGGGGAAAAATTCCTCTCCCCTAAAATCTCCAAATTTGGGCCTTATTTCCAAGCTCATTTAAAAATAAGTTATATGCAGAGAAGAAAAAATAATTAGAAATGCTCCAATGAATGGTTGCAGAACTGATAGAGAGCTAGGGAATGAAAAAACATAGAAGGATAAGGAAATAGGAACACATGAAATATTAGATCCAAAAATAAGGGGATATAAAAAATTTTAGAAAAGGAGCTAACTCTTCTCCTGTGGAGGGGGGAACTCATACACAAATAAAGTAATGAGGGCTCTCTCCTAGAATTCTAGGGTTTTAGGGTTAAGAGAAAGGATATAGGAAGTGGAATATTTGATCAAGAAAGAGAGACCATAAGTTCTATACTTTAGGAGATAAAATTGGGGGATTAGGAGGTCCTCTGAAATCAACAAACTATTTGGAATTATGGTGGGATTATTTCCATTAGTGCAAGAGGAGCTTAAGGTGGGATATCCACCATATGGTCTTAATATTTTCTTGATTGTTAGAATCTAATTCAACATCTCACTCATTGGATACTTGTTTTCTATATATTCCTTCAAATTAGGTATATTTTGTTGTTAATATTTACATGCCTATTCAATTAAAAGAAAAGCATGATTGTTGGAATTCCTTAGTGGCCCTTGGGGAGACGACCTTTGGATCAGAATGCATATTGGATGGTGACTTCAACATAAAATCTGCATTAGTGGGATAAAAATGGGGATATCACATTCAATATCAAATACAAGGACATTTAGAAGATCATATCCATAAATTATTATATATATGTATAAATCCTTCCACTAATTAATTCACTTGGAGATATAAATAGATTGGACCAAGCAATATTTTTTCGTAGTTAAATAGATTTTTAAATTCAGATCCATTCTTATCCCAAAAATTATTGTTCACTTCCAAAATGCTCCCTTGGATCAGCTGAAAGCATAACTTGATGGCTTTCAATATCTTATAAAATATAGACATGAGGCCGATACCCTTTTTCTATAGTTCTATTTGAGAAAAATTTCCAAACTTCAATGATTTGGTGAAGAAGGTTTGGATGGAATGGGTATTGGGAAGACTAGTTATGATATGGGAGAGAAATATCAAGCTCTTGAAGCTTGCATCAAATAAATCGGCTCAATACCAACAATAAAAGAAATAATAGGGAAATATACATGCACATGAAAAAAAGAATGGAAATTATACAAGATAAGATGGAAAATGGGTTAGTCACACATGATTTGCTCCAAGAAGAAAGAGAATAATTTGTAGAATATCATAAATCTCTCAAAGAGAAAGAAGATATTTGATGTTTAAAATCCTAGAGAATTTGGTTAAAGGTTAGAGATATGAACACATTTTTTTTACAGGTAAGAGAAAGATTGAGTCTCAAAAAACAATATCAAAGAGAATGTTGAAATTGATATACAAATTCAGATTTTGCATATATGAAAGAGGAGGCGGTTTCTCACTTCACTAATTTGTATAGGGCCACAAGCCCTCGAATCCCTAAAGTGGAACCAATAATTATGGAACATATTCTCCAGTTTATTTCACATGAAGACAATGATATGTTGATGAAAAAACCCACTAAAGAAAAAATCCACCAAGTTATGTTTTCCTCTAATCTAGACAAAGCACTAGGACTAGATTGATTCACTACTTGTTTTTACCAACAATTTTGCCACGTAATAAAATATTGTTTTTTTTTTTTTTTATAACGGTGGGTAATACTTTAAAGAACAATTGTATGAGGGGTGGAATTAATTATTCCTTTTAATCCTTGATCCCAAAATATTTAATCCTATTTCCTTTTCAAAATGGGTGGAATTAATTATTCCTTTTAATCCTTGATCCCAAAATATTTAATCCTATTTCCTTTTCAAAATTTTGGCCAACACTAGTACCAATCGAACCAAAATCCGAAGGCTATTAGTTGGATATGCGACATTTTGGGGAAGATTATCTGACACATTGGTGTTTATAAAATCATTGCTGGAATTATGTCAAATACTCAACATTTTAATCACCATCGAATATGCGATGATACAATATCGATTATCCAAAGGCCGAAATGGTCATTAAAAAGTCGACGTTTACAAGTCAGTTTCGGGACGCTCTAAATCATCAAATATCTGACAGTTATAACATTGAATATTTGACAGGTCATGCACTAGTAAGCACTCATATATTTGACACATAGTTAATTTTTTCTGACGGAACAAACCAATGTTGAGGCATCATGTAATCAGCAACATAAGAAAATTGTGCGAACATAAGTGTTGTCGATCTAATGCTGCCAAGCCAATGGTGGTGCGTCGAATATGTGATGGATAATTGACACATAGTTCATTTTATCTGAAGGAACAAGATGACATTGAGTGATCCACGTGGCTCAAGAATGGCTAAAAAGTCAAAATCTTTAGATTTTTCTGAAACTAGGACTAGAGGGTAGAGCTCATTGTCCAAATTCAAATGGCGCAAATGATGCTGAAATATGACTTAGTATGCTCAAGATATTCATAGTTAAAGTTTTGGTCAACTTAGCCCCACTAGGTAAATTTAGCAGGTCACTAACTAAATTTGGAGGTTCACTAAATATAAAGTTCTGAATAAGTTTAGTGGCCACTATGGTAGCGAGAATTGTATAGCTGGCAACGGTTGGAAATGATCAATTTGTCACCTATTTAATTTTTTTGGTGATCCCAAAAATTATGTTGATGGGTTTTAACCCCACCATCACCCACAACCAATTACTTAACATGGGCACCCACCAAGAAGTCCTCCTAACAACCTCGTTGGGAATTCTGCCCAATGAAATTTATTTAAACCCTCCGTGTCATTCAACCGACAGAACGAAGGGATGTGGAACTCAACATGAAAACCAAGGAGTGAAACCATAAACATGCACACTCGACAACACAGTGGAACCTTGACATAGGGAATATGTGACGAATCTTTTAGATTCCTCGGAGTTGATTTTTAATAGAGTTAGAATTATGTCAACTTTATACTTATGTTGTTGATAATTTCACTAGGAGTTTGATGGTGGCGACAATTTTATGATATGAGTAGTGGAATTTTTAGAGGAAGACTATTGCTCGAGAAACCATGACGTTGGAACCTTGATACAAGAATCTCCATGGACTCTGAAATATTCCCTAGAGGCCTGAAATTGATAGTTATAGAACTTGGTTGACTCTATACTTATTTGACTTGATTTTTCACAAGGAATGTGATGGTGTGATTAGTTTCTTCATTTGAGTAGCTGAATTTTATTCAAACAATATAAGAGAATATTTGAGGAATCTTTGAGATTCCCAGGGAGCCCATATTTGACTGAGATAGGAAGGGATCGAGTTTATACTCAAATTTCACAATTTGTTTGCAAGGAACATACCGACGTATTTTGTTTCTTCATCTGAACAATGAATTTTTAGGCCATCCTCACGATTGGAGGTATAAGGTGTATTGTTGCGATGTGTGCATTTGATTTTGTTGAAATAAATTTATGATTCTGAGATCCATGTATGCCACTTTATGAGAGGATCATTATATGCCACTTTATGTGAGAATGTTCGTTGTCATGCTGAAGGAGAAAATATTGTGAGTGTGAGTTCTTTGTAGGAGAACATATCATGGAGAGACGTGCCACTCTAGATAAGGTGCTCATCCTTGTATTAACAAAGATTACATCATGTACTCATCATATTCTTGCAACAACTAATGAAGTGACTACCCCACTCTTGACACCAGGATCAGAGACGTAGTCCACATTGGACAAACTCCATCATCATATCTTGTCTTTATGGTTGATCATGCTCATTTCGTATTGTTTCATGTTGATGGTTTGTTGAAGTTGTTTAGAATATGAATTATTCATGATTTCACAACCAAATGTAAGTGTGAGTAAGGTCCTGTATAATGGGGATTTTTGTTTGAAAGCATTCATGAAAATTTCTTGGATCAAGTGGTATCAGAGCATTCTAACCTTTTTTCGAGGGATTGTGAATTGAGCATGCAAGAATAAGGAAAATAGAGGATCACAAAGATCTCTACGAGGCCTTCCACCAGATGGAAAACATGGTAGATATATTTTATGCAGATTATGAGGAGAAATGGAAAAAGAGGAATAAGGGAAAGACAAAGAACAGGATGATGCTTCGTCTCCATCTTCAGAAGAATATTCTTCTTCTTCATATTCTTTTGATCATTCAAATGAATATATCAATGAAAGCCTTCAGGCATAGAATGATAAATTAAGTAGACTTCTAGAAGAAAAACCATCATCACCTACTTCAAAATAAAAAACTGAGGAAAGCAATGTTGATAGTTCTTTTGTTTCATTTTCACATGATGTGATTTCTGTTTGAAGCATGGAGGTATGTGTTATCACTCAGGTTGTCCTTAAGCTCTGGAAAAGGATACGGCCGAGGTAACCACAGACCAAATTTGGACTGTAGGTTCTAGCCAACCTGCAATGGGAGAGGGCTCTCTCTTTTATATTTAGCTTTATTGAAAATGATTTTGGGCTAGGTCTCGAGTTCAGAGGGTTTTTGTTTGTTTTGGTGGAAAAATCAATGTTTTCAGAGAGAGAGGCAAGGCACAGTCTCGAAGTTTCAAACCATTTGGCGTGGAGTCGAGGAGGAGAACTGCTGGTGCATTTCTTCGGTCACAAGAAAGGGAAAGTGGAGCAAGATAGCTGAGCATGAATCAATATTTTAGGTTTAAATGATGGGAAGAATGCTAAGTAATGAGAGGGCGTTAAGAATCTCTCAATCAGCTTAACAGAGGAGGTAACAAAGCGCTACCTAGGGGCAGTAAAGAGTCCCTAGATAATTGGCAAACACAAGTGAATTGGGGTAAACATGAGCGAGGGGGAATTCATATTCATAACCAATTCAATCAGAGGAAAACATAAAGAAATAGCAGAAATTGAGCATAGAGAGTATTTAAACTAATTCTAGGCTAATCTTTCTTTCTACTATTTAGATAGTGGTAAACAATAAACAGAGGTAAGATTTACTTATTGCTTCAGGCTGCAGCACAAGAATTCCATCTTCATATCTCCAAAAACATTCATTTACAATAGACAGTTTTCTCTCCAAGCTTTCAGCAATCTTTGATTATAGAAAAAACTCAGGTATACAATGCGAGTCTCTGGTGAAAATTCTCAATCAACCAACTCTTGAAACAATGTAGAGGGTGGTATATATAGGGAAAAACTATCTACACAGTTCCTTTTTTACATCTTGACCTAATGAGGTCATAAAGAAAAATGACCACTTAACCTAATCCTATCCAGAAATAAATGCAAAATATATCTCGGGTTGCGCTCAAGGCCGCTATATCAAAACTAAATAAGTGATGCTCTCTTTGGTGGCTTGCTGTAGTGTTTTCTGAAATAAATGTGTATGGGTTCCTACATCTGTGCTGTCTGTCTGCATTTAAAGCTTTAACTGTGATTTGAGGGCAAGGATGGGCTTAAGCCTTTTGATTTTACTTTCTAGGGGGGCTCATCAATGTTCAGGTGCTTCGAGCCCTAAAAAATCTTGACTGATACTCTTTGGCTCTTCTTCTTCCCCTGATACTCTTTGGCAATAAATTGATGTTGTTCTAAGGTGTTGTGGGTCTTATTCACAAATTAATGGCCGTTGTTCGGCCTCTGTTTCCTTCAAAACTGTTTTCTGCTCCTTCCAGCAAGCTTCGCGAAGAAAAATGGGTCATTCGGCGCCTTTCGGGCCTGCTGGGGGCCGCAGAATGAAAATGCACAAATCGCTCATCAAAAACTGCCTTAGAAACGGATTCCGGGGCTCCGAAGTGCGATTTCTTTCCCTTCGCGCCAAAAAGTGTTGATGACATCAGCATGACATTAGCGGATGTGACTTCGTATGGTGGGTGACGTCAGCGATGATTTCAGCATGATGATGTGGTAGGATGACATCAGCATGATGACGTCATCATGTACAGACGGTGACGTGGCAGGTGCAGTGGCAGGCTACAGTGGGAGGAGGCCACGTGGGGGGGTGACGTGGGGCAGGGGGGTGACGTGGGAGGTGACGTGGGGCTTACGTCACAGGGGAGGGCGGTAAGCAGTTTTGGTCGCACCGCCTTAGCACCTGGGCGGTTTTGGGGGAAGGCTCTCCGCCACACCCCAACGCTTGACGTGTGGCGGGAGTACGGCAATTAATACCACCCATCCCCTGGACGCTAAAGCTCGGGCGATTCAAGGATGGGAGGGCCCGTCAGCCGTAGATCTACGGGGCGGATGATCCAACGACTAGAGGCGATGGCGAGTCGGCGGGGGTATACGGCGGGGAATATGCGCGGAATATTCCAAATTAAATAACGCGCACAGGGGGTTAAGACTTAGGGAAAGGGGTTTTATGGGTTAATACGAGTGCGGGTTAATGTATTTATGCCCGAAACTTAGGATAAGGGGGAAAAAGTGGGTTTTTGAGGGTTTTAGGGCTAGGGAGGAGGTTATTAATCTCGCCAGGTTTCAAATTAATCCCTACTTGGACACGGATGGGCTAAAAGCAGCCCCAGATGGACTGTTCTTTCCCGGACTTACAAAAATATTGCTATATTTCCAAGGGGGGATATTTATATAGGGGAATTTTATATAGAAAGTTTTAATAGGGGAAAGGGGAAAACCGATAGGGAGCTATACAATATTGTTAGTAGTTAATATGAAGGTGATAAGCAAGCGCTAAGGTCAGGGACCTTAGGCTAATTTTGGGGAAAAGACTTTGAAAAGAAATAGAATCCTTGAGTGAAGCAGATCTTCACCAAGGAAACTGATATGGATGATGATGAATCTAAGAGGAATCAAGCAGATCTTGACCTCTTTGGGAAGTTAGTAAGGGACTTGGGCAATTAGAAGAAGGGGGGAGTTAGTTATGTCCACCTTTAAACTCCTTTGCATGAACACTGCCTGCACTGTGATCTATAAAGATATAATACTTTGTACCACAAAATTGATCATAAATTATCATTCTCCAACCACACAACTACCTACCCAGCCTACTCTCCTAACATTTTTTCTTCTTTTGAATTGGGTGCACTTAAACTTGCAAACCCAAATTTACAATTTTTCTTTTTAATTTTTCCTATCTAAATCGACACTTATTTCTGCCAGGGCCCAGATTAAACAGTTGGGTTCCTTTGATTCTCTACCTATCTACAAATCTACCATGATTAAACTGTTTGGACAAATTTCATTCTCTATATTCTAAAACAGGAAATTGAAACCTAGGGAGACCAAGATTAAACTATTTGGACCTCCCTTACATGAAAACTCTTCAAAAATGGAACAGCTTATCAAAAATTGGAATCAACAATAGCATTTGTACTAGCACACTTCATGGCTTTCTTCTTTGGCCTCTTCTGGAAATATGGAACACTGTAGCTTGCAAAGTATGACATATTTGGAATGTAAAAATGTCAATCATGAAAAATGATACCCTATTGCAACAGGAGGCTAACAGTGGCTCCACTTGGGGATGGCCTTCCCTTGTGGAAGGCCAAGAACAGTAGGTCAAATTGCCTTGATCTTCTGTGGTTGTTGTAGACTAGAAACATTTGTTCTAGCTGCTAGAAATATAAACTTGGAACTATAAACAACCTCCTCCTCAATTGAATTACTGTGAACTGTACAGCATCGCCTGTTTTCTTCTGGATGCTTGATAATTATGTACACCATTGTTTGATCATTATGCCTCTGAAAATCATGGGGCAAAACTAATGTATCTCCTCTGAGTCTGGTCCTGAACAGTTATTGACCAATTTCTTCTTCCTTGTCAACATTCTTTTGGCTGAAGATTACAATCTGCAACAGCTTGCCTTTACCATGATATATTGTGATGTGTCTGTGCTATTCTTCGTTGTTGTGTTGAAATTAGTGCAGAGACAGGGCCTTTAAAACTGGAATACTTGCATCGGCTGGAACTTCACAGTTTTACTGCTGCTTCTTAAACAATCGACTTGCTTATAAAAATGAAAACAAAGTGCTGATATATACAAATAAGACTGTACAAAGATATATACAAAACTGCATTGTGTCCCTTAAAAGGGATCATGGTAATGCTTCAGCATACGGCCATTGACAGGGCCTTCTTCAGCAGAACAATCCTCTACAGATCTGAGAAAATAAGTGTTATTTCCCTGAACAACAGAAATAACCAATGGACCTCTCCATAGAAAATAAAACTTGGCATGTTTTCCCTTGTCTTCCCTTCTTGAGTCCCATCTTAGAACTTTGTCACCAACATTGAAATCTTCAGCCTTAGCTCTCTTATCAAACATTGTTTTGAGCTTTTCTTGCACAATTTGAGCTCTGTCGTAAACTTGTTCTCTGGTTTGCTGCAGATGGATGGTCTGATTGATTCTTCTTTGAATGTCATTCGGTTCAACCTGAATCTCTTGTAACAACTTGATAGTAGGAATGCCCAGGGATGAAGGAAATCTGGCCTCCATTCCATATAGTAGCTCATAAGGGCTCATCCCAATTGATCTTTTGCTTGAAAGTTTGTCTGCCCATAGGGCATTTACCAGCTTTTTGTGCAAGTTCTTCTTGTTTTCTTCCAGCACTTTCTTTATGATGTTGATGAGGATTTTTTTAGATGACTCGGCCAAGCCATTACCTTGAGGGTAATAGGCTGTGGAGTGGCCCAAAGTAATGTGAAATATGTGGAAAAAGTTGATCATATTTTTGGACTTAAAGGCAGCGGCATTGTCAGTGATAATTTTCTCAGGGCAGCCAAATCTGGAAAGGATATTGCACTCAAGGAATTGGATAATGATGGTATCATTAGCTTGTCTATAGGGAATGGCTTCAACCCACTTAGTGAAATAGTCGGTGGTTGTTAGGATCCATTTGTGCTGGCCTGAGGAAGAGGGATGGATTTCTCCAATGAAGTCAAGACCCCATTGTTGAAAAGGTTTTTCTGTGGAGATGGGTTTAAGGGGCAGGGGCACTAAATTTCTGTTGCCCTAAAAAATTTGGCATTTGTGACATGACATGGCAAACTTCTTTACATTTGCAAAAAGAGAGGGCCAATAAAAGCCAGCCCTTAGAATTTTATTAGCAGTGGACTTCCAATATAGATGTCCTCCACAGTCACCTGCATGGAATTCTTTCATGACATTGTTAGTTTCATTCATGGTTAAACAATTAAGCAATATACCTTCATGATTTCTCCAAAATAATGCACCATCTATAACACAAAACTTTAATGCCTTCATTTTCAAAAATCTTTTCTTGGTTCTGGACAATCCTGGGGGAGCACACAGGTTTAACAATACAAAGCATATATCAGCGTACCATGGGGATTGTAAAAAGATTTCACTAGACTGTGGAGTCGCCAGCTCCGGTTCATTGTCGAGCTGGTTAATTTCTAAGGATTGAAAATTTGTTTCGGACAACAGTTTAGCTAAACCTTGTCCCTTTATCAGCTTGGTTGGTTTTATTTCTATGTCATATTCAAGGATGTTTGCAATCCACTTGCCTCTTTTGCCTTCTAATCCTTCTTGGGTCACTATGTATTTTACAGCAGCATGTGGGACATAGGCAATCACGTGTGAATATAATATGTACACTCTGAAATCCTTGATGGCCTTAACGAGTGCGTAGGCCTGTTTTTCCATGATTGGGTATTTCAAAGGGGCGTCTCTCAGAGCTCGGCTGAAAAAAGTGATTGGTTTTTCAGCTCCCTATTCATCCTTTTGCAAAAGGACAGCGGCTATAGTGTGATTAGATGCAAATGAAAATATGATAAAATCTTTATCAAACTGTGGGCTAGTTAGGACAGGGGTTTGTGTTAAGGCTGATTTGATACTCTCAAATGCTTGCTTGGTTTCAAGAGACCATTTTACCTTGGCATCCTTCTTTAACATGTTGCTTAACAATCTTATCAGCTCAGCTAGATTTGGAATAAATCTTCTCAAGAAGTTGATTTTCCCAAGAAATGCTTGTAGCTCTTTAATGTTTCTTGGAAATGGGATTTGGAGGATGGCTTGTATTCTTTCAGGATCAATTCTGATCCCATCCTTTGATATGATGTGGCCAAGTAATTTGCCTTCTTCAAGGCCAAACAGAGACTTCTTGGGGTTCAAGGAAATGCCATATTTCCTACATGTCATGAAAATTTGACTGAGATGCTTGAGGTGTTCTTCATCAGATTTGGAAAATGGGGTTAAGTCATCAAGGTAGACAACTAGGAAGTCATGTATTTCTTTGGCAAAAGCAATATCCATTGCTCGTTGAAAGGTAGCACCAGCGTTTTTAAGACCAAATGGAATCTTTACATACTCAAATGTTCCCCATGGTGTAGTAAAAGCAGTTTTGTCTTGGTCATCCGGGTGAACAAGTATTTGGTTGAAACCTGAAAAACCATCTAGCAAAGAGATTCTAGATGATCCCACTACTCTCTGCAAGATGTGGTCCATTTTAGGCAAAGGGTAATGTTCTTTTAGGGAGACTTGGTTTAAATTTCTGAGATCTACACAAAGTCTGATTTCACCTGTCTTTTTTCTTGTAGGGACAAGATTGGACACCCATTCGAAAAATCTGATGGGTGCTATGATGCCTGCTTCAAACATCCTCTTTAATTCCTTCTCAATTGGGGGAAGAAGCATAGGGTTAATTCTTCTAAGTTTCTGCTTTAAGGGTTTCTGGTTTGGTTTTAAAGGAATGGTGTGTTGGATCATCGAGGTGTCATAGGATTTCAGATCCTCATAGCTCCAAGCAAATACATCTTGGAACTCTTTGAATAAGTCAATGTACTTGGGCTTTTGATTAGGTGGTAAGTTTTTGGGCAGTTTGATCATTTTTGGCTTTTCTACTGTCCCAATGTTATGTTCCTCTATCTCAGTGTTTATGGGCTGCAATTTTGTCTTTCTAGGCACGTCATTAGCATCAAACATATCTTCTAATGGGGTTAGGCCAGCAGGCAGAAAGTTATCTTTTAAGTCAATGATGTCTGCCGCTGTTTTGGCTATATCTTCCAAGTGTATTTGTTTCAACTGTTCTATGTTTTCTTTGTCAAAAATAGTTGGTTTCAGGATTTTCTTAACTGTTGCAGCTGTTAATCTTGATGATTTTCATTTGTTTGGTGTTCTGTATCTGTCATAGCATCCATGTCGATGTTAATATTCGAAAAATCATGCTCAAGGGTGAGGAAACTATTAATCTGGGCATCATTTTCGAATACTTGCCAGTGTTTAACATTATTTGGGACTGTGGGCCTATGTTTTATTTTAGCTGTAAAGTGATGGTTTGGGTCAAAAGGAAGCTTGCATGTACTAGCAAAGGTGGCTAGGTTGTGTGCATGAATGTTGTGATTTCTTGAAATCTTGTCAAGCTTGAATTCAGTGAATGCCTGGAGTATATTAGTAGCAGCGGTCCTATAGGCTCTCATTCTCTTGTCGTTGGTTACAAAATTGCTTTTCATCTATTGTATGATTAAATCAGAGTCTCCCAAAATAGACACTTTTGCAGCTCCTAAGTTCTGAGGAGTTTAAGGCCTAAAAGCAGAGCCTCATACTCTGCCATGTTATTTGTGCATTTAAAATTCAGTCTGTAGGCATGTCCTTCTGCATGGTTGTTATATGTGTTGTGAATCCAGACACCTGCCCCTCCTCCTAACTTGTTGACAGAGCCATCAAACTCTAAATACCATGTGATTTCTTGCTTATGGTCAGTATCAAGAGATTGAGTTATTGTAGGATTGGGCAGATTTAAGGTTTCTGTTTGGGAAAGTTCTTTTGGTATGCTGGTTGCATCAATTGTTGTGACACTTTCGTGGGTATTTGCAACCAACTCTTCATTATGTGTGCTTGTTGCTCTAGAGCAAGGGCTCATTATCAATTGAAACATTTGTATCATCATTAAACAAAATAAAAGAATCCATATTAGAGTGGATTAGGTAAATGGGAAAATTTTCAGGCTTGCTCTCACTACTTACCACATATTTCATGAGCGTTTCTCTATACAGTATCTTTGGTTGCCCAAAGACTGAAATGGTGGCATAGGGAAGGTCTAATTGAAGGGATCCTTGGAGCTTTGCTCCCCATGATCTTGACAGAGCATACCGTACTTTGGCGGAATGTCAGCAATCACTACATCCATGAGGATGGTCTTGTTTGGGTATTGAAAAAGGAGACACACAAGTCTTTGATGAGGCCTAGACATTTCACTTGACTTGAGTCAAATGAGTACAGATCTTTGTAAGATCTTGTAACATCAAGATTCAGTTTTTCCATTACTGCTTTGGGCATAAGATTGTGCGATGCCCCTGAGTCAAACATAGCATTGTGCAAAACCTTATCATGTATATGAAAACTGACATAAAAGGGTGGGACATGTCCATGTGTTGACTTTTTGTTAACTTCTGGGCCAAATAGCAGCTCTGGGGTGTCATCTAAAACATTTACATCATCCTTAACCTCTGGCATTTGAAGTGATTTTTGAATTTGCTGCCTATATACATCGTGTTTGGAAAGTTATGCGAGAGGAATGGATATTTTTAACTTAGCTATTCCTGTCTCTAAGTTAAATGGCTTTTCAGTGGAGTCCTAGTGTTGATAATAGCAGTTTTTTATATTTCATTTGAATTGTTTGTGTTTCGCTCTTGTTTATCAGCGTTATGGGAAGTTTTTGCTTGCGGTTTTTCAACTTCAGGAAAGTTTTTTGGAACCCTTTTCGAGCTTTCTTTCGAGGAAGAAGGTGGGAAAGGCTGATCTTTGAAAGGCTGTATCTTTGTTATGTCTTCTACAGTGACTTGATGCAGGTTTGGAATAGGTATATCAGCTGGTTCTGTTATGACAGCCTTGCCTTTAGTCTTGCTGGGTTGTTTGCCTTCCTTTCTTTTACTGGGTTCAGAAATCTCAATGGTCCTAGTTCTCAACTTATATTTTTTGTGTACTTCATACACAGCGGTATCATAACCTTGTTTGAAATCAAAAGACTCGCTAGACCTAGTCTCAAACTAATTGTAATCGGGTTCATTTTGGTCTTCTTGGGATAGGACAGTTTGGTGCTCACCCTTTAGATCCATTAAGTTCATGTGAGTGTCCTATATGGGTTCACTAGATGTAGATCCTTCAACATAATTATCATGGACAGGGGGTCTTATATCATGGTCTTGGTTAGGCCTACCAGCATTTGTGTTCTGTGTTTTTCTAAAATTTGTGTTGCTTATGGTATTAGACTGTTGTCCTTCCTAGGATGCTTTTCTCTAAACATTTTCTACTCTTTCTCCCAGCCTTTGCAGGCCACTGATGATAGCATCAAGCTTTTGATCAAAAGCTGAGGGTTCTTCCTTAAAGGTGGTTCTTCTTTCCATTCTAGCTCAGTTTCTTTTGGCAATTAAATTGGCTTCTACACTGACAGCAACATTTTGCATGTCCGCAAGGGTTTGAGGAGCTCTTTCTTTTAACTGGTATGCCATATCCGGGTCGAATCCATTGGGAAATTTGTACAAGGCCAGATCAGGTGGAGGCCTTAAGTTCTGTGGTATTACGTTATATACATTATTGAATCTTGCACAGTACTCCAAAATAGTCTCTTGAGGACCTCGTTTGATCGTATCATATTCAACTAGTATGTGCAAGCGGTCTTTCTTTTTCTCCCATCTATTGGTAAAGGATTGGTAAAGCTCATCTGGGGTAGTTATGGAATTTGCAGCAAGTGATCTGAACCAAGTTCTTACATCACCTGTCAAACTCTGAACAAAAATTCTCACTCTTACACTATCATCGTCTATCTCATAGTTTTCAAAATAGTCTTGCATATTTTTGGTGTGCTGAAGGGCTGTGAAAGGAGCGGTGGAATCAAAATATGTGATTTTCGATTGGTACTCTTGAGGTAAAGCCCCAACATTAGCAGGTAATTGTAGGGGTGCATATCTATTAGCCATATTGGCAGGTATAAGTGGAACAACGAGGATAAGTGGAACAACTAGAGTAACGCGGATCACAGGAGTAATAGGAATGCTGGAAACAACATTAGTGCTAGTATGTGCAGTGAATGAAGGTGTGGAAGGAGTAATACGGGATGTAGATGATGAACTAAGGGAAATAGGGGTTGAATGGAACAAAACCTTGACAGGAGTCAGAATACTGCTAGGGTAAGCTGTTTCAGGGCTCAAATCAGCAAACTTTTCCCATCTTTCTTGCTTCCTAATGATTTTGGAGATTATGTTAGGGTTTTCAAAAACAACTGGAGGGTTGGGGTCTGGGTTAGACCTTGTATATCGTGGATTTTTCTTGGGAGCCAGTTTGTGAATTGTTTTTTTTTTGGGTAATTTTACGGGGAATGTTTTTCTAATCAACAAGGGACTAATTAAAATATGGGACAGCTTGTTTGTAACTTAAAACTAGCATGAAGATTGACTGAAGCACCATTTATTTACTCCTATTAATGCAAAGCAAAAACAATCTCAAAGGCTTCTTGGTTGACATTCAGGCTTCATCTGTAGTTTTAAGAGATAAACAGTAGTTGGGAAGTTTGATTTATGGTCTCAGCAGAGCTTTCTTACCTTATTCGTGAAACTATCTGAGGAAAGTCCCCAGCGGAGTCACCATTATTTTATCACTCATGTTGTCCTTAAGCTCTGGAAAAGGATACGGCCGAGGTAACCACAGACCAACTTTGGACTGCAGGTTCTAGCCAACCTGCAATCAGAGAGGGCTCTCTCTTTTAGATTTAGCTTTTTTGAAAAGGATTTTAGGCTAGGTCTCGAGTTCAGAGGGTTTTTGTTTGTTTTTGGTGGGAAAATTGATGTTTTCAGATAGAGAGGCAAGGCGCAGTCTGGAAGTTTCAAACCATTGGGCTTGGAGTCGAGGAGGAGAACTGCTGGTGCATTTCTTCGATCACAAGAGAGGGAAAGTGGAGCAAGATAGCTGAGAATGAAACAATATTTCAGGTTTAAATGATGGGAAGAATGCTAAGTAATGATAGGCAGTTAAGAATCTCTCAATCAGCTTAACAGAGGAGGTAACAAAGCGCTACCTAGGGGCAGTAAAGAATCCCTAGATAATTGGAAAACACAGGTGAATTGGGGTAAACATGAGCCAGGAGGAATTCATATTCATAACCAATTCAATCAGAGGAAAACATAAAGAAATAACAGAAATTGAGCATAGAGAGTATTTAAACTAATTCTAGGTTATTCTTTCTTTCTGCTATTTAGATAGTGGTAAACAATAAACAGAGGTAAGATGCACTTATTACTTCAGGCTGCAACACAAGAATTCCATCTTGATATCTCCAAAAACATTCATTTACAACAGACAGTTTTCTCTCCAAGCTTTCATCAATCTTTGATTGTAGAAAAAACTCAGGTATACAATGCGAGTCTCTGGTGAAAATTCTCAATCAACCAACTCTTGAAACAATGTAGAGGGCGGTATATATAGGGAAAAACTATATACAACGTTCCTTTATTACATCTTGACCTAATCAGGTCATAAAGAAAAATGACTACTTAACCTAATCCTATCGAGAAATAAATGCAAAAAATATCTCAGGCTGCGCTCAGGGCCGCCTTATCAAAACTGAATAAGTGATGCTGTCCTTGGTGGCTTGCTGTAGTGTTTTCTGAAATAAATGTGTATGGGTTCCTGCATCTCTGCTGTCTATCTACATTTAAATCTTTAACTGTGATTTGAGAGCAAGGATGGGCTTAAGCCTTTTGATTTGACTTTCTAGGGGGGCTCATCAATGTTCAGGTGCTTCGAGCCCCTAAAAAATCTTGACTGATACTCTTTGGCTCTTCTTCTTCCTCTGATACTCTTTGGCAATAAATTGATGTTGTTCTAACGTGCTGTGGGTCTTATTCACAAATTAATGGCCGCTGTTTGGCCTCTGTTTCCTTCAAAACTGTTTTATGCTCCTTCCGGCAAGCTTTGCGAAGAAAAATGGGTCATTCGGCGCCTTTCGGGCCTGCTGGGGGCCGCAGAATGAAAAGGCACAAATTGCTCATCAAAAACTGCCTCAGAAACTGATTACGGGGCTCTGAAGTGCGATTTTTTTCCCTTCACGCCAAAAAGTGCTGATGACGTCAACATGACGTCAGCGGATGTGACTTCGTATGGCGGGTGACGTCAGCAATGACGTCAGCATGAAGATGTGGCAGGATGACATCAGCATGATGACGTCATCCTTTACGGACGGTGACGTGGTAGGTGCAGTGGCAGGGTACAGTGGCAGGAGGCCACGTGGCAGGTGACTCGGCAGTACGGTGGTAGGGGGCCACGCAGGCGGACGATGTGTTGTGGTGACTGGGCAGGGGGGTGACGCGGCAGGTGACGTGGGGCTTACATCATAGGGGAGGGCGGTAAGCGGTTTTGGGCGCACCGCCTTAGCGCCTGGGCGGTTTTGGGGGAAGGGGCTTCGCCACACCCCAACGCTTGATGCGTGGCGGGAGTACGGCGGGTAATACCGTCCATCTCCCGGATGCTAAAGCTCGGGCGATTCGAGGATGGGAGGGCCCGTCAGTCGTAGATCTGCGGGGCGGATGATCCAACGGCTGGTGGCGATGGCAAGTCGGCGGGGGTATACGGCGGGGAATATGCGCAGAATATTCCAAATTAAATAACGCACGCAGGGGGTTAAGACTTAGGGAAAGGGGTGTTATGTGTTAATACGAGCGCAAGTTAATGTATTTATTCCTGAAACTTAGGATAAGGGGGAAAAAAGTGGGTTTTTGAGGGTTTTAGGGCTAGGGAAGAGGTTATTAATCTGGCCAGGTGTCAGATTAATCCCTACTTGGACACGGATGGGCTAAAAGCAGCCCGAGATGGACTGTTCTTTCCCGGACTTACAAAAATATGGCTATATTGCCAGGGGGGATATTTATATAGGGGAATTTTATATACAAAGTTTTAATAGGGGAAAGGGGAAAACTGATAAGGAGCTATACATATTTATTAGTAGTTAATATGAAGGTGATAAGCAAGTGCTAAGGTCAGGGACCTTAGGCTAATTTTGGGGAAAATACTTTGAAAAGAAATAGAATCCTTGAGTGAAGCAGATCTTCACCAAGGCAACTGATATGGATGATGATGAATCTAAGAGAAATCAAGCAGATCTTGACCTCTTTGGGAAGTTAGTAAGGGACTTGGGGAATTAGAAGAAGGGGGGAGTTAGTTATGTCCACCTTTGAGCTCCTTTGCATGAACACTGCCTGCACTGTGATCTGTAAATATATAATACTTTGTACCACAAAATTGATCATAAATTATCATTCTGCAACCACACAGCTACCTACCCAGCCTACTCTCCTAACATTTTTTCTTCCTTTGAATTAGGTGCACTTAGACTTGCAAACCCAAATTTACAATTTTTCTTTTGAATTTTTCCTATCTAAATCTACACTTATTTCTGCCACGGCCCAGATTAAACAGTTGGGTCCCTTTGATTCTCTACCTATCTACAAATCTACCAAGATTAAACTGTTTGGATAGATGTCATTCTCTATATTCTAAAGTAGGAAATTGAAACCTAGGGAGACCAACATTTAACTGTTTGGACCTCCCTTACATGAAAACTCTTCAAAACTGGAACAACTTATCAAATATTGGAATCAACAGTAGCATTTGTACCAGCACACTTCATGGCTTTCTTCTTTGGCCTCTTCTGGAAATATGGAACACTGCAGCTTGCAAAGTATGACATATTTGGCATGCAAAAATGTCAATCATGAAAAATTATACCCTGTTGCAATAGGAGGCTAACAGTATGTATTTCAAGAACCGACATGATTGGGGGAAAATACAATCTATAGATTGTTATTTTTCAAGAATTTGATCTCGAGTTCTTGTCGGCCAAGTCTAAGAAATCATTTGTTTTTGCGCAATTAATTTTCGAGCTACCTTGTGGAGAATATATTGTTTATGAGGAAAGTTTCCCCAATGAACATCTATTCCTCATCTTTTCACAAGATACCTGGTATGGAGATATCATAATCTATCTCCAGACTTCGAAGTTCCCTCCTGCTTCCTGGAAGGATGAACGTTGAAAATTACATCACCTAGCTAAGAACTATGTCATCATTGGTGATACATGATATCGCCAAGGGGTTGATTCAATCCTTAGGTGTTGTTTAACCTTAGAGGAAGAAGAGTCTATGCTTAATCATTGCCACAGTGGAGCTTGTGGTGGTCATCTTTCAGGGCTTGCTACAGCCCAAAAAATCTTGCATGCCAACTACTTCTGGGCTTCGCTTTTCAAAGATTGTATTGAAGCGGTCAAACATTAGAACCCTTATCAAATCTATACTTGGAAGAAGCGTGCACATCCAGCTCCTCTTTTCCCTGTTATCACTGTCGGTCCCTTTACAAAGCTGGGTATTGAGTTTACTACTTGTAATCCGTCTTCAGCAGCGAATCACAAGTACATTATAGTGGCCGTAGACTACTTTACGAAGTGTGCTGAGGCCATGGCCACTTATAAAAACAATAGTGAAACAATGGCATTTTTCCTCTTCAATTAAATGATTTCTCGTTCTGGTATCCCGAGAGAGATTGTGACTAATCATGGCAATGATTTTGAGAACGAAATGATGTCAAAATTGGCTCTTAATTTGGGCTTTCGGTAGGAGCATTTGTCTCCGTATTATCCTCAGGCCAATGGATAACTTGAAGCCATGAATAATTCCCTCAAAATGATCCTACAAAGGAAAATTGACCATAATCACTCCAATTGACATCTCATGTTGTATCCAGCTCTCTGGGTTTACCGAACCTTGGTAAAGACTACCACCGGTTTTACACCTTTTCAGTCAGTTTATGGGCTGGAGTCTATTTTTCCTGTTGAGTGCGAAATTCCATCCCTTAAGTTGGCTGTTGAGCTCCTTCCATAGAGCTATAGTATCAAAGAGCGCCTCCTTCATTTGGAACATCTCGGTGAGCAACATCAAGATGCTACCATAATCAATGAGGCTCATAAGAAAAGGGTTAAAACTCAGTACGATAAAGCTATCCATCCTCAAGTTTTTTCTGAAGGCGACCTTGTCCTGGTCTATGACCAATATAAAGATGCCTTGGGGGAAGGAAAATTCAAGTCTATGTGGTATGGTATATTTTTAGTGAAACGAGTTTTAGGAAAAGGGGCTTATGAATTAGTCGATTTTGAAGGGAACAAGTTGGCGGAGCCCCGAAATGGGATCTATCTCAAGAAGTAATTTACTTAGGTTACCACCAAGCAATGGATTCTTTGTATATTTTGTATTTTTATCCATATTTCGTCCAGAGTTATTGTGATATTGACATTTTTTTTATCTTCTTTGGAAGGTGTTGATGGATGACTTGGTCTATTTCGGATTCGCCGATGGTGCTAGTCGGCACACTTGGAATCCCGCTTCCGCAGCTTGGGTGATTTATTATCCAAATGGTCAGTTGATGATGTCAAGGGGAGTTTGTATTGGTTCTGCGTCAAGTAATATTTCTGAATATACTGCAATCATTAATTTACTATCCGAAGCTACTTCTTATGGAATTGATTTGTTTGTAGTGTATCTTGACTCACAGCTGGTAGCGTCACAATTGAATAACATTTGTTAGATTCAGGATCCTTATTTATATTTCCAAGTTTTGAGAGTGAGGGTGTTTCAAAGATCATTTTTTTATATTACTTATTTGCACATTCCACGATCTGAAAATTCATTGGCAGATTCTATTGCTAATCAAGCATTAGATTGGCATATCAATCATTCATCAAGTTAAAAACAAACATCAAAAATCTGGAAATGTATATATATATCATAAAACGACCCATGTGTAAATAATGTGTTTAAAATTGGGATGAAATTCCCATAATAATGTCCAATCTATCTACGACCTGGCTCAGGATGAGTGGCTAAGTAGGTGACTATTTCGTTGGCCACACGCCGAAAAAGGTGAACCTTGTCTCGTGGTACTCCTACCACGCAGCGTTGCATCTCCTTAGGTAGGTCTTCTATGGCAATGATTTATACCTGGTGAGTCAATCTCACCAAGTTTCTTTGGACTACGTATAAGATCCTCTCTATCTCTACCGCCGCCTCTTCAGCACATATTCCGCGACATCTGTGTCGTGAAAATATGTCTGGTCATATCAGACCCACATCTGGAACATGATCATTATATCAGTATTTTAATCCCATCAAAAATATCTTTAAGTTCATTTTTATATTTAAAAAACACAAAAAATCTTAAAATTTGATAAAACTTAAAAAATGGTTACCTATCTCTCCCCATGCTATGTTTGGTGGCAACACCAAATTCGAATCTCCTCTGAAATCCATGCCAACATGGGGATAGTCATCCACAATGATGATTTTTTGTTCCCACTAGGAGAAGAACTCATCATCGAAAGAAGTCCTCCGCACATCCCCGCCTCCAAGGCGTTTCATCAGGTTAGCCCACCTACCCATCCGAGGATCTCAGGGGCTATTGATAGAAACTGATACTCTAGGACATAGCCCTAGAACCTTCTTGAAGAAGGAGCACAAAATGGTCCCATATCCAAAATTTTTGGCCTGTCCTTTCTGAATGGAGGTCAACTCGCTCTTCATATTGGTAAGAAGAGGTGTACACCAATCAAAAACAGTAGTGAGACACTCCACAACCAAGCTCATGGATAGTGGTGACGCTTGGTGCAATGAGGCTAATCTATTTATCCTGGCTATGGTGAATAGTAATATCCTCAGGGACAAGCTCTACACATGTTTTATTGGAATTTGGATTCCAATCTCCTCCAGATGCCCCGGAGAGTATATATGTACGTAGTCTTCTACTGAAAGACTACCTCGTCTCTGTCCAGTCGAATATACAACTTCTCCTGTCCGGGATAGACCAGTGATAAAGTAAATATCTTCTACCTCTATCCTCAAAGGCATTTGATCAATCATAAATGCATCATCTTTGATACTCCAATAGTGGATTAACATTTCAAGCAAGAAGGTGCTGGCCTTCATATTTGGCATTTTGGAAAATTTCAATAAGCCACATCCCCTCAATGAATCTAAGGCCTGATAATGATTCATAACTTCATTATGAATGGTACTATGCTCCCTCTCTCTCCAGCTGATTTTCATCCTGAAAGAAATTAAGTTTCAACCATTAGATTTTTGTGTTTAAATTTCAAACCGCGTATACGCAGGTCCCTTTCATACACAGTCACATGTAGGACTTGCGTGTACGCGGGTTTATAATATCCAACATGTGTATACGTGGCGTTGAAAATTTTAATGTAAATTCCTACAGTCAAGAAAATTTTAACATAAATTCCTATAGTCAAATCTCACTTAAAATTTCTAAAAACAATCCTAAAGTAATGCAATCTATAATTTGGGGTTACCTGATGATTTTGATCCAATTCGAATGGTCCAATTCTTTGGGAGGAAAGTTTTCTCTTTTTTCTCCACAAGTTTTGCTCTCAACACAAATGGTACAAATGGTGAGTCAAAAAGTCATTTTATAAGCTTTGAAAATGTTAAATTTTTTCAAAAGCTGATCTTTTTCGTCTCATGAATCTCTTAACTTGTGAGCTTTGATTATCGGGAATAGGTTGTTTTTTCAGGACATTTTTGACACTTCTTCAGAATTTCACATTGGTTCCATGACTGCTGACCTGTCATGCCGAGTATCATTTACTCACTGGCATATAGGTTAGGGAAACCACTTTTCCATTGCATTTTTCATACTAGCCTCCATTTGTCAATACACTTGCGAGAGGGTTGATCCCATCATGTTATGGTTAGAAAACCATGTTCACTCGCCGATTTGTAAATCATGACATGATGGTAGAGCCATCCTTTACATGGGCATCGTAGTTAGCACCTCACTGACATTGGTTGCCCATGCTATTTTATTGATTACGCTTGGGAGTCTTCTCTAGTCCCGCCATGACTTGTGCATTGAAGACTCATTCCTCTTTGCTTCTTTGCTTTGTTTTGGCCTTATACCCTACAGGTTCCTTTGTGTTAAGTTATTCCTGGTTTGGGTTATTTAGTGCCAATCAGGGCTCAGTTCTTAGTTTTCTTGCTGTCACTGTACTTCCTGCTCCTGTAGGAACTCAGACATCAAGTTTGATATTTTTCATCAGGCATCATTTTTTATTTTTCTTGTAAAACTTCATATATGCATCTTTGTCTATTTACAAAACCGTACACACGCTTGTTTCTGTGAATTGAAACTGTGTATACATGAGTTTCTTTTGGTAGAAGCGCGTGTACATGCAGTTGTGTAGGGACACAGTCACATATACAATTTTTTGCATGATTTTTTCAAATCTTTCTGCCTGGAAAAAATTGTTTCTTGGTCTGTGTGGTTTCTGAGTGGTCAGTTTCTGTTTTCAAAATTTAATTTTTCAGTGAGCTTACTGTTACAAATTCTCTCCTGCTTTGAAATTTTTTTGGCCTCGGTTTGCTTCACAGTGAGTTTTATGATTTGTGTTTGAATACACAAGGCTTCTTATAGAGGTTCTTGATTGTTCTGGTCTTCCAGAATAGAATATCGTTTGCAATATTTGTGTCAAACTTCATTTTTATGGTTTGCTTGCTTTGCTTCCCGTCAGTTTTGTGGCCATACACTTTTTCTTTCTTTTCGAAAGTTTCTTGTTGATGAATTTGAAAGTGTGTCTTTCTTGATTTCTTGGTCATTTTCTCATAGCTCTTTTTGCTGCTTTTGGATCGTTTAGTGCAAGTTGAAACACCTATTTTGTTCAAGTTTTCATTCGTGTTGAATTTATAACTTGAAATTTTCCTTGTGATTTGTTTTTGGTCTCTGAGTCTTTGGTGGCATTTTGAGTGCTTCTGAAAAGTTATTTTTATTGTTTTCTGAAAAAGAAAAGTCCTTCAAAAACATTGTTTTCACTTTCTTTTGCCGCATTTTAGTTTGGTTTCTTTTGGGTTTTAAGAGTGATTTGGGATCATTTTGATTAGTCCTTCTTGTTTGGGAAACATTTTGTGTTCAAAATTCATATTCCTTCCAAACACTTAAGTTGGCTTCTAAACAAATTACTTTCATTTCTTTCTAGAGTAATCTAGAATTTTGTATTATCATGTACCCCTTGCATTAGGGTAGTTTTTCATCATTAAACCATCAATAGTTTTTTAAGTTTTTGCTTTATAGAATCTTCTTAGAACCCAAGTAGAAGTTTCTTTTCATCGAAGAACAAACAAGCGCATTGCATAGAAGTTAGTTTTTCATTAATTACTTTTGCGTCATATGAACACCATCAATTTCACTTCCGTATTTTCCCTTTGACTTAAAAATAGCATCCACCTAAAATCAAGCGCTTAATAAAATAAACTAAAACTTTTTATATTGTCAATCAATATACACCAACAAGTTTTAGGTTTATTTAAGGCCTTGGATTAGGAGAGAGGAGAGTAAACTCTGCAAGGCCACTTTAAATTGTGAAACATAGAAGTCTGAATAAAGAGTGAAATCAAATAGCGTTAGGGAGACCAGGAAAGCTCCGTGACTGGGAGTTAAGAACGAGGGTTTGTTAAGATAAGGACGAGAGATACCCCCTCTCTTACTTGCGGATCTTACGTCACGACTGATCTGCCCAACTTCTGATACGAGTTGGTGCCTTTAGTTGCCAATCCTAGGGATCTACACAGGTGGTTGCGGAGGGGAATCCCGTGGCACCTGAGGTTGATGTTGCATCACATTCTACGGTACTTCTGAAGGGCACCCTTGTAAATCTTGGGAGCTTGCACTGGAAAAGGCTATTGTTTGGAGGTCAGCGTAACTACCTCTGGTACCTTCGCTAGTAGACTTGGGGCATAATTACCCCAGTATATTTTTGAAAGGCCCTTTTTATTCACTTTCTTATATTTTGGTGTCCAGTCCTAATCACCCGGAGAAAAAATACTTGGGATTTGTTTGACTACTGAATTATTTAGGGACATTTTTAGTGTGAGTTCTGTGCTCCTAGTTGGCCTAGCTTTCAATTTTCTTGAATCTTTAAGTAGATCTTATTAAAATGATTCAAAGTGGCTGACTGATCACTTAGATGGTCTCGTGGACTGCGTGGGCTTTCACCTACGAGCCCAGAGCATTCTCCTAGAAGGCATACGAGCGATTATTCCAGTGGTAGCTGGCGCATCGGAGATTTATCGTCCGCTTGGGGGTATTAGTGCATAAAATACACTTGGTACTACGACAGAGTTAGAGAGGAACACACCAGTTCTTTCTCGAGTAATCTTCAAGTCAGAAGATAATATTGAGGTAGAAGAAATTTCAGAGTCAATTGCAGCTCTGAATTCTCCTCTCCCTTCTGATCATCCAGACTTATTGTTATACATTGGAACTCTGGTGCACAGCCCTTCAAGCCCAGGTCCAGACACATACATCCCTTGGATGACCACTGCTAGAAGCATGGCATCCATGACGAGTGATATGAGTATGCAGAATCCTATATTAGTACAAGCGGGAGGAACTATTTCCATCCCTTATACATATTTATTTGGGTCTGCTGCCAACACATCCTTGTTTGGGTCTACTTACCATTTCCGTCGACGAGTGGAAGTTACCAAGCTAATGCATCCAATTTTGGATTCTTCCTTTTGGAATACCTCTCAAGGTATTCCTTCAACTCCATTGAATGTACCATCACCGCCTCCACATCCATGATGAGTGGATCAACTTCTTTTCAGAGTTTCCTTTCGCAAGTGGTCATATACCAAATTCCAATTCGATGGTAGGTCTAGCCTTTTCATTTCATGATTCAAGGCAACAATCCTTTTTAGAGTTGGACAAACCCCGCAGTTAGTGGGATCAGAGCTGGGA